>VDFB02000009.1:6695596-6735880 GCA_007258455.2 Sequoia sempervirens | reverse complement strand
ATGAACACCTAACAATTGTAATGACTCTTTGAGCTCATCACGAAGAAGTAAACATGATAACAATTGGGTTTTTTCGAGTGTATCAAGATGATTGAAATGATGATTGATCATTCCATTTACAGATTTAGTCATTGACCTCTTTCTCTTATTATAAGGCTGGTTGGCATAATATTTCAGTTTCTCCATATCCATTTCAAGTAAATGATCTAAATTTCTATGAGAAATTTGTTTCTCCACCTTCTTAGCTAATTTTATATGCTCATCCATACCAGTAGGAGGAAGTGATCTCGACCCCTCTCCAACATGCATTGTTTGAACTTGTGCCTCCTCCCTATCTTCAAGGACCATGCATTCTTGAGTGGATTCATTTGATCCAATGTATAGATTTGGCTTGACTTGAGCATGAAAACTTCTTGCTTGTTGAGCTCTTCCTACATATGTGTCACAAAATATTTTGCAAACAAAAGTGAGAGATGATGTTAAATATAAGTGAATTTTATGTATGCAAGCAAACAAACTGATAAAACATGATGAGCTATAAGTGAGAGAAGTTTGTGCTAGTTTTATATGCTCATCCATACCAGTAGAAGGAAGTGATCTTGACCCCTCTCCAACAAGCATTGTTTGAACTTGGGTCTCCTCCCTAACTTCAAGGTCCATGTGTTATTCAATGGATTCGTTTGATCCAATTTCTAGATTTGGCTCGACTCCAGCTTCTTGAGGAATTCCTAGAGCATAAAACATAAAAATAATTTGAGAACATTGAAGTGATGAAAATAAAAGACCAAAGACACAAAACACAAATATTGAAACAAAAAAGAACTGGCTTAAGGAATTGGAGTCAAGGATCATATAAACATTGCAACTTGCATGACCAAGATGACTTGAGGACATTTAAAAGTATTTATAGTCATTCAAGTGCAATGATGGTTAGAAACCTTCAAAGTAAAAGCTATAAACACACACTTGAGAGTAGAGAGAAGAAACAAGCATGTACCTTGTTTCTTTCTATGATAATTTTCCAACTTTTGGTCACGCCTCTTTTGTTCTTCTTCTTTTGATAATTTTCGTTGAGACACATTTTTTCTTTTTCTTTGTTGTCCCATTTTCTTCTTCAACTTAAAGATTTCTCTAAACAAGTCCTCTACCAACTTAGTTAAATTATCCTCCAAATTTTTCCTTGATTGATAAAAATGAAAAGTTGTCAAGCTCCAATATTTGCCTCCTTGATAAATGTGCAAGAACTTCTCAAAAATCTGTGCTCCAAGTGAATCAAAATTATTCAAGTGTACATGAAATAACTAGATCCTAGTTTAAATGAATCAAGTAGTAAACAAACAAATTATTTCATTGTGGAGTTTGTTGAACATATTTAATTCATAGGTATGCACAACATATGTAGTAATTTTAGAATTTTGTTAAAGTGTCAAAAATGTATATTAGAGGTATAATTTGAATTGAATTTTCTTAATTATATTTGAATTGAATTTCAAGTTAGTTGTCGAAAATGTATAATAGAGGTATAATTTGAATTAAATTTCTTAATTATATTTGAATTGAATTCCAACTTGTGAAAATGTATAATAGCTCGATATAATTTGAATTGAATTTTCTTAAAATTATATTTGAATTGAATTTCAAGTTACTTGTCAAAAAAATATTATATATTGTTCTCAACTCAATGGTTCATGTTGCTTAAGTCATTTAAAAAAAAATATTGTGATCAACATGAATGAACTTAATTATAAAGTGGCATTGATTTCCCTAAAATTCTACTAGAGATCAAATGTATATTGAATATAAGGAAATGTAAGTTGTAAGAGATCATAAAATAAGAAAACATGTATGTATATTGAATATTTAAAGAAAATGTGTACATATATTATGTGTAAACATGTTTAAACCATAAGAAAACACATGTACATACATGTAAAGGGATTCAACACATATAAACATAACACATATTATAAGCAAAGAGGACAATGTATGTATATATCATATAAGAAAATATATGTACATATCATAAAAAGAAAAATGTAAATTAAAGATCATCAAATGTCGAATACTAAAGATAAACGTATATCATATAAGCAAATGTAAGTTAGAGATCATCAAATATCAAATACTATTAAAGATCATCATATAATCAAATACATGTGGTCAAGATCATAAATCTAGAGTGCATGGCCTAATATGAATGTCTACTCCTAGACGAATGGCCATCTGAATGAGAACGGTCCTGCTCTGATGGATGTGTTGAGCCTTGCAAATAAAATTGTGTACAAGATGTGTTAAATACATATAATTTATATTAAATAAATTTTATGAAAGTTATTTTTAAATGAACTTGTATTTTTAAATATTAATCTAGATCTATGCATACATAAATATATTGCATGTACATATACACGTGTGATTATATAAAATTGTAAAACTCACATGTCCACTGACAACAGATTCATCCATAGAGTCACATCGATCATGCACATGATTTGGACCAAGGCTAGGAGTGATATGAGGTATGTCCACCTGTAACAATATATATACACATATTTATCAGCTTACATGAATATCTAGTTAAAAAATAATAATAATAATGAAAAAAGAATTGAAACATGCACATCATCTGATATCGGATGACCTAAGTCCTCTGAAATAGTCACCTCCACCATATCCACCAAACGATAAAGCAATGAATCAACTTCTACATCCATCTAATCTATCCCATGCCATGCCATAAATGATGAATGTAGAGGACTATGAAGGTGAGATGGCATCAGTGATGATGAACTAGAACCAATCAACATATCAGTAAAACCCATAGTCTGTGCAGCTGTCGTATGAACTGTAGGTGGATCCTGATGTGCACTAGTGCTCGGCTGAGAGTGATGGGATCCTGGAACTGAACAACCTCTACATCTCAAATGCTCTCTAACATGCTCTATACCCATCCCATTGTCTAATGAAATGTGGGCATATGCCTCCAACAGGTCCTCAGCCAAACAATCCAGAGTCATGTGTGACATATCTCTTGTAAGTGCATCAAGCTGTGTAGGAGTAGGGATTTCAGCCACTGTAAAAGGATCCATGGTGGTCCACTGTGCTGAAAATGGTGTGGATCAGGAATTTCTGGACATCAAAAACTAACCTACACAATCATCAGATATCCTAGTGGTGGCAGCCGCAATGTCACCTACAGTGTCAATTTCTTCCTTTTGGGAAGCAATGACAACCTCATCTGCTATGGGGGCTAGAGTTGGGGTGAGAGCAGGAGACCTGTCACCAACCAATACCCTAAACACTTGGGGAGGTCTATCTACTCGACGATAGGTGGGCCTATTAGCAATCCTACCACGTCCCTGACCAACATATAGTGGAATGTCTAGGTAGTTAACTTTGAGGCCCAAATGGACCTCAACATACAACTGCTGAACAAAATACAATGGAATCTGGTCATTGTTTAGGTATAGACCATGTGCTATGAGAAATCGTGGGTAGATCAATGAGGCGATAGCATGATCAACACATCTAGTGACCTGGTATCCCCTAACCTCATGCACATTTTGATAAAATGGAAAACAAGTGGCTTTTATCATTTCTTTGGTGACACTATCCTATATTTGTTTAAGGGGAATGCCACCATGTACTTCTTCCCGCATGAGGGAAAGAATAGCAGTCACTCTATCTGGGGAATATGCACTAGTCCTCTCAAGTTCATCTTTTAGTTTTCTAGACTATGCAATATTAACATGCATGCTTCACTATATATCCCTAGGTTTGCACCCTGTGCTAATGAATCTCTGAATTTTTTAATCTCATTACTAGTATTTGCAAACAAAGAATCTGGCACAGGTGGAACATGATCTGCATTTTCCATGTTATATATATATATATATATAGTACAACTAAAAGAGCAATGAGACTTTGGTAAATAATATATCTAGATAAAGGGAATACAAATCTAAAATAGAACTTGTAATAATTCATCTACTCATCAATAATATTTTCATACCATTAACAATTTAAAAAGAATTGGAAGACAACTATAATCTATAACATATCATTCTTAAATGGTTCAAATTTTAAATGAAACGATGAAAGAAAGAATAAGAATACAAAGATTAGTATAAAATTATTTGAAAATAATTGTGGATAAAAATATTTAATCTAATAGTTGTTAACATAAATGAACTTCAATTATATAGCCAAGAACATCAAAAAATTATAGAATGGAAAGAAAAATAATCAAAAATTTATCATATTTTTATATGTATAAAGTTTAGATACCATCAAACTATTTAAAATTATAGATTGCATAAAGCTATAAATTGAATCATTAAAACTAATTTATTAAGAATCAAATCTAATAAAGTTTGACTTCATTGCATACTTGTCATAAATATCTCACTAATCCAACCATACATATTATATATGTTAAAAATATATATTTACCCTTAAATATATATACTTGTTATAAATATATATTGAAAGAAGATGAAGGTCCTTATTTACCCTTAAATGACATTTAAATTGGATATTTTAATGTTCAATATAATGAAATGTTTAAAAAATGAAAGTGACAATAATATTGAAAATAAAAATGTTGAACATGAATGTGAAAATATTGTAAAATTTGATGGAACACCTATTGATAAGAGTAGCATCATAGAAGAAGAAGAAGAAGAAATACATCAACAATTTCTTGACTAATGTGGATATGAACCCTATGACATTGAAATTTCACTCAATAATCGACTTGTTGATAACAATGATTAAATTGATAGCTCACATGAACCAGTGAAACTCAATGTGTCTCCAAATTACATAAGAAGAGAGAACCTTTGTGAAGAAGAAAAAGAAATTCAAAAACCATCTTTTTGCAATGAGTTTGTTAAAATTTAAAAACATTCAAGAACCCCAAAATGGTTTGAAATTTATGAGCATAATAGAAATTCTTGAAGGCAAGAGGTCATCACAAACCATTCAGTTGTGGGCTTCAAAATTTTTCAATGAATGGTTTTCCAATAAGACATTAACCAAAAAATTCCAAATTTTTATACAATTACTAAAGATGTACAAAATGATACCTTTACTAAATAAAGTTCAAAGATTCATGTAAACAAAAAGTTTGATCGAAATAATATTGTTGTTAAAGTTTTTTTTAATGCATTCAATTCTATTATAAATAATAGTAAGGAAAAAGATAAAAGAGTTTCTTATAGAGTAATAACATCATTAGTAATAAATTAAAAAATTAAAAAGGATCAATTATTAAGGTAAACTTGTCTTGAATTAAGCCTAAATCGTAAAAGATTATCAAAAGTACTATCAATAAGATCATGATTAGAAAGTCCTATTGAAAATTATACTTGGGATTTTAGCAGTAGGCTTCCATGAGTCAATAAGAAGCTAATTAATAGCACAAAGGATGAAATTCAACAATTTTGGCACTCTAACTCTAGATTTACATATGAGGTTGGAAACAACATTTTTTATACTCTACCTAGGCCATGATTCTATTATGAGTGCGAAGATTTTATGATAGAAATACATCCATTATTGTTGAGTTAAAAGTAGGTTAAATATTATTTTTCTTAAAAATTCACTTTTATATAAATGTAGGTGTTTTGGAGAACAAAGCTATAGTATGAATAAGTGATTGACATCAATGGCTATAAATTTCAAGGTGGGGACATTCAATATAATTCATAAGGTGTGATAATATTAAATGATTTCATTTTTTAGTTAGTTTTAATCAATGTCGTATGATTTATTAAACATTTTTTAATATTTAAATGTAGTTGTTTTGGGGAGTAGCAGTGATAGATCTAGCTCATTGAGAAAGGATATAGGTAGAGAGGAGGAGTGACCTTGACAAGGATTGAGACATGGATCACCTTAGGGTGGTAGATATGAGTGGAACATATCCATAGAGAAGGATAGGCTAAGAGGATAGATATAGGAGACAAATACCTTAGGGGAACCTTTTTAGTTGTGTGTATGCTCTACAGAGTGGATTTACTCATGAGTGCTTTGATGTATTTGAAGACACATTTGTAAGAGAACATAGATAATATGATATGGGAACTATTAGTTGTGTTGATGATGGGTGTGATATTTTATGTGTATGTTGATGATGTGCATGATAAATATAGTTATATTACTTGTATTTGGATGCTCATAGGTATGGATGTTCATGAATCTTATGTGTATGTCTAATGGTGGCATGTGGAAGGATAAATATGTCTATTGAAAACTTTACCATTATCTTGAAAACTGATTATGGCTATATGATTATCTTATTGTAATGAACCTAAGTTAATTCGATAGATATTAGTGAAGTTGAATTAGGAAGCATGGATTGTGCTTTATTATACACATTTTACGTTTAAAAATATGGGTCTAATTTTTGCGATATTGAAAGTCAGTTAAATTTCTTCAATAGTATATCCAAGGTATAGGGATATATTAGTGGTAGGAGTAGTGTAGGATAAAAAGGAGAATGTATAAAGAGGGGAAGGTCTAGAAAGGTAATAACATGGTAATGGAAGGAGAAGTTACACTATAAGGTTAGATTTTCATAAGATAAGGAGGAATGGTATGAAGAACATATATGTATAGGATAGTGCCAGTAGTAACAATGGTGTGAACATATATAAAAGGATGGGAGATAAGAAAAATACTAGTGGAGAGAAGGCGGTAGGACATGGGTGGTGGATCCCATGGAAGTGGTAACTATAGTATGATAGGAGGAATCATTATAAGAGGATGAAGGGTACATGGATGCATAGAGGGTACAAAATTATTAAAATCCATTAGAGTGGTAATATTATGAATAGTATTAATTCCTTAAGGATAGCCACCTAATACATTATATAAATTCCTAGCCAATGAGTGAGGATATTTAGGGTGGAGAGGTGCATCAATACGTAATTATCAATTTAGGAAAATATATTGTTTAGCAACATATGTATCTAAATCATAGTCTTGATCATTATTTTTCATCTTCTTTAATGTGGCTCTTTATATGGTTGTCATTAGCTATTATATAAAAAATTGATTCAATCGTCATTTTATTTGCTAGCCATATTAGAGTTAAGATGAAAAATCCATAAAACAAGATTTTAAAGGATATTAATTTAACTAGATAAAAGATCAAGGAAAACACTCTCAAACATGCAATATAGCCCAATTGCTTAGACAATGCATATTTCCTAATAATGTGTGCAACTAAAAACTAATAACATGTAATGAATGGATGTAGGTGATAATAATTAAATAATCCTAATTGAACTAGGGTTGTCCCTTTTATATATTTAAGAAGTTGTAAGAGCATTGTATGAAATTGTAAGATGGGAATTACTTATGAAATGTTATATGACACATAAGAGAATAAAAAAGGGGGGTTACACTAGAATATTGATTAGAATTATGAAAATCATCAAGATCATCTTAAATAATGGGTTTGAATATGTCAAAAATGGAGTGTCGGTTATGAGGAGGAGGATTTGAATTTTTTTGACAAGATGTAAAGCATTTGCTAAATACATCCTATAAACCAAGTCAAGGAATATCGTGTTGGAATTTGTGCCAAATTTGGTGCCATTTTTAGGTCATTATTTTGGCTCATGGCTTTGGTAAACCACATTTGGTTTATGGTTTAAATTTTTCCTATTTATGGAGTGCTTGAGATGGAGAAAGCATAATGATTTTATAGGTATCATCATGCTACTAGAAATTACTCCATATGAATCACATGTTGATGATACTACTATAAGGGTATGCACATGAATATTTTATTGTAAATGATATTATTATCAAATAATATAATTGGTTCATGTTTTTGGTTGTGGGATTTTTCTTCCAAGAGGATTTTCCCATGTACATAATTATGTTATAAATTTATAATTTATACATTTTTCTTGTAACTAAAATTAAATCTACTTTGCATATTTATCTCTTGATAGGTTAATATGGGAAGTGTTTCCACACCTCAAATTCCTTTTAAAATACTATCCAAGTCTTAATCAGTTTACATCCTCTATCTTATTGTGCAATACCTACCTACCACCAAAAATGTGTAGAGATGGACATTTTTAATGTTACAAATGATACAATTTGTGGTTCTATTTGAACTTTATAACTTTATATTGTTTGTTTCCATATGCTATTAAGTTCTTATATATGTTTCACTTGGTCTTTCCATTTAGGAGTAGGATATCCATAGCTTTGATTGTTGAAATGGGAAGGCATATTTCATTTACACATAGGACATAAAAATGTATGCAAAATGGGGAAGCAAATCCAATTTGAATTCAAAAAATTTGAAAACACTTTAAAAACTTCCAAAAAAATTGCATCTAGGGTTTCAAAATTTAACATATAAATGCATTTTGAACTCTAAAAAACTCGAATTTCAAATACCTGGTGCTTGATATGCAAGTCGAGTTGATGAAGTTTGGAGAGACGAAGTTGAGGTTGCGTTCGCCGGAAAGAAGAAGTCAGTTTGCTCGCTGTCATGGTCTCAGTTCGCCGCATGCACTAGGGAAAGCAACTGGTAAATTTAGAAAGTGAAAATGATAGTCGAAATGAGAATGTTTTTGTTTTTTTGTCATATTTAAGGGGTTTCGGTCGAACCCATGTTCGACCAAACTCATTTAAATATGATTATTTTGATTTAGGGTTTGTGGGTTCGGTCGAACCAATGCTTCGATTGAACATATGTGTTCGGTCGAACCCATAATGACGTTCGGTCAAACCATTGGGTTCGACCGAACCCCTTGAGTTTGGGGAAAAGGAAAAAAATGAAATTTCTTTCCTCATATGATTTGTAAACCACTATTCTGAAGCCACCCCATGATCTAGTTCCTCTTCTTTGACATCTTCGACAGGCACATCATCAATTAATTGTTGATCCTGATCATCATCTACATCATCTTCTAGTTCTTCAGTATCTTCTTCTTCCACCACATTATACTTTACCGACCTTCCTCTTGGATCATGTCTAACAAAAAATGACCAACCCGGTTTACCTAGAACCTCTGAGTAAAATACCTGCTCACATTAGCTTGGAAAAACATAGGGCTCATTTCTAGCTCGCTTGATCAACCTTGTATAAACCATGGTAAATCCATTATCATGATCAATAACAGTTCTCTCGGGATCATTTTCATTCAATCATAGCCTATACCATTAGATGATAAACAAAACTAATTTTAAGGACTTAAAGTCACAATCAAGTATATCATCCAAAATCCCATAGTATCGATTTTGTGAGACTTTTGGATGTATGTCGCTTCTAGATGAAACATTAGTCACCTGAAAGACTGCAGTTATCCCAGAATCCCAAGTTTTCTTCGTGTCATCCAACTTTTTGATTTGAAATTTACAACCATTGCACCACATAGCCTTGTGGTGTTTCACCTACAATATGTCAAACATGTAAAAATTATTGCATCGTCAGTTGATAAACATATTTATTCTTGGCTGAATATATGCAAAGAAAGAAAAACTCAACATATATATACATCAATATAATTGATAATAATTAAATAATATGGGTGATTAATATATTTATACATACCTGTTTATCTCTTAAACCATATGCTAAATCAATTTCCCTTGGTGTAACATTGGAATCTCCATTACGATGAGCTTCTTTAACCAATGAAGCCACACCTTCCCATGTTAATGCACGACCAAATTGTTGACATCATTCAATCCATATCGTCATCCAATCAAGATTGTTTGCGACATACAAATGTAGTGCATCCCACTCTCGACCAACTGTATCAAAAAAATTCAAATTCACAAATGACGTATAATTAGTTAATTACCATGGTATACAACCTTAATTTATAATTTATGTTCCTAAAAACCTAACATCCCACTACCAATGATCTTATTATATTTCGTAAGAAACCTCTGAACTATATGTATCCAAGACCCATTGTTCACAAATTTCAAATTGAAGAGATATAACATATGGGTCAAGCAGTATCTATGTCACCTAGACATGTTTTATGTTTATATTGGTAGGATACAGTATATCGACACACCAACTAGCAAGCTTCACTGATAAAAACATTTTAGGAATGGCCTACGTGTGTTGGAACTAGAATTTTCATTCAAAATTTTGATGGTCCTTTCATATGAAATCATTTTTTTCCCTTAAAAACCATGTTTTTACCATCCACAAGGTCAAAATTTCCTTTTACCACCTTACCATAGCCTCCAATAAAGCAACTCGCAGTAGCGCAGTGGGTAAAGGAAGTAATACACTATATATCGCTATACCATGGAAGGTTGATGTCTTGTATGTGGTAGAGCGGGTCATGGTTAATACTAATAGAAGGAATCGCTATACTGTGAGGGGTTGAAATGAAGCCCGCGGTAGAGTGGTAAGTTAATAACAGAGGTAATAACTCACCGCCATACCGTGGAGGGTTGGAATCGAGCCCGTAGTAGAGTGGTGAAATAAGAATAGAGATAAGGAATAACTGCTATACTGCGGTGGGATGAAAAATGTCATGCGGTAGTCTGGTAATCTATCGTTGGAGCATTAAATGAAGGACAATCACATCAATCAACATCGAAGTATGAAATTCAGCTCTGTATGAAAGATTTGAATGATGAAGAACTTAAGATATGAAATTAATGCGGTATGATATCAAAATTTAACAAGGAAAATTGAAAATTTGTGAGCTCATGCTAGCAGAAGTTGAATATAGGCAAGCTCAAAGTATGACAATGGAACAATTTTGTAGATCAAGCAAAATTCTAAGTAAGTCTACTTAACATTCACTGAAATTTAAACAATGGCACCAAAGAAATCACAGGCAGGAACTAAAAAGGAAGAAAAATCTAGTAGAATTTCATTGTAGTCGCCATTACTTGCCCTGTTACCTAGCTCAGTAGATAAGGGTTCTAAGAAAGTATTTAAGGATTTAGCTCAAGGTGTAGGGACCCAATAATTCCACAGTCTGGGTGGAATTTATATTGGTATTTTTATAGGAACAAAGATGAAAGGGTTCCAGTGTCAAACCCATGGACTTTTGACATAGGAAAATTAGTTGTTCCTAATGTTTTTGTTGATGTCAAGCTAATCCGAGCCTTGGCCAATAGATAACGCGCCCCATAGAAAATGGTCAGACTTCCAGATGGTCAATTTTTGGTAGATATCTTGAGGGAAGCTATAATTAGGTGTTTTGACCTAAATAGGTAGGTTGTCATTGAAATTGACTTGGGGAAGCTAGAGCAAGAATATAAAAGGTTGAAAAGGACCTATAGAACTGATGAAACCCCCTTACACATGAAAAGGGGTGAAAAAAATAGAGTCCTACCCATTCACTCTTCAAGACTTGAACCCTTTCCAGTGTCTGACTTTCAAAACTATTTCAAAATTACCTACTATGCATTATGTCAAATTCTTAGAGTTGATGCAAAGGAGAATATGTCGATAGGGTTGATGAGAATGGCCATGATTATTCAACATCTTGAATCGAATGTGGAGTTTGATTTTTCTTCATTCATTGAGGAACATATTCATGAAGGTTTGCTATAGGTTAGGGAAGCCAAGGCCCCCATAACTTTTAGAAAGTACTCCTTATTATGTCATTTGATTCTATCTCAAAATGAAAAAAAATGGACAAAGAGGATGAAATTGAGAACACATGAGAATGGAGTTATGCTCCTAATGCAAAATTGGTGTTATATTTGGGATAATAAATCCAATGAAAGTGATTATGTTGTATTTAGGGATGATTTTTTCATCAGACTAATTTCTCAACTTGGTTTTCCTACACCAAGATTACCACAATCCCTAATGGATGCCATGAGACCCCTGCAATATAAACTGGATCAAGGTTTTACACATAATTATGCTGATTGGTTTCTGATGCCACAACACACCATCATTAGGGTATATGGTTGTGATCAGGCCCCTCATATTTTACCAAAATTTGTGCCTAGTAGAGTATTGTTTTTAGAATTTATGTGGAAAATGCTCTGGATGGAGCATGATTTGATGAAAAATCAGAAAAAGGCACATTTCTACCTGATTCAATATTATTTGAAGAATTGTCAATTGGATTAGATAAGTTGGAGGAATTGTAGAGATTTATAAAAGCTATTTTTTCTCTCAGATCAGGGAAAAAGAGAATATGTGATCCAGAAGGCCATATCAACAATATCAGAAGAACCCTACTCACAAATAGGGAAATAATAGATGAATTTGATCTGGAAGAAAATGTAATAAGAAACCTGGTCTATTTTGTAGATGTGTTTGAAAGAAGGAAAATATGGTTAATGATGATGAGATGGGAGGATCAAGAGAGAGGAAAAGATAAGAAGTTCAAGGGGTTTTTTGATGAGGAGCCAGATTTGTTAAAAAGAATGCAATTAGTCCTTGCTAAATTTGATGAATTATCTAAAAAGGATCAAGAAGAGAAATCAGCCCCACTTCCTACATCCCAACCACTAGCATCCACAACCTCTACATCACATACACCACCTTCATCACCAATTCATCCATCTCCTCCATCTCAAAAAGATGAGCCTCTTGTTAAGAAATAAAAGATTGGGTCACTAGTGGACTATGAGTCAAGTGATGAAGAACAAGAGGTAGTCTTAACTATGGCTGAGATGAAAGAGGTTGCAGAGAAACAAAAAATCCTTGCACCTCATGATCCCAAGATGAGAATATCGAAGGAGGCTATTGATGAAATACAGGATGATGAAAAAATTATTGCTTCCCTAAGATTCATGGAGGATGCTGACTTTATCCATACTAGGGAGTTCAAATATTTTCTTCTAAAAATGAAGATGAAACAATTTGATGACGGATTGAAAATTAACCTCATTGGAGCTGATGATTCAAAACATGTAGAAGTGCAGGCACAAACAATGATATAGTTAAATATTGACAATATCAATATTACTCCTAAAGAAGAAAGGGAGTTAGTGTTGAAAAGTAACATGCTCATTATACTAGGAATGGAGCTCTCCAAAGTGTTTTTGTTGGATCAAATCAAAGCTCAAGATGATCCCAAATTGGTTGCAGAATCTGATTCAGAAGGAGTATCAAGGATAGGATATAATCCAACCACCCAGACCCTTGCCCTATGGACGAAATAGAAAAGCACAAGGAAGCCTAGGCTTCTAGACGTGGTGCAAGAAATAAGAGGGTCTACTCTGGTTAGAACTATGGAAACCATTCCCATAGAAGCAACAACCATGACAATGCATTCAACAATGTTTACAAGAGATGTAGTGGAAAACATGGAAAAGAAGATGACAAAGTATGAGAAAAGATTCAAACTATCAAATGAGGAGATAAATAAGTTATTCATTGAAAATGTCAGATTGAAACAACAATTGCAACAAGCTACAGATGTAAGGGGGAAAGAAATGGTTGTATATGATCCACCTGCTTCAGTTGAAGATCCATAGATTCAACAATTGAAAGAAGAGGTTGAGAAACTAAATAATCATAATATGGATGATATCAAACAACACATCTTGAGTACCTTAGAGGAAGTACTGAAACACAATGTTGAAGTTTTAAAAGATAAAATAAGTGGAGTTCATGAGGGCTTCAGTCATTTGGTAAAAGCTCTAGAAAAGATAAATATTAATTCCCCTATCTTAGAGGAATTGTAGAAAAGATGGCAGGCCACTTACCATATCTTAACCACTCTGTGTAAAGCCACACAAAGAGATCCTGATGCACCCCCAAGGTTAAAACCTACTCGAGAAATGGTAAAATGAATCATTGATGAGCATAAGTATTTGATTGATATGAAGAAGAAGGTAGAAAATAGAAGGAATTCATTTGATTCAATAAAACATAGTTTTAGCCCTCTTATCGTTAAAGGTGATGGTCAACTCAAGGATGTGGATGAATGGAGAAATGAATTTGATCAAATGGTTCCAAAATTTTTGACACATATACAGGGTGATGGTAATATCAATCTAGAAAAATTGCATGCTATGCTTGATGGAATTATTACATTGGATAATGGTTATACAAAGTTCGTTGTAGATGCCAGAAAATTACTTGATAGCAGATGGAAAATCCACCTATAAAACTTCACTACTGCACAGGAATACAAGTGGCTGAATGATTTAACCATAAGCAAGTGGCAGGAGAAATACCTTAGTTCAGATGAAGATTAATCACTATCAATGATGATTATCATAAAGTAAAAGCTTTGCATAGGGCTTTGGTGACTCGGGATTTTACTCGAAGATTAACATAATTGTCATGTGTTAGTGGTTAATTGTTTCAGTCATATTTTACATGTTAGTTATGTTTTGTTATCAAAAGTCATGTCTTTTGGTTCGAAGCTTGTTGCCTCTCCTATAAATAAGAGAGACTAGGACCAAGAAAAAAATATTAATATAGGAGTAGATAGAAGAAGTACGAGAATAGGGATTGATGCAATGTTTACATCATAAAGGACCAAGATGCATGTGTAAATTTTTTTATTAAGTTAATGGAAAATATCCGATTCAGTGGCTCTATGTTGGTATCAATTGTTTGTTAAGTTAATTGAAGATATTTCCATATTGTTTCCATATTTAATATTACTCTGTTGTTTAAATTGATATATCAAGCATATTTTCAATTTATTAATGCACATTTATTGCATCTGTGTGGCATAATTAATTGGATCTTTCAAGTAAAGATTAAAGTCCTCTTGATTATTCACAACTTAGCAATACTATTTTGGATTATTAAAGAAGAATCTGATAATTGCATCCATGCCTGTTTATACAAGTTATAAACATAGAAGTACCAAACAGTTTCAATTATTTCCAGTCATAAGTCACTTGTCTCTGATTTCTAGTTTACTCCATATACCCAATAGAGCTCATTGGTCTTCACATTTCATCCCTTAGTTTCATTTCATTTTAAACATTTTACATCTATTAACTAAACATATTTCTTTGATACTGCTTATACAATTTATGCTAGATTAGTAGTACATCTATTCACTTTCAAATTTCCATTGTGAATAGACTGTTGTAGGAGGAATCACATAGTTCAAGTATGCTTCATTCACATAGGTAGACCCACCTAGGTCTAGCAGCACTTGAAGAGAAGAAGGTCTAAAACCATTTGGTCTTGTATGTTACCCTGAAATGTACCAAGAGTTTGGAAACCCCTTGAGGTATTTTTACCTGCATTTTTGACAGCTAACAATGTGAATGAGGAAGCACATTGTACAATATTGACATAGCCACATTGCATTCATATCGATTGGCAAAAGAAATTGGGTTGTATATTTTGATTAAAAAGGAACAAATAGAGAATGTAGCCCCACAGAAAATGCATATAATCATAACTCATGAAAGTTTCCCCAAAAAAATACTCATCGTTGGCCATCAAAAGCCTAACAAGTGACAATTCCAATCTCATATACTACTCTGATGAAGATAAAAGGCTCATATCGGGGACACATTCTTTTTGTTCTACCGATGGGTTATTCAAGAAAGTAAAATATAGACTCACTCAGGATTTCAGCATGAGGTACACTGATATATTTCATTGGAGGAACACATTGATATCTGAACAATAGAAAATGGACCGCCTGAAAACACATCTTACACTGATAACATTTAGTCAAGAGAACATATCTCAAGTTATGCCGACAAGGAAATAATCAAAGTAAGATGTTACAATGACATAGTGGATAAAATAAGGCACCAATAGTGAAAGACTTATTTTCTAGATTAATACAATACCAATACTTTTCTATTTGTGTGTGGAAGATTCTTTCATTTGGACTAGTTCTCTGTTGTTTCTTTTCAAGCAATTGAAGGCAATGTAAAATGTATTCTAATTAATCTCCATGACCATCTTATAATTACCTCTCACTTTCCTCAATCTACCTTTCCCCATTAGGTACTCCCCTTCGAATTTGTTAATGGAGTTGGGATCCCAAATGTGGTCTACATGGATCTTTGTTGTGAACTTAGGAAGATATTCAGTAATTTACTAGTGATGAGATAACAACAAAAAAAGATGAAAAAAGATGACATATATGACATACCTTAACATCCGTGAGATTGCTATGTTGGATAAACCATTCATAACCTTCAAGTTCACCAACAAAAATACAACAAAGAGAAGAGTTGTTTGGGAAGCTTCATAAAGGGGCTCGTATGCCTTCTCAAGTACAGGTAAAACATGAACATCATCAAAGTCATGTCGATCATCATCATTAGCTATGCCACTAAATGTGTCATGGATCAATGTATTTGTACCATCATCTTCAACTGTGTTTTCTGGTGCATGATCATCTTCTTCCATAGGATCATTAACTTCATCTTCGATATTCACAGCTCCATGTTCCTCCGCTTGCAAAACCACATTCTTCAGGATGTGAAAATCCATATCGCGTTCCCTAGGGCACCCCACCTTTATAATAATGATCGACACAAATAAACCATGATCATGATCAAGTGATTTTATATATATATATATAAAATGTTAAAACAATATAAACATTTACAATTTCAATTAATATAAAGACATATAATGAACTTACCAATGGACAATAATCATGCCCCCTTTAATGTGGCCATGCTTCCTACAATGGTTCTCAACTATTGTGATTAAAATTCTTCTTGTCTTTAAGCCCTTGCAATTATTGCAAGGACAATAACATTTCCCATCACCCTTTCTTTTTAATCTAGCCCACAATCTAGCAAGTGCCTCTTCATTTTGTTCTGCACTAATATTATCTGACATGATTTTTCTTTACCAAGCTTGAATATTTAGATCTTCAAAAAATATCAAACTCACACTCCAATAATTTTTAATCATAGACAGGTAACAAAATCTAATAATTCTGATATTTTGCACCAAAAAAAATTGGCCTATAACCTCCACAAACTATCACAAGGATAGAAAATTCACAAGTATAGCAAAACACTGTCACAAGTATAGATAAATTGTCAAACTCACTTTTATTTATTAAAAAACATTCGTCTGAACCCTGACGAACGCTAACCATATACCCGTTGGCCCACAAGTTAAGGAGGCTAACCATATGTCGGCCCACAAATTGATGGAAGGGGATGGTTGACTTTAAGTGTATATCAAAATAGCAATGAAAAAAATGGAGTGTCGCAATTTTGATGAATTTTGGACATAATTTTTAAAAAAAATTGAATACATAGGTACCCGATGATACATCTAATTATACATCTTTCATCGGAAAGTTTTATCGTATTTTGCAATCAAATGAGTTAGTGGCTCTAATTTCTTGTTGAATTTCTCTTGAATGCTTCAATGCTTAGATTGATTGGATGCTTGTTATCTTGCTAGGTGAAAATATGAGAGAAGGAACCTTGTATTTATTCTTATCTATGCTTAATATCCCAAAATTACATCACACCAAGCTGAAATATGAATTCATTAAATAAAGGAGGCTAAATCCTACTAGAATTTGAAATTAAATTATTAAAAATGACTCAAGGAGGACTAAGATGCCCTTGGTGGCGTCTTAGTCCCAAGTCATAAAACTTGGGGCATAGACAGCAAAGAGGGGCCCAACTAATATGCCTCAAAATTAGGCTCTTGAGACCTTTGGGGGACAAAGATGCCTTAGGTGGCATTTTAGTCCTGACCCAAAAATCAGGGACACATAGATGAAATCATTAAATTATTATTTATGCATATGAGAATGTCGAGATTAGCTAGAAAAATACAATTCATAGGGCTTGTGAATGCAAAATAGGACCAATTAAGCCATAAATATGGATAAATAAATCAAGGCAGGCCCAAATAAGTGTGAAAATGCAAGGGTATGAATTTTACTACACTACACCCGGTAATCTTTCCAAGGTGTGGTACTTAAGGTTGTCCATCCCAGTGATCATAAATAATCATGTATCTTAAAGGCCTTTGCCTCGTAAAAATTAAAGTGACACAAGAGTTCCACATAAGCTTTTCGCACCGTCTATTCCTCTAGTAGTGAGCCCATGTAGAAACCAAGGTGTTCATAATTTGAATCCTAATCCACCATAATTGCACTTTTATTTGAGAAATTAATGCATTATAATAGGTAATTAATGAAGGTGGAAAACTACACACATGTACTTGGCACCACCTCGAGCATGTAGTTGCTTTTATAACACTCTACTTTGTGTCATACTGAAAATTTACAAAGGACTTTGAATGAATGAGATTGATACTATGGTGCACAAGGAAAGCTAAATTTTGAGAAACTAAGAACACAACTACCAAGGGTTTAAAATTTGCATTATGAAAAGATTTTAATCATTAGAAAAACCAGGTATGTCTCGAATAACAAAAATTCTATGAATCATTTTTACGCATGAAATTCTTGAGAAAATGGTATTTCCCTTAATAAATAAAATGTTGATTATTTTGATATAAATTTAACCGAATGGTGAATTGAAAGTTTTATGAATTTGTTAAAGATAACCGGTTAAATTTAACCCTAACTCGCACATAAGGAACATATTTAAAAAATGCAGAATACACTAGAAAAAATGAGTACTTTTGAAGCAAGACTAGAAAATGAATTCAAATATTGCACTTCGCAAGATGTACTGATTGGTGGGATAGCTAATGATACTCATATGGGATGGTCCTCTAATGTCAAATTCCTCACATGGGCATGGAAATAAAATGCTTCTCAATGTACAAAGAATGTTATAGCAAGTGGGTTACTTTTAGCAGGAGGGTTTCCACCAGCAATGGAGGCCCCTGAACTAGTATTGGAATGTTTAAACTTCTACAACCCAAACAAAAAAATCATTGAGAAGGAGGGAAGAAATTATGTAGATCTCTTCAAGAAAGGAATAATATATACATTTGGGATTCCTACATTTACTCAGATGTACCCTATGGATATGAGGGTAAAAACTAAGACCTACTTGAGTTCTGAAGAAAATAATAGGAAAATTATGAGTACCCAATGGTGTTAGGAGGAAATTTCAAAGCAGAAAAATCCAATTCTAAGGTTTATGTTCAACCTATAATTTTAAGATATTATAACTATGCTAAGCAGGATAGCTGGATTGTGAGATGCCAGTAAATTTTGAACCATGGATGTTTGTGATCATAACCAAATTAATGGAAGGCCTTGTGCCAATGCATTGGGGAGGATTTATTAGTGATAGATTGTATAATCAGATAAAGGCGTTTCCAAATTCAAGATGTTTATGTATGTCTTCATATGTGATCTACTCCTATGCCTTAAGGGAAAATAAGCAAGGGTTGAAAGGAATTGGTACTCTGGGTAGAGAAGGAGGAAATAGTATGATATATGCTCATTTACCCCAAATTACTATTCATGAATACAAGGAGAATTATCAAAGAGTTAATGATGTGTTTTCCATGAAGCTGGTTAGAATAATAGAAGGCGACAAAGCCAAAAGATTTCCTTTGGAAGTACAAAGTGTTGTTAAATAGGTTGGAGGCTAGTACATTCAGTTTCCCACTTTAACCTACATTAGGGTGGAAGGGTTTGAAGGATATCCTTTCATGTTGCCTAGGTACCCTATAGATAAAATAGTGTTATTGGATTTGGTAAGATAGTTGAAGGCATCCCAAGCCCTTTATAGTGCAGCTCATAAGAAGGTTTCCCTTAAATTTCCAATTGTAATAGGGAACAATAAATGCAATGTAGTTAAAGAAACCAGTCTATGTGAAGAGAAATTAAAGATGTATAATTTGGAGTATTTTCCACCTTGAAGAAATAATTACGACCCACAAGGTAATATTTCTAGGTATATAGTTGGTAAACATGCTCATGTTCAACATTTAGAAGACTACTAGCTCAATTGTGATGATGAGCATAAAGTAAGAAAAAGAAAATATGAAGTTTGTCATTACAATCTATGCAAATTCTCCAGATTCATGATATTCTAGATCAATTGGAGGAAGATGACAATGAAGTGTTGAATTAGGCTTATAATGAAAATAAAGTCTATGATGAACCTATTCCGGATCTAGATTATAAAAGTAAAGAAATAACATTTGTTAATGAATTTTGTAAACCAGTTTTATTGCAAACTCAACATTGGATAGATGATTTTTGCAAAGCTTTAAGAAGAGCAGGAATAAGGCCCACATACTCATTGGATACAAGAAAGAAATAAAGAGAAGAAAATGAGCCTGAGCATGCGAAGCCTGCTAAGAAAAAGAGAAAAGTTGGTAAAGAAGCTACTGCTATACATATTGAAGAAAGAACCATCGAGGCTCCAAGAGAAGGAATTTCCTTAAAACAAGTTGGCCAGTATAAAGATGTTGAACCAGGTAAGGTTCGAGCAAAAGCAAAGTCAAAAGTGGCATTTTATTCCACAAAAAATCCAAAAACCTATCCTATTACTGATGAAGAGGCAGGAATGACGGAGAATATTGGTACACAGACAAGGTCTGCATCTTAGAGAGCTACAACATTATTTACTTCTCCCCCTTTAATTAATATGGCTACTAAAAAATAGACACTAGGAAAAATTCTTGTGGTTTTAGATGAAGTCTCTGAGCTACATGATGCTCAAATTAAGGAGAAAATGGATAAATTGGGCACCATGTGGGAATGGGTAAAAGAAAAGAAATTTAAAGATAAACCCATGGTATAGCCAGTGGTGGAAGAGATTCCAGATATAGGGTCAATTCCTATGAATATTGAAGAAGAAGAATTCATAAGAGGAACACTCACCTTAGAGGCAAGGAACCCTAAAGTTCTTGAAATGGAAATGGGGGAGATCATAGGAAAAATTCCTACTAATGATATTTTTATTGAAGATACCTTTGATTCCCAACCTTCACTAGGGAATGATCAAAATGATATTGAACAACCGTAGGTTTCTAAAAAGTCAAAGGAGGACCAGGTTGAAATTGAAAATAAAGAACCTTCACAAACTTTAGGTGATAGGGTCATAGATCAAGAGAATCTTGATGTGATAGGATATGAATAAGGTGATGTCTTAAGAAACTGATATTGAAAACCTGGCTAGATAGGAAAATACAAGTCTTAATACTGAGGAGACAGTGTTAAATCTCGGTAATCCAAAATCTATGCCACATAATACTGATGATGTTCTAATTTTAGAGGATGTAATAGATAACGTTGAAATTGTAAGAGAAAAAGTTCCTAAACATACTAAAAACTAGGAATAAATAAATGTTACAAAGGTAGAGCACAATGAAGATGCACCTTATTGGTTAATCAAAGAATTAGCTTCCCCATAGGAAGTGAAATTGGTACCTTTGGATCTTAAAATTTTATTGCAAGAAGTAGAGACTCCTAAGCCTAGGTGAAGAGCTAAAACAAAACATTTCATGCAAAATAATGTAGATGGAGGAAAAACACTCCATATAGCTACTCCAATAGTAGATAAAAATAGACATGAAATAATACCTAAGGAGTATAGAGTAACAAGTATCAATGTTGGACACACATCCTAGACACAAGAATTGGAAGAAATGAAGATGAATTTGGATACAACTATCGCTAAGGTACAAAAAAGTAAATATAAGAAAAGAGAGTTGAAAGAATGGATTGCTAGCCTCGAGAAATTTGTAAAATCATTAACCCAATCTGGTCAAGCACAATCTGAATTGCCTCAATACTCATGTCACAAGAGCAAGTGGATGCCATCGCAGAAATTCACCACAAGATGAATGTATTTAAAGAATGGATTGAGTAATAGGTAAGGAAATGAGAAGAACTCATTATAGATACAATTGGGAAGTACAAGGAAGCACACTGTTGGTTTGAAAAATCTAGAAGATTGGAAGGAGAATGCAGATTTTTCTAGGAATATGTTGATTATGAGAGTCCAAATATAGAGACTCTCATTCAAATAGATGTCCAAGAATTGATAAGAGAAATGATAATTTTAGAACAATAAGTCCGATTATGTGAAAAATGGAAGAAACAACTAAGTTGGGAAGTTGAGACTCTGGTACAATGTATAGAAGGATTTGAAAAGGTCATCGAGAAATGCAGTAAATTGATTGATAAAGATCAAGATTTCATTGAAGTTTTAGGATGACAAGATTGTGATCCTTAGACTTTAGGTTGGTAGGGAAAAGAAGAAAAATATTTTAAGGAATGGATTCAAAGGATAAATAAAGACCTTGTTCATTTTTTAACCTGGGAAGTTATTGATGAGATCATACATTGTAAAAACACTATAGTCAGGTATGAAATAGAGAAAATGTAGAGGAATGCAAACATCCTCCAAATATTAGAGGACTACACCAAGCTCAAGTATAGTTGGAAGGCAATCCAAAGAATTTAGAAGCAGCACTTGCATAAAATATTAATTGATTTTTGGGAATATCAATTGAAGAAAGGTGAAGAAGAGTTCCCAAAACTGGAGCTCGAGATGATATAAGGAAGTACTAGATATCGGATACCAAAAGTGTTATGAAGATATATTGTTGAAGTTAGTTTTGTAGGTTGTTCCTGGTCCTGATAGAAGTTTCCCATTTAGTATTCTAAGGAATGCTGATAGCCTTGTTTTATGTGGAGTGTTGCTTACCAAAGTTTGTAGTTGAAGGTTTTTGCTGCTGAAGGAGTCAAAGCTTTGACTTTTTCTAAAAGATTCTAATGACAATTGGTATATGCCACATGCTACATTTTGATTTGTTGTTTATGATTCTCTTGATAGACTTTAAGTTTAAACTCTTGAGGCCTTGTTCCTATAAAAGGACGTTTACTACTTTATTTTTATTTTAAGCTCAAAATTTTTGGATGTCGGAAGAGCCAAAACTTCTCTAAGTTTTGTTCTTTTTTCTTATTTTCTGAATCATTTTGATCTAAAAACTTGTATGCACATAGAACTTAATCAATATCAAAGCCAATTTAATAGCTACCTATCCCATACATCTTTTGTAGTTTCTTTGTTCATTCAACTAGACAAGACTATATGTTGTACCATTTAAGCATGCATACAAAACCTACTTAGTGTCCAAACTAAACCCTCTTCTTTAAAATCTCACCATTAAATCTTGGGGCATGCCTAGAGAATACCTAGGAGCAATTTAATTTTTTAGTATTTTGATGCTTTATTTTAGATTAGATGTTAAATTTTAGAAAATGTTCCAAAAAAGAGATGAATGAATGGAAATTTTATTGAAAATATTTCATTTCTATGAAATTGTTGAATGCTTAAAGCTAAATCTACTTAAGTGAAAGAAAAATTGTTTGATATTCATGAAATATTATTGCAAATCTGTTGATTTCATGAAATTGTTTTAT
This sequence comes from Sequoia sempervirens, assembly GCA_007258455.2. Classification (NCBI taxonomy): domain Eukaryota; kingdom Viridiplantae; phylum Streptophyta; class Pinopsida; order Cupressales; family Cupressaceae; genus Sequoia; species Sequoia sempervirens. The sequence continues at coordinate 6,712,628 of VDFB02000009.1, read as the reverse complement.
GATCAAACTAAAAAGCTTTTATCTAATGATTACGATTCCTAAAGAAACTAGAGACAACCATAGAACCCTTGAGATTAGTAGCAATATCACTTCATACCCTAAATAAAACCTAGTATGGTCAAGACCTGACTACTAGAGCCTTGGGATTAAGCTAAGTCAACCTTTCCCTTTTACTCAGACTCTCAGGTTTCCCTAGTTTAGTCTTTCAAGTAAAGATAGGTTCTTGACATTTTCTTGTGATGATTGTATCTGCACTATTGTTGCAACTAACATCGTCATCAATAGGAATTGGTGCTAGAAGGAGGGACCCTTCTTTATTCTTTTAGTTTATTTAGGTTTGAAACTGGATTTTTGTAGAGTCACTAGATCTCAGTTTGGTGATCCTTGTGTGACTTTAGTTGAGCTTAGTGGTTGAACATCATCTAGACCTCAAAAGTCTAGAAGTGTAAGTGTAAGTGTAAATTTGGAAATTTTGACTATTGTTATACCACCACCACCACCCATAGTGATGGATTTCTTTTATGTAGAGTGACTAATCCAATTTTTTGCATATAATGATCTTCCAAAAAATCTTGACAAATTATGTTCTAAGTATTATCTTTGCAAAGATGCGAAAGAATATATTAGTATCTTTAAGGACACATGTTTTAGAGCAAGGATTCAACATGAAGATGTCATGTGTAGGTTGTTCCCTTATACTTTAAGTGATGAATTTTACTAGTGGTATATCAACTTCTCACATAACTCAGTTAGATCATGGCAAGATATTGAAAGTCAATTTTTAGCTAGATTTAGAACACCAGTTGATCCTGCCTTGTTATATTGAACCATTTTTCTCAAATCAAGAGGTTCGATGGTGAACCTATAACTGCTTTTAATGACAGGTTCCATAAGGCTTATTCTAGGCTACCAGAACCTTACGTAGTGGATAATTTGTTTTCCATTGCGGTTTATTATACGATAGTAGATCCTATAACTGCCACGTTTGTGAAGTGAAGGGAAAATCCTCCCACTACTCTACCAGAAGCCTATGTTGAAGCTATAAGTGTAAATTTAGAAATGAAACACCTCGAAGGTGGATCATCTATAAATGGTGGAAATGGATTGAACAATTATCCTATCCTGAGTGTGAATGGAGTCTCTTTAAATCATCCAATGACTACTAATGCTTTTTCTTTAGTGGTCTAGAATGGGACGTTTCCTCATAATACTTTCTTTCAATTGGGAAATAGTCATGCTTTAGTCCCTCACCCTAGTCCAACTATCATAGAGCTACATCCTAATGGAAATTATTTCTTCTCACAGACTCAAGAGAGTTAGAATGTTAAAATTCGAGATGATGAGGAAGAAATTAGAGAAATCACAACTCAACTCAAAAGGTTAACCTTAGAGGTTACACAATTAAGGAATCATAATTTTTATTCTAAAAATAACAATTAGAATTCACAAAGTTGAGTGTACAACGCTCCTAGACCACCTAGACCTTGGAACACCTGACCAAATAATGGAGGAATATCCACACCTTTAGATAATATTAATCCTTTTGATGATAGATCCACATCAAATTTGAATTTAGCTAACCTTGCAATGAATAATTGGTGTAGAATTCATAATACAAATGCTCATTCTAAAGTGGATTGTCCATAGTTTAAAACTGCCTCAGATATTTTTTTGGCTGCTACACACTACAACAAATAGTGTGACTCTCATCATCCTAAGGGAAATGAATTAGTTCCTATAGGTTATGATTTTTCTTTAGCTCTTGAAAGTTACGAATGTATCGAGTCACATGTTGTTGTCAGGAGCCATACTTATGAATATGAAGGAGATAGTTCAACCACGACTTTAGAAACATATATCTTTCCTTATCAAGATGAAAATGAACCTCGGGATGGAGTTGACAAAAATCATGCTTTTCAACAATATTAGAAAGGACATAGTTATAACCTAAGAAGTAACACAAGTGGTGGAAATAAATTCAATGGGTCGTTGAACACATCAATTTTGCCTAACAACTTTAACACTCCACCAAATGATAAATCAAGTTATACTCTAGGGTTACCTAAGGTGACCTCTTAGTATAATTCATCAAATATTTCACGAAATAAAAGGTAGATTCCACTTATAAAAAAAAATTGACTAGTTATTTAGTGAAAGAAATCAAAAAGGTAAAAAACAACCTTTCTTTATCAAAATTTCTCAAAACACCTGTGATCAGGAAAGCTTTGTTGAATACTTTAGAAGATCTTCCAAAGGAAAGAATATTTAGAGAATCTTAGGTGAAAGATAATTCCATTAAGGAAAAAGATAAGAACATTGTTCGTATGGTGAATGAACAAGTAGCCTTTTATCAAGGAAAACTAGGATCCCCACCATTTTTACTCTCACTAAGAATATTTGGTAAAAACCTTCATAATTGTTTAGTAGACTTTGGAGCGTCTACTAATGTGATGCCTTTGTCCATATGTCAAACACTAGGGTTAATTCCAAAAAGTTCTCTAAAGAAAGTTACTCAACTTGACAAAACTAAAGTAAATGTAGTCAGGGAGTTAACCAATATTCATTTGTAGATAGCAGAAGATCCTAGGATTTGGTATTATATATATATATTCAAGTTGTTTAGATACTTGATACTTACAATATGTTATTGAGTAGGGATTGGTCGAAGACTTTGAATGGATACATGGCCACTAGTTTCTCACATATGTGGTTACCATGGAAAGGAGTTCCTAATCAAATCAGAATTGAGAGAGAACCATGTATGAAATACATGATCACTAATTACGATCAGAAAAGTAAAATTCTATATATTGATGTAGAACCAGGAGTTTATAAAATACGAAGCTCAAGAGTTAGAATAGAAGAATTATTCACATGTAATATTTAAGAGCATAATCAGATAACTCCTGGAATTGATGTTTTAATCGAATTAGATTGTGATTCTTCTGAAGAAGAAAATAGTCATTATGATAAATTTTGGAAGAATATTATTATAGAAGCTCAAAAGAGCGATAAAATTAAAATTTCACTAAAAATGTTCTTTTTGTAGGATTGGTGCAAGTTACACGATTTTACACATTCAGAAGATAGTTGCATGATGTGCTTGGAAATAATTCACAAAATTGAGAACCAGTACTATATAGAACATGCTAAGATCAAAAGGTCTAAATCAAAAATACACGAAGATAAAGTCTAGGTTACATAAACTGAAAATGTTAATTTGACAACTCTTAAGAATGGTAAAATTGAAGTTATTGATGATCAATCCTAGATCCTTAAGTTTGATGGATCCAAATCGAAACAAGGGATTGGAATTGGATTTGAGCTTATTAGTCTGCAAGGTAAATATTTTCTTTCTTCTTATCAACTACAATTTCAATGTACTAACAATGTGGCAGAATATGAAGCCCTTATTCATGGTTTGTTTCTCACAATCAAGAAGAAAGTCAAAATTATTAAGGCTTTTGGAAACTATGAATTGGTAGTCAGACAAGTTTGAAAGTAGTATGTTTATCATTACAAGTGATCATTTGGTTACCAACATAAAGTATGGGATTTAATATAATACTTCAATTCTTTCAACATTACTCACATTCCACAAAGATTTAATCAAAGAGTCAATGCTTTAGCTACTGCTCCCAATGCTCTAGATCCTTTAGATGCTTTAGATTTGAGAATATTTATAGTTGAACTAGTACAATTACCTTCGATTCCTGATAATTTTACAAATTTGTAGGTGTTCGAAGATGATCGACACATATTGGAATTCATTACTAATTCTAGTATCTTTGAAGCACAAATAATTGAAGAAGTAGATCACCTCGATGATGAGATTCAAGATGAAGAATTAGCTCAAGCTAAAGATAACAGTATTCTAAACGGGATAATTGAGTTGGAATGACTATTTGACATTGATCAAATAGTCCGACAAAAATATTTTCCCCAAAGTGATGGAGGACAATCTGAATTGTACAATTTACATACTAAAGAAGATCCTAAGAATTTTCTTATAGGAAAGGTGTGTATTGAAGAAGAAAGAAAAAATATCACCCAAGAACTCGAAGATTATTGGAAGGTTATAGAATAGAAATATGAAGAATTGAAAACCTATGATACTTCTTTCATTACTCATACAATACAACTAAAGTCTGATGTAAAGCCTTTTTGACAGAAACAATGACCAGTAAATTCCCTCTTAGAACCATTGATCTAAAAGGAAGTCCAAAAGCTTCTCTCAGCCCAAATAATATTTCCTATCAGATGTTCTACCTGGGTGGAAAACTTGGTATCCATTAGGAAGAAGAATGGAGACATACAGCTGTGTGTAGACTTTCAAATCTTAACAAGGCATATAAGAAAGATAAATATCCACTACCTTCACTAGAAGAAGTGTTATAGATTGTCAATTGTTCACAGATGATGTAATTTTTGGATGGATTCTCTAGATATAATCAAGTAATGGTATCGAAGGAAGATCGAATGAAGACAACATTCACCACGAAGTGGGGAACTTTTTCTTAGAGAAGGATGCCATTTGTATTGATAAATGTTAGAGCTACATTTTATAGAGCTATGGATTATGCTTTTCAAGATTTGATATGCAAATGTATTATCATCTACATGGATGACCTTAGAGTATTTTTGAAGAACAAAGGAGATCATGTTTGAGATCTCAGAGCAATATTGCAAAAGTGTAAAACTTACAGAGTTTCACTGAATCCTAAGAAATGTATTTTTGGGGTGACTGAAGCTAAATTATTGGGACACATTATTTTTAAAAGAGGTATTTCAATAGACCCAGACAGAGTGAGTGTGTTGCTCAGGATACAACCCCAAGGAAGTAAAAAAGAATTAAAATCATATTTTGGTAAGATCAATTTTTCTAGAAATTTATCACCGGATTTACCAAGATAGTAAAACCGCTCAATGATATGTTGAAGAAAGATGCAAAAATAGAGTGGAAAAATGAAGCTAATATTTCCTTGAAGAATATAAAAGCTGCAATTGTGGAAGCACCAGTGTTGGTAAGTCTAGATTATGTTAAACCTTTTTATATTTACTCTTTTGCTTCTGATCATACTTGTGCAATAGTACTAACACAGAAGGGCGAGAACAAATAAGAAAATCCAATTGCTTTTATGAGTGCTCCATTTAAAGAAGTGGAGCTAAGATACACAGATGTTGAGAAAAAAACCTTTACTTTGGTTAAAGTAGTACAAAAATTCAAGAATTGCATTCTCAAGAGTATAGTCAAGGCTATTGTCCCAAATGTTGCAGTTAAAATGTTGTTAACATAGAGCAAGCTTGGGGAAAAGAGAGCTAAGTAGGTTACGATTTTGCAATAGTTTTCAGATTTAGAAATTATACCCATGAAATTGATTTGGGGACAAGCTTTGGTTAAATATATTATAGATATAGATCCACAAATCTCTAGCCAACAATATTCTTTGGATGTAAAAGATCAAGAAGATTGGTATTTAGATATATGGAATTACTTAATCAACCATACTTGTCCTGATCATATGCAAATAAATCAAAGAAGAGCCCTTAAAATAAAATCACAAAGTTAAATGATTAAAGGAAGGCCTATATTCAAAAGAAATCATGAAGGAATATATTTAAGATGTTTGAATAGGATGGAAGCAAATGAAGTGTTGCAGGAATTGCACAATAATTTTGGAACAACTCATGGGGCACCTTTACCTACTACACACCTCATCCTAAGAGAGGTTTATTACTAGCCAATGATTTTTAAAGACACATATGAACACGTGAAACATTGTTATACATGTCAAATTGTGGTAGATAAAGGAAGATTTAATGCTCAACTATTATAGCTGGTGATGGAAATGCTCCCTTTTTCACAATGGGGACTAGATTTCATTAGTACTATCAATCCTCTGTCATATGTAGGTCACAGGTTTGTATTGATTGTTGCAGATTATTGCACCAGATGGACCGAGGCATGTCCTAGAAAACAATGCACCACAAAAGTGGTAATCAAATTTTTGGAGGAAAATATTATTACCAGGCTTGAAGTATTGTACATGTTGGTATGTGACAATGGCCGGCATGTGCGTGGATCATGATGGGCCAAAAAGTGGCAATATGATGGGTATGTGGTTGATGACTTTTTTACCCAAAATTGATGAAACGAAAAGGGTTTTTAAAGGAGATTCTAGCTTTCCACCAATATAAATTATGCTTTACTTTGAATTTAATAAATTATTATTATTCATTTTCTATTTGAATTACGACTAAAGTCCTAATTGATAGGTTGATTGAAAAACATCTATAGCTTTCAAACGGTATCAAATTTTTTGAATCCAAAACATGCATCACATTCTATGCTTCACATACTATAGGATTAAAAAAAGAAAAATTGAATTTCATGAAGTTTTGACCTAGTTAAGGTGGTCACATACAAGTTTTATATTTTTTTAAAGTTGTAATAAAAATTCATAATTAATTATTTACTTAGAAAAAAAAGAAAAAAAATGCATCACATCCGACATGAGTCCTCTACTTATGTCTAAAATATTACAAAAAATATTATCATTTTATTGTGGTTAGGGTGGTCAGAAAACACCTACTTCTTATTTTTTCCCTTGAAATTTAAGTAGTACTGCATTGAAATTTAAATTTTCACCAAATAGATTTTTTAAAATAAATAAACCTAGTAGTTTAGAAACTACATTCAATTTCTACAAATTCTATTCTTACATATTTTGAAATAATATAGATAACTTATTCAAATTTTTATCTCAAGTTGCCTAACTTTGATTTTTCTTCAATTTTTGCCACTTAAGGGCCTGTTTTTTCCATGATGATCCTACACATACCCGACCCTACTTTTTCTTCATTAAAGTTTTCTAATTGGGTATTTGAATACGGTGTAATATTGAAATTCTCATCTAACTATTATCTATAGGGAAATGGATTGGCAGAGTCGTCAAACAAAAATTTGTTGGATATAATTAAAAAATTGGTTGAAAATAATCCTAGAGAATGGCATTCTTTATTGAAATTTGTCATTTGGGTAGATCGTACTAGGATGAAATCGACGTTGGGGAATTCTCCTTACCACCTAGTTTATGGGGTAGATCCTATATTGCTAATAAATTTGAAAATCCCTACTTGGTAATTTGCTCAAGAATATATTGGATTAGATGATCAAACAAAAGCTCGGTTGTTGCAATTAATGCATTTAGATGAAAAGTGTACTTCAGCTATAGATCATTTTGCTAAGCAACAATCTGTGGTAAAATAATGGTTTGACAAAATGGCTAGATTAAAAACTTTTAGAATATCTGATTTGATCCTATATTGGGACAAATCCCATGAACATAAAGGTGATCATGGTAAGTTTGAAAATTTATGGACAAGTCCTTATCAAGTCTCTGAAATTTTGGGTGACAACACCTATAGACTTAAACATTTGACTGGAGAAGATGTCCCATTTCCTGTCAATGGGAAATTTTTGAAGCTGCATTACTTCAAGAAATAGTTTTTGTAAATAGTTTTCATTTGTAAATAGTTTTTGTTTTGTAAATATTCGTTTGTTGCTTTGTTTTGCTTACTTTTTGGGTGTTGCGCCATTAGGCTATATAGCAGTTGGAAACCTTTGAAGGTGAATAGGATAATAGAACGTCAATTATGGAAATTTGATCTATGTTTTGATTGGAAGTAGTATTTTAATTATAGATGATTGGAGAATTGTTTGGTTCCTTTTACTCCAATTAGCATAAATAATTCAGTTTATGTTGAGCTACAAATGTCCATATCTTAAATCATTCTACTAAAATTTAGGATAGTAGTTATTTGCATTGAGTGAAAAATCAAAGGCTATCTTTGCAACCACTATAATTCCCAACCTAATAGAAGGCTTCATTGCTTGAAAGTTGAATGATCTATCATTGGAATATAAAGAAAAATAAGTTGAAATGAGCTATAAAATAAATATCAAAAGAAAGAAATCAACTCTTTAGGCTATCCAAATATCTCTACTAAGGCTATAGATGCTTGATTAGTAGTAGAGATATATTTGGATGAATTATAGAGATAACCTTTCCTGGGCTATAGATGCTTGATTGGCAACAAGGCTCTATCCATGACTGGCTTAAAAGGGAATTTCCAAATTATATAGGTCAATGCAAATAATTTCTATGCTTTAAGTTTGTTGTAGAGGAAATAACCAATTCCACACATGTGAGCTCAATAATACTTAATCTTGTATGCTAGCTAAAGTGAAGTTGGAATGTCAGAATGAAGATTTGATTGTTTATAGTTAGAAGACTAAAAAAATTTGAAGCATGGCTGTTAGATCCAAAATTGACTTTCTATTTTGTTGTTTAGTTTTGTTGATTGCTAGTTGTTGTGTGGTCTCACTACATGCCCCATTTTGCTCCTTGGAAAAATGTGGACCCCTTTTTCCTTTTTCCCTCACTTTTGCTTACTTTGGTGTTGTTTTGGGGGGTTGGTAAAATTGAAAGTTTGATTTCAATTTTCTTGGTCTTTGCTTAAGTCCTTGTTCTTTTCCAAATTTAGTGTCCTTTCCTTTTCACAAAGTTTTATCAGTTTATTAGAAACCAGAATCCTAGAGTTGCAATTGTGTAAAAGATGTTGTATCTTTGATTGGTCCTAGTCTCACCCGGTAATTCGTCATCTGGAGGTTGTCAATCCCAGTGGTCATGTTCTTTCCTACATCGGGTAGTTTAATGGTTGCTTTTCTTTTTCTTTTACTGAAGATCAGAAATCAGAGGTTTTGTTAAGAAATGTTTGAATCATTTTTATCTTGCTTGAACATGGTTTTGATTTTCTCCCTCTGCTCCCATCTTTCTTTAAGCCTAGAGGTAAGTGTCTTGGTTCCCGATAATCTTTCCAAGGTGCGGTAGCAGAGGTTGTCAATCTTGATGATCATAAATGATCATGTATCTTAAAGGCCTTTTCCTCGTAAAAATAAAATTTACACAAGAGTTCCACGTAAGCTTTTCATGCCATCTTTTCCTCTAGTAGTGAGCCCATGTAGAAACCAAGGTGCTCATAATTTGAACCCTAATCCACCATGATTGAACCTTTTTTTGAGAAATTAATGCATTGTAAAAGGTAATTAATGAAGGTGGTGAACTACACACACGTACTTGACACCACCTAGAGCATGCAATTGCTTTTATAACACTCTACTTCACATCATACTGCAAATTTTCCAATGACATTGAAAGAACAAGATTGATATTGTGGTGCACAAGGAAAGGTAAATTTCAAGAAACTAAGAACACAGATACCAAGGGTTTTAAGGTTGCATTCTAAAAACATTGTCATCATTAGCAAAACTAGGCATGTCTTGAATAATAGAAATTTTATCAATCATTTTTACGAATGAAAGTCTCAAGAAAATCGTATTTTCCTTAATAATTGAAATGTTGATTATTTTGATATAAATTTAATCGAATGTTGAATTGAAATTTTTATGAATTTGTTAAATATAACTGGTGAAATTTAACCCTAACTCACACACAAGGAACATATTTAAAAATATAGAATATGATGGGGAAAATGAGTACTTTTGAAGAAAGACTAGAAAATGAATTGAAATATTGCACTTCACAAGTTGTACCAATCTGTGGGATAGCTATTGATACTCATATGGGATGGTCCTCTTATTTTGAATTCCTCACATAGCATGGCAAGAAAATGCTTCTCAATATACAAAGAATGTTATAGAAAGTGGGTAACTTTTAGTAGGAGGGTTTCCAACAACAACGGAGGTCCCTAAACTGGTTATGGAATGTTTAAAATACTACAACCCAGACAAAAGAATCGTTGAGAGAAGAACTTATGCTTATCTCCCTAAGAAAGGAATAATATATACATTTGGGCTTCCTACATTTACTAGATGTACCCTATAGATATGAGGGTGAAAACTAAGACCTACCTGAGTGCTGAAGAATAGAATAGGAAAATTATGAGTACCCAATGGTGTCAAGAGGAAATTACAAAGCAGAAAAAGCCAATTCTAATGTCTATGTTCAAACTGAATGCTCAAGATATTATAACTATGCTAAGCAGAATAGCTGGATTGCGAGATGCCAATAAATTCAAACCATGGATTTTTGTGGTCATAACAAAATTAATGGAAGGCCTTCTTCCAATGCATTGGGGAAGATTTATTAGTGATAGATTGGATGATCATATAAAGGTATTTCCAAAGTCAAGATGTTTTTATATGTCTTCATACGTGATCTACTCCTGTGCCTTAAGGGTGATGTAGGGGCATCATTTTGTCTTAATATATATTTTATTTTACCTAGCTAATGCTACGTGAGGGAAGCAATAGGAGTTTAAAATTTAAAATTTGAATTTTGTTTTGTTTTAAGGAAGCAACTACCTTCCTGTGCATTCATTTAATGAGCAACAATAACTGAAATGAAAGAGGGAAAAATGAGTGGGAGGTTTTGAAGTTAAAAATAGGTAGGTGGATGAATTAATGCAAGTTTTTGAGTGCTATCATTATTTAGGCAGGATTTTTGGGAGACTTTTTTTGGGAAAGCTTCCAGATTTTGGACAACCGGGAGAAGAGAAGAAAAGAACACTAGAGATAGAAGAGAATAGAAGAATCCAACAGAGGATATCAGAGAATAATAGAAGGAATGTTTTATCAATGACCATAGAGGATCATAGCAAACAGAAAGAAGACAAAGTGGTGGGAAATAGACATCATATTTTATTACAGTAGTTGTAACCATGTAAAATGGTTGTAATAGTTTGTATTTTCTAAGTTAATGAAAAGTTGTTTGCTTCTTTCCAAGTCTTGGTTCTCTGATATTTAGTGTGTATTTACATGAAATATTATATAAATGTGTTGTTCTAGAAGTCTAGGTTGTTCTATGAAAGTTTGAAGCATTTCACATTGCTGAAAATCTAAATAGTCACCTACAACCAGTGTTGCGGGTACCTGCAACAATAGTCTATTTTTGACAGCAAGTTAGTTTGTGCATCTGCAACTTATTTTATGCCTCTTAAACTTGTTATTTGGCTTGCATAACATGTATAAACCTCTATAGAGGTTGTGTGAGTCACTTAAAGAAACACAACCTCTCCTTTTCCTCCTGTTTGCTTGATTTAAAGTGAGTTCTTAGGCACCTACAAGGGGGTAGGTGCCATTATCATGGTATCAGAGAAAAACTACAACTTTGGGAAGAAGGTTAGTGGCTTGAGATTGGGGTTAGAGTAATCCATTTTGAGTGTGAATTGTGGGTGTGTCCCTATAGCAAGGGATATTGCAGTGAGGAAGATTGCAGTTAGAGAGAAAAGGAAAGAAGGTGAGTTAGAGCATAAGGATGCCACCAAGGAGAAGGATGGAAAAGGTTGTAGCTACAAAAGCAACAATAAGAATAGATAAGGTTTTGGAAACCCTAAGGGGAATGTGGGAAAGAATGAAAGCATTAGAAGGTGGAATGAGAAGAGGTAGAGCACATGAAGAAAGCAACAATGAAGATGATGAAGGAAGAGAAAAGATGGTTGAACACGATGGTGACAATGTAGATGGAGATATGGATGCAGTTGAAAGAAGACTCAGAAGAGATATTTCCAATATTCAGAAAGGAACAAGGGTAGAGTTACTGAGATTCTTAGGAAGTTTAGAACACGATGAGCCGATTGATTGGATATCAGAGATGGAGAAATATTTTGAGTATGATGAAGTAGAGAACCCCAAAAGATTGAAGGTTTCTCAAACAAGGTTGAAGGGTCATGCAACACTCTAGTGGAAAGAGGTGCAGATTGAGAGAAGAGGAAATGGTAGAGATAAGATCACAAGATGGGATCGAATGGTAAGAAAAATGAAGACTAAATTTTTTCCTAGTGATTATCAACTTGAGCTTCTTAAGAAATTGCAAAATTTAAGATAAAGAGAGTTGAGTGTGAAGTCCTATACAAAGGAGTTTTACAAGATTTCCATCTAATCTGGTCATAATGAATTAGAGAATGAGAAAGTACAAATATATGTTAATGGTTTGAGGTTAAACAATATTCAAGATGAACTAAGTACAATAAGGCTGCAAAATGTGGAAGAAGCATGCCAATATGCACTAAAGGCTGAAGAGAAATTAGCAAGGAAGCAAGGAACAAGCAAAGGAAAAGGTGGATTCAACAAAGGGGAAGTGCAACAAAAAAAATGATTTAAAGAGGGGATATCATTAAAATAGGATAAGAGAGGATGCATTAAGTAGGAGGGATGCATTGTTGACTGAAATGAGAATTGAAGTAGTTGGATTTGATGTTATGAAAGAGTTGTATAAGGATGATTTGGAATTTAAGGATGCATGGATAGCATATATCGAGCCTACTAGTGTTGATAGGACACCATGGATGGATTATTTTATACAAGATAGACTGTTGTTCAAAGGAAAACTTTTCATACCTCAAGTATCAATGAGGAAGAATTTGATAAGAGAAAAACATTGTGGTGGTTTAGCTAGACATTTTGGATATAATAAGGCAATGGAACAACTTAGTGAAATATATTTTTAGCCAATGATGAGAGAAACAATGAGAAAATTTATGCAAGGATGTCAAGTTTTTCAATATGCCAAAGGAGGGAGTCAAAATATAGGGCTATATCAGCCATTACCCATATTGGAGAAAACATGGGAAGATGTCAACATGGATTTTAGGCTTGGACTGCGAAGAACACAACAAGGTAAGACTACATTTCAATTTTTTTATGGGAATATTCCTAGAGGAATTTCAGAATTAAGGGAGTTTGCAAATACTAAGGGATATAAGAGAAGTTCTGAAAGAGAAGAGTTTGCCAAATATATGCAAGATTTTCATCACCAAGTGAGGGAAAAACTCAGTTGGAGTAGCCATCAGTATAAAGACAAAGCTGATTTGAAGAGGAGAGAAAATAATTTTGAAGTTGGAGATATGGCATTGGCACATCTACAAAAGGAAATATTTCCCAGACATGCCTACAACAAACTCAAGTGGGAGAAGATTGAACAGTGTAAAATCATCAAGAAGTTCTCACTAAATGCCTATGAATTGGAGCTACCTAAAGATTTGGAAATCTCTCCAATTTTTAATGTTTCAGATTTATATACCCACCATGAGGGAAAGACATCACAATGGAAAGAAGAAGAGAAAACATTACTAAGAAAATGGAAGGGGCAGTTACCCAAGAAAGAATGACAGGAGATTGAAAATATTTTGGATTCAAGAGTGATTAGGAAGAAAAGGGGAAAAAAATGTAGTGAGTATTTAGTAAAATGGAAGGGTAGACCAATGGAAGATGCAACGTGGATAAGTGAAACAAAGTTGGAATCATTCTAGTTGATGCAAGGTGACAGAGTTGTTGGCTTGTAGTAGCTAAACCTCTAACCTAATGCAATACAAAATTTTACAGAGTGAGCAGGAGCTCACAACTCTTTCTAGCCTCGTAGTTTGATGCAGGGGCATCATTTGTCTTAATATATATTTTTATTTTACCTAAATAATGCCATGTGAGGGAAGCAATAGGAGTTTAAAATTTAAAATTTGAATTTTGTTTTGTTTTAAGGGAACAACTACCTTCCCATGCATTCATTTAATGAGTAATAGTAATTGAAATGAAAGAGGGAAAAATGAGTAGCAGGTTTTGAAGTCAAAAAAAGGTAGGTGGATGAATTAATGCAAGTTTTTGAATGTTGTTGTTGTTGTTTAGGTATGATTTTTGGTTAAAATTTTTAGGGAAAGCTTCCATATTTTGGACAGATGGGAGAAGAGAAGAATAGAACAACAAAGATAGAAGAGAATAGAAGAAGCTAGTAGAGAATATCAGAGAATAATAGAATTCTTTTTTTTGTCAATGGCCATAGAGGATCGTAGCATAAATAAAGAAGACAAGGAGGTAGGAAATAGACTCCATATTTTATTACAACAGTTGTAACCGTGTAAAATGGTTGTAATAGTTTGTATTTTCTAAGTTAATGAAAAGTTGTTTGCTTCTTTCCAAGTCTTGGTTCTTTGATATTGAGTGTGTATTTGCATGAAATATTATATAAATATGTTGTTATAGAATTATAGGCTATTATGTGCAAGTTTAAAGCATTTTACATTGCTGAAAATCTAAATAGTCACCTACAACCAGCAATGTGAGTACTCGCAGCAATAGTTTGCTTTTGACAACAAGTTAGTCTGTGCATCTGTAACTTATTTTATGCCTCTTAAAATTGTTGTTTGGCTTTCATAATGTGTCTAAACCTTTGTAGAGGTTGTGTGAGTTTCTTACATCAACACAACCTCTCCTTTTTTCCTGTTTGCTCGATTTAAATTGAGTTTTTAGGTGCCTACAAGGGGGTGGGTGTCATCAAAGGGAAAATAAGCAAGGGTTGAAAAGAATTGGTACTCTGGGAAGAGAAGTAGGAAACAGTCTAATATATGCTCATTTACTCCAAATTACTATTCATGAATATAGGGAGCATTATTAGAGAGTTAATGATGTGTTTTCCATGAAGCTGGTTAAAATAATAGAAGGTGACAAAGCCAAAAGATTATCTTTGGAAGCACAAAGTGTTGTTAAATAGGTTGGAGGTTGGTACATTTAGTTTCCCACTTTCACCTACATTAGGGTGGAAGGGTTTGAAGGATATCCTTTCATGTTTCCCAGGTACCCTATTGATAAAATAGTGTTATTGGAATTGGTAAGATATTTGAAGCCATTCCAAGCCCTTTATAGTGTGGCTCATAAGAAGGTTTCCCTTAAATTTCCAATTGTAATAGGGAACTATAAATGAAATGTAGTTAAAGTAGCCAGTTTGTGTGAAGAGGAATTAAAGATGTATAATTTGGAGTACTTTTCAGTCCAAAGAAAGAATTATGACCTACAAGGGAATATTTCTAAGTATATAGCTAGTAAGCATGCTCATGTTCAGAAATTAGAAGACTACTGACTCAATTGTGATGACGAGCATGAAGTAAGAAAAAGAAAATATGAAAAATTATCATTACAATCTGCATGAATTCTCAAGATTCATGATATTCTAGATCAATTGGAGGAAGATGATGGTGAAGTGTTGAATTAGGATTATAATGAAAATAGAGTCTATGATACACCTATTCTGGATCTAGATTATGAAAGTAAAGAAATAAGATATGTTGATGAATTCTTTGAACTAGTTTTATTGCAGACTCAACATTGGATAGATGATTTTTGCAAAGCTTTAAGAAGAGTAGGAATAAGGCCCACATACTCGCTAGATACAAGAAAGAAACAAAGAGAAGAAAATCAACCTGAGCATGGGGAGCTTGCTAAGAAAATAGAAAAATTGCTAAAGCAACTGCTGCTATACATATTGAAGAAAGAACCCCTAAGGATCCAAGCCAAGGAGTTTCATTAAAACCAACTAGTCAGCATAAAGAGGCTAAACCAGGTAAGGTTTGAGAAAAAGTAAAGTTAAAAGTGGAATTTTATTCCACAAGAAAGCCAAAAACCCAACTTATGATTGATGAAGAGGAAGAATTGACAAAGAATATTGGTACATAGAAAAGGTCTACATCTCAGAGAACTACAACATTATTTACTTCTTCCCCTTTAGTTAATATGGCTACTATAAAATAGACACTAGGAAAAACTCCTATGGTTTTAGATGAAGTATCTAAGCTAGGTAAAGCTCAAATTAAGGAACAAATGGATAAATTGGGAACCATGTGGTAATGAGTAAAAGAAAAAAAATATAAAGATAAACCCATGGTATAGTTAGTGGTGGAAAAGATTCTAGATATAGGGTCAATTCTTATGAATATTGACGAAGAATTCATAAGAGGAACACTCACTTTAGAGGTGAGGAACCCTGAAGTTCTTGAAATGGAAACAAGTGATACTACAGGACAAATTCCTATTAATGATATTGTTATTGAAGATATCTTTGATTCCCAACCTTCGCTAGGGAATGATCAAAATAATATTGAATAACTGTAGGTTTATGAAAATTCAAATGAGGACCAAGTTGAAATTGAAAATAAAGAACCTTCACAAACTTTAGGTGATAAGGTCAAAGATCAAGAGAATCCTAATGTGAAAGGATATGAAGAAGGTGATGTCTTAGGAATTGATACTGAACACCTAGCTAGACAGGAAAATACATGTCTTAGAACTGAGGAGATAGTGTTAAATCCTGATAATCTAGAATCTATGCTAGAGAATACTAAAGATGTTCATATTTCAGAGGATGTAATAGAAAATTTTGAAAATGTATGAGAAGTTCATGAACATACTGAAAAAAATGAGGAAAAAAGAAATGTTATAGAGGTAGAGCACAATGAAGATGCACCATATTGGTTAATTAGAGAATTAGCTTCCCCATTGGAAGTGAAATTGGTACCCCTGGGTCTTAAAATTTTAATGCAAGAAGTAGAGACTCCTAAGCATAGGAAAAGAGATAAAATGAAACATGTCATGAAAAAGAATGTAGATGGAGGCATAACACTCCATATAGCTACTTTGGTAGTAGATAAAAATAGACATGAAATAATTCCTAAGGAGTACAAAATAACAAGTATCAATGTTGGATAGTCATATTGGATACAAGAATTAGAAGAAATGAAGATGAATTTGAATACAATTGTTGATAGGGTACAAAAAAGTAAACAAAAGAAAAGAGAGTTGAAATAACAGATTACTAGCCTGGAGATTTTTGTAAAATCATTAACCCAATTTGGTCAATCACGGGCTGAATTACCTCAAAATCTAGTACTCATGTCACAGGAGCAAGCGGATGCCATTGCAAAATTTTTCCCCAAGATGAATGTATTTAAAGAATGGATTGAAAAATCTAGAAGATTGGAAGGACAATGTATATTTCGCTAGGAATAGGTTGATGCTGAGAGGTGAAATGTAGAGACTCCCATTCAAATAGATTTTCAATAATTGATAAAAGAAAAGATAATTTCAGAACAAGAAGTCCCACTATGTGAAAAATGGAAGAAACAACTAAGTTGGGAAGGTGACACTTTGGTATAATGTATAGAAGGATTTGAAAAGGCCACCAAGAAA
>VDFB02000009.1:6659700-6694135 GCA_007258455.2 Sequoia sempervirens | reverse complement strand
CTCTCTCCCACTCTCTCCAACTCTCTTGCACTCTTCTACTCTCTCCCTCCCTCTCTCCCATTCTCTACCACCCTCTCCCACTCTCTCCCACCATCTCCCTCCCTCTCTCCCACTCTATCCCACTCTCTCAGGTGACTCTCTCACACACTCACTCCATCTATCTATCTCCCCTATACCCTTAACCCTGAAACCCTAAACCCTTATAACCCTCTACCATAAATCCTTAACCCTTAAACCCTCTACCTTATACCCTAAACCCTAAACCTTTAACCCTTAAACCCTCTACCATCCACCATTAACCCTTAGGTCTATGTGTACACAAATCAGATATCCGATTTGTAGAACTAAAATCATATCGTTACAAAACATCCTAATTTTTTTTCAAATGAATCAGATATCAGATTATAATGGATATCGGATTTGTGGGCCATAGAAAATCCCCATGTGGGACGTTTTGTGCATTCCAATGGACCCTACATTTTGTTTGCAGGTGACTCACACGTGGTTTCAGACAGGAAGAGACAAAGATCAACTTTTTGGAGCATCTTCTACTCAAATTTTTCATAATCAATGATTTTTTAGTATCTTTTATGAGGTATAATGGGGAGCAACACTCATCATAAGCAAAAACGTAAGATAAAGCTTACAAAAGAACAAATTGAAGCATATAGAAAAAGAGATAGAGAATGTCATAGGAAGAGAAGACAAGGTATGTTAAATATTGGTGAACCTAACCCCTATGGTCTTTCAAGTGAAGAGGAAATTGAAGATGTTCAAGGTGAAAATATTCAAGGTGAAAATGTTGGAATTGAATATGTTGAACATGATATTCAAATTAGGAATAAAATTATTGAAATTGATAATGAAAATGTTCAAGGTGAAAATGTTGGATTTAAAGATGTTGAACATGATATTGAAATTGGGAATGAAAATATTGAAATTGATAATGAAAGTTTTCAAGGTGAAAATGTTGGATTTGAAGATGTTGAACATGATATTGAAATTGGGAATGAAATTATTCGAATTGATATTGAAAATGTTCAAGGTGAAAATGTTGGAAATGGAGATTTTGAACATAACATTGAAGCAAGTGTAAATTATGTTTCACCAGATTACATGAGAAATGAAGAACCTTGTGTGGAAGAAAGACATATTCCAATTTCAAGACCTTCAAGAACCCCTAAATGGTTACTTGAATTTGATGAGAACATTATAAACAATTTTGAAGGAAAGAGGTCAACATGAACTATTTGGCTATGGGATAGCATACTTTTCAACCAATATTTTAGTGATAAGACATTGACCGAGCAATGCCAAATTTTTGTACAATTGCTAAAGATGCAAAAGATGAGACCTTTTCTAGCCAAATTGAAGATTCGTGTGAACAAGAAGACTGAAAAAAAATCTATTATTGTCAAAAATATTTTTAATGCTCTCAAGTCTATTGGAAAAAATAACAAGGAAAAGGATAAGAGAGTTGCTCAGAGAGTCATTACAACTACCCTAGTAAGCCATCAATTGAAAAAGGCTTGCTTTATCAGACAAACTTGTATTGATTTTGACATAAATCATAAAACTTTGGATAGAGCACTTGCAAGAAGAGAAATAATAGATGATCCTCTTTAAAATGATACATTGGCTTTTTCCGGGAGGCTTCCACGTGTTGATAAGAAGCTAACCGATAATGTAAAGTAGGTAATTCAACAATTTTGGCATGATAACTCTAGAGTATCACCCAATGCAAAGGATGTTTTAAATTTAAGAATTGGAAATCGAGACTGTACACCACATCCTAAACATTTCTTGGAATCAAGCCAAACAATGTTGTTGAAATTTTTTATTGAAACACATAAAAATATGGAAATCTCACAAAGGAATTTTGAGGGTTTGAAGCCATTTTATTGTGTGCCTCTTAAGATTCGTAATATTTGTTGTTGCAAATACCATGTGGAGTTTTCAATGTACCATGAGTTATTATGCTATATCTGTTCTACTTTGCATACTAATGAAATGTTGTAAGAGTGTGGTGCAATGCATCTTCTGAAATCATCAAGGGACTTGCTAGATCTATTTTTATGTTCTAGAGAGGATGGTTGGTTTTTCTATATAAATGATTGTTTAAATGCAAAGTGCTCACAATGTGGTGGCTTGTCAAAGTTTGTTCAATGTTTTTATGAGAGTTCCGAACATGAATTTGGAAAGAAGCTTGTTGAGAAAAAGAGATATGAGATATTAAAATATACTTTGCAAAGTGGAGGTGAAGGTTCTAGATGTGAGTTGGTTACAAAAGAATGCAGTGTTGCTGATTTTATTTCAGATTTTAAGGACAATCTTTTATACAACTATGCAAGGCATAGTCATAGGTCTCAGTGGTTGGATCAAAAATTTAGGATGTGTAAGGACTCTTTTCCAATTGGAATTATTATATCAGTGGTTGATTTTGTAGAAAACTACACATTGCAACCACAAAACGAGGTACAATCTCAGTATTACAATTCCATTCAAATTGCTATTTTTGTCCACATAACATTTAGACATGCACCTAATAGTACAAAGGAGGATCGAAAGATAATCAAAGAGTATCATTTTTATGAGTGATCATAGATCTCACTCATCTGAGTATGTCCAACATTGTTTCAACATTTTTTTTGAGTTCTTCCAAGAGCTTGATATAGCACTGGGCTGACATCTACTTTGGTCAAATAATTGCACAGGTCAATTCAAGAATGCTCATATGTTTTATTGGTTGAGTAGAATGGATGTAGAGAGGGGTATACCTCATATTTGGAGTTTTTTTGAAGCTGGACATGGGAAAGGGGAGCATGATGGAGAAGGTGCATGCATAAAGAGAGCTCTAGTTAAGGAGCAACTGAAGATTTCAAGAGAAAAATTCAGGGATGCACATTCTATTGTTGATTGGTGTAGTTCAGCATTGTCACAGGGAGGGACACTTGATTCAACAGTGCAGAAATTCTTTTGGTTCATTGAGGAGGGTATAGTGGGAGGTAGATTGGATTGTCATACAATCGAAGATTTTTCAAATATGCATTCATTTCGAAGCTCAGATGCATGCACATGGACCATTTGGACATGAGAGTTGGATTTTTTTTATTAGAGTTGTATTCAGTGCTAGTGGGATCAATGTGAGTAAAGTGAGTGGGTGGATACATGGGTACCACAGTATCTAACTCCTTTATCTCAAACAATATCCATGACAAATGACACAATGGAAAATTTAGTTGATTACGACATGCTTTCAGATCTACTACAACTAGGACATATTTTTGTAGTTGTTGCACTGCAGGGGAATGAAGAGATATTAGACTATTGGTTGGCTCGATGTGTGCAAGTAAATCATAAGCCAACACAACCGATGGAAGATGATGATGGTTTCATGTATCCTATAGGTTCAGTTGTGGTTGCAGGAACTTGGTTGCAAACATACATGATTAGAAAGAATGGCATACCTTCATTTGAAGACTATGAGAAACACAAAACCATTCTCATGTATTCGCACCCTATTATAGCAAGAAATGTTAAGTTGTTAAAGCATCATGCCAGACCAAAGAAAAAACAACTATGGACACTTAGTAATGTTGGTCATGAAGCAATATTGGATACTCTTAAGCAAAGAGATGACCCTTTAGGCACACTTGAATAGCATTTTCAAGAATGGGAGGTACAACGCTTATGTTCATTATGATTAAGTTCATTAGTGTTCTTTATTTAATACTAATATTTTATATACTATTTCAATGCAAGTGTCTTTAATAGTGATATTTTGTATGCACTTTTATGATATTTTTGGCAAGATTGATCATGGACCTGCTGCAACAATAGCCAACTCTGATCCTTTCGAAGAGGTATGCGATAGATTAGAACAATATAGATTGGTTATTCTAAGCATCTTTTATAGTTTGCATCACCAACTCATCATCATTCAGGTTGTTTAGATTAATATAGATTTGTTAGTCTAAGCATCTTTTCTATTGTGACAATATAGATTTCTCATTTTCCCACTTTTGCGATATTCCTGGCATGATTGATCATGGACCTGCTACAACAATAGCCAACTTTGATCCTTTCAGAGAGGTATGTGATAGATTACAACAATATAGATTGGTTATTTTAAGCATCTTTTATAGTTTTCATTACCATCTCATCATATTTTGTGTCATTTAGAATAATATAGATTGATTATTCTAAGCATCTTTTATATTTTGTATCATCAATTCATCATCATTCAAGTTGTTTAGATTAATATAGATTTGTTAGTCTAAGCATCTTTTCTATTGTGACAATATAGATTTCTTATTTTCCCACTTTTGTGATATTCCTGACATGATTGATCATGGACCTACTGCAACAATAGCCAACTTTGATCCTTTCAGAGAGGTATGCAACAGATTACAACAATATAGATTGGTTATTCTAAGCATCATTTATAGTTTGCATTACCATCTCATCATATTTTGTGTCATTTAGAATAATATAGATTGGTTATTCTAAGCTACCTTGATGGTTTGTATAGGTGCTTGTTAGTCCAGAATGTGAACATACTACTATTGTCGAAGACTATGCCCTGAATGCCTCCAATAGGAAAATTTTATAAAATTTGAATTCTCAAATTGGAAACAATGTAAAACGGTCATAATTGTGTATGGGCATAATCTATACCTAGTGATGTTTTTTGAAATATGGGTCAAATTTCTAGCATTGTATAAAGGGTATGTTTAAAATGTAAAGGGGTCTGTATTTTGGAAACTCATAGGTTTTGTAAAGGGGACTATTTTTGTACTTAATCGAGCTACAACCAAAGGTTTTCTTCCTGGTTCTTTCCTATCGGTATGCTCATTTGAACTAGGTTTTGTAATATCTCCCATTTATATATAATAAATTATAGTGGCTTGCAACTTTTGATCCTCAAATCCAACTTGGGTGCAACTTCATTTTTAGCAACTTTCATGAGTTTTTTAAGGAAATCAATATTTCCAACCTTGCCACACCCTATAAATTCATCAAACACGTCTATTAGGACCTGCACAAGCTTGATCCAACTTTAAATCTTGTTGCCTCCATGTTTCATTGACATTAGCAAGTTGTAACCACCATTTTTGGTGCAGGAGCACCTACACCACAATATCATTGTGGATCATTTCAATGATTAAAGTGTCAATAAGAGTTTTGCAATTTTAATGGCTTGAATCTCATCCCACCTACTGTGTTCTAATGTGAATCAGTGGAATGAGTTGGTAGGGCTTAGGAAATGATATTTCAAGAGTGGAAGGCGTGGAGAACTGGGTTTTGAAATAAAATGAAGAGTTAAAGGTCTAAAAATGGTGGTTTTTTTTCACTTGAAAATAGAGTTTTTACCCTAGGGTTTGCAAAAATCTCTAAGATACCGGAAGTTTCTTTATTTTCTAAGCATATTGGGGCCTAAATAAAGGTGTCTAAGGTGGTGGCAGAGTCTGAAAGGTTGTGGAAGTGCTACATCCAATAAACCCTCAAGAATTACACTAAAAATAAGGGTTTTCTGATTTGATGGTTACAGTTCCATACAAATGGAATCCAACTATAGAATCTTTGTTTTCTTGGCAATTTATTTGCTTCCCCAAGGTTTTAGGGGTCTGTGTGGTGTTTGAAGGTATGTTGCTATGCATTTTTGGGCTAATTGAGTAGCCTTTTCAAGGGAGAATGTATACGAAGTCAATGCTTGTCCAAAGGAGTCTATGTTGTTTCTCATATATGTTGTGTAACTTGGATATGGGTGTTTGAATCAGTCATGTGTTGGTCTAGTGTTTTGGAAAATTGTGGAGTAATTGGACAAAAACTAGTTTCTCACTATTACAAGGGTTTAAGGGGGTTAAAGAGGGAAATGTGTATTTAGTTGCTTGTCAAGTTTTAAGGGAGTTTTGGACTGTCCAAAGAGG
Source organism: Sequoia sempervirens (assembly GCA_007258455.2). Classification (NCBI taxonomy): domain Eukaryota; kingdom Viridiplantae; phylum Streptophyta; class Pinopsida; order Cupressales; family Cupressaceae; genus Sequoia; species Sequoia sempervirens. The sequence goes on along the minus strand of VDFB02000009.1, from coordinate 6,688,205 downwards.
TTAGAATAATCTTGTTAGATGCCTCAAATAGGCAAGTTGCAAAGAGTTTGTGATTGTGCCCTTGTGTCTGCATCAAATTTTCACCTACTTTCACTCGGTCCAATGTAGCTCAAAGTGATTCGACATATTTTCTTGCAAAAGAGGACCATCCCTAGTGTAAACGTACCCATCCAGACGTGTTGGAATAGTCCATTTGGTCGTATGAGTTATTGAATGAAAGTTGCACCACTTTGCAACTTTGCATTGCTTGCATCTTACAACTTTTCCCTCAGCTAAAAACTTGCCACCATGGCAAAACACCTCTGAGATAGAAAAAACCAAGAGAGTTTATTGTAGATGGGCCAAACATGATCCCATAGCCTCAAACAGAGAGTTTGTAAATGTCACAGTTTCTAAGAAATAGCCCTTCAAAGATTGTTGCCTTTTAGCACTTTGGACTATTAAGGGAAATCATCGGTCCAATGTAGCTTAGACTGATTTGGTGTATTTGGCTGCAAAAAAGGACCATACCTAGCATAAATGTACCCATCCAGATGTGTTGGAACAATCTGTTTGGTCGTACGAGTTGTTGAATGAAAGTTGCACCACTTTGCAACTTTACATTGCTTGCATCTGACAGCTTTTCCCTCAGCTGAAAACTTACCACCATGGGAAAACACCTCCAAGATAGCAAAAACTGAGAGAGGTTATTGTAGATGGTGCCAACATGATCCCATAGCCTCAGAAAGAGATTTTGTAAGCCTCACGGTCTCTGAGAAATAGCCCTTCAAATATTTCTGCCTTTTAGCACTTTGGACTCTTAAGGGAAATCGTCGGTCCAATGTACCTCAAAGTGATTCGGCATATTTGGTTTCAAAAGAGGACCATCCCTAGCATAAAAGTACCCATCCGGATGTGTTGGAACAGTCTGTTTGGTCGTACAAGTTGCTAAATGAAAGTTGCACCACTTTGCAACTTTACACTGCTTGCATCTGACAACTTTTCCCTCAGTTGAAAACTTGCCACCACAGGAAAATGCCTCCGAGATAGAAAAAACCGAGAGAGGTTATTGTAGATGGCCCCAACATGATCCCATAGCCTTAGAAAGAGATTTTGTAATCCTCACGGTCTCTGAGAAATAACCCTTCAAAGATTGCTGCCTTTTAGCACTTTGGACTCTTAAGGGAAATCATCGATCCAATGTAGCTCGAAGTGATTCGGCGTATTTTGGTGCAAAAGAGGACCATCCCTAGTGTAAATGTACCCATCTGGACATGTTGGAACAATTCTTTTGGTCGTACGAGTTGCGGAATGAAAGTTGCACCACTTTACAACTTTACACTTACTTGCATCTGGCAACTTTTCCCTCCATTGAAAAGTCATCACCATAGGAAAATGCCTCCGAGATAAAAAAAAAATTGATAGGTTATTTTAGATGGTCCCAACATGATCCAATAGCCTTAGACGAAGATTCTTTAATCCTCATGGTCTCTGAGAAATAGCCCTTCAAAGATTGCTACCTTTTAGCACTTTGGACTCTTAAGGGAAATCGTCGGTCCAATATAGCTCGGAGTGATTTGGCGTATTTGGGTGCAAAAGAGGACCATCCCTAGCGTAAACATACCCATCTAGACGTGTTGGAATAGTCTGTCTGGTCGTACAAGTTGTGGAATGAAAGTTTCACCACTTTGCAACTTTACATTGCTTGCATCTAACAACTTTTCCCTCCACTGAAAAGTCATCACCATAGAAAATGCCTCCGAGATAGCAAAAAATGAGAGAGGTTTTTGTAGATGGTCCCAACACGATCCCATAGCCTCAGACAAATATTTTGTAAGCCTCACGATCTCTGAGAAATATCCCTTCAAAGATTGTTTCCTTTTAGCGCTTTGGACTCTTCAGGTAAATCGCCGGTCCAATGTAGCTCAGAGTGATTCAGTGTATTTGGGTGCAGAAGATGACCATCCCTAGTGTAAACATACCCATCTGGATGTTTTGGAATAGTTCATTTGGTCGTACGAGTTGCAAAATGAAAGTTGCACCACTTTGCAACTTTACACTGCTTGCATCTAACAATTTTTCCCTCCACTGAAGAGTCATCACCACAAGAAAATGCCTCTGAGCTAGCGAAAATTGAGAGAGGTTTTTGTAGATGGTCCCAACACAATCCCATAGCCTTAGATGAAGAGTTTGTAAGCATCACGGCCTCTGAGAAATATCCCTTCAAAGATTGCTGCCTTTTAGCACTTTGGACTCTTAAGGGAAACTAGTGGGCAGCAGAGTTAACTTCTTCACAAACTTGGTTTGAAGTAATTTCATTATTTTTTGTGCATTCAAAATGGATTTTTAAGCCTTCCACCCTAAAAGTGACCTCTAAATAACTTCAAACACCTTAACTACCTCATTCTTATTCATTTGTTTTCCAAACAAGCATTTTCATTCCAAGAGGCTGAGCTTTCATTTTTGCTTGTTGGATTGAAAGCGGACCGTGACACAACTTTCTTTTTTCAAAAATTGTTCAGCATCATTGAACTAAGAATTTATCACACATCTGCATAAAAAATAATGTTTGAGACTACAAGAAGACATCAAAATGGCTAGTGTACTAAAAAGATTCTTATGATTTTTGAAGAATGCTGATAACTTTACTCAGTTGTCTTCTTTTTTCAATATCATACAAATTGAATGCTGGCATCAATAGACTTTGTTTATCAAGCTACCACAATTCAAGTTCAACGATGAATATTTATCATGCAAGTTTTAAATGACATTCAAGTTTATGGTGGTTTTTTTGTTTATATGATGTTATGTGATATTCTAATCCTAATTCATGCTTCTAGGCTGCATATATATATAAAATTTTTACATGTTTTCTCCATTGTTCGACCCCTACACAACAAGTAAATGGCTGCATAGCGTGTGGAATGAGGGGGCAGTAGGCTTGAGACCCCTTTAAATTTTGTTTGAGTGCATTTAAAATGAAGTTTTAAGCCTTGCACCCTAAAAGTGACCTCTAAATAACTTCAAACACTTTAACTACCTCATTCTTATTCATTTGTTTTGCAAACAATAATTTTCATTCCAAGAGGTTAAGCTTTCATTTTTTCTTGTTGGATTGAAAGCGGACTGTGACACAACTTTCTTTTTTCAAAAATTGTTCAGCATCATTGAACTAAGAATTTATCACATCTGCAGAGAAACAGAGGAGTACTACAAATTAAAACACATTACACTTTGGTTCTCACTAACTTGATGTACTCTCCAACATCTCTTTTCTCTCATGTGGAGAGTTAGACATGCTTGGCCATGCCTTTGCATCATTAGGGAAGTTTTTCTCTTTTTGACAATTTCAAAAGCATGGTTGCATACAAATTAGGAAAAATGAATTTTCCTTTTAGATTAGCAATGCATGGAAGATTCAAAAAGTATCCTTGATATTACAAAAAGGAATGTGTTTATACACTTCAAACGTGCAATCACCCTTTGATTCTTTCAAAGAAAAATCTTCCTATGCCATTGTTACACTACACAAGTAAACCAAATTTTGTATTGTGGACCTATATTAAGCTACCACTCTCAAGACCAATGTAACAATGATACAAAATAACATTTGATACTGAAAGAATACATCAAAATGGCTAGTGTACTAAAAAAATTCTAATGATTTCTGAAGAATGCTGATAATTCTACTCAGTTGGCTTCTTTTTTCAATATCATACAAATTGAACCCTGACATCAATAGACTTTGTATATCATAGAATTCCATCCCAAGTTAGGTTTTAATCATAAAACAAGGACACATGTATGTATTTTATACTTAACATACAATTATTTTCTCATATGAGTGAAAGAGGTAGATTTTTAGTCATCAATTGTGTTTACCTCTTTGAATAATATTCCAATAGAAAGATGAACATTTCACATGGTTATTAGGAAAAATGAATAGTTCATAAAACTTTGCACAACTATGCAACACCAATGACAACTCAAATGAACTTAGAGTTCAATCAATTCCAAGAAATAATTCATAAATTAAAGAAACCATGCAATATATGGTTTGTGTGTGACTTCTCAATTTCTTAGTGGCCTTGGTTTTCTTCTTAAATCTGCTACTCTCTCTAGTGATGCTCTCCCTCTCTATCCTAGAGGGAGAAAAAAAATCTCCTACATCCACCTCATCAAGCCAACAAGGTAGCTAGTTTGATTATATAAAGAAAATATTAACATAAACCAATAATATACAAAGTATAACATTCCTTTTCATTTATATGCAAACCAAGTTCCATATTAATTTTAAACAAACCATATCAACTGATATAACACTAATTCATCAACATAGTCTAATTGTTCAAAAATTTAGGTTCTTAGGATCATAATCAAAATGCAAAGCTAAATATATCATTGTATATAGGGCTCAATAAATGGGATGTGACATATCCCCCCCTTAAGATCATTATCCCTTATGATTTATTTCAACTTTAAATAATTTATAATAAATTTTATCTTTCTAACAAAGCGTTTAATTAAACAAATGAGGAAATCTATGATGAAAATATTCATAGTCCCCCTAGGTGGCACTATCCTCAGAATATTGGTCCCACTAGACCTGCCATTGAGTAATTTCTCTATTGCACAAGTGGATCTTGTGAACCTCAAGTAATTTGAGAGGCTCAATTCTGATCACTCCTGGATCCTAATCTTGAAGATTATTCCAATCAAGAATATGGTTAATGCCAAAACACATTTTTTTAAAGAAGACATGGAAAAACTCATGCATATGGGAAAGAGTTGGTGGTAGAGCTATTTTGTAGGCAACCGGGTTAATAACTTCTAAAACTTTGAAAAAACCCACGTATCTAGGTTCTAACTTAGCATACTTTCCAAATTCTCTCAAGCTCTTATGAGGCTTAACTCTTAAGAGTACTTTATCTCCTACCAAGAATACAATCTATGAGGTGTGACCTTCTCTATTTTCTCCATGGAATCATTCGTAAATAAATTATCTTTAATTTATATATTGTTGCATTTAGAATTCTGCAAATTCCCTTAAGTTTCTTTGTTTGTGCAAGTTGTTAATGATATTTTTGTATACCTTTATTCTATCATTTTACACCCAAGTGTCTTATTTCATATATGCATGGAATTCATATTTCTTTCCCACATCATAGGAACCACAACTTGGATTCAATCTTGTATGTTATCTAAATAATTTAAAATTTTATGCAAGTCACCTCAAACTATCTTTAAACACACTTATTTATGCTACCATTATGCAAGTATATATAGACATGAGGAAAATTATGTTAGAAATACATATTTAATTTTATAGTGACTTGAGAGTAAATAGAAAAATAATGTTATACATTTAAGCTTATATTTAATATATAATAGAGAATGATAACATATCCAAATGTTAAAATTTACATAGTCTTTTAAAAATGAGTTTATATCTTTCATCCCTTAAATATACTCTCAAGTCTTCTGTCTTTTATATGATTAGGATCTCAACATACACAAAATGGAGTTCAAGTTAACGTGCATAAGTTGGGGTACAAGTTGAGCCTGATTTAGATACTAGAGTAGAGGAGGCCCAACCACACATAGTTGATGTCAACGAGGAGGCCCAACCAAAATTTGATGTTAGAGATGGGTCGAGGATTGCTTCCTTCTATATATATGTTATGAGCTATCTAATCGGTTATGATTAATCGATAGAATTCCATATCAAGCTACCGATTATGCCAAGTTTCCTCAAAGAAATGTGGTCTCATAGAATTCCATGACAAGCTAATGCAATTGATAGCTGCTCCTAGTTATTAGTTATGTAATGTGAAGTAATTGCATAACTACTTAGGTTGACTTTGTAAAAACTATATTGTTATTGAATTTTTTTCATCTATCAGCATCTAGTTGTTACTTATGCAATGTGAAGTAATGCTTTGAGTTTGAAAGATGTGCAATGCAATGTAATCAGCAATATGAATATAAACTACATAATATAACCATTATTTTTATGCTATTGTACATTGATATTTAACCATTGCTCACTTGATTAAATTTTCAAAGAGTTTAATCATGCACATGAGGAAGAAATTAAATTTTGATTGTCAACTTCTATATATCAAATTATCCAATAATCTTGAGTGTATCTCCATATACAAATAAGGCATCAACACCAACTTAAACAAAGTTTTACAAAATGTGGCATATGCCATCTCGATGTCTATTCAAAATTTACATGCCAAAATGTCTATCTCATCCTAAACTACTGGAGGATCATCAAAATGGAGCCTCTTTGCAGCACTCGTTGGCTTTGAAGGTAGCTACACAAGAAAAATTCAAACCACAATTGAGATTAGTTATACTATATGATTTAAAATTGAATAATTAACATTAAAATCAATATACATTAAATTATAATTGAACTCTAAAATTGTAATCTTGATTACCTAAAATATCGGTCTCTTCAAAGGATTAGGAGTCCTAGAATATGCCCCTCTCAAAGAACCGACCAAACCAAATTTTGTAATTTCAATCTATATATGTGAAAAAAAAACATAAAATCAATCCAAGTTAGCATACAATTGTCGGTAATAGGAACATATAAATACCAAACACAAAATAAAATAAACACATACCTCTTTAGGCTGATCTTTTTCTTTATCTCCTTTAGGTGTTTCGACATCTCCTCCTTGACATGTTTCAACACCCACTCCTTCAAGTGTTCCAATATGTACTCCTTCAGGTGTTGTGGCACTTTTCAACAATGATGTATAGCTCATAACTGCCTGTACATAAAAATGACAAGTACATATGAAACTACCAATCTATATTGATATATGTATAATCGATCTTAAAAATATTAATTCAATTGAATTTGAGTTCAATTACCTTCCCCTTGTCTAACATTGCACTTCCATAATCTGAACAATGTTGCACCTTGCTTGCACTTGTCAACAATGACGTATAGCTCATAACTTCTTGTACATAAAAATGAGAAGTACATATGAAACTACCAATCTATGTTGATGTATGTATAATCAATATAAGATCTTAAAATTCTTAATTCAATTGAATTTGAGTTCAATTACCATCCCCTTATCTAACATTGCACTTTCATAATCTGGACAAGGCTGCACCTTGCTCGCACTAGGTATTTCCTACAAGAGGAAAATAAGATAAACATATAAGTTATTATATAATTTCATTTATGACAATTCAAATGACAAGAAAGTATATAATAAAAAAATGTAAATGAGTGAGTGCAAAAATATATATTGTGTGTGTGTCGAGGCCAAATGAAATGGCCCTAAGGGTGCTATCAGTTACCTGTGCGAGCTCCTCCTCAGACATCAACTATTAAATAGACCATGTAAATAAATATTAGTACATTATACTATCTCTTATTAATATTCATTTAAAAACAAATGCAAGTTATGAATTTACAACTTAAATCTTACTTGTGTCACTATTCCAATGTCCCCCACTCTAGCAGGAGAGGACTCTGTAGGGTGTGCTCCACTCCCCTGAGTCTGATCTATAATGTCCACATTATGGAGGTCATAATCAAAAGTGTCCAAGGGATGCTCAACGGGCTATCCAAGAGGACCCAAGCATATCTGGCGGAACATGGAGAAAGTATGTGGCACACAAATATGTGGACCTGACGAGGATGACACAACATCACTCAAACCATCGCCAACATCACTAGAATTTGGTTGAGCTACTGTAGAAGCATACGAAACCAAAAGGCCACTCAAAGAGTGAATATCTTGGATAGTTTGTGTGGCCGTACCCTACATAATAGTTGGATGATGTACTGGAGGTGGTAGAGGAAGGGGAGGAGGGGGAACATATGGGTGCAAGACTACTATAACTGCCCCTAGTCTATCCTGGAGCATACCTCCACCAATTCCCTGGAAGGGTTTAATGTCAAAGTAATTGACATGATTCCCTAACACAAACTCATCATATAATTTTTTAATAAAGTAAAATGGTATATCATAATTGTTGTTCGGTGGTTTATCAAAAACCATACACCAATGATCCCAAAATTTATCTACAATGTCCCTATGTGTGCACCATTTTATAGAAATTTTTGGTTTATTAACATTAACTGGAAAACCAGTGTGGGGGTTAACAAATAAAGAGGCTATTTGGGCTTTGGTTATTTTGAGATCTTTCACATTATCATAAGACAATCCACATGCATAATATTCCCTCATGTCTTCTCGCCATGAATGAAAGGCATTATGTTGGGTGGAGAGGGTTTCTATATTTTTAATTATATCTTTCAATGTGTTTGACATATCGAATAATCAAGGGATTCTCTTATAAAATTTAGAAATTCCCTTTAATTGCTGCAATTTTTCACCAATTAATTCTTCAATTGATGGCCGCGGAGGTGGTGGAGTGTTTGGTATTTGTGCATTTTCATTCTCAGCTGGTGGATCATTTAGAATTTGTGCATTTTCATTTTTAGCAGCCATAATGCCTGATTAAAGTTAAAAAATAATTAATCTAATTGAAATTAGACAGTATAAATGAAAATATTATAAAAATACCCTAGTTTTTAAAAAAACCAAAAAACCCTACTTTTAACAAAATCTATAAAATTCTCTAAATTTTTAATACAAATACATAAACAACACTATTTTAAATCAAAATCCATAAAAAAAAATCATTTTTAATCAAAATCCATAAAAAATATTCATTTTTAATCAAAATCCATTCTAAACTCAAAATTTTCATAAAAATTCAAGCAAAAACCCTATTTTGAAAAAAAATTCATAAAAAACTAACTGAAATTATACAAATCTAATTCAAAATCGATCAAAGCAAAGAAAAATCTAAAATCTAACCTTTTCAAAATGGATATCGGATAAATCAGATATCGGATATGTGGAGAACCTCCTCACTATGCGTCACCGCTTGTTTATGAATGCCAAATGATTCTAACAGGACCAAATTTTTATATATATGTTTGCTTCAAATCGGATATCCGATTTATCCGATTTGGATCAGATATCTGATATGGAGATCTTGGTTTGGTTTTTGCTTTGGAAGTGTGTACTGACACCCAAGCCACAAAAAAGTCAACTCGACATTTCTGCATTTTTGGGTTGATGAAAAACGTAATTTTTTCTCCATTGCCACTTTTTGGCCCATCATGATCCTGCACATACCCTAAAGATCAAGATTTCATTAAAGTATTAGCATGAAAAGATTGTGACCCCCAGACATTAGGGAAAGAGGGTAAAGAAGAAAAAAGTTTTAAGGAATGAATTGAAAGAATAAATAAAGACCCAGTTTAGTTGTTAACCCAGAAAGTTATTGATGAGATCATACATTGTAGAAACACTATAGTCAGGTATGAAATAGAGAAAATGCAAGGGAATGCAAACATCCTCCAGATATCAGAAGACTACACCAGGCTCAAGTACAGTTGGAAGGAAATCCAAAGAATTTCAAAGGAGTGCTTGCATCAAATATTAACTTCTTTCCAGGAATATGAGTTGAAGAAAGGTAAAGAAGGGTTCCTGGAACCAGAACTTGAGATGATATAAGGAAGTACCAGATATTGGATACCAGAAGTGTCATGAAGATATATTGCTAAATTTAGTTTTGTAGGTTGTTCCTAGTCCTGGTAGAAGTTTCATGTCTAGTATTCTAAGGAATGTTGATAGCCTTGTTTTGTGCGGAGTGTTGCTTATCGGGGTTTGGAGTTGAAGGTTTTTCCTACTGAAGGATTCAAATCTTTGACTTTGTCTAGAAGATTCTAATGACAACTGGCATATGCCACATGCTACATTTTGATTTTATATTTCTAATTCTCTTGATAGACTTTAAGTTTAAACTCTTGAGGCCTTATTCTTATAAAATTCCTTTTACTACTTTAATTTTATTTTAAGCTCAAAATTTTTGGATGTTGGAAGAGCCAAAAATTCTCTAAGTTTTGTTCTTTTCTCTTGTTTTTTGAATCATTCTGGTCTAAAAACTTGTATGCACATAGAACTTAATCAATATCTTAGCCAATTTGATAGCTACCTATCTCATGTATCCATTTTAGCTAGTTTGTTTGTTCAATTGGACAAGACTATATGCTACACCATTTAAGGGTGCATATAAAACCTATTCGGTGTCCAAACTAAATCCCCTTCTTTAAAAGCTCACATTGTTTTGTGCCTAGCTATGAAGCAATCTAGTGAAGTATAGAGTGGTTTTATTTGATTTGATTAAATTCTTGGGCATGCATGGAGAATACCTAGGAGCAATTTTATTTTTCAGTATTTTGATGCTTTATTTTAGATTAGATGTTAAATTTTAGAAAATGTTCCAAAAAAGAGATGAATGAATGAAAAATTTATTGAAATTTTTTTGTTTCTATGAAATTGTTGAATGCTTAAAGCTAAATCTACTAAAAGTGAAAGAAAAAATGTTTGATATTCATGAAATATTATTGTAAATTTGTTGATTTCATGAAATTGTTTTATGATCAAATTGAAAAGCTTTTATTTGATGCTTATGATTCCTAAAGAAATTGGAGACAACCATATACCCCTTGAGATTAACAACAATATCACATCATACCCTGAAGCGAACCTAGTATGGTCAAGAATTGACTACCAGAGCCTTGGGATTAAGCTAAGTCAACCTTTCCCTTTTACTCAGACTCTTAGGTTGCCCTGGTTTAGTCTTTCAAGTAAAGATAGGTTCTTCACGATTTTGCTGTGAGGATTTTATCTACACTGTTGTTGCAACTAACATCATCATCAATAGTTTTTTTTGGGATCACTAGTAACCATTGTTTCAACACTTGTCATACCACTTAAAAGTAAAGCGTTATCAACAATGTGGCCCATACCTAGTGCAATAGTGTCAACAATATGAGTGAAAGAGATAGATACCCCAAGATCCACGACGAGTGTGTTATCGTGGGATAACATGAGTCTTGAACTATGTCTCACTATAGTATTAGCAATAGGACACCAAGTTGTAAATCTCATACAAGGGTCAATCAAGGAAGGATAAAAAATGCAAGATAATGAACACAAGATAAATGATATGCTTTAATTCTAATTCTTATGTTTATAAATGCATGTGAAATAAAATCAATTTTGAAAAGATTGCTAATGACAGTAATTTTGTAAACTGAAATGGTAATCTAAACACAACAACCAGAAACAAAAATGACAAGATTTTAATGTTGTACATTGTAGATTCAGACCTAACCAGGAACTAATACACCTATCTAGGCGTATGAGTCCCACTTAGGGCTATTGATAGATTTATATAGTAAAAAATAGACAAAACAAAATACCTAAAAATATAGGAAAAGGACTTGTACGGGGACTAAATCACCTAGATGGGTGAATGAGTCCTAGATTGGGGTTTTTGAGCCCAAACCAACAAGTTCTAAGTTAATTTTAATGTTTCTAGGTTGTATGCTCAATTGACTATTTACAATTACAAATTTTCAATGAAATTGAACGATGCAAAATGCAAAAATGCAACCTATATGCACTTTTCAATAATACAAGATTTAGAAGCTCTAAATGAAATTGGACTAATGCAAATATAATGCAAATTTAATGCAATCTAGATCTAGGACTACAATTATCTCCAAATAATAAATTCAAGGGTCTAAAGTTAGGGTTCACCAAAATGAACAAAAGGGAAATGGGTGTCCACCTTTTAAGAGATGGAACTTGGGACCTATTTCGCAGTTTAATTCATTAAGAAATCAAGATCCCTCAACCAAGTGACTCAATTGAGGGATGGACTATAGGTTTCATTTTTTGATTGAATGGGGGTTCACCATTAAATGAAGCTTCAAAGGAGAAATGCAAACACTTATGCACAAAACCCTAGAAACCTAAAAGCATGAAATCAGATTGAAAAATAGAATGAAACAATAAGGTACCTAGAGGAGTGGAGAGGCCAAAACAAGGTCTGTAAAATTTGGAAGTTGTTATCTTAGATTACACTAGGACTAATACACTAGGTTTGGCAATTTAGTCCTATTATAGTGTTTTTGGACACAATCTGGAATCTTCTAGTGATTGATCAAGATCTTTAGAAATATGGAAAAAGGATATACTAGGACTGATACACCCAGTTGGATGATTTAGTCTTGTTACGAGGGTTTGATTGATACTTCTATAGCCTCTAGTGATCTTCTGTAGCTTCCTTCTTTTCCGATCTTCAAATCTGAAAGTTTGAATTTTGTCTTGCAGGTGATTTTATATGAAGATGACAACTTCTTAACAACTTTGAAAACTTTTGCAACTTTTTCTTCAAAGGATCTTCAAGCTCCAATTCACCTAGATCAACAAACACACATCAAGAGGGAAAAATGTTGTTTTGTTATAGAATAGGGGTTTTCCTTGGTCAAACCCATTTTGGTAATTAAACCTTGAAATGAAATAGAAAAGCATGAAGGAATGATGAATGAACAAATTCTATGTTGTAACTCAACAAACCCTTGAAATGAAGGTTACAGAATTGTGTGAAATGGCTAGCATGAATGTGGATCTTGACTCTTGATTGAATGCTTTCTTGAATCATGAAACCTACATCATAAATGTTAGCTCGCAAAAACACATGATTCATGAAGACTTTGACATGATGCTTAAATATTGAATGTAGCTCCAAATGCTTGATGATTTTCCCTTGAATTCTTTTGATCTCATAAAATTTCCTTAGGAATGCTTGGATAAAATTGCTAGGAGAAATTATGTGAAATAACCTTGTATTTATGCTTGTTTATGCCCAATTTCCCAAAATTACAACACTACAAGTTGACATTCAGAATTTGAATCTAAGGATAATAAAATCTCACCAAGAAATTGATTAAAAAAAGGTCCTAGGTTAAAGCGAGACTCATATGCTAGGTTGGGCATATGAGTCCTAGAGGCCTAAACCTGGGACACAGATTTTGAGAAGTGTCTTGTTCAATGTGAAATTTGAAATTAGGTCCCAAGACCTAGGTGGGACCCATACACCCCATTGGGAATATGAGTCCTAGATCCCTAGGTCTAGAATACATAGCCAAAAACATTAAATTATTATTTTTCATTTGTTAAATGTCAAGATTATCCTTAGAAAAATGCATTTAATTAGGCTTGTGAATACAAAATAGGACCAATTAAGGCATAAATAAACTCAATTTCAAGAGGGAGGACCTAAACAAGTGTGAAAATGTAAAGGGATACATTTTTCTACACTATAGAGTGAATAACTTATCTATTCACTATACTTTAGTGTACTTAGGTTGATGAGGTTAGACAACATCTTGTCAAACTAAATGTGCAACCTTTTAGACTATAATGATGGAAATTATACTCCCTCCTTGGAGATAGGGAAATTTCTCATTTAATCTAGACCCATTTTAGTATCATTGCATTAGTTACCCTTTAATTCATCATTAAGAGGCCCCTAAGACCCTTTATTTCGAATCTTGAGGCTTATTTCGGCTAAAAACCCAACAAAATCATCAAAAACACTCAAAATTTTAACCCACCTCAAAAATCTAGGGTGGGACTCATACGCCACCTTGGGCATATCAGTTCCCCTAGGTGGGACCCATACGCTATGGTTGGCATATGAGTCCCATTTGGGGATTTTTTAGGGCTTGAGTGGGAAAACCAAATTTTTAATTCAAATTTTTGGTTGATGTTGGCTTTTGAGATCTAAATAATGAAAAATTAGGAGTAATTCCTATATAAACAAGCTTCTAACTCATTATTTCATCTAAGCAAGAATTTTCAAGAGCGATTTCAAGATCCAAGCATTCAAGAGTCTTCAAACATTCTTTCACAAGAGCATTCAATTTTCTAAAGCAAGCAAAGTTGAAGTCTTGGAGTAGCATAAAACTGTTTTTGTAGGTCTTCAAGCTCACTTTCATTCAATATCTAGCATTTTCAAGGGTTGATCATTGTTTTCTATGGTGAATCATGATGGATTCTAGATTGGGGAGATGCAACTAGCCATCAAGCCAATCCTAATGACTTGTTTCCTAAGCGATTCCATCTTCCATTATCACTCTAAATTCAACCTAATGAAGGTACAAACATTATTAGGGATCATTTGGGTGATTAGAGATCTCTCAAAGTGATTCATTCATCTTCATATTCCATCCATGCACATCATTCTTGCACATTAGGATAGGGTTGCATTGCACTTCAGATTTCCTAATCTTAGACACACTTAAGGTTAGGGTTTACATTCCTATTTACATGCATATTTGATTTTTTCTATCAAGGTTTAATTATCAAACTAGGGGTTTGATCGAGGAAAATCCCTCATAAGAAAATCAAGTTCATATTTTTCTTTGTAGGTCTTTTCACATATTTGGATCTGCAAATCAATTTGGGAGAAAAGAGCAGGTGTTGAAGTGCAGATCTAAAATTTGAATTCCCAAAAAAGCGGAATGGGACTAATATGCCAGAAGTGGCATATGAGTCCCACTATAGTCATTTTTCTAGATTTTTGTAGATTGAGATACCCTTTTTCTAAAAACTTGTTCCTACACAGAAACCTAGATCTTGGATTGATATGCCTAGAATGGTGTATGAGTCCCAGTAGGTCAAATTTTCAAAAAAATTAGCAATTTAGAGCTCATTCCAACATCTCTCAGGTTTCCAAGTGCATATTTCTAAGATCTCACTTCTTTGTTTTGATTTTCATGCCTTTATAGGTCATTTAATAAAATATTACATCATATTAGGGTTACGTCTTACATCTTGCATTAAATTTGTCTTTCCAAGCCCTAGCTTGATGGTGATCCCCTCATTAATTTACAATCAGCCCCTAGGACAACCCTATTGCAAGATCTCATTATCTTTTGCATTGAGATCTTTGGGGTTATCCTTGAATGAGATAATTGGAAAGTGGGTCTTGCTCTATGTTCTAAACCCTATGAATTCATCATACCCCATTTTTCATTATTTCATAGACCTCTAGAGGTTACCAAGTTATTTGGTAAACCTCATGTGCTACCTTTTTAATATTGGAATAATTTCCATCTCACCTTTAAGGTCACTCAACACTTGGTATCAAGGTTCATTACTTGGTCAAATAGGTTGTTGGTTTTCACATTCCTAGTGATCAATAGGTTGAAAACTATAGGAAATTTGTCTACTCTTTTGTGCCACATCATGGGGCACTTGTCAATCCACATGATAGGTGGATTGCCTCTTACTTGATTATTTAAGCAAGGTCATATTGTGATTTAATCAACTCTTTTATCAGTCTCTTTGATAATGTGACTTAGGTTAATCATTGCGTGCAAGTTCTTTTGTGGAAGCACAAGGTTTTTTTTGTTATGATATTGGATGGAAATATTGACATGGTATCAAAGCCATGTAGTAAAAACCCTTAGCAAAATATTGCATTAAGCCTAACTAGAGTTCCATGCAACTTAATTTGCATGTAAAATTAATATCCATTGTGGGGTTTAGATATTGAAGTAGCTTTGTATTTTTTGTTTGTGTAGTAATGGAAAAAGTATCCCATTTTACTTAGTTTGGAAATGAATAATTAACATTAAAATGAGCTTAATGTTGCCTTGATTTAGTGTTGTAATGAGTTTTTCACATTCTCATTAAGTTTAGGGCCCTTTTTAATCAAATGAACTTAATTGTTCCTTATTTAGGGTGTTGTAAAGTGTATCTTTACACTTTCACACTAATCTAGGGATTTATTAATTAATTGAGGTTAATTTGAGCTTAATTGGCCTGTTTAATTCAAATCCAATCCTAATTAATTATAGATTATGAAGGATAAAGCTCTACATTCAATAATAATATTACACAACACTTAGTTTTGCAAGGTGTGTGTCCTAGGTTAGTGACCTAGGACCCATTTGCCACCTAGCAAATGGGTCCTCACTAGGTCCTAGGACCCCCTTTTTAAATAACATTTCATATTTTCTGAAGTGTGTCCTAGTTATATGTTCTAGGACTCATTCGCCCTATGGTGAATGGGTCCTTACTTAACCCTAGGACCCCCCCTTGGGATATGTTTTTGGTAGTATTTTAATAATTCCAAATCCTAGATCTGATGTCGACATATGTTATTTGAATTTCAGGAATTAAGAGTAAGATAAGTATAAATACAAGGTTATTTCACATAGTTTCACCTAGAAAATTCAAGCTATCATAAGAGAACTTTAAGAAGAGAATTATAGAGAATTCAAGAGCATTCAAGAAGGCATTCGAGGGAATATTATTAAAGTTTATTGCAACAATCAAAGATCCATTCCATCATGTCAAAGTCATGCATGTTGTTGAGCTAATGTGATATTGTAGCATTGGTGGTCAAGTTCAAGTGTTCAAATCCATTATATTGTGTCAAGTTCATGATCAAGATCTACATTCATTGAAGCCATTCCATGATAAATTTCATATTTGCAATCCAAGGTTCAATTGAGGATTGGTGAATTGTGGCATTACATTTTTCATTCATCTTCCCTTTTATGCATTGTTTCATTTCAAGGTTTAATTACCAAAACAAGGTTTGACCAAGGAAAATCCCTATTCTCTAACAAAAAAACATTTTTTTCTCCTTTTGATGTGTGACTACAAGTTCTATGTTGAAGATCAAGTGGAGAGAAAAAGTTACAAAAGTTGTCAAAGTTGTCAAAGTTGTCATCTTTCTTGCAAGATCACGAAAATTCTTCTACAAAATTTATTTCCAACTTTCAAGAGCTAAACACCTAGGATCTGGGAGTGTAGAAATTGAAGAATAGAACCTAGAAATTGATTTTCCAAATCCCTAGCAGGGACCCATTCGCCACTGGGTGAATGAGTCCTCAATGAGACCTGAAAAAGTACTTTTTGCATCAGGTACACATCATTCAACCCTCTTAAAACCTTCCTTTTGATTTCTATATTAGTTAGGTTTTATTTATAATTTTCAATTGAAAATTATAGCCCTCATAATTGAATGAAATTAGAGAAGTAGGTGCATCATTTTGTTTTATTTTGATTGAAACCTCAGAAATATGTGGTTTCCACCTTTTAGAATATGGAGCTTGCGTTTAGGACCTATTTCACTCAAGTTTCACTCAAGGATACCCTAGAGATCTCAATCCAATGATAGAATGAGGGAAAGAAACCTGAAATAGGGTGTCCTAGGGTGTGATTAGAGGTATGAAAGGGGTTCACCACCAAGCTAGGGTTTGGAAATACAAGAAATGAATGCAATGTGAAAAACCTAGCTAGATGATCTAGGAAATGAAATTAAAATATAGAATAACAAACTAAGAAAGTAAAAAGGTACACCTGGAAACCTGTAGAAGCCCGAAGCAAGGTATAAAATGATGAAAATGTTGATCTTAATGTTCACTAGGACTAATACACAAGTTTGGGTTATTTAGTCCCAAATTGGGGTTTCTGAGTAGGAATAGAAATCTAGCAGTGACAAGTTTGAAACTCTTGAAAACTGGAAAAATCCATGTACTAGGACTCATACGCTAGAAGCAACATATCAATCTCATTTATTTTTTTGAGGGGTCAAATTTTGAATCTATTCTCCTATCTTTACTCTTCCTTCCAATCCTAATTTATAGATTTGAGATGCTAAATTCTACTCTGTAGGTGTCTTTTAATGATCTTGTAAACAAGGTGACAACTTTGACAACTTTGCAAACATGAAAAATTCTTCCAATCTTACTCTTCAATGTATCTTCAACCTAGATCTATAAATCACACACTAAAGAGAGGGAAAAATGTTGTTTTGTTAGTAGAAAGGGGTTTGCCTTAGTCAAACTCCATTTTGGTAATCAATCCTTCAAATGAAATGAAATAGAAAGGAGGAATGATGAATGAAGAAAAAGAAATGTTGCAACTCACCAAACCCTTGAATAGGATGTTACAGTCTTGTAAGTAATGGCTAGCATGAATGTGGATCTTGACTCTTGCTTGAATGATATGGATCTTGTCTTGAAGGATATCTTGAATCATAAAACCCTATATCACAACTATTAGCTCAAAAACAAACATGATGCATGATGAATTTGACATGATGCTTGATGAATTTGACATGATGCTTGATACTTGAATAATGCTTCACAATGCTTGATATCACTCTTGAATAATCTTGTAAACTCTTGAAAGTGCTCTTATGATAACTTGATGACTTTTAACCCTGCTAGTTCTCAAATTTTCTATAATGATTGAATACTTGAATTGCTAGGTGAAAAATGAATGAAATAACCTTGTATTTATACTTGTTTATGCTAAATTTCTTGAAATTACAACACTAGAAGCAGACATCATATATAGGATAATAAAACCCTGTTGATGGTGTTTTCTGCACAACAACTCAGATAGAATATAATATCCTATCTCTCTTGAAAGGTAAATCTCTATCAGCAAGCCTCAAGAGATAACCCCAAGGTCTCCAATGTCAGGTCTTGACAATGCATAAACAACTCAGTGATAAATGTGAAAATGCTGGTAATCACAAAGGGACCTTACTACAAGAAAATACTGAATCCTTTAATTTATTAGATCTAACAATATGATGACACTTCAATCCTAAATCTAACCCAAATGGGGATGTGCAGGATCATGATGGGCCAAAAAGTGGCAATATGATGGGTATGTGGATGATGATTTTGTTTTACCCAAAATTGATTAAATTAAAAGGGTTTTTAAAGGAGATTCTCAACTTTCCACCAATATAAATTATGCTTTACTTTGAATTTAATAAGTAATTATTATTCATTTTCTATTCAAATTACGACTAAAGTCTTGATTGATAGATTGATTGAAAAATAATTATAACTTTCAAACGGTATCACATTTTTTGAATCCAAAATATGGGTCACATTCTATGCTTTGCATACTATAGGATTAAAAAAAGAAAAATTGAATTTC
Organism: Sequoia sempervirens; assembly: GCA_007258455.2. Lineage (NCBI taxonomy): Eukaryota > Viridiplantae > Streptophyta > Pinopsida > Cupressales > Cupressaceae > Sequoia > Sequoia sempervirens. The sequence goes on along the minus strand of VDFB02000009.1, from coordinate 6,669,342 downwards.
ATGAAGTTTTGACCAAGTTAAGGCGGTCAGACATACGAGTTTTTTACATTTTTCAAAAGTTGTAATAAAAATTCATAATTAATTATTTACTTGGAAAAAATTACAAAAATATGCATCACATCAGGACATGAGTCCTCTACTTATATCTAAAATCTTATTAAAAATATTATAATTTTATTGTGGTTAGGGTGGTGGACACACACCTACTTCTTACTTTTTCCCTGAAATTTAAGTACCACTCCATTGAAATTTCAAATTTTCACCAAATAGATTTTTTTTTTTTTTTTTAAAAACCTAGTAGTTTAGAAACTACATTCAATTTGATACAAATTCTATTCTTACATATTTTTTAAATAATATAGATAACTTATTTAAATTTTTACGTCAAGTTGTCTAACTCTAATTTTTCTTTATTTTTTGCCACTTAAGGGCCTGTTTTTTCCATGATGATCTTGCACATGCCCAAATGATAAAAGAAATAACAAAAGATTAGGGTTTCAAAGAGATTAATGAATTTAACACTACTCCTAAGATTAACAATGCAAATGAAAAACACTTGAAATGGACCAATCCCTCAGAAACTAACTTCTACTTGACCTAGATAAATCTGCAATCTTATAGAAACAGTGCAATCTTCTAAGTTGTTAAAGATTTTCAGATAATGAACATTCATTCAAAACTACCCTATTGCAATTGAAATGAATAAACCTTCACAATTGAACTAAGTACAATGAATATAAAAGTCCAGGCTAACTTTGCAAAGCAACTAACAATCAGCTAGCTACAAAAAGTATGGACTAGGCATTGCTGCAAACACTTCAAGTAGTAAATCATAAACACTATCAATTCATCTAACACTAAACCTAATGTATTTATCAAATAACTTAAGCAATTCCAAAGATAGAATCACAAGAACCATGCAAGATAAATCAACACAAGAGAATTCACCAAAAGCACAATGTCTCTAATTGTATTGAATCACCCAAAGTAGCAACAATTCCAGTATTCTGTTACAACACTTGCTCAAAATGAACTAACTTCTAACTCTTGCTCTACTGCTTAATTCGCTCTAGCATCAAACTATTTGTCTCTATCTAGCCCTTAAAAATGAGGAAAAATGCCATATTTATAGAAACCCCCCAAGATATGTCAGCCTAATTAGGGTTTACAATAATAAAATAGCCACAAACAAGTCAGCCAAGACAAATTCAAAATAAAATAGAATATGCATTAAATGCATGAACTCCATCCAGGTCATCCTGGGATCTCCAATAGAATTCGGTCCAATGCATGTAAAATAATAGGGAAGCACAAATTCTGATGTAGCCTTGCATTAACTACCTTCCCCTTTGTCTTTATTTTGATACACCCTATCATGCACCATCAAAAGTACTTTGTCCAAGTCAGCTACATGTGGAAAAGGAAAAACCTTAATTCTCCTTTCGATGAATTTAATATTTTCTCTTGATTGCTCCATCGAATTATCCCAGTCAACCCTATTGGTTTGATATTTCTCAATGACTGCAATATAAGTCATTGCATCATCCAACTGATGCTCAGTAGTTGGATCCTCACTAACTGGAGAATAAACATCTCACCACCATTTCTTCAACTGTTCAAAGCTCAAATGCTTTGGTGTGAACTTTCTTCTCCCTGTCATCACCTCAAAGAAAGAAATGCATCTATCATGGATATCAGTCAGGGTATCCTCAATTTGCCTCCTCTGCTTATATATCTTCTTCAAAACCTTCTTCCTTATTTGCAAAGCTTCAAACCATTCCCAAGGTTCTGTAGCTCTAGAGGAAGGGAGAACTCCATCATTCACCAACTTATCCTTAGTGTATTCCATGACGGTCTTGGTCTTCTGCAACAGGAGATCTACATCTTCTTTATCTTGAGCCAATACATCTTTTAACCAATCCTTTGCCCTCATTGCATCTCCTCCTATTGAAAGGATGTCTTTAATAGCATCATCTCCTTTAGTATGCACCCCTTGTAACCAACTTGCTATGGAAAGAGTAGTGGCTTTCATTCTTTCCAGCTCAGTTATGGTTTCTTGGGGCAGGAAACTTGCAGCAGAAGATGATGAACTAATGGATTGCAGGGGTTTCATCAAATCTTCCAAGTACTTCCTTAATTTATCATTCTCTTTCTTCAACTTTTTCTTAGTTTTTGCTTCCTTCCTCAATCTTCCCAAGATCGCTGCACTAGAACCCTCATATTCTTCAATATCATGTTCCATGGAGGTGGGTCCTAGGTTGATAGTCTGCATGTTGTAATCACTCCTAGTGACCTCATCCCTATTCTTTTCGGTGGCAGGAGTAGCAATGTGGACCAGTCTGTTGTTTGCTTCATCCCTTTTGATCTTGGAGATGACCCTGGCCTTCTTCTTTCCTTTACATTTTCCTATTTTTTCTAGTAGCTCATCCCAATTGGGAGGGGTATCATCCACAATGATTTGTTTTCTCTTTATTTCTCTATCAAGCCAACCTAGAACAACAGAATTTGGTTGTATTTCACTCTGTCCCACTTCTTCCTGTTGACCTTTGGGTGCATCTTCCTGCTTCTCACGAAACTCTTCATCTTTATCATGTTCTTCTTTGCCATACTCCTCTTCTTCATGCACTGGTGATGGAGTCTTAACAGGAATTTCCTTCATCTGAAGAGGTCTGTCTTCTTCACTTCTAGTAGGAGAATCCTTATAAGTTACCAAGGGAGTATGTAGGATTTTATCAATTTTTGTGGCTGCACTATGAAGGTCACCTTCTTGAAATTATTCTCCCCCTTCACTTGATAGGTGTTCCACATCTACTGGTTGTTATGATGCACCATGCGACTCATGGGATGGAGAGGCCTCTTTATGTTGTTCTGCAGTAGAGGTTGCTAGAGGAATATCCTTATTAGGCACATTGTCTTTGGGAGAAGGAGTTCTTGATCTTCTTGTGTATACCTGTTTCTTCTCTCCAGAAATTTCTATATTTACCACTGTTGAAGGATCAACTTCACCTTTCTCCTCGGAAGGTCCAACCTTCTTTCTTGAACCCCTTGTTATTTTCCTTCTTTTAGGTGCTGGGGCACTGTCCTTTCCTTCTCCTTCACTGGGTTCTTCCTCTACAAATTTTTTTGTCTTTGAAGTAGAAGTCCTCTTCTTTGCCTTTGGTTTCCTCTATTTCTCCTGTTCTCCTTGGGAACCTTTGATCTTAATATTAAAAGGAGAATATAGCTTGGTCTTTCCCTTAGGATCTTCCTCAGCTGACTCCTTAGAAGTAGAATGGGATTTTAGATCCCCCATCAGATTATAGGTACGTGGCACACCTTCACTTTCAAGCTCCTACACCTTATGTTTGAGCCACAACTTGGTGTATCTCATCATAGGGGTCATGATTTGATCTAATTCGGTTTTTTCTTCTTCCAGCCAGTCTACTTCTCCAATTGGCCTATCCTTGATTGGCTCATAGTCGTGACTTTATATTAAGTCTCCGTCATCTTCCACCTGATCGAGAACCATTTTCACACTATACATTCGGACCACATCAACTGAGAGTCTAGAGAATTTCTTCTTTCTTACCTCAAACTCATCCTTGCTATTGGCCCAATAGTCCTCTATGTTATCTCTGTGGTGGTATTCCCCGCTAGCTTTCTTTTGTGCTTCACCAGTGATATCAAAACCCAACCTTTTGGAATGGTAAGACAACCTAAGAGTGCTCATTTCCTCCTCAAAATCATAGGCTGAATTAATTGAAGGGAATACCTCGCCAGTACCTATCTTCAAAGGAAAATCTCCACCAAATCCAATTTTATGCTTATCTTTCTTTACAATGGCGTCAAAGTCACATATTTGCCTCATGACCTCTAGAAGTATAACATGGTCAGTGGGATATCTTGGAAGCCTATATGGAGCCCTCTGACAACCATCAATTCTTATGTCCTAGGAGAAGGTGGGAGAATGTATGAACCAAGCCCCATACCTTTTGATCAGCTCCTTAGCATCATCTGATATTCTCACATGCTCTGCACCTTAGAGAAATCTAGTGATGTGCATGGTCAATGCATCATTCACCCTCTTGTAACTTGAGATTCTTAAGTGTAATTGAGGATAAACCTCATAAATTACATCCTGTCCAAATACTCCTCTTGTGCTCAATCCTTTATAGGGATGGAATCTTGCAAGTGCATACACTAAATAGGAAGTCATGGTGAATGTCTTAGTTTGCAGCACATTACACATTTTTTCATGAATCACCCTACTTATAACACCTTCCCAATGATAGCTAATATTTTCCTGCTCTATCCTCACAATAACAAGGACCATCCAATTCTCAAACATATCTGCACTCTTCAGACCTACCACCCTGTAAGCAATGTGATGGCATCATAGACTTGTTGTTTAAACTTTCCCCTGTGCAACTGCTTAGGAAGTTTTGAGAAATGAGACTTTGGCTTCTAAAGCCAAGAATTGATAACCTATTTTGACTTAATAGTCTTCTCCTCATAGTACCTTTTAACTGCCTCCTTATTGAAAGCCACCACATGAGATCTATCTAGCATATCAAAGGTCTATGCAATGGATATAGGGTTAATATTAGCCAATACTCTCCCTCGAGGACTAATTATCCTTTGTGAATCTCTGTCATAGTGAAGGGAACATTCCAAAACCAACTCATAACACTGAACCATGGGTGGAAATCCTACTACATGAGATAATCTCGATTCCGTTAGTCTCCTAGCTAGCATTGGAAGATCTTTTTGTGCCATCCTTGCCTTAAACTCCTCATAGTCCCATCGACCTACATTTGTGTCTGAAACTTCAGACTAGATTGAGGCTATCTTACTTTCTGGGATCCTACTCTTTATGTCCAATTTAACTCTTTCTGCTTCTGAGATAGAGGATCCCTCAATATTACCCTTAGCCATCCCAACCGCTACCTTGCTAGATTCAGCCTTCATCCATCAAATACTAACATGAAAATCCAATTGTTGATAACATATTTGTCAAGGTGTTAGCTCAAAATCATAATAAAACCACCAAATCCACTATAAACCATCAAACTGAGAAGTTCAGGATTCCAAGCTAAACGGGGAAAACCAGTCTGGGAGGAACTTTGGAAAATTCCAGACTAGGTGGATTTTCTCGAAGAAGGCACAAATATCAACAATTGATCATCAAAAAGAAGAAAGGATGCAAATAAAATTGTGTAATTCATCAGTTTAAAGCATGGCATGTTAAGCATTCATCATTACATACATCCATCTCATCCAATCTCTAAGTTCCACAAAGCTCTCCAGAGAACTTGGAAAAATCCAGCCATACTAGAATTTTGCAAAAATAACAATACCATATGAACTCCGGGGAAATGAAGGGACGAAGGAAAAATCGGGAAAATTTGGGATTGATAGAAATCTGCAGAAAAGGAAAGATTATGGATTTTCAACACATTCCAAGAAAATGAAGGGGACAAGGAAACTCGGGGAAATCCACCAACGCGGGAAAATCCCAAAACTGAAGGAAAACCCGAATATCAACGTTCTTACACGATCTCACTCAAATTGATCGAACGATCACAAATTTGAAGCATTTGGGCCTGCAACAAGTTTGACCTGAACCACCTATTGATTTTCTTTGAACTTAAAGCTCCTTATATGGAAAATCGAATGGGAATGGCGATGCCCTAGGTATGAAACCCCAAAGGTCCACCATTGACGCACAACCAAGCTTGGGATTTAGGTTACTCAACTGCTAGGTTTCAAAGTATAATCATGACCCACAAGCAAGAAAGATGAAAGTGAAAAGCGAGCATGAAACTTACTTGGGGAACCATCAATCTAATCAAGATCATGCAACCCTAGCTTTGAAATACCCAAACACATAGAAATTCAAACTTTGAGCATATCTAGAACGCCAAAGGACCACTCACATTTGATGAAATGGAAATCGATTATAGAAAAGATAGACCGCAATCTCGAATGCCCGAGCAAGCTTTGATAACACTAACGCCCAGAAAAAAATTATCAAATCCCACGATTCAGGGGTTAAGCACACCAAATTCAGCCAAGCACCACAAGATTGAACACCCCAACTGAATAGAATGCAAATGATAAAGAATAATGGCAAGAAAATCCCCAAAAATTGATTAAATACATCCCTCACAATTCATACAAGTGATCATAAATGTAGTCGACCTGACAAGCTAAAGAAACTCAGAAACTCGACGACAAGATGAAATTTTGGAAAAATCCAGTCTAGGTGGAATTCCACGAAGTGCCAGATTTCCTGAACTGCATCGTTTATTCGCTTCGCTGGAATTTGAATGAAATCCGCAAAAATCCAGATGGAGCGGAAAATCCTGAAATGGAGTAAAAACCCAAACTTTGTTCAAAACTTAACATTTTCAAAGTGCAACTCAGGGGAATCACTTAGGAAAGCAAGATAAACATTTTAAGCTCATGCCAAGGCAATGTAAATCCTCAAAATCAAAGGGCCAAAACACCAAGGACAAAAGCGAAAGAGGGTCCATGCTTTCAGTGGGGCGTGTGTGCAAAAAATGCACAACAAATCCCACCAAGAATTTGAATTTAAATTAAGTCTAAGCTAAACAAGACTCATACACCAATTGTGGCATATGAGTCCCATTAGGCTAAGCTTGAGACACATTTTTTAAGAAATGCTTAGTTTAATATGAAATTTAGATCTAGGCCTCGAAACCTATAAGGTGGTACCCATACGCCCAAGGTGTCTATGTGTCCCAAATCACTAAATCCAAGCCATACAATCCAAAAACACTTAATTATGATTGGTCAATTGATGTATGTTTGGATTATCCTCAGAAAGATGCATTATTTAAGGCTTGTGGATGAAAAATAAGGCCAATTAAAGCATATAGAAGCTCAATTAATTAATAAAACCCTAGATTAGTGTCAAAGTGTAAGAAACAACCTTACAACACCCTAAATAAGGCACAATTGAGTCCATTTAGTTCACAAGGGCCCAAACAAGTGTGAAAATGTAAAGGGATACATTTTTCTACACTACATTTAGCCCCCACTTTAGTGAGAGGAGTAACTTGCTTCAAACTCACACTAAAGTAGACAAAATTGCATCAAGAGGGGTCCAAGTGTACCAATGCTAGTGAGATAGGATGACAACAATCAAGAGGGATGATCAATCCCCTAGGATCAAGATCTTATGGAAAAACAACATAGGCACAAAAGAACACACATGAAAATGATATGGGGAGCAACAATAAGGCACAAGCATACACTGCCAAAGGTGAAAGAAAAAAAATAAAAGAAAAAACTAAAGGGGAGGATCAAGATTCAACCATTTGTCCCGCATGTTGTGGATCAAATCTAGGATATTTTTTCAAAAATGCACACTCACTCTGACACAATGAAACTCTAGGTTGTCCACTGGGTGAGTATCCAAAAGGGTGAGACACATATGAACATGGACGGTATGCGCTCACAAGCAATCGGATATGGGAAAGTCACACCTAAGTTTGGCTCCCATACATACAACCATACCAAAGCTATATCTCCTAATAACTTTGATAAGGCACCAAATAATACTAAAATTTGAGCTTCATGAGGCAAGAAAAGCTTCTTATGCTTGAAACTCATGAACAAACAAGATGGCACCATAGGGAAGAAAAGTGTGTTATGCAATGTGGCCATATAACTGAAAATGTAAAAAGAGTGCAAGGTATGTTCAAAGGATCTTTGCTTAGTTCATGTAAGTTCTTAACTTAGGGGAAATCATGCCTAATGTATCCAAGAGAGGACCAATTGAAGAATATAATATTCACAACTTAGGGGATGAATTGTGTCGTATCAAGCCACTAAGAGGAATATAATATGCTAAGAGAGATTGCACTCTTGAAGGAAATCACACCCAATGTCACCACAAAGTGAAAGACACATCACATGAAGTAAGAAGACTACACCATGAAACATAAAAAAAATGAAAAATAATAATTCCAATGCATGCCCCCACTTTAAAGAAATTGCTAAACACCATGATGTGAGAAATTACTTTAAAGTAGCAAATGCTAACATTAAAGAGGACATGAGAGCTTATTCGGAAAGCCCTATTCCAAGTCATATGTTTCCAAATAAAGCTACGTCATAAAAAGGAAAGAGGGGTTGCCCCCAAAATGGAATCCCAAACACATGAGGGATACATGGATTTGGGGTCAGTATGTCTTTGCTACAATGTTTTTAGATAGCTCATAACTATCATCATTCCCCAAATACTCATGGAATATAAGAATGGCACAAAGAGAGTGAAAACAAAGAAAATCCTTTAGGTCAACATGGAAGATACCTAAATTTCTCAACACCTTTCATCATCCCCAAAAGGAAAACGGAAGACAAATGAAAAGATAAATGTTTACAACATAGAGAAGAATGTAGGTACAAATAAAGGAATGTCACAAAGAGAGAGAGATACATCAAACATAATGGTATGAGGGATATCATAGTATGCACATGCAATCACACAAAAGAAACATGAAAAATAAGATAAGAATAGTAAGGCACATGTGATTCAACCTCTAACAGGTTTTCCGCATCCCAATTGTGTTGATCGTATATGAAATACAGACAACTAGCCAAAGGGACAACAAAAAATGAACTTCTAGGACAAGGCTATCTAATTCTTGTCCCCATTGTGTGTAAAACAAGAATGAGCTAATATAGGTGATGAGAAAGAGCTCCTTGAATTTTGAAATGATTTGCAATGAATGTAAAGCATGTAATAGTGAGAATGTGATGATTCTTCAACTGATACATGGGAAGGAGTAAGATATGCTTTAAGGGATTATCTCTATGATATCAAAAATTTTAAATATTTTTTTAAATCATGATATTCATCTGTACTATGTCCAATGTTCCTATGATATCGATAATGTGATGTGTTTGTATAGTTCTTAGGATTGGGTTTTTGATCTTCTCGTATGGGTGGTAATGTGATCAATCCTTTTTGTTGAATTATCTATAAATTTCTTTTAACAGTAGCTGGTGGATAAGGGGATTGTAGTTTCTTTAGTTTGTAAGGCTTTCGTTTCTTGATAGATTCACCAAATTCTCATGTTATATGTTGATGAGGGGGACCTAAGATAATCTTATCATCCCTATCTTCATTATGATCCATTGGTTGTTCATTAGGAAGGAGGATACTTATGTCAGGAGGAGGGTTTTGATATCCTAACCCTTTGGTATCTTTAGTTGGTATTTGCGGGTATGTGCAGGATCATGATGGGCCAAACAGGCCCTTAAGTGGCAATGAAAATTCAAAAAAAATTGAGTTAGGCAACTTGACGTAAAAATTTGAATAAGTTATCTATATTATTTCAAAAACATGTAAGAATAGAATCTGTGGGAAATTGAATGTAGTTTCTAAACTACTAGGTTTATTTTTTTTAAAACAAAATCTATTTGGTGAAAATTTGAAATTTCAATGCAGTATTACTTAAATTTTAGGAAAAGAAGAAGAAGTAGGTGTCTATCTGACCACCCTAATCATAATAAAATGATAATATTTTTTTATGAGATTTTAGATATAAGTAGAGGACTCATGTCCGGATGTGATGCATATTTTTTTGTATTTTTTTTCCAAGTAAATAATTAATTATGAATTTTTTATTA
>VDFB02000009.1:6648311-6659600 GCA_007258455.2 Sequoia sempervirens | reverse complement strand
GTTGATCGGTTTTGCCATGACCGCACTCAACACGTAATGGGCCTCTTCCCAATGGCTACTCTACCCTCTCTTGAACAAAGTTTCCTGCATGCTAAGATTGCGAGATAGATCATACATTTAACTCCAAGGTTCCTTCAGTGCGAATAGTCTCAGTTGGCTTGATGTGATTTTGCTGGTATTTCAAGGGGACTTACACAATTGTTCGACAGTTGACAGTAGACAGTGGACTAAGGGCTTCATGTAATTTGGATGATTTGGCAAGTGAGCACAAGTTTCCCAATCCTAACCAGAAATGAACTGAATTTAAAATGAGTGTAGGGCCTACGAAGTTTACATTCTATCTAAATGCAAGATATGTGGAGTTTGACTTCAGCAGACTTCAACCGGATTTTACCTAGCCTCGCATCAGACAGCTTCAGCAAAATTGGTGCAATCTTCAGAGGAGTAACAAAGAATATTCAGATTATAATTCAACATACATGTACCATCACAACGATGCATACAAGCATACGAACCACAATCGAAGTTAAGTTTGAAATGATTTCCAGTTGACCACGCAAGGAAAACTCACCATCAGCAAGTTGCTAGTGGTATGGATAAAGAGAAGCTACTTCGATCAAACACCACAAATCCATAGTTACTAGGTACTTGCATGAAATGAAATCTACTTTACTTTAAGCTACTTCAAGTTGCTACGTGAATTGGAAGGATGAAGAAGCCTCGAAAACTACTCATAACAAAGAAGAAATCACCATCAATGAAAATTCTTTTACTATGAAAGTATTCAAAGGGAAGACTTTCCTTCCTTTTCAATTTAAACTATACTATCAAACTACTCTACTTTATACTCTATCAACTTCTCTACTCCTTCTCTACTATTCTAACTCTGATCTAATTCTAATGAGATACAAATGAGGGGGACTCCCCCTTTTATAGTTGGCCAAGTCCAACAGATGGCTTAGATTACAATTGGCTGGATGGCCCAGATTGTGCCACCTTAGCCCTAAACAAGATTCACCCTAAAAACTGCCACCAAGAGGAGTGGGGTAATAAATGAGCCATAATGTCCATCATCCTTCTAGAAGATTCCATCTTTGAAATGTGTTCACATTGTTCTTGATCTTCTTCTTGATGTTGTTCTTCAACTTTGCTCGAGCTTCCATTCTTTTCTCCATCTTGAGTTTTGAAAAAAATTCTTCTTTGTCACTAAGTCTCAACACTTAGCCATTTTCTTGCAACTTTTCTTCCTTCGAGGTTGAAATGTCATCTTGGATTACCGCTTTCAGTTATCATGCTCTGGCCCCGACGTTCATTCTGCAAAACAGATAAAAGAAGAGCATCAAAACAATTTATCATATAAACTCACCTTACTTACCTGATTTTCATGCCTCAACTCCCAACGCCTTAAACAATTTTCATCATCCTCAAGGATGTATCATCTTTTGAAAGTGTTAACTTCAACTGCATCTTTTTCACTTTTCCAGCTGACGCATTGACAAATTCAATTTCATTCATCTCTGGCTTAGGAAGATTATCTTCACGAATAATTTGAGCAAATTCACCTAGGCAGTTCCTTTCAAATTCATCGTCTGGAGCATTTTACCTTTTGAAAATACATTTTATCCATTTTTCCTTAGAAAATTTTAAATTTTCCTTTAGAAAACTCATCAACTTGGTGCCCATCAAAAATATTCACCTCGGAAGGCTTTGGAAAAGTGTGGAAGACTTTGAAATCAACTTCTCATTGAAGATCTTCAATACCCAGAAGAAAATTTCTTTTAGAACTTGTCAAATTCATGGGTATACAACGAACGGGTTCATTTAATTTTCTTGAATTTTGAACCTTAGAAAATAATCTTCGACAAATTTAATCCCGTTCTTCACATCTGTGGACATTTCTTGTTGCTCTAACTTGAAATTTTTTAATCCATCCTACAAAGCTAATATCCTCTGATTTCATCACTGGCAATTTCCTTCGTTCTTCAGGAAAATTTCACACTTCACCAGACTTAGGCGTTTTTCCTAAGAACATTTTGTTCCTTAGAAAAATTTAAATCACTTAGCATTTTTGAATTTTTTTTGCCTCAGAAAATTTGTATTCATCTCAATCATCTTGCTTGTGGTGAGGAAATTTTATTTCAATTCACTTAGAAAAAAATTCTTTCTTGAATGCCTTGGGCGCATTTAGCTTGTCATGAAGGATATTTTCTCTTAAATTCCCATGCCTATCATATTAATCTCACCACCTTGCATCTAAGGCGCATTTCACATGCTGAGGTGGACTTAGCTTCCAATGCCTAGCATATTTAAATTCCCACACCTTAGCAATATTCTTCATCTCCACTTTCAACACCTAGGTAATATTTTACCTCCTTCTTTACCTTGTTTACCACCTTACACTCACCTTTACTCACTTCAACTTGGGTGCATATTATCATGTGTGAAGGATTAACATTTACCACGCCTTCTTGTGACCTTTCATCTCCCTCATTTTTGTCTTTACATGCCCTCACTTGGGCACATTTGAGCATGCATGGAGGATAAACTTTTCAAACGCCAGCTTGCTTTGTTGACTCTTGACTTTCTTTGTTTTTTCTTCACATGGCCTCTTTTGGGTGCATTTTGGCATGAGAGGAGGACAAGTTTATAACTTAGAAACTTTTAGCATTTTGCTTGCATGTGAGGGGCGCATTTTGGCATAGGTGATGGATAAACTTTGTTGACCTCCTTGAATTTCTTGGGCGCATATTATACTTGATGAAGGATGGGCACAAATGGAGGGTGGTGGAGGATATCTTTTGCCTTAGAATATTTTGCATGTCATGATTGGAGGTGGGTGCATTTAGCTATGTGTGAGGGATAAACTCAACACTTGGAAATTTTTCAAACATCACTACTTTGCATGAGGGTGCATTTTGCCATAGGTGATGGATGAAACTTTTACTTAGAAAATTTTATGTCTCTTCATCCTTGAAGGCGCATTTAGACAAGGCAGGAGGATGAAACTTGTGCCTTAGAAAATTTTTATGCTTCACTAGCTCTTCCTTGGGCGCATTTTAGCTTCCTTTTGGAATATAAATATATATATATTTTTTGCATGCATGACTTGAGGTGGGCGCATTTTCAAGGTGGAGGTGGATGAAGTTTAACACTTAGCCATTTTTCCCGTCTTCGCCAGCTTTTTCATACCTTACTATAAATAGTAAGTCCTTTAATTTTCACACTTCAGAAGCTCAGATTGCCTTGAAATTTTGAACACTGGATCCTCACGACTTCATCAACCTGTTGACACTGCTATTTCAGGTTGGCCTGCTATTTTTAGCGCATTTCTGAAGGTGGTTTGCTATTTATAGTAAATTCCTGTTTCTAATACCTCCACAACTCCGTTTGATTTGAAGTTCGAATGATGTGCTCCTCACCATGTGACTTGCCTGTTGACGTCGGCACTTGCGATTGACCTTCTTTTTTAGCCAGCTTCTGAAATGACTTACTATAAATAGTAAGTGCTTCGTTTGCCCTCAAATCTTACCAGCAGATAGCTTGAAAGATGCTTATTGTGGTGGTATACACCGGTTTTCAAAATTTTTAACTTTTTACTCCTCTTTTTGGGTCCCGAAGCTGGAAACCCTAATTTGTCTTGCATGCATATCAAATGATCTCTATTTATTCTCATTTCTGTTGCATTACGATCAGCTTATGATTCTGAAGTGCTGGGAGGTGGCTGCCAGAATGTATCTGCTAAAAATAGCAAGTTGTTGAAGGAGTGATTATCCTGCTTTGCATGTCACATCACTGCGTAGCTCTCAAAAAACCCATAAGAAATCACTAGACATGCAAACCCTAAAAATAGCGTTTGAAGGTTGAACTCTAAAAGTTGTTATCTCACTTTGCATGTTATATCATCGTGAAAGTCAGAAAACCTAAAAGGAATCTCCAGACATGCACAAAAAAACTTCGCATATAGACCCTGAAATTTGCTTTGGAAGCTGAACTGTTAAAAATAGCAAGTTGTCTGTTTTAGCTCAATTTTTTCCAGTGAGCAGTTTGACATGTTTTGGACGCAGTGTGACGATCGAAACTCCAGAAATGCTGAGAAAACACCCTAAATTGCACACTTGCTAAAAATAGTAAGTAGACGGAATTTGATGAAATTTCATTGGAAGCTTGCTAGAAGTACACTGACCTCAATGTTAATCCCTGTTTTCAATATATTCACTTTGTTCGACCTCAGACTGAGTAGAAATATGGAAATCCTAATTTTCAGACTTGGCCAAAATTTCATGTTAAAGCTCACAGACGGGCACATCCCTTGAAAGGAAGACAACAGAAAGAGAGGGAGAGAGACAAAACCAAAGCCAAAAGACCAAAATGGAGCAAAAATTAAGGGTCCCCATCTTGAATGGGGTGATGTGTGAAAAGGTCACAACATCTGGCATCCCCATGGGAAAGTGTTGAAAAACACTTTAAGAATTAAACCTTGATTAATCTTCCTCAAACCATCATACAGAAGGATACTTACTCAAAAGGGGAGAATAATCCAAGACCCTGTGAGTCTGTGCATTCGTTCCATCTCTAAACCATCTCGACCTCTGGAATCGGTCACAGCAAGTTATACAAATATCTTAACTTCAAAAGCATCCTAGACATTTCCTCGCTGCCAGTCAGGCGTCCATAGCCCCAACGAGGATGTCGCTACAATTCCCATGAATATTGCTCCACTGCTGGCTGGGCGTCCATAGCCCTGGTGGAGTTACTCGTATGTTCCCAAAACCAATATTTCTTTCATTTTTCTTTCTTTTCTTATTTTTCAAATATTTCTTTTAAGCACATTTTCCTTTCTTGATTTGATTTCTCCGTCAATTCCTCAATTGGCTGGCAGGAAATGAAGCCTCCAATGGGTTTGAGAATTGTAGTGGCGCTGAAGCAAGATGTAAGATTTTCACCTAGCGAAACCTTTCCCAAGAAACCAAAATGACTCAGAGTGGAGATAGGTAAGGTATTTAAGGTCTTTAGACTCATGTGTTAAGACACAATAACGGGTTAACCTCCCAAAATGAGCTTGATCAGAACTGGATGATGATAGGAGGAAAACAACCTCAGTCTTTTCAAAAATTTGCACAAATTCCAGTGGACAAAAACCACGTTGTGAAAATAAAACCATCATCACCCCCTTCGCCATGGGAAACCCTAAAATCCTTGCCCATTCCAAACCAAAACCACTTGAGCGGACGACTCAAGGGAAGAATGCAAAACCAAAAACCCAAAGGGCAACAAACCAAAACCAAAAATGGAACAAACCAAAAAACAAAGAAAAAGAAAACAGGAAAGCAAACCTAATCTAACTATATTACAAAGTAGGCTCTCGGAGAGAACCTAGGACTGGAAATAATGCTTGAGGAATTTCCCATCATCCGGCAATGGGATATCCCCTCCTGTTCATGTCCGTAACTCGAATGCATTATCTCCTAGGATCTTAGAATCTTGACAAGGGTCCAACCATGACCTATTCATAACTCTTTGATGCCTAGCCGAAATTCCCAAAGCTTCATCCCTTTTATCCTCCAATTGCATCAACTGAGACAATCTTGTCTGAACCCGGTCTTCTCTCTTATTGACTTCTCCACATTCTTCCTCTAAAGTGACTTGTTGAATCATCTTTGGAACTTCCTCCAAGGAGATTGAATCATTTTCAGTCAATACTTCGGCAGAGGTGGGCATATCTTCTAAAAAAATTTCTCCATTCGAACCCTGCAACATGAGGACTTCTTTCTTAATGGGCTTATATGAACCCAAATATGTTTCCACGAACAAAATATCACTATTTTCACCACATTCTGTGATCATCAATCTGAGTCGTGGTGTACTTTCAATTTTTATCTGATTTGGAACTCCTCTCCAAGGCAACCACATGTGGGAGAAGTCAGTCGCAATGTATCCATTCAATTTCCTTGACCAGTCCCTGCTCAATAGCATGCCATAACCACCTGGTATATCTACAACTGATATGTCAATGCGACTTTGAATTATGGGATCCACTTCCAGCTGCATATGGATGCTATTCAATTCTCCTACAACTAGAACTTCAGTATTATCCAACTGAGTCACCTTCTTGGTAGTTTGGAGCAGAATTATACCCAATGCCTGAAATACCTTCAAAGGCATGACATTACTTGATGCACCAGAATCGATCAAGCAGTTATGCAGTAGCTTCCCAAAAATTCTGATAGAAACAAGAAATGGAGCTGGCTCATCTCTCCCTTGATAGAAAATGACTGGCTTCCTTCTTTCATCTGCTGAAACACTCTTCTTTTCATCTTTTCTATTCAACTCAGACTTATTGTCTCGAACAACCTCTTTTGGATTCTGCTCTGTGAGAACATCAGGTTGAGCTCTCTCCTTAATCTCTGCCTCTGGTTTCTTAGAAGTGTTTGAAGAACCTTGTACCATACCTATAAAGTTTTGAGGTTTTTGCGGAGCCTCCCAAGTGTCAAATGGCACATAAGGCACCTCTTCTACCACATTCATATTTTGTGCGGGATGAGACTGTGTGATGACAGGAGGATTTCTTGGTGCACTGGTCGCATCCTGGGAAGTATTCCTTACAACAGGCGTTTCATTCAAACTTCCTAGAATGGTCTCCCTTATGAAATCTTCATTAGCTCATGTAGGGGGAGACTAACTTTCATTCTTTTGAATTCTTCTAGTACATAAGAGCCAAGTCTTTTCACATCCTCTCTAGGAAGACTCTCCTTTTGTCTTTGCCCAACTTGATGAACTGGCTACTGAATAACTTGTTGTCCTCCTCCGCCTTGCGTTGCATTCTGCCATCTGTACTCTAGAGAATCTCTAGGTAAACCTAGGTTGTTGCTTGCGTCAGGATGTGGCGGAGTTGTAAAATTATTTGGAGGTACCAATGATGTCAAAGGTTCATGTTGTTGGTGGTAATTCCTCAGATATACTTTAGGAGTTTCACCTCTAGTAGTCTGAAGAGCTTGTACCTCCCTTCTTCCCTCTACCAAGACATTGTTGAGAGGCAGAAAAACATAACCATCTGTATGAAGAGGCTCTTCTGGTGATGCATACGTGGCATGAACTTCTGACGGTATTTGAAACTCTGGCATCCCCATGGGAAAGTTTGCTAAAGCTGATGGAAATTGGTGATTAACTGGTGGGGGCGTGTAATTCTGAAACTTAGGCGGGAAATTGCAATCTTCTATTATCAATGCCTGATCATATCTAGGTGCTGGGACTAATTCATATCCTGTAATTGGAGGGTTTTCTATGGCCTCTGTATTACTTACTTCACTCATGAGAATACCAGCCACAACTTGGAATTCATGACATTGAAGTTCAGAGTGCTGGTTTGTGTTATGTAACCTACACCATCTTGACAAGGCAATTTCGGCCATATAAACTCTATCTGCAGGACGGTTTTTAGGAGGTGGCGGATTGTCTAATGGCAACGGAATGCCTCCATTGTTGGGCCCTGCATTCCAAGACCTCTTCTGAAATCCTTGATTGTTATTTCTATACCCATGACTGTTTTCATGACTATATCTTTGATGGGTATCCTGATGACTTGGAGGATTATCTTGATATCCTTGGTTAGCACCTTGGTGTGCCTGATAATTTTGTTGTATAGTTTGCATTTGATTACTTTGATTTCTAAGGTAAGTCACCTCAGTTGACAGCCTCTTCACTTGTTCTATTAAATCCTTTATTTCATCTTTCTCCTCTTGAGTTTTCACTGGAGGCACTGTGTTCTGGAGATAAACGGGCTGTGTAACCTGCATCTGGGACAAAGGTATCCCAAGATGGAGAACTAACTAACTTGATGGTGTCTGAACTTGATAAGCTGGCTGTGGAATTGCATTCAGTGCTGGAACTTGTTGATTCCATGTTGAGCCAATCGTTGGCACTTGATTGTTTGTTGCGACTAGGCCAGTATATAGCGAGGGTCCAGTTGTATTCTATCCTAAACCTTGACTTACTTCAATAGCTTTAGCATAAGCTTGATTCATGTTTGCTGGAGTGGGGTGAGATCTCACGAACATTGCATTCAAAGGATCAAGTGCTGAATAGTAGCTTTCTCGAGCATCAACAACAACATAAGGAGTGCATAACCTTGTGAGGGCCTTTTGAAATCTATTGTTGAATGCATGGATGGGCTCTTGGTCCTGTCTTCTTACTTCTGCAAATCGACGATAAAGCTCTACAGGGGTAACTAGTATACCAAAATTTCCGATGAAGGCCTCCTTCATCTACTCCCATGTTCTTATAGACCCCACTGGTAGGTGAATGAACCAAAAATGAGGCTCTTCCCCCAAAGAATATGGAAATAAGCGGCAAGCCACATCTGCATACCCAATTTGCCTATTGTGTAAATGATCCTTGAACATTTTGATATGATCCTCAGCAGAACGATTTGGATCACTAACTTGATACTTAGTGTAGAAGTGCTCTGGATTCTTGGGCATGTCATGGTAATCAGTAAACTCAAGGGGAGATGGGTTGGTAACCAACCATGTAGAACCGTTTGGAGCTGGTTGACCTCCTGGTTGACCTCCTAGTTGAGCCATTTGTTGAACTGGCTGTCGCCGCTGATATACAATAACTTGAGCTGGCTATTGTACAATAGCTTGAACTTGTTTCCGTTGAGCAAACCTCGAAGCACTAGGTGGAGTTCTAAATAAACTTGAAATTTCTTCTCCGCTTTCTTCGCTTGACTGAACTTCTTTGTTTGATAAAAATTCTTCACTTGACTTAGCCTCCTTACTTGAATGACTTTTTTTCCTTGTCCTTGATCTCGTAGGTAGTTCTAACTCCACAAAATATCTATATGAACTGGGTGCGGATCTCAAGATTATTTTCAACTTGTCTGCAGAGAACGAACTAATATGATCCAGGATGTAGTTGCTTCTTCTATTGGCGGCGCATGGGATTATTCAATCCTAAGAGAACACAATCTTGACTCATGATAATTTTCTCCAATAGAACTTTTTGTACTTCAAACCCTTTCTACTTCAACACAACTGTATACTGTAGCTATTATTCCCTCCTTCTAGCGCCAATTCTGTTGACGTGGTTTTTGCGACCGTACCAACATAGAATAAAGTTTCCCAACGGCTACTCTATCCTCTCTTGAACAAAGTTTCCTGCATGTTAAGATTGCAAGATAGATCATACATTTAACTCCAAGGTTCCTTCAGTGCAAATAGTTTTAGTTGGCTTGATGTGATTTTGCTGGTATTTCAAGGGGACTTACACCATTGTTCGACAATTGACAGCAGACAGCGGACTAAGGGCTTCATGTAATTTGGATGATTTGGCAAGTGAGCACAAGTTTCCTAATCCTAACCAGACATGAACTGAATTTAAAATGAGTGTAGGGCCTAAGAAGTTTACGTTCTATCTAAATGCAAGATATGTGGAGTTTGGCTTCAGCAGACTTCAACCGGATTTTACCTAGCCTCGCATTGGACAGCTTCAGCAAAATTGGTGCACTCTTCAGAGGAGTAATGAAGAATATTCAGATTATAATTCAACATACATGTACCATCACAACGATGCATACAAGCATACGAACCACAATCGAAGTTAAGTTTGAAATGATTTCCAGTTGACCACGCAAGGCAAACTCACCATCAACAAGTTGCTAGTGGTATGGATAAAGAGAAGCTACTTCGATCAAACACCACAAATCCATAGTTACTAGGTACTTGCATGAAATGAAATCTACTTTACTTTAAGCTACTTCAAGTTGCTACGTGAATTGGAAGGATGAAGAAGCCTCGACAACTACTCATAACAAAGAAGAAATCACCATTAATGAAATTTCTTTTATTATGAAAGCATTCACGACAACTTCTTACAAAGTATTCAAAGGGAAGACTTTCCTTCCTTTTCAATTTAAACTATACTATCAAACTACTCTACTTTCTACTCTATCAACTTCTCTACTCCTTCTCTACTATCCTAACTCCGATCTAATTCTAATGAGATACAAATGAGGGGGACTCCCCCTTTTATAGTTGGCCAAGTCCAACAGACGGCTTAGATTACAATCGGCTGGATGGCCCAGATTGTGCCACCTCAGCCCTAAACAAGATTCACCCTAAAAACCGCCACCAAGAGGAGTGGGGTAATAAATGAGACATAATGTCCATCATCCTTCTAGAAGATTCCATCTTTGAAATGCGTTCACATTGTTCTTGATCTTCTTCTTGATGTTGTTCTTCAACTTTTCTCGAGCTTCCATTCTTTTCTCCATCTTGAGTTTTGAAAACATTTCTTCTTTGTCACTAAGTCTCAACACTTAGCCATTTTCTTGCAACTTTTCTTCCTTCGAGGTTGAAATGTCATCTTGGATTACCGCTTTAAGTTATCGTGCTCCGCCCCTAATGTTCATCCTGCAAAATAGATAAAAGAAGAGCATCAAAAAACTTTATCATATAAACTCACCTTACTTACCTGATTTTCATGCCTCAACTCCCAACGCCTTAAACAAATTTCATCATCCTCAAGGACATATCATCTTTTGAAAGTGTTAACTTCAAATGCATCTTTTTCACTTTTCCAGCTAAGGCATTGACAATTTCGATTTCATTCATCTCTGGCTCAGGAAGATTATCTTCATGAAGAATTTGAGCAAATTCACCTAGGCAGTTCCTTTCAAATTAATCATCTGGAGCATTTTACCTTTTGAAAACACATTTTATCCATTTTTCCTTAGAAAATTTTAAATTTTCCTTTAGGAAAACTCATCAACTTGGTGCCCATAAAAAATATTCACCTCAGAAGGCTTTGGAAAAGTGTGGAAGACTTTGAAATCAACTTCTCATTGAAGATCTTCAATACCCAGAAGAAAATTTCTTTTAGAACTTGTCAAATTCATGGGTATACAATGAACGGGTTCATTTAATTTTCTTGAATTTTGAACCTTAGAAAATAATCTTCGACAAATTTAATCCCGTTCTTCACATTTGTGGACATTTCTTGTTGCTCTGACTTGAAATTTTTTAATCCATCCCACAAAGCTAATATCCTCTGATTTCATCACTGGCAATTTCCTTCGTTCTTTAGGAAAATTTCACACTTTACCAGACTTAGGCATTTTTCCTAAGAACATTTTGTTCCTTAGAAAAATTTAAATCACTTAGCATTTTTGAATTTTTTTTGCCTCAGAATTTTTTTATTCATCTCAATCATCTTGCCTGTGGTGAGGAAATTTTATTTCAATTCACTTAGAAAAAATTTCTTTCTTGAATGCCTTGGGCGCATTTAGCTTTT
>VDFB02000009.1:6605014-6648211 GCA_007258455.2 Sequoia sempervirens | reverse complement strand
TCTTAAGGGAAACTAGTGGGCAAATGTGAAGTTAACTCTCTTCAAAAACTTGATTTGAAGTAATTTCATTCTTTTTGTGCATTTGAGAGACATTTGATCGAGGCTCATTTTATGAGCCCTCATTTCTATGATATTGCCAAAAGGTATTGTGGGACTCATATTAAGCTACCACCTCAATATCATACAAATTGAACCCTAGCATCATTAGACTGCATATCAAGCTAAATAAAATTGTTGATGTTAGCAAATTTCATCGCATCTCCTTTCTAGCCGCTCTAGCACATGACAAAGCTTGGAAAAAGAGAGAAGGAAGTCCGCTAGCAAAGAGGAGAGTAGAGTTTGCTTCAAGAGTAAAACATGGCACTTGCTAAGACTAAGCCCGCCCAGCCATACAAAAGTGGCATACAATATAGCCAAGTCCACTCCAAGGAATTAATCAATGGCTTGGTATAAAGAAAAGTCCACTACCAATACATAAAGGAAATTCCACCCTTGTTTCTTGGCACAAAAACTCAGCAAAGCCCACCCATGTTAAGAAAGGGATGTGTCAAACATGATTGAAGTCCGCCACATGTCTTGGCCATGAAACTTGACAAGGTCCACGCTTACCAAAGAGTGACATGGCATAAAAGATGGAATCTTATCAAATCCGCTTCAAGAGGATAATGAGTGTCAGCACTTAGAAGAATATGAACATGGAAAGTGAATGAGTGAAGTCCGCTCAGCATGTTAAGTCTGAAATGGCAAGAGAAAAGAGGAAGTCTGCCAGCCTTAAAGTGAAATTGATCTTGCCCCTCATTTGTAAAGGGTGAAGACAGTGTATAGAATTGTTGTGATAGACTATTTCTGATAATAAAAGCTCTTATGCATGATTTGATTTGAGCCACTTTTATTGTCAAATAGTGTGCATGGTTGCATAACTTCTTCCACCATAGATTGGAGATAGATTAGAATTAGATTACACTTGGAATAAAATTTTCTTTGAAAGTTTGTTAGATGAATGCAAGATTTGATAAGCATTGATTTATAGTGGAACTTTTTCTCATACTTTCTTTGAACGGATGATTTTTGTTCAATGCGTAAAGTTAGCCTGAGCTTACTCTATGGATTCTTAACTTCTGTCTGGATAAATATTGTTTGATTGGAAGGTAGTTATCCATGATATGAAAACCATAAGCACATTTCCTTGAAGATTGCAATGGCTTTGCGTAGTTGGCGCGATTCCTACGTGGCGAAACAAAGTTTGGTTTCGTTTCACCAAGTCAATACCGTCTCTTGAATTCTTAGGAAGTAGATTAGAACTTCTGACCCCTTGTCTCCTTTTTCAGTTTGTTTGATCTGCAACCCAAATAAAAGAGCTTCATTGTCCAGACCTTCATTGTGAATTGAAAAAATCTAGCGTAAGTCCCCTTGTGATTACTAGCAAATCACAACGCCCATTGAGCTTACCACACGTCAAGACCTAACATAAGAAACCTTGGAATCACCATATGATCTTCTCGCAATCTTAACATACGAGGTGGTTTTTCAAGAGAGGATAG
Organism: Sequoia sempervirens; assembly: GCA_007258455.2. Lineage (NCBI taxonomy): Eukaryota > Viridiplantae > Streptophyta > Pinopsida > Cupressales > Cupressaceae > Sequoia > Sequoia sempervirens. The sequence continues at coordinate 6,646,670 of VDFB02000009.1, read as the reverse complement.
GGTGTCTCTGGGAATTTTTATTCTGATGTATGGGTGTGTCATAAAACACGCATCAATAGGTTAAAGATAAGGATTTGACAATGCTTGCCCTCAATGGTTTGCCATTTTCTTGGGAGTCCTATATTCAAGGAATTAGTGCAAGGTCCAAACTCCCAAAGTTCGATCGTTTGAGGGCCAATTGCATTCATTATGCATCAAGATTGATGGTTAGAGGTGTTGGCAAAAACTCTACTAATGAAGAGATTCATGTTCTTGCCACCCAACCTTCGAAGAAGAAAGGAAGAAGTGGAAAGAAGGGATTCTTCAAGAGGAATCGAGACAAAGGAAATGATGGTGCTCCCCCTTCCAAGAAGAAGTGAGACTTGTCCAAGATTCAATGCTTTAGGTGTGATAAGTTTGGTCACTTTTCCAAACATTGTTCAGATAGACCTAAGCATCAAGCCTCTATTGTAGATGTAGATGATGTTTCTCCACAAAAGAATGAATATTTGTTTTGCTCAGCATTGTCAAGCAATGTACCCACTGACACCAACACTTGGCCGATCGACAGTGGTTTTCTTAGAAAGAGGGAGTTGATTATGAAGAAAAATTTGCTCCTGTTGCTTGTTACACTTCTGTTAGAACTATCATTTCCCTTGCTGCATCAAAAAGATGGAAGATTCATCAAATGGATGTGAAGACAAATTTTCTCAATGGCGTGATTGAGGAAGAAGTTTATGTCGAGCAACCTGATGGTTTTGAGGTTCATGGGAAGGAGTCACATGTGTGTAAGCTGAAGAAGGCCTTGTATGGTCTTGCTGTAGCTCCCCTCGCATGGTAACAAAGGATTGATCGGTACCCCGCCTAGTTTGGGCTTACTAAAGAAATCGATGCTAATTGAAATCTCTTACCTAAGGTAATCACAATGGTGATGCATTAATATTGGTATCTAATTCATGCTTCACGCTTGCATATACATATATATTATTTTTACATGTTTTCTCCATTGTTCGTAGCCCCCACACCACACAAGTAAATGGTTGCATAGTGTAAAGGGAATCGAGGGGCAAGAAATCAATTGAAATCTTTTCATCTATCAACATCTGCCGTTACTTCTATTCAAATGAAGGTAATGCGTCTTTGTTTGAAAGATGTGCAATGTAATGTAAATCAACAATAACAACCTTTAATTATTAAGTTATGTAATGTGAAGTAATTGCATAACCTATTAGGTTGAATTTTTGCAAAACCACTGTAAATTGAAATTTTTCATCTATTAGCATCTAGTTGTTACTTATGCAATGTGAAGTAATGCTTTGAGTTTGAAAGATGTGCAATGCAATGTAATCAACAATATGAATAAACTACATAGTATAACCATTCTTTTTATGCTATTGTACATCAAGATAGTTAACCATTGCTCACTTGATTAAATTTTCAAAGAGTTTAATTATGCACATGAGGAGGCAATTAAATTTTGATTGTCAACTTCTATATATCAAATTATCCAATAATCAAGTGTATGTCCATATACAAAAATGACATCAACGCCAACTCAAACAAAATTTTACAATATGTGGCATATGCCATCTCGGTATCTATTCAATATTTACATGCCAAAATGTCTATCTCATTCTAAACTACTGGTGGATCATCAAAATGGAGCCTCTTTGAAGCACTCGTTGCCTCTGAAGGTAGCTGCACAAGAAAAAGCCAAACCACAATTGAGATTAGTTATACTATATAATTTAAAATTGAATAATTAACATCAAAATCAATATACATTAAATTATAATTGAACTCTAAAATTGTAATCTTGATTACCTGAAATATCCGTCTCTTCAAAGGGTCAGGAGTCCTAGAATATGCCTCTCTCAAAGAACCAACCAAACCAACTTTTTTAATGTCAATCTATATATGTGAAAAAAAACATAAAATTGATCCAAGTTAGCATACAATTGTCGGTAATAGGAACATATAAATACCTGAAACACAAAATAAAATGGAACACATAATTTCTTTTAGGGTTGATCTTTTTCTTTTATTCCTTTAGGTGTTTCATTTCACCTCCTTGAGGTTCTTCAACACCCACTCTCAAGTGTTCCACACGCATCGCCGTATGCTAGGTAATTTGTCATCATGACATATAGCCTATAATTCCCCTGCACATAAAAATGACAAGTACATATGAAACTACCAATCTATGTCGATGTATGTATAATCAATATAAGATCTTAAAATTCTTAATTCAATCAAATTTGAGTTCAATTACCTTCCCCTTATCCAACATTGCACTTCCATAATCTAGACAATGCTGCACCTCGCTCGCACTAGGTATTTCCTACAAGAGGAAAATAAGATAAACATATAAGTTATTATATAATTTCATTAATGACAATTCAAATGACAAGAAAGTATATAATAAAAAAATTTAAATGAGTGAGTGCAAAAATATATACTGTGTGTGTGTCAAGGCCAAATGAAATGGCCTCCTCAAAAGCAATATCCTGGCCACTTGTGTCATCTCCTGACATCAACCTGCTTAATAGACCATGGGACAAATATTAGTACATTATAATTATCTCTTATTAATATTCATTTAAAAACAAATGCAAGTTATGAATTCACAACTTAAATTTTACCTGTGTCACTATTCCAATGTCCCCCTCTCTAGCAAGAGAGGACTCTATACGGTGTGCTCCACTCCCCTACGTCTAATCTATAATGTCCACATCATGGAAGTCGTAATCGAAAGTGTCCAAGGGATGCTCGGTAGGCTGTACAAGAGGACCCAAGCATATCTGGCAGCACATGGAGCAAGTATGTGGTACACAAATATGTGGACCTGACGAGGATGATGTAGCAACACTTGAGCCATCACCAACATCACCAGAATGTGGCTAAGCTACTACAGAAGCATGCAAAACCAAAAGACCACTCAAAGAGTGAATAGCATGGATAGTCTGTGTGGCCACATCCTGCATAATATCTAGATGGTATACTAAAGGTGGCGGAGGAAGGGGAGGAGGGGGAACATATGGGCAGGGTATTACTCTAACTGCCCCTGGTCTATCCTGGGGCATACCTCCACCAATGCCCTGGAAGGGTTTAATATCAAAGTAATTGACATGATGCCCTAACACAAACTCAGCATATAATTTTTTTATAAAGTAAAATGGTATATCACAATTGTTGTTTGGTGGTTTCAAAAAAACCATACACCAATGATCCCAAAATTTTCTAATGTCTCTATGAGTGCACCATTTTATAGAAAGTTTTAGTCTAACATTAACAAACAACGGTATGGGTTAACAAATAAAGAGTATTTGGGCTTTGGTTGATAAGAGATCTTTCACATCATCATAGGAAATCCACATGCATAATATTCCCTCATGTCCGCCGAATGAAAGAATTATGTTACAGGGAAATGGGTTTCTATGTTTTTAATTATTTCTTCTCATTGTGTTTGACATCTCGGATAATCGAGGACTCTATAAACAATGCCCCTTAATTGTTGCAATTTTTCACAAATTAATTCTTCAATTGCTGGCTATGGAGGTGGTGGTGCGTTTGGCATTTGTGCATTTTTATTGTCCATAATGCCTGATTAAAGCTAAAAACAAATTGATCTAATTAAAATTAGACAATATAAATGAAAATATTATAAAAATACCCTAGTTTTTTTAAAAAATCCAACAAAAACCCTAGTTTTTAACAAAAATCTATAAAAATCTCTAATTTTTAATCCAAATACATAAAAAACACTATTTTTAAATAAAAATCCATACTAAACTCAATTTTTTCATAAAAAATCTATCAAAAACCCTATTTTGAAATAAAATCTATAAAAAATTAACTAAAATTACACAAATCTAATTGAAATTTTGATTAGAGCAAAGAAAAACCAAGAATCTAACCTTTTGAAGATGGATTTGCGTGAAATCGGATATCTGATTTGCAGAATGAAGTTTTCACTATGTGCCCGCAGTTAAACAAATGTGAAATGAGTTTGAATCAGGCCGAAATGAAATATATATGTGTGTCACAAATCAGATATCTGATTTGGATCAGATATCTGATTTGGATCGGATATCAAATTTGGAAATCTAGGTTTGGGCTTTGCTTCGGTAGTGTGTACTGACACCCAAGCCACATAAAGTCAATGAAATACGTAATTTTTTCTCCATTGCCACTTTTTGGCATACCATGATCCTGCACATACCCTTGCTCTAAAAGTTGGTGAATTTCATGTTCACTTGTTGTATCACATCCTTGTTTGCTTAAGATTATAAATCCTTTTCCATATGTCTCTTCTAGGTTGATGGGAGTGTTTTTTACCTTGTTAACATAGAATGGTTGAATGTTTGCTTGATTAGAGGAACTAGGTTCACCTATTGTAGGGAACTTAGGTTTAGCTTGCATCTTAGTTTTAGGATGTAAAAGACCAAACATCTAAAGAGGTGATGGTTGTTTCATAGAAGGATAAATAGATGCATTAGTCTCAAGGTTGTTAAGGCAATAATTTATGATTTTTTAATGTTTTCACCATCTTTTCCAATGATGTCAACATCATGAGGACATGCATTAGGAGTTGAGTGAGCATGTGCAAGTTCAATTTCATTAGGGTCATTTTTTAAAGCGTAACCTGACACGTCAAATAATGACTTCAAGGACATCCAAAGCTTACCAAAGAACATATCCATGATGAAATTCAATACAAGAACCTAGAATTAAATGTGCAAATGCAACTTTAAAATTATGCAATTGACAAAATGAACCAAATCAAGATAGATACAATGAAATGAATGAAATAGAAACTTTGCAAATTGAAATAGATAACTAACAACAGGAAATAGAAACAAAAAAATAGAGTTTTTAATGTTGTAAAATTTAGTTTAAAATATGTAACAAGACTAAATCACCTAGTGAAACATAGATTTTTGGGACCCTATGGACTACTCTTGCACTTCTAGGGTTTTTCACCTAAAAGGAGAGAGATAGGGCCAAAAATACTAATGTATCACTCAAATTAGGATATATGCAATGTTAAATAGGCTAGATGAAGTAAAAAAAATGCAATTGACTAATCTAAATGACTAAAAATGAATGCAAAACTAAGATTTATGCTTTGTTCGAAAACACAGTGTTGTTTGCAAAAAGGTTAAAACAATGAACAAAAATTCAACTTTTGACCAAACAGAAAGGTGTTTCTCAAAATATGTGTACCTAAAAAGTTTTAGAGGACTGGAGAAACATCTGAAAAGCTAATGAAATATGAACTTGGGCTGATTGGGACTCATTCACCACCTTGGGCGAATCAGTCCCAGATTAGGACTTTTTTGCACAAAACCTATTTTATGATAGTTGGGGATCTGAAATAGCATCTGACTCAAATCTATATCTTAGGGTGGAATCATTTTCCATGCATGGTGAATTAGTCCTCTTTCTGATTTCTGCAATCTCAAAATTTAGATTTGTACATTGACACCTGCACATCAATTTTTGATGGAAACCCGATTCTAGATCTCAGAAAACTCCCACAAAATAGCTTAAAAGAGTTGGTCTAATGGGGGGTTTTCCTTATTAAAAACCCTAGATAGGTAATTAAACCTTGAATAGAGAAAAATCTGCATAAACCTTAGCCTTAGATGTGTTAAAGACTAGGAAAAGATGAAATGTAAGAAGGGCCCTATTCTATTGCTCTAGAAAAAGAAATGCAAGAGTGATTGAAATGATGCAAGATATCAACCCTAGAAACCTTACAACACATGAAATGTATAGGAATAAAATAACATGCAAATGCTAAAAAAACACAATGAAAACCTTAATCTGAAGATAGAGTGAAAATGGAAGATGCAATCAATAGGAAACCAAGTCCTTAGGCATGATTTGGTGGCTAGTTGCACCTCTTCACCCTAGATTTCTTCATGATTCACCATAGGAATCCAGCATGAACCCTTTGCAATGTTGGATCTTGACAAGAAAAGTGAGCTTCAAGACTTGCAAAAAACCCTAGTTTGCTGCCCTAAAACTTCAACTTTTGCTAATGAAACTTGTTATAGAAGACTTTACCCTAAATATTTCTCTTGAGAGATGATAAAAAGATGATATATGGATGTGTAAAATGACTTGAAATGTGTATTTATAAGCAAAAAAACCTTATTTTCTCATTAATTAGACCTAAGAGGTTGACATTCACCAGAAATAAAAGTTAAATTGATTAAATTCCTGCTTAATTTTGAATTTTCCCTCAAAGGGGACTCATTTTCCACCCTTGGTGAGTGGGTCCCACTAGAGGGGAATCATTCACCCAAGGTGGAAAATGGGTCCCACTACTACTGTTTCAAGGTGGGTTATCGGGGTATGGTGTCATTAAATTTTGTTTGTCAGGTTTTATGTGATTTCTCAGGTGAAACAGGCCTCTAGATCAAAATTAATAGGTCTAACGGGCCTATAAATGTTGTTTTGAAGGAGAAATGATGTGAGGGAACTCAAAATTGGGTCCAATTATGCGTGACATTATCTCTTTTCTCAAGAGGGTCCAATTTTCTACAACACATTTAGCCCCCACTTTAGCACCCATATGACTCTATGTGCATATGTAAGCTAAAGGACTCTAAATGATGCACCTTACTACATAAAAGGATACATATTCAAAAGGATGGGAGAACAAATCCCCCAATGTAGTTATCTACACAACCACAACATTAGGAACCGTATATTGCAATACATGTTCGTTAATTGCTCAAAAATCCTTTTATCTAACTCTTAGGAATCTAATTCAAGGGTAGACATATTCCCCCCCTTGATTTCACTTGCTTTACGGAGGTGGAATCAAGGTAGCAATCTTGCCACATCAAACAAGAAACATCATATTGTAGGGAATTTCCAAGTACCATGCCACATAACGATAGGAAAATGATGATTTCAGGTGCAGAATGATCATTCCAATGCATCAAATGGCATTGAAAATGGATTACCCTAGCACCCATTATGATGATTTGAAGGAGATAGATGTCATGAAACCTTTAAGAGACAATAACCCTATGATAATGTGTAAAAGTAAGAAGAGGTGAAGAGTGATTAAAGAAATAGGATGAATTAATTTGTCACTTACTATTCATTTTACCTTCGTGTAGCTTGAAAGTGATGAGTGAGAGAAGAACATGTCAAGCAGACGAGATTACACGCCTTCGTGGTTGGATGATCTTCATGAGCAGGTAGCACACGACGATCTGTATCATGAGGTGAGTCGATTCTGTAACTTTCGTGTTGTGATTTAATGGTATTTTAATGATTTTTATGCATGGATAGGTTAATTTAGGGTTCTTGGAAAAAAGTTCTTAAAGTGTCCCCTTTTTACGCAAAGTGTCCCTTTTATTCACAAAGTGTCCCTTTTGTTTGCAAAGTGTCCCATTTATTTGTGAAGTGTCTAAAAGGGTTCTAAAGTATCTAGGGCCATTAGGGAAGCACACTAGATTATCTTTAGCAAACTTGCATTATGAAAATTAGATGAAAATGAGAGTGTTTTATGATGATTTTGATAGGTTCCCGCTCGGTCACGACAATGGCTAGGGGAAAGATAGTTGAAACTTTTGAGAAATCATGCACCAGTGCTATCAGCGGAAAAGGAAGATCATTTACAGTCAGTGGGTATCTATTGGGCATATCTTATTCCACCCATGAGATACCATAATGCCATGCTGATGGCTCTGTGCGAGCGTTGGGTTGCAGATACCTTTACATTTCATCTTCCCACATGAGAAATGACCATCACACTTGAGGACGTACACCACATTCTCTAAGTTCCTATTTGGGGAACACAAGTGTATTTCTGGGGGGATCAGTCATTTTGGGAGAAGAAGAGAGATGTGTAGTATTGTTTGGATGGACCTATTCATGATGAGAGGGTTAGAGTGTGGATCGAGCTTCCCATGCTGTTGTATTCATGAGCTCCTATGGTTAGACAGATTATGATGGACACAATGGCACTAGTTATCAATCTAGATGGATGAGCGACACACTTGGATGGGGGACTGGTACACTTGGGATGAGGGATGTACGAGCAAAGGACAGTCTATGCCTAGGGTCGCTACATTCGAGCACACTTGTATTATGATCTTGGTAGGTTTGTATTTCGAGAGATTGATAGTATAGTCCATTATACACTTCTATAGGTGTGGTTCCTTGAGCATATCACATGTACCAGGCCTGTCGAATACCCTTGTACTATAGCAGCAGGATACCCATGAGCATTCGGCTATCATTTGTGATGGTTGTGGCAGTATGGTGATTTACACTTTTGGAGGGTGAGATTCGATCAGATGGAGGAGGATGAGATCCTATGGAGGCCCTATCTACTCACTCAACAGTGGCTAGACCCCACCAAATAGTTATGAAGGATGCAGATGGATAGATATCTAGTAGGGAGGCATGATTACATCATACAACCATTCTATTATGGGTGAGTCATGAGATAGTTTGGATAGGTGCAGACACCACCAAGGGAGTTCCACTTCATTAGATGATCAATGTGGAGTTCCCAGAGGCCAGGTGACACTATTCGGCTAACGATAGATCATGTACAAGAGAGTGATTATGATGATTCAGATCATGACTAGCCACCAGTCTCCGACGCTTATGATGTCAGTAGCACAGACGAGAACAAGGAGTGGTGGTCATATGCATGACCAAATCCTATGTTCCCCATGGATTTTTCTCTAGGTGATGTAGAGCTAGCAGTAGATGAGGGTGATGAGCTAGAGGAGAGAGCAGAGGAGGTACAGTACAATCCAGTAGATATTTTTTATAGATATTATCAATGAGGAGTACCAGTTCGAGGCCGATCTAGATTATGAGTACTAGGATGGAGGAGAGGATGAGGAGGAGGAGAATGAGGATTATGAGGAGGATTATTATTACAAGGAGGAGCCACCCCTGAGTGAGGGTGATGAGGTAACTATTGAGTATCAATACAAGCATGGAGAGTTGTCACATACTTATAGGATCAGATCATGGGTAGTAGCTATAGCAAACATCAGCACACATAGTTAGAGAGAGGCTAGCACATCTTCCATGCCCCCCAGAGATGAGGAGGTTGACATTCTTCATGCGTCTGGAGACATAGGTGATGACGTTAGATTTGATGCATGTCCTTTAGTGATTTATGTTGTATTTGTGTATATATATATCATGATGATGTGTTATTGATTTTTTAAATGATCTATCTCTTAGGAGTGATGAGAGACTGACAAGAGTTCTATCATTAGGTAGCCATAGATATACTACCAACATCCCTCGAGGAGGATGAGATAGATCTTGACTACATGCCCCCACTGATTGTGGAGGAGGAACCAGAGTCACTTAGACCATTCATAAGGCTGCGAGCAACGTATGACAGTGTGAGGAGGTGACTCTGTTGGGATTAGAGTGCACTACACTTAGCAAAGGTAGAGAGACTGTAGGAAAAGCTAGCACAAACACGAGCGAAGAGGGACTAGATGGAAGATGAGCGGCTAATAGTCATTGGGTGAGTAAAGGGTTTGGAGTATGCATTGAGACTCAACAGTTCATAATCACTATTACACATGACCATCTCATGACGTCTAGGGACTAGATCGTGAGTGCTAGATACTGAGGGGTCTAGCTCTCATAGACCATTTTGATATTGCATACGATTCTGAGATGTATATAAAACTTTGATATATATATAGACATGCACCTTTGATATTATGATGATGTATCTTTTGGTATGCAAATATTAAATTCTATGTGATTAATTAAATTGCTTATGGTAAAAATTATTTAATTAATGGCTTCATGATTTAACAGGAATGGTGTGATCTAATATAAAACATATTTCAGTTTTATCATAGATACAACATTGATAAATGAAAAAGAATATGCTAAATTAAATACACCAATAAGGATTTAATTTAACACAATAGGAGGGTGAATAGTATGAAGCCTAAAGTAATTATAAAATTAACTTAAATAATTACCTTATTGTTCAAGACAAACAAAAATTTAGTTGTCAAGAATAGAGCAATGTGAAAGTTATAACAACAAATAACTTTAAGCAACACTTATATATCACTCATACTATTCAAAGGGGATTAGAGATAATACTGATATAGATGCGTGGCATTAATAGGTTCTGTATGGGCCATTCCATCAAACTGTGTTAAGAGATAAGCACTAGACCCATAATTGGTATCAACTATGTAAGGTCCCAACCAATTAGGGCTGAACTTATCTTTGTCTTCATTGTCAGCAGGAAACAATTATTTGATTTTCAATAAGAACAAAATCTCCCTTAGAAAATGATCTAGGGATAACATGAATGTTGTATTTTTGTTGTAATTGCTTGATGTGAGCTTGGAGATGTTCGAGAGCGTTAATGTTTTGTTCATCAAGCATCTCAAGTTGATGTAATCATTGTTTTGTATAAGTGTTAGTGTAAAAAAGATCTTGGAGGGAAACTCGCAAAGTAGGAATTTCTAACTCCAAGGGCATAATCGCATCAATACCATAAACAAGGCTATAAGGGGTATTTCTTATGGATGAACGAACATTAGTTCTATAAGCCCAAAGCATGTAAGATAGTTGCATATGCTAGTATTTATGATTATTGTGAATATTTTTCTTAAGGATTTGTTCAAGAAGTTTATTAATATTTTCAGCTTGTCCATTGGATTGCGGATAATATAGTGTAGAGAAATGATGTTGAATATTAAATGTTGCAAGAAATTTTTGAACTTCGCTATTCTTAAATGGTGTTCCATTGTTTGAAACAATTGCATAAGGAAGTACAAAGTGAGCAATTATGTATTCTAATATGAATCGATAAATTACTTTAGGAGTTGTTGAACAAAGAGGAATAGCTTCTACCCATTTTTGTGAAATAGTCAGTTGCGGTTATGATAAATGTATGTCTAGCAAAAAAAGGAGGTGAAAATTTTCCAATAAGATCTAACCCCCATACTAAAAATGGCCAAATGGGAACATTAGAACATAGCTCAACAATAGGAGCGTGAATCAAATTGCTATGTTCTTGGCATTTGTGACATTGTTTAACATAGGAAAAATAATCCTTTTCCATATGTCTCCAATAATAACCCATATGAATAAGTTTTTGCACTAACAAACGACCTCCAAAATGACCTCCACAAGCACCAGCATGAGCCTGTTCAAGCGCTAAAGGGATTTCAGAATCTTTAAGACAATGTAATAGGAGACCATTGAAAAATATTCTATATAACGCATCATCAAGAATCACATATTTAGTTGCGAGTTTATGTAAGCACTTTCGAGTATTTGTTGTGATAGGTTCAAGAATGGTACCATCGTTTAAGTAGTTGTATATTGTATCATACCATTCACACGAAGTTGCTTGAGTTATCGCCAAAATTTCTTCTAACGGAGTATCGATGAGAGTTTTCATGATGGGGTGAATAACGAATGTGAAATTTGTAGATGGATCATGTGGGGATATGAGAGAAGCTGCACTCACCATTGCATTTGCATGTCGATTATCTTTGCGTGGGATGTTATCAATGGTGAATGAGTCAATTTTTTCTAATAATTTTATTATGAGATCCTTGTATCTTAATAATTTGTCATGTTTAGTTTGATATGAACCATTGATTTTTTTTATGACTAATTGTGAATCTCTAAAGATCTTAATATGTTTAGTGTGAAGAGATAGTGCAGCTTGCAAACCTACAATCAATGCCTTATACTCAGCTGTATTATTTGTGCATAGGAAATTTAAACGGTAGGATAAAGGAATAGGTTTTTCGTCGAGTGAAATTAGGACCACTCTAGCACCAAAACCTATTCGATACTTAGATCCATCAAAAAATAATTCCCATGGTTTAATATCAATGGTTAAGACATGATCATCAGGAAAGGAATCGTTAGTAGTGAAAGCAAAGGGAGAAGGAGCATCAACTAAGTGATCGGTTAAGGCTTGACCTTTGATTGATTTTTGTGAAACAAATTTAAGATCAAACTCAGTTAACAACATCACCCACTTATCTAAGCGTCTTGAAAGATCGGTTTTGTTGAAAATATATCTAAGAGGATCAAATTTTGTGACAATTTGTACTTCAACATTTAGTAAATAATGTCGTAACTTACTAGTAGTGAATACAAGAGCCAAACAATGTTTTTCAATTGGTGAATATCATGTTTCATAATCAATTAAGGTATAGCTAATGTAATAAAAAGGGTGTTCTTTACCATGATCGTTGTGTTGAGCCAACAATGTTGCAAGAGCATGGGTAGATGTGACAATGTACAAGATAAACGGTCGATGTGGCATGGCAAGTTGTAAAATAGGTGGAGTGGCTTTATATTCCTTTATACTCTCAAAATCCTATTTACAATCTACATCCCAATCAAAAGGGACACCCTTTTCAAGGAGATTCATGAAAGTTATTGTACGATCAACTAAAGATGCAATGAAATGATGAATAGCTTGAATTCAACCTTGTAACATACACAACTGCGAAATATTCTGGGGAGGTGGCATGTTAATGATGGAATCAATTTTCTTTGTGTCCACTTTAATGCCTCTGTGAGATATGACAAACCCAAGAAGTTTACCATTATCTACGCCAAAGACACATTTTTTTGGATTTAATCACATGTTGTATTGTTTTATGCATTCAAATATTTTATGAAGGACATTCACATTGTCTTGTCATGTTAACAATTTAGTGAGGATATCATCAACATAGTCTTCTAAAATTTTGTGAATATAATCATGAAAGATTAATTTCATTGCACGTTAATAAGTTGCATTGGCATTCTTTAAACCGAAGGGCATCACAACCCAACAAAATGTAACCCAAACAGTTGTAAAGGTGGTTTTGTATTGATCTTGAGGATCAATAAGGATTTGATTATAACTAGAAAATTCAACCATGAATGACAACAAAGCATGTCCAATAGTTGAATCCATGATCATGTCTATATTAGGAAGCAAAAAATAATCTTTTAAGGAGACTTTATTCAAGTCTCAAAAATCTGTGCATATCCTAATATGATTATCGAGTTTGGCAACTATGACAATATTTGAGAACCAAGGGGAATAATCAATAGGTTTAATAAAGCCTACATCAAGAAGTTTCTCTAGTTCCTCTTTAACACACAAGGCTACGTTAGGGTGCATTTTGTGAATCTTTTGATAGACGGGTTTAGCATTTGTAACAAGGACAATGTTATGCATCACAATTTTCAAGTCAATTCCTGACATATTAGAATATTTCCAATAATTTAATAATTTTTTTTTAGGAAAATCATGAAGTAAGGTGGTCATATCTTCTTTTTCTTCATCATCAAGGAACTTCCCAATTTTAATAATTTTATCTTTATTATGAATGTCCATAAGCACATCAATTGTATCTCCTAAAGGGAGTGCATTGGATTTAGGACTTTCAGATTCAGAGAAGTCTTCAATGATATCACTTGCTTCTTGTTTGGTAACATTTAAAGCATGGGAAATGTGTTTCATATAAGTATGAGAGTATGGGGTATCGTAAACACCTAAAAAAATTTTCAAAGCCTCATCACTATCGACATACGTCAATGAAGGTGGTAAGGTTATATCCAGCAAATCGGGATGTTTGATTGTGAGTTTGTCTTGCGGGTGGCATGTTATAATGTTAATGTTTAAAGATGGTCGTTGAGTAGCATTGGTCATTTTAGAAAAAGAATATCCTAATCCAATTTTTTTTCTTGCGTATTAGGTTCAATAGGGACACAAATACCTTGTACATGTTTTCCACACCCTTTTCCAATATAGCCTAATTGTTTGAGAAATTTACAACCTTCCCCATAAAGTCATTCCATTTCATGCGGGGTAAGTGGGGATTGATAATCTATCTCATCAAAATTTGTTGTGTATGTTGCATTTTCATCCATATTGTAAGAGATAGATGTTTGAGACGATTGTTCAAAATTTTGAGTGGACATAATTGCTGGTTTTTCATGTTTCTCATCTTTCTTTTGTGTAAGTATGTATTCACCCATGAACGAGGGTGTGAATTCTAAGGATCCCCAATCATCACCAAATAATTTAGAGACTGATTCCATATCGTTGTGTTCAATTTCAAGAGGGTGAATGTTAGAAGTGGTAATCAATGTTTTCAAAGAACTTGTAACCCCCTTTTCAAGCTGCAATCAACTTTTAGGCTCAGGGTCTATTTCAATTTGATATATATGATTGTTATAAAGATACTTCATGATACGATGAAGGGTGGAAGGTACTACATTCATCTCATGAATCCATGGTTGACCTAAAAGGAGATTATATGAAAGATCATAAGGCATGACATGGATAGGAGTTTGCAAAGTAACCACCCCAACCGTAATAGGTAAAGTAATTATCCCAAGCGGTTACTTTGTTGTATTATCAAATCCTTGAATAGAAACGAAATCAGGTATTATTTGTGATCTATCAAATTTTAATCGATCAAGGAGACTCACACTACACACATTAAGGGTAGAACCATTATCTATGAAAGTGCATTTGATACTAGTGTGATAGAATTGAGCGATGATCATAAAGGCATCATGTTGTTTTTGTAACTCCAAGGAGGGAGCTCATGTTGATGAAAAGTAATATCAAGACTATGTTTTTGAACAAGAGCTTCCACATCATTCAAAGTGGTTCTAGGAGGAATTGTGAGTTGTTTTAAAGCGGTTTGAAGAATTGTGTTATAAGTTGGTGAAGTTTGAAGTAAATCCCAAAGAGAAATTTTGGCAAGAGTATTCTTTAATTGTTCAACAAGATCATACTCCTTTGTAGGTGAGTTATAACAAGGAGCACTAGGTGGATTAGGTAAGGGTAATGATGGGGGAGTTGGTTGTGGCAGTTGTGGGTTATTTCGTGTGTTATATGTATGAGCAACAATATCATCACTAGATTGTTGTGATACATTAGTGTTAAGTGGGTGGAGGGTGTGGCATGTTTTATTAGAGGGATGAAGCAAATGTGAGGGTGAGTAAAGGATAATTTTAGGTTGAATTACATTAATGTCCTTGATTTTAGAGGTGTCACAACAAACCATAGCAGATGAGTTGGATGAGATGAAGTCTTGAAGAGACTCGTCTAGCAAATGCAAATCATCACTACTAAAAGGTGTGAAGGGTAAATGGTCGTTAACTGGTTTAGGATGTTCAAGAAAATAATTAGAGGCATTAACACTTGTTATATCAAGTTGGTTACCACAAACCTTAGTGGATGACTTATGCGAGATGAAGTCTTGGATGGATTCATTTAACAAATCAAAGTCATCACAATCAAAAGGTTTGAGGGGGGATTTGTCATTAATGGTGTTAGGTTTCTCATTACAAGAATTGGAGAATCAAGTGAGTGAGAGGACGCCTTTAAGGGCTTCATCTAACTTATCGACATCATCACTACGAAGTGGCTTGGATGAGATTTTGTTTTGAATTTGAATCATATGTTTAATTGGATCATTTGATGTGTTGGGTGATTGGCTTTGGATATTTGCTAGAGTTTCCTCAATGTAAGTTGATCGGAAAGGACTACAAAATATGACTGAAAATGGAACTTGTAAAAGTCTAAGACTATCCATAAATGCCATGAAAATAAATGAACTTTATGCTAAGAAAATAGAAAGAATTGAATTGAAACAGAAATGTAATGACAAAAAATAGAAAGATGCAATGCGGGAAATTAAATTCTGCAAATGCTGATGCAAAACTACAAAGGGATTGATTCACCCTAGGTGGCGAATGAGTCTAAGGAGATGGTTTTTTTAATGTTTTTTCTAATTTTTATTTTTGTGTTTTTTTTTGTGAAATTTCAACTCTATACAATGCAAATGCAGAGATGTAAAATAATGCAATGATATAAAGTAAAGAATGCTTTCACTAATGCAATGCTTTGAAGAATCCTAAAAAAATGCAAGAGAATGAAATGTAAGATGCAATTAGATGTAAATCAGAATGTTGTTATGCTCAAAAGTTGGGTTCACCAAAATGAAACATAGGTTTTTGGGACCCTATGGACTACTCTTGCACTTCTAGGGTTTTTCACCTAAAAGGAGAGAGATAGGGCCAAAAATGCTAATGTATCACTCAAATTAGGATATATGCAATGTTACCTAGGCTAGATGAAGTAAACCAAATATAATTGACTAATCTAAATGACTAAAACTGAATGCAAAACTAAGATTTATGCTTTGTTTGAAAACATAGTGTTTGCAAAAAGGTTAAAATAATGAACAAAAATGAAACTTTTAACCAAACAAAAAGTTGTTTCTCAAAATATGTGCACCTGAAAAGTTGTAGAGGATGAGAACAATCTAAAAAGTTGATGAAATCTAAACTTGGGTTGATTGGGACTCATTCTCCACCTTGGGCGAATCAGTCCTAGATCAGGACTTTTCTGCACAAAACTTGTTTTTTGACAGTCGAGGATCTAAAACTGCATCTGACTCAAATCTACATCTTAGAGTGGAATCATTCACCATTCATGGTGAATCAATCCTCTTTCTAATTTTTTCAATCTCAAAATTTAGATCTATACCTTGACACCTTCACAACAATTTCTGACGAAAACCTGATTCTGGATCTCAAAAATTCCTACAAAATAGCTTAAAAGAGTTGGTCTAATGGGGAATTTTCCTTAGTCAAACCCCTAGATAGGTAATTAAATCTTGAATAGAGAAAAATCTACATAAACCCTAACCTTAGATGTGTTAAAGACTAGGAAAAGATCAAATGTAAGAAGGGCCCTATTCTATTGCTCTAGACCAGGACATGCAAGAGTGATTGAAATGATGCAAGATCTCAACCCTAGAAACCTTACAACACATGAAACATAGGAATAAAATGACATGAAAATGCTAAACCAACACAATGCAAACCTTAATCTAAATATGGAGTGGAAATGGAAGATGGAATCAATAGGAAACCAAGTCCTTAGGCATGATTTGGTGGCTAGTTGCTACTCTTCACCCTAGATTTCTCCATGATTCACCATAGGCATCCATCATCAACCTTTTGCAATGTTGGATCTTGACAAGAAAAGTGAGATTCAAGACCTGCAAAAAACCCTAGTTTGCTGCCCTAAAACTTCAATTTTTGCTAATGAAACTTGTTGTAGAAGACTTTACCCTAAAAATTGCTCTTGAGAGATGATAAAAAGATGATAGATGGATGTGTAAAATGACTTGAAATGTGTATTTATAAGCAGCAACACATTATTTTCCCATTAATTAGACCTAAGAGGCTGACATTAACTAGAAATAAAAGTTAAATTGATTAAATTCCTGCTTAATTTTGAATTTTCCCTCAAAGGGGACTCATTCACCACCCTTGGCAAATGGGTGCCACTACTACTGTTTGAAGGTGGGTTGTCAGGGTATGGTGTCATTAAATGTGGTTTGTCAGGTTTTATGTGATTTCTCAAGTGAAACAGGCCTCTAGATCAAAATTAATAGGTCTAAGGGGCCTATAAATGTTGTTTTGAAGGAGAAATGATGTGAGGGGATTCAAAAGTGGGTCCAATTATGCATGACATTGTCTCTTTTCTCAAGAGGGTGCAATTTTCTATAGCACACCCAGATGGGCGTATAAGTCCTAATCAATATTTTTCAAGGGTTTGAATGCTAATAAACAGTCAACATAGAATATCTAGAAATTAGGAAAAGCCACCTATACTGGGACTAAATCACCCAGAGGGGCATATGAGTCCCAAATTAGGGTTTTGCACCATTTTTAGTAAATTCTATGTGAATGTTATGTTTTCTATTTGTATGATGTCTAGGCTAAGTGCAATTACAAATTTCAAGTGAATTTCAATTATGCAAGAGGTAAAAATGCAACATATATGCACTTTCACTAATGCAAGATTTAGAAACCCTAGATGTAAATTAACTAATGTAAGACCTAATGCAAATTTAATGCAAGCTAGATCTAGGACTATGATGCACTCCAAATCAGAAATAAAGTGTTCTAAAGGGAAAGTTCACCAAAGTGGAACCTTAGAAATAGGTGTTTTACCTTTTTGAGAGATGGAACTAGAAGGACCTATTTCACTCAAGTTTCACTCAAGGATACCTTAGAGATCTCAATCCAATGATAGAATGAGGGAAAGAGAACTGCAATAGGGCATCCTAGGGTGTAGTTAGTGGTATGAAAGGGGTTCACCACCAAACTAGGGCTTGGAAAGATAAGAAATGAATGCAATGTGAAAAACTTAACTAGATGACCTTGGAAATGAAACTAAAATGTAGAATAACAAACTAAGAAAGTACAAAGGTACACCTAGAAACCTGTAGAAGCTTGGAGAAAGGTCTAAAATGTTAAAAATGTTTATTTTAATGCTCATTGGGACTCATATGCTAGGAATAAATTATTGGCCTTTTCCAACATATATCTACGAATTGTGCTTCTTCTTCTTAGCAAGGGCTTGAATTTAATTATAAATTAATTGTTGAAAATATAGATTTTGGCTTAGCATGTAGAGGAAAATGAAAGTAATGGCTCTATAATCATCCTACCACATCTTGCTACAACAATTTTTTGTCTTTGATGCATAATATATCTTATATTGCCTTGCCATTGGTAGGAGTATGATACCCATTCGTTTTGAACTTGAACAACACATACCACCAAGAAGATGTGAAGTAGATTGTAGGAATCCTACCATAGAAAAAAAAATGAGGAGGTGCCATATTAGAAAAAAAACTCCAATGCCATATCAGTGGCATTCTCCAACACTTGGCTCACAACCCCTATTGGTGTGGAAGATTACAGATTACTAGAGCTTGCACATTTTGTGGAAAATGAAATGAGATTTTCTTGTTGTAGATATCCTCATGACTTGTTCAAATAACCTCACACCACCTATGCAACAATATACAAACATTGACTAGCATATTTTTCATGCCAAAAATATAGCCCTTCACATCTGAAACAACACCCTCTTCCACCTTTTTGAATCAGTCAAAGCTTCAAGAATTCACACATGGTCTATTTCTTCCACGTGCCCTACAAAAGTCTCTAGCTTGGTGTGAAGAACCAACAATCACATCTATTTTTTTCTCCTTGAAACTGGACACAACACACGGGGAAGAAGAACCAGTATGTGGCAAGAAAGAAGAGTGCAAGTTTGGGTAAAAGCACTAGAATCAACACCCAATTCTAAAGGATATCTACACAACAAGAAAGAGTAGCCAAATCCAAGGATATCAAGTTATTCAAGGAGTCCCTCCTACCATTTAGTATTTTTAATTGTTTCTTTCTACAATTGTTGCTAAGCATTTAATTTAAATAGTTAGCATTTGAATATACCATTCAAACCTTATTGGTTAACAATTTATGCTAATGTAATTCTATCACTTATTTTGAGGAGGGATATTTTTTATTTTGCTACATTAGCAAAAGGGGGATTTTTCATTTTGTGATAACTTGTAAAGGGGAAGCATATATTTTATATCCAAAATTTTTTTGTAAGGGGGGTCATTTTAATGAGGGCTTTAATTATAATTTTTTTTCATTTTCAACTTTATTAGTATCTATGTCTTCATGGTTGAGTAGTGTTATATATGTTCACTCATGAAATAAACTTTTAAGGACTCAAGAAAAAAGAAAATAATTTTGTAAATGCACTCATATAAAGTGCCAAAAAATTGAATGTGTTCCTTAGGGAGGGAATTTAGCAATTTTGTACTTACACTAAACTATAAAGTGTAATGGTGGGTTGTAAAGAGCCTTGATTTGACATCACAACTATGGACCCTCATGATTCTCACTACATGGTTTGCATTTCCTTGATTTTCCATCACAACAATGGATCCTCATGATTATTTCCTCATTCATGTGTGCCTTGATGCACACCCTTTTTCAATTTCTTTTAGACCTTTTGGACCAAAATTTGGGTCTAAATTCCTTACACAATTTTTGTGTCTAATTTCAGTTGGTATTCATATATCTCTCAGCATTAAGGGGGGATTATGACAATGTTATGTTAATTCTTCTTTTAATGGAGCAATGGAGGAACATTCTATCTTTATCTCTCGAATGGGGGATTATTTTAGTGTACCATATTTTGGGAGATTTTAGTACTCTAGAATTGAAGTATTATCTATTATAGTGTAGAAAAATGTACCCATTTACATTTTAACACTTTTTTGGGTCCTCCCTATTAAAATTTGGCTTATTTGTGTCTTAATTGGTCCTATTTTGCATCCAAAAGCCTAGTTAATTTCTTTTTTCTAAGGATAATCCTAACATATAATAAATGGAAAATCATAAAGTTTTTGGCTGTGTTCCAAATTTAGGGATCTAGGACACATACACCCATCTAGGCATATGGGACCTCCCTAGGTCTCTGGCCCTTGTTTCAAATGATACATTGAACATAACACTTCTCCAATTCTATATCCTAGGTTTAAGCCTTTGGAACACATACACCCAACCTAGTGTATGAGTCCCACTTTAACATAGGACCTATTTTAATTCAAATTATTGGCGAGATTTTATTATCCTTAGATTCAATTTATGAATTTTGGCTTGTAGTGTTGTAATTTTGGGAAATTAGGCATAAACAAGTATAAATACAAAGTTATTTCACATAATCTCTCCTAGCAAGTTTTCAATTCATCTAATATTTTCAAGACAAGATTCTTAAGGAAAGTTTATGAGTTTGCAAGAGAATTCAAGAGAAAATAATCAAGCATTTGTGTAAGGAAAGTTAAGGTGCGGAAGCAACTCTCCTACCATCAAAACCTCAGGGAAGAACACAAAGACACTTTTAAATTTTACAATTACTGTCCAATTAAGATGCACTTGAAAGAGATAACAAAAATAGAGAATTAAACATACACATATGAACACCAGATTTACATGGGAAAACCCTTATGGGAGAAAAACCCACCACACCAAGAAAACCCCTTTGTATTATAGTAATGGAATTACATACATAGTATGGGCTTGACTCTTTGATGTCAAATTACAACAACTTTGTAAATGATCAACCTTGTACAAAACATTCATATTACAATGCTCTCAGAATCGAATTCATACACTGATCAATCGTCGAACCTTCCAACAATCCAACCATCGAACCAAACTACTTCTGCAATCTCTGAGTATAACTATGACGCCCCTGTCTATCGAGCTTCCTCTCAGTAATGGCCGCAACAATCCAACTGCTAGCGGTTCCCATTTGGCTTCTCTGATTGGTCGTAGACTCACCACGTAGGATAGTCATCACTCGATCAAAGGCGTTCAACCTGTATTCGCATGTTGGTGAGACACTAATCATGTCTCCCTAATGCCACAAGACCTGGCCATCGATCTCGCCAAGAGTCATTGCTATCGGGAAGAGGTTCCACCGAGTTCACAAGTTGCATCGACCTCATCATTCTCATCGGTGAGACAATCGCCATTTGATGAGACATCACACTGAAGTTCCAAAGTCACATAGACAAGAGTATTACCATCAGAAAAACTATCATCCTTTGCTAAGAGATCATACCGAACCTTCATGTTATTCCGAGATGTCCAACAGTTGGCAAGACTAATCGCTATCACTGAGAGTTCTTACCGAAGTCTCCAAGTTACCCTGAGACCACCATTCGCTAGGAGTCATACCGATAACAAACTATAACATCGCTGAGACAAACACCCATCGCTAAGACTTCATCCTAAGACTTCCATGTTACCCCGATGAGCATCAGTGAGACAAACATATGTTGCCAAGAGTTCGTAGCGAAGCCTCCATGTTACCCTGAAGACTCTAAGTGTAGCACCCTATCGGTGAGACAAACCATCTCGATAAGACTTCATACCGAGATAAGCCTTAAGGCCAAGGGTTTCCCCGACATCGCTTGTTGCCCAAAGTCTCCTCGATATCCAATAAGAATGGCATGTTGGCCAGAGATCTCCCCAAGTGGTGAGAGATAGAAACTGTCACAGTGATCAACATGTCACAGCGATAGGCTCCATTCGAAAAGACATCAACAAGGCCTCAGCGACCTGAACACTTCAAAAGGTTTCACAACTACTAGTCAGCCAGACACAATGAATTTCATACCAATTTTTCTCTTCCAAAGGTTTTAGCCTATGAGATTGAGGCACATATTTCCAACAATCTCCCACTTGACGAAGATCACACAGGAACCTACAGAGCATAACAAAACTACTAAAATTCATGGGAACTAAGGCCCATCGAACTGGAACACCACCTGAACTTATCTGTGCTCACTGGCTTCATCAATGCATCTGCAACATTCTCCAAAGTATCCACTTTTTCTAAAGAGACCTTTCCATCCTCCACCATATCCCATACAAAATGATACTGTACATCTATATGTTTCGTCCTAGCATGGAAAGTAGGATTCTTTGCCAAATAGATAGCACTCTGACTGTCACAATAAATTGTTATTTTCCCTGCATCAAAACCAATGTTAGAACACAAACGTTTTAACCAAACTGCTTCTTTACAAGCATGTGTAGCTTCCATGTATTCAGCCTCTATAGTGGACAAAGTGACTACAGCCTGTCGCTTACTCATCCAACTAACTGCACCACCATTCAACATGAAAAAATATCCATTGGTGGATCTTCTACTGTCAATCTCCCATGCCCAATCAGAATCCACATAACCTCGAATGCTGAGAGTCCCCTATGATTCAACCAAGTTCCCATGGTAACACAAAGCATATTCTGAAGTGCCCTTCAAATATCTAAACACTCTCTTCACAACATCCCAATGTGTCCTTCTAGGATTAGCCATAAACTGACTAAGTACTCCCACTGCTTGGGAAATGCATGGCCTTGTACAGACCATTGCATACATAAGACTTCCAACCACACTAGCATAAGGTACACTGGTCATGTCCTCCATCTCAGTAGGAGATTTTGGACATTCTTCAACAGATAGCTTCGTTCCCTGCAAGACTGGAACAACTAGCTACTTGCAATCATTCATGCAAAATCTCTCTAGAACAGTCCTGATATACTTACTCTGACTGAGCCAAAGTTTTCTACTATTCTTGCCTCTGGTTATCTCCATCCCTAGAATATACCTTGCTGCACCAAGATATTTCATTTTGAACTTAGCAAACAACTGAGACTTAAGATCACAAATCATTAACTTACTATTGCCTATGAACAACATATCATCAACATAGAGAGCAATAATAAGAACTTGATCACTTTCAGCTTTGTAATACACACAATGATCAAATTTTGATCTTAAAAATCCCAATGACAAAACAAAGTGTCAAACTTCTGGTACCACATTCTAGGAGACTGCTTTAACCCATACAGAGATTTATTCAACTTGCAAACCAATCTTTCTTTACCTTTTTCCACAAAGTGCTCAGGCTGGGACATATAAATCTCTTCTTCAAGATCACCATGAAGAAATGTTTTCTTCACATCCATCTGTTCGACCTCTAAGTCATACGCTGCTACAAGTGAAAAAATAAATCTAATGGACGTCAGCTTAGCTACAGGAGAAAAATTTCTCCATAATCAATTCCTCTACCTGGGAATAACCCTTCGCAACCAACCTCGCCTTATATTTTTCCACACTGCCATCCAGACCAATTTTCTTTTTAAATACCCATTTATAGCCCACAACTTTTCTACCTTTAGGCAAGGGCACCAAACTCCAAGTATCATTCTTTTCTAATGATGCCATTTCTTCATTCATGGCTTCCAACCAAGAGTTTGAATCAAACATTCTAAATGCCTCTTTCATAGTCCTAGGCTCATCAGTGCTAGAAATTAAAGCATATGCACAAGTAGAATCTATCAAAGAAAACCCATACCTATCAGGTTGCTTTCTTTCATGAGTTGACCTCCTCACTTGCTAAGGTTGAGGTTGTTCTTCTTCATCAGAACTCTCAGAACTACTTGAGCTCTTCTCAGTTTCAGGTACATTTTGAATTTTCAATTCCTCTTTATCTAGTGTCAGAGGAATTTCAACTGCATCCTTTTTTTTTTCTAATTTTGTCTCTAAATGTAGATCCAAGGAGGAAGGCTTCATCTCATGAAAGATTACACTTCTGCTATATAGAACCTTCTCTGTATCAGGATTCCAAAGCTTGTATCCTTTTATGCCAACACTATAGCCAATAAAAATACATTTGACAACCTTGTTCTCCAATTTAGATATTTTCTCATACGACACATATGCATATGCCTCATAGCCAAAAACACGATTATGTCTCAGAGAGGGCTTCTTACCAGACCATGCTTCCAAAGGTGTTTTCTTAACAAGAGCAGAATTCAGAGAACGGTTTATCAAGTAACATGCAGTAGCAACAACCTCAACCTGTAACTTCTCCTCCAAGCCAACATTGCTCAACATACTTCGTGCTCTTTCCATCACTGTCTTGTTGAACCTTTCTGCAACTCCATTTTGCTATGGAGTGTAAGGTGTAGTTTTATGTCTTTTAATCCCATGATCTTTACAGTACCTCTCGAAATCATCAGAACAAAATTCACTACTATTATCAGTCCTTAAACATTTTATTTTTCTTCCAGTCTTATTTTCTACAAGGTTCTTAAATTCCTTAAACTAACTGAACACTTCTAATTTACTTTTCAAAAAATAAAAATAAATTCTTCTCAAATAATCATCAATGAACGATACATATTACCTTGACTTAGACAAAGAAGGAACATTCACTGGACCAAAAACATCAAAATGTATATAATTAAGAAAACTAGAAGATTTGTGAAGACTGGAATAAAATGAAACACAATGTTGTTTACCATATATACAATGTTCACAGAATTCAAATTCGAGGTTACAATCTTCAAGCCCCTCAACCAGGTTTTTATTCTTCAAGGTTTTTAAACCTTTCTCACCAATGTGGCCTAGCCTATGATGCCAGAGCATAGTCTTTTCTGCTGGAAGTTTAACTTCCATAGAGTTTATAGAATCAAGAATTTCTTCCTCTTTACCTCCATGATTAGCTTTTTGTGACTTGGTAGAGACACTATTACTTTGCATAGCATGTGCATCAAGCTTATACAAGGTACCAACACAAGCACCTCTTGCTAGCACCATAGAGCCTCTAGTCATCTTGTAGCCATTTCTAGAGAACGTGACTTGCACTCCAATATCATTCAGCATACTAACAAAAAGTAGATTTCGAGCCAGACCTAGTATGTTCATAACATCATTGATTCCCTTCACTCTTCCATCAGGGAATTGAATTCTAACTCTTCCATGGCCAACAATTTCCAAAGATGAATCACTTGCCAAATACACCTTTCCACCATCGTATTTTTCATACTTTGTGAACCCATCTCTATGAGATGTCATGTGGAAATATGCTCCAAAATCAATTAGCCAGACATCATCTGATGCCTGTGTAGCCAAGGCTGCAATGAAAGTGTTTGCATCACTTTAAGAAGAATCATTGTCAGAAGAATACTTCTTCTTCTTCTTCTTCTCCTCTATACAATCCTTCCGGACATGACTAGGTTGCCCGCAATTCCAGCACTTCACCTTGGACTTCTTGCCAGGAGACTTTGATCTCCCCTCTTATTTTGATTTGGACTTCTTGTCCTTCTTCTTGCCTTTATCTTTCGATCTTCCTCTAACAACAAGGGCCTCCTTCACCATCTCAGAAGATTTCCTTCTCATCTCTTCTGATAAAAAAGAAGCAACAACATCTTCCATCTTGAAATTGAATGTTGTACTCCCAATAGCCATCACCAGGTGATCCCATGAATATGGCAAAGAACACAATAAAAGCATACAGTGATCCTCTTCATCAATCTTCACACCAACAGATGCTAACTGTGCAATCAACATGTTGAATGTGTTCAAATGATCAGCTACAAACCCTCCTTCCTGTATTCTCAAAGTGTACAACTTCTTCCTCAAGAACAATTTATTCACCAAGGACTTCCCTTGATAAATAGATGACAGTCTCTTCCACAAGGAAGATGTAGTCTTCTCTTCATGCACATTCAAAAGAACGGAGTCTACCAAACAAAGCCTTATAAGCCCCTTAGACTTTCTATCTATAAGGTCCCAATCTTCTTGCTTCATGCCTATAGGTTTCGTTCCAGACACAACAATCCAAAGATCACGATCAAACAATAGATCTTCCATTTTGAGTTTCCACAACTCAAAATTGCTGCCATTGAATTTCTCAATTTCAATCTTTCCTGATGTGCCTGCCATCTTAACCTATAATTCGAATTACTAAATTTCTACAAGACTCCCACTAAACAGAAATTGACTCAAAAAACCCAACGTACCCACAAGGATAACACAACTAGCCAGGCTATGATACCACTTGTAAGGAAAGCTAAGGTGCGGAAGCAACTCTCCTACCATCAAAACCTCAGGAAAGAACACATACACATTTAAATTTTACAATTACAGTCCAATTAAGATGCACTTGAAAGAGATAACAGAAATAGAGAATTAAATATACACATATGAACACCAGATTTATGTGGGAAAACCCTTATGGGAGAAAAACCTACCACACCAAGAAAACCCCTTTGTATTATAGTAATGGAATTACATACAAAGTACGAGCTTGACTCTTTGATGTTAAATTATAGCAGCTTTCACAATGATCAACCATGTATAGAACATTCATATTACAATGCTCTCAAAATTGAATTCATACACTGATCACTCATCGAACCTTCCAACAATCCAACCATCAAACCAAACTACTTTTGCAATCTCTGATTATAACCATGATGCCCCTGTCTATCGAGCTTCCTCTCAGTAGCAGCCGCAACAGTCCAACTGCTAGTGGTTCCCATTTGGCTTCTCTGATTGGTCATAGACTCACCACGTAGGATAGTCATCACTCGGTCAAAAGCGTTCAACCTGTATTCGCATGTCGGTGAGACATTAACCATGTCTCGCTGATGCCACAAGACCTGACCATCGATCTCGCTAAGAGTCATTGATATCGGCAAGAGGTTCCACCAAGTTCAGAAGCTGCATCGACCTCAGCATTCTCATCGGTGGGACAATCGCCATTCAATGAGACATCACATCGAAGTTCCAAAGTCACATAGACAAGAGTATTACCATCGTCAAGACTATCATCCTTCGACAAGAGATCATACTGAACCTTCATGTTATTCCAAGATGTCCAACAGTCGGCAAGACTTACCGCTATCACTGAGAGTTCTTACCGAAGTCTCCAAGTTACCCCAAGACCACCATTCTCTAGGAATCATACTGATAACAAACTATAGCATCGCTGAGACAAACACCCGTTGCTAAGACTTCATCCCGAGACTTCCATGTTACCCCGATGAGCATCGGTGAGACAAACATATGTCGCCAAGAGTTCATAGCGAAGCCTCCGTGTTACCCCGAAGACTCCAAGTGTAGCATCCTGTCGGTGAGACAAACCATCTCGATAAGAATTCATACCGAGATAATCCTTTCAGCCAAGGGTCTCCCCGACACCGCTTGTCGCCTATAGTCTCACTAATATCTGATAAGAATGGCCTGTTGGCTAGAGATCTTCCTGAGCGGTGAGAGATAGAAACTAT
Source organism: Sequoia sempervirens (assembly GCA_007258455.2). Lineage (NCBI taxonomy): Eukaryota > Viridiplantae > Streptophyta > Pinopsida > Cupressales > Cupressaceae > Sequoia > Sequoia sempervirens. Next base: position 6,619,145 of record VDFB02000009.1, on the reverse strand, counting down.
CACAGCGATCGACATGTCACAACGATAGGCTCCATTTGGCAAGACATCAACAAGGTCTCAACGACCTGAACACTTCAACAGGTTTCACAGCTGCTAGTCGGCCAGACACAATGAATGTCATACCGACTTTGCTCTTCCAGAGGTTTCAGCCTGTGAGATTGAGGCACATATTTCCAACAATTTGGAGCTACATTCAAGATTCAACCAACATGTCAAAGTCTTCATGCATCATGTGTGTTTGTGAGCTAACTGTAGTGTAAGAAAATGCATACCCTTGCATTTTCACACTTTTTTGGCATGCCTTGCTTTATTTATCCCTATTTATGTCTTAATTGGTCCTATTTTGCATCCACAAGCCTAATAAATTATATATTTTTTATGGCTAATCCTGAAAAACATCAAAGGATAAATTATAATTTACTAATTTTGGCTATGTGTCCTTGATTTTGAGTACTAGGACTAAGACGCCACCTAGGGCGTCTTTGTCCTCTAAAGGTCTTGGGACCCTATTTTCAAATGTGCCTTGGATGGCACCCTTTTTGGAGTTTTTTCCCTAATTTTCAAGCCTCAGGACTGAGATGCCACCTAGGGCGTCTTAGTCCCCCTCAAGTTATTTTTGGGATTTAATTTCAAATCTTGACAGGATTTAGCCTCCTTTAATTAATGAATCCATATGTCTGATTTTTGTGGTGTAATTTCAGGATATTAAACATGGATAAGTATAAATACAAGGTTAAGGGTATGTGCAAGATCATCATGGAAAAAATAGGCCCTTAAGTGGCAAAAAATTCAGAAAAATTATAGTTAGGCAACTTGACGTAAAAAATTAAATAAGTTATCTATATTATTTCAAAAATATGTAAGAATAGAATCTGTAGCAAATTGAATGTAGTTTCTAAACTACTAGGTTTGTTTAAAAAAATCTATTTGGTGAAAATTTGAAATTTCAATGCAATAGTACTTAAATTTCAGGAAAAAATAAGAAGTAGGTGTCTATCTGACCACCCTAACGATAATAAAATTATAATATTTTTTTATAATATTTTATATATAAGTAGAGGACTCATGTCCCAATGTGATACATATTTTTTGTAATTTTTTCCAAGTAAATAATTAATTATGAATTTTTTATTACAACTTTAAAAAATATAAAAACCCGTATATTTGACCACCTTAACTTGGTCAAAATTCATGAAATTCAATTTTTATTTTTTTAATCCTATAGTATGTGAAGCATAGAATGTGACACATGTTTTGGATTCAAAAAATGTTATACCGTTTGAAAGCTATAATTTTTTTCAATCAACCTATCAATCAAGACTTTAGTCATAATTCAAATAGAAAATGAATAATAATTACTTATTAAATTCAAAGTAAAGCATAATTTATATTGGTGGAAAGATGATAATCTCCCTTAAAAATCATTTTTGTTTCATCAATTTTGGGTAAAAAAAATGACGTCAGCCACATACCCATCATATTGCCACTTTTTGGCCCATCATGATCCTGCACATACCCTTGAGTTACTCATTTTTACCTAATACTTTTGTGAGAGCATTCTTAATAGCATAATTGAGTTCACAAGAGCATTCAAGAGAAATTCATCAAGAATTTTGAGTCATCATCAAGATTCAAGCATCATGTCAAAGATATTCTTGCATCATGTGTTTTTTTGAGCTAACATTTGTGATGTAGGGTTTTGACTCAAGCAAGCAATTCAAGTCAAGATTTATCAAGCATTAATTCAATTCAAGATCTACATTTAGGCTATCTAGATCACACAATTTTGTAGATTTCATAACAAGGGTTTGATTTAGGTTGAAGACTTGAAGATCATTTGAAGTGCGAAGTTTCTTTGCAAAGTTGTCATCTTCATGGAAAGTCACCTACAAGATAGATCTAGAAGTTTCAGGACCTCACATCTGAGAAGGAGTTGTAGAAATTAAGCCTTAGGATCATCTTTCAAAATTCCTAAAATTTAGATTTGGACTAAGGCAATAGTAAGGGTGTCTTAGTCCTCCTGGATTTATTTTTAAAGGCTTCCTTTAGATCCAGTTTCAACATCTGAGGATTCTGCATTTTCCCCAAAAAACAACAGTTGGACTAAGACAACAGTAAGGGCGTCTTAGTGTTCCCCAACATATTTGACAAAAAAATTGCATTTCTAGAATCCTTATCACATTTCTAGACTTCCCAGGTACATACATCCTAACTTGTTACTTAATTTTATCATTTGCACTTATTATTTGGCTTGCATTACTAGGTTTTGTGAGTTGAATGTTAAGTTGTCTTTTCCAAGCTTTTGCTTGGTGGTGAACCCTTCAAAGCCTAAGTAATCTTCCTAGGTTTCCCTTGTTGAGAATTGAATCACCTTTGTGTTGATAGTCAATCCAATTTGGGATCCTAGGTCTCCTTGAATGAACCATCCCCCTATAGAGAAAAATCCATGATTAGGCACCCCTTTCTTGCATTGTGAGTCCCTTAGCCTACAAATTTTTTCCAATGGTTCATTTTGGTGAACCCAACATTTTGGGAATTCATTTTCTGATTTGGAGTTCGCTAAGGCCCTAGATCTAGGTTGCATTATTTTTTTCATTGCATCTTGCATTAGTAAAAGTTCATCTAGGGTTTCTCATATTTACATTAGTGAAAGTGCATATAGGTTGCATTTTTTATTTCTTGCATCATCTTATCTAATTGAAAAACTAAAAAAGTGCATTTTCAATCATCCTAATTGCATTTAGGAACATGGTTATTGCATTCAAAATTGAAAAAATGAATTGCATTCAACCTTGCATTTAATTTCTTTTCATTAATATTACTTACTTTTTCTTACATTCATTTGCACACTTTTTTGTTTCTAAACGTCTAGTCCCTGAGTGGGAAAACTAGAAACACTATCACCAATGCATATTTTGTTGTTTTTTTTTTTTTTTTCGAAAGACCTTTACTTGGACTAAAATGCCCTTATTGGCATCTTAGTCCCTCTGTGGGTTTTTGGCTCAAAACCCTGTCTAAGTTGTTTTTTGCCTGTTACAATTTCTGGAGCCTCAGAATTCCTTCAATAGGACCAATATGCCCTTGTTGGCATCTTAGTCCCTATGGATTTTGAAGTTGTAGTTTTTAGGGATTAAATCTACTTCTCTATGCTTCTATTTTTTGCTTTCATTTTTTTGTTACAATTTGTAGCAATACTGTTATTTCAAGTGATTGTGTTCATTGCACTTTATTTGGTTTATCCCTTGCATGATTTGTACTACTTGGTGTCCTACAACTAATATTGTGGTGAGGTGAAGTGCGAGACTCATGGCATCCTGTGATAAAACACTCATCATGGATATTGGGTTATCTAGCTCTCTTTCTTCTAGTGTTGGTACTAGTTCACTAGGTATGGAACATACCTTTGATAAATATTTTTCTATGCCTACTTTACCTACAAGTGCTATGCCAAGTGTTTAAATAATGGTTGATCATATCCCTCAAGAAAACATAATGAAAATGAATAAAGACCTAGCCCATTTACAAGATAGCATGGGTACTGAAAACTTTTCCAACACAGTTATACCTACCATAGCTAGTATTCACCACATGATGGAAAGTGATGAAGGACTGGAAGTTGTGTATAAAATAGCTCAAATATATGGAAAACATCTTCCTTCCACTACGAATGGTGTGAAAACTTCAAACAATGTGCAAAACCATGGTGGAATTCAAATTCCTACCCCTTAAACCATAGCCTCCATTCCCACCTATAAAAATCCTCAAGTGACCACAATGATGCAACCAACTAGTAATGTCCTTCCTACCTCAAACATTTCCACTAGTTCTCCTTATACCTATGTGGCATCTAATCTTATATCTCCTCCCATAAGCTATCCATTCACTTGTCCTTCCAACACATAAAAACCACCACCATATTAACCTCCATCCCAAACCACAAACAATGAGCCTATCATCAACCACCTTTTACAAAACCTTTCATCCCTTCAACATCAAGTTTCGACCATAAATCAAAATCAAAATGGTTCACCTTCATACTATGTCAAAAGAAATCTAATATCTTTGGAGATATTGAGAACTCTTGTGCCACAAGTTATAGTGACCCCTAGATTTGAGAAATATGCAAGAAAGGGAGATCCTACTAATCATGTTAATTCCTTTACTACTTTTTTTTGTGACTTTATCCTTGAGGACAAAATTTTGGCTAAGATTTTTCCATGATCCTTGAAATATGTTTCCTTGGACTAGTTTTCTACATTACCCAATAACTCAATTCATTCATTTAATGAACATGTTGAAGCATTTATTAACCATTTCCAAGTGCATATGGTTCCTGAAATGACATTATTTGATTTGATGAGATGTAAACAAAATGATGGTGAAAAAGTCACTAACTTTATTTCATGTTACCAATCGCTTTATTCCAAAATTAGTGTGAAGGTTCATGATCCTCATCTTCAAAATATGTTCATAGAAAATTTAAAAGGATACAAGACAATCTTACCATGATAAAATTCCCTTCCTTCATGCACTTATGCACTACCCTTCAAGATTATCAGAATTCTGTAGGTAGTCATGAACTAGAAACCACCTCTACCCATCCTGAAAATTCTGAATCTTCAAACCAAAACACCTACCAGCCTTTCAAAAGACAAAATAAAAGTTTCCCTTAGCTAAATTCTACCTCTTATCTTTGGGGATCCACAAAGAAAATTTACTCCCTTACCTGACACACTTTAAAATATCATGACTCGGCTAATAAACAAAAAACATGCTTACCTTACCTCACATTCGACCTCTTGACCCTAGCAAGCCATTACCTCCTAACTTTAGACACAATGTCTATTGTGCTTATCACTAACAAAAAGGACATGATGCAGAACATTGCAAGCATCTTAAACATCTTTTGTAAGACCTCATTGATTTTATTCATATTCAAATTGGAGGTGTGAATGACAAAGGAAATAAATTTGTAGATCCTCCTAACTAAAAATTGTAAATATTTACCAATCCCATGCCTAACCACAATATTTGATTTGTTAAGGCTAGTGAAACTAAGCCCGATGTGATGAGATTCAAAAAAGATGATGATAATAGAACAATAATGAACAAAATCCTATGGATGATGTTGAACACAATCCTATGGATACCAATGACCAAATTCCTATTAGAAAAATGATAGGAGTGATTAAAATTGATCCATGTAAACAAAAAACCATAATACCCATTGACATTACTTTCTCTTCAAAAGAAACAATAAAAAAAGCATCTAATGGTCCTCTTTGCATAACCAGCGGAATCAATGATAAACCCATCCCTAGGATTTTAAATGATCCCATCTATGGAGAGAATGTGATCATAGAGGAACTCTTATATGTGCATGAGCTCACTCAAGATAGATATGATAAACCAAAAGTATGGATTAAAACACATGATGGTTTTGCTCATACTACGATGGGCTTGATCACACTCCCTTTAAAAGTAAGATCTGTGCCATAGAAAAAAGTACCCTTTGCTTGACATGGGATTAATTCATGATAAAATGGAATTAATGAGGCCTTAATCTAGTATTGTGAGTAATTTTTATGTTTCCACACTAGGTCTTGGATCCTTGCAAATCGAATAACATGCTTTTAATGACGTCTTGTAAAGGAGTTGTAAAATATTGTAAAGGACTTTCACACTTTTCTAGACTTAATTAACCTACTTTTCCCTAATTCAACATTATAAAATATATTTAAATACATCCTCACATCAATCTAAAAGGTTCTTAACATAAACTTAATGATAAACTAGTGTTTTAATGTGTCTTGCACATTCACATTGGTTTTTGTGCCCTTCTAGGCTATGTGGACCTAATTTTAGTGTTGTAAAGTGTATTTAATCACACTTTCAAATTGATTTATGTGTCCCAAGCCCTATTTGACATTTACATCATCACTAATAGGTCCCTAATGACCCATATTGTGCATCCTGAGGATTTACTTGAACAAATACCCGACAAAGTTGCAATTTAAACCTTATTTTCTTATCCCCTAGCTTTTGAGTTGTTGAAATGGCCCCTATGGGAACCATTCTCCATGCATGGTGAATAAATCCCATCCAGGTGGGACCCATTCACCATGTGTGGTGAATGAGTCCTATCTAGCCCCATTTTGACCGTTGAGTAGGAAAAAGTGATTTTTTAAGTTTGATTTCACAACATGTTGCCCTATGATGAGGTATAATTGGGATACTGAGGCAAAATTGTCTATAAATAAGTTTTTTATCTTCATTTTAGGGGGAAAAACTCATTCTTACATCTCTCATCATTAATCTTCTCATCCAAGTCAAGCAAGCTAGGGTTTCTTCATTAGAAGTCATCAAGTTAGCTTTCTAAAGCATTTAAGGGATGAATCTTCGTGTAGTGCTATAGAATTTCAAGATAAATCATCATGGAAAGGAAATGAATTCCATTTTTGCATGTTTCATTGCTTTATTTCATCATTTTGGTTCAATTACCTAAAAGGGGTTTGACCAAGGAAAACCTCCATGCCCTAACATTCAAAATATCTCTATTTTGTCTTGTTTGTTTGCAGCTTTAGGACTCTTGGAAGCTTGGAAATCATTGGAGATCAAGTTGCAAAGTAATTCAAGTCATCTTTTCATCATTCAAGTCAAAGAATCAACAAAAAATCATTTCAGACCTGAATCTGACAATATCTGAAGCAGACACCTGTAGAAAAAAAAAGTGCAGATCTAGACCTACAGAATCAAGTCCCGACTTTGCAAATTCCTACAGGAGGAGTGATTCGCCATACATGGAAAATTAGTCCCACCTATAGGCCTGAAAATTAATTTTCTCAGAATTCAACTTTGAGCATTCAGAAACCTATTTCTAGAAGTTTTCACTAGAGGCGGGACTAATTCGCCATCTGTGGCGAATCAGTCCTAGTAGCCATTAACAGTTATTTTAGGGACATTCCTGAACCTTCCAGTAACATCAATATGCCTCCAAGTGCACTCTATTCGGTGTCATCAATTTCTATTATCATTCTCTTAAGTTTCTAGTTCATTCTTGTATAACACAATGTGTTTCTAAACAAGTCTTATTTCTTAGGTTTTTGCTTGTTTAATCAATCAATCTTATCAATTAGCTACACTTAGATCACTTCATTTAACTATTATAACATCACGCACAACTTAATTTGAATGAACCTCTTAGATTTTGGGTGTGGGATCTATCTCTTTCCATTAGGTGAAAGATCCTAATTGAGTAAAAGAGACAAAGCATTCCTAGTCCCTAAAATCTATGTTCAGTCTCATCAATTTCTATTATCATTCTCTTAAGTTTCTAGTTCATTCTTGCATAACACAATTTTTTTTTAAACAAGGCTTATTTCTTAGGTTTTTTCTTGTTTAATCAATCAATTATCTGCACTTAGAGAACTTCATTTAACTATTATAACATCACACGCATCCTAATTTGAGTTAATCATAAGCATTTTTGGCCCTATCTCTCTCCTTTTAGGTGAAAAATCCTAAGAGTGCAAGAGAAATCCATAGGGTACCAAAAATCTATGTTTCATTTTGGTGAACTTGATTTTTGAACATTTTCTTGTTTGATTTTGTAGTCTTTCATCATAGCTCTAGCCTTGCATTCAATTTCCATTAGGGCTTGCAATAGTTACTTTGCATGCTAGATGTTAAATTTTGCATTCATAAAAAAGTGCATTTAGGTTGCATTATTGGCATCTAAATTCATTTCCACTCTATGAAATTATGCATTTTTCACTTAGGTCTACATCATAGCACTCAAAAAACATAAAAATCAGTTAAAAATTTCTGAACATTTTGAAAAAAGTCCATATTGGAACTCATTCACCACCTTGGGCGAATCAATCCCTTTTGACCCCTGAAACGACATTGTCTTGAGCTCAAAAATTTGTTTTTAGGATTTTTTTGGTGCCCTAACTTGTATATATCAGTTAGTTACATTTCTATGGCATACATTTTACTAGATCTCACTTAAAATAGCTCATTTCATGCATTATTCCATTTTGCATTTACATTGTTCATGTCATTTTTTGATTGGTGCATAGTGTAATTAGAACATTACTTTGTTTCCTATCTAAAAATTTCATTTCCTTTTAAGTCATTTCATTTTACTTTATTTACTTTCGCATGTTAATATGTGTTCTCTTAGAGCATTCAATGTTTCTAGCATAGCAAGTGGCTTGTATGATTCTATTTTTCTGGAACATAATCTAGGATAGCAAATTAAAACATTTGATAAGAATTTTGCATACCCTCCTATTACTTATCAGATTTGTAAGAATATAATAACACAAGAGGATGCAAGTGTATATAATCTTGACACTCCTACTTGTTCTTCTCCCAATACCTCTCCTATTAGTGATGAAGGTATTTTGGTGACAGGAGCTACAAGCATTGTGAGTCTTGATTGTCCCTCTCCTCTTCAACCTTTGGAATACATTAGAAAATTAGTAGATGGCATCCTAAATACCACCTCATCTAATCCCCATAACCATGACAATCAAACTTTTCCATCTCTTAATATCCCTCCTCGATGTCAAGATGATAGGTTGGTATTAGAAGACATTCCTATTAAGCGTCATGAGAATCTTGACACTCCCTTCCCTAATGCTCCTACCCTTTTGGATAATCTATTTGAAAACCATAGTGATCCTTCTCTTGATGCCTCCCTCACTTGTGATGAACCTCCTTTACACACTTCAAACTTGGATGAACACATTACAAGCTCTCCTAGTTGGGTAGAAAACATCGCACAAGAGAATGAGACCTTAAATTGACATTCAACTAACACCTTCTCCTAATCATCTCCCTCTTGACACTCCCATAATTGATCATTCCCCTATTAGTGATGAAGTTGTTTTGAAATAACCTAGCCCTACTTTTCAAGAATATGTGGCTTGTTGTTCTCCTAAATGCTCACCTTGTAGGGAGAATATCATGGTGCTCGAAAATGACAACAATAATAATGTATTTTTCTTAGATAAACAAGTGGTTCTCGATTTCCCTTCCTTAGAGATACATCCAACCAAGACCACTGAGGTTATGAATGCACAAGTGTCCATTAGATCCCCTTGGATCAATGTACCTCATACATACCCTGTGGGAAATCCGAAGAATCTCCTAATTCCTTACCCACCATCACACAAGAAACAAACTCAAAACAAACCTCAACTCATCCTCTACCCACCTAATAATAATGTATTGCAACAACCAAGTTCTACTACTGTTGCTCATACATATAACACTCGCAATAATCTGCAACCACCACAACCAACCCCAACCCCAACCCCTTTACCTTTACCAAATCCACCTAGTGCTCCTCGTTACATCCCACCCACAAAGTAGTATGATCTTGTTGAACAATTAAAGAATACTCCTGCGAAAATTTCCCTTTGGTATTTACTTCAGAACTCACCAAATTACAACACTATTCTTCAAGCAGCCTTACAACAAATTGTATTTCCTCCTAATACAACTCCAAATGACATGGTAGCTTTATCCCATAACACGCATCTTGACATTACTTTCCATCAACATGAGCTTCCCTCTTTGTATTTGTAAAAATGAAATGAAGCTTTCATGATCATCGCTCAATAGAAAACAACAGGGAGAACTCTTATAGACAATGGTTCTGCTCTTAATGTGTGTAGTGTGAGTCTTTTGGATAGGCTTGGCATTCATAGATCCACCATTTGACTTGACCCTCTATCTATTAAGGGATTTGACAATGTTGCAAAGACATCACTCAGGGTAATCATTATGCCTCTTACAGTTGGAGTGGTCACCTTAAATACACCAATCTATGTCATGCCTTATGAAATTTCATGTAATCTTATCTTAGGTAGACAATGGATTCATGCTATGAATGGTGTGCCCTCCACTCTTCATTGCCAAGTGAAATACATTTACAATAACAAAGTATACACCCTTGATGCTGACCCTGAGCCTTATCATGTTTTACAACTTGCCAAAATCGAAGAGAACCCCTTGAACACATTAACACCAACCATAAAAGTGGAACCTATAGAACAAAATGACATCAAAATTGAACATCACATGACATTATCCAAAGACAATTGGGGTTCCTTGGATTTGAGCATGACTTCATGGGAAAATAAAAAACCATCCACAAAGATTCAAAAAGGGAAAAATACACAACAACCATATCAACACCAACTTCAGATGACCTTTTGAAAGAATCCACCTCACCCAATTTAGAAAAAGAAGCAAATTACACAACAACCTTTGATGAACACAATAACAAATAGCCACCCGATCCCAAATCCATGAAAAAGATTTATGGAAAATGTTATGAGTTTATGAAATGGCTTGGATATAATGGAAAAGGATGTGGTGCTAACAAACAAGGTATCCAAAGCCCTATAGATCCTTTCTCACAACAAACAACTCATGGTATTGGCTATTGTCTTGTAGTCGAGATCGTTAAACCTCCACCCTCCATCAACAATATCATGAAACACCTCACTACACTATCCTTAACATCTAGTGGTCTTGGCCATCATCCTTCATCCCGTATGCAACACATAACTACACCTTCACTTCATGTCAATGTCATCTCACAAAATTTTCATGATTTGAAATCATTAGATTTTATACCTACCTATAATGGGAAGAATAAAATCTCTCAATCTAGTGAAAATTGTGAAGGTATGACATTTACTACTAAGCAAGATCTATCCTTGAAACACACCACAAGACCACCTTCTTCCATTGATCAAGATGGCATCTTATTGAGACTCCTCCAAGATCACTTGATCACCCTCCCTCCTAGAACTCAAAAGAAATGTTATTACAAGACTTCCTTTTGTGCATATGATAGATTTCATGGTCACTCCACTAATGAATGTCATGCGTTGAGTCATAAAATCCAACATTTTCAGGATTTTTTTATGCTTCCTGATGTGGGGGAATCTAATTCCTCTAATTGCTATTGGTTTTCACTCAACATACATTTCATCAATCATTTCGGCTAACCTTTGTCCTACACTCAGTGGGGGTAGGGGTTTAGTAGCCTTGTCCTCATATGTCACTTGTAGTTGCCTCCTTTGGGCTAGTCATTAACTTTTCATGAATAAACAAGAGCAAGCTTGGGATGTGGATGACATGCCTTAAGTTGGCTCACATATGACATACTTCTCTCTCTTATGATGTACCTTAATGGAAACATATGACTTGGCATAAGGCTTTCTGAGTAAGCTCTCATGTCTTCTTTTTCTCTTCTACTTTAAAGAAATTGTTCATAGTATGGGTGCTCACAACTACTTTAAAGTGGGAGCATACATCACCACTCGCATTTCATTGTGTTATTTTCTTTTTTTTTTAATTTCCTCTCTTGGACACATTAGGTACAATGTTCCCTAGGATGAGACCTTGCACTTTTCCTCTCTCGGAAACAAGATGAGATCATTTGTACCTATCCTCTCTTGGAGACATTAAACATGATGTCACCTAAGATGAGACATTACACGAATTAAGAAAAATCCCTTTGAACAATCCTTACACTTTTTTGCATTAACAATTTCTATGAGTTTCTTGCATACAAAGTTTTTCTTACCTCATAGAGCTCAAACCATCATTTTTCTTTGTTGCACCTTGTTAAAGTTATCAGGTAGGTATAATTTTAACATGATTGAGTGGGAAGCCCACCTAGTGGCATGAATTTTCCCCATAGCCACCTTTGTGTTTGTGAGTGCATACCAACTAGTGTATGTATCTTATCTTTTGGGATTTATCACCACATGGAAAAATAGTTATGTGGCCCTAGAGTGAGTATATCTTTGGCCTTTCTCACCCAACAGACAACCAAGAAGTTCCATCGGTCCAGAGTGAGTACATCTTTTTCACCTCATCTTTCTTTTCATCTTGCCTTTGCATGATTTTGTATCTTGGAGGCTTGACTTAGGATCTTAGATCCTGGGGGCTTGGCCACCTCTTTTGATCTTTTTCATTCTTTTTCATCCGCATTTTTTCATGAGGATCTCTTTTGAATGTATACTTTAGTGTGAGTTTGAAGCATGTTCATCCTCTCACTAAAGTGGAGGCTAAATGTGTCATAGAAAAAAGTACCCTTTGCTTGACATGGGATTAATTCATGATAAAATGGACTTAATGAGGCCTTAATCTAGTGTTGTGAGGAATTTTTATGTGTCCACACTAGGTCTTGGACCCTTGCAAATCGAATAACATGCTTTTAATGACGTCTTGTAAAGGAGTTGTAAAGTTTTGTAAAGTACTTTCATGCTTTTCTAGACTTAATTAACTTACTTCTCCATAATTCAACATTATAAAATATATTTAAATACATCCTCACATCAATCTAGAAGGTTCTTAACATAAAATTAATGATAAACTAGTGTTGTAATGTTTCTTGCATATTCACATTTGTTTTTGTGCCCTTCTAGGCTATGTGGACCTAATTTTAGTGTTGTAAAGTGTATTTAATCACACTTTCACATTGATTTATGTGTCCCAAGCCATATTTGACATTTACATCATCACTAATAGGTCCCTAATGACCCATATTGTGCATCTTGAGGCTTTAATTGATCAAATACCTGACAAAGTTGCAATTTAAACCTTATTTCCTTATCACCTACCTTTTGAGCTACCTTTTGAGCTGTTGAAATGGCCCCTGTGGGACCCATTCACCATGCATGGTGAATCAGTCCCATCTAGGTGGGATCCATTTTCCATGCATGGTGAATCAATCCCATCTAGGTGGGACCCATTCACCATGTGTGGTGAATGAGTCCTATCTGGCCCCATTTTGACACTTGAGAGGGAAAAAGTGAAATTTAAAGTTTAATTTCACATGTCAAACTGTGATGAGGTATAATCAGGATACTAAGGCACAATTGTCTATAAATAAGTGTTTTTACCCTCATTTTAAAGGGAACAACTCATTTTTACATCTCTCATCATTAATCTACTCATCCAAGTCAAGCAAGCGAGGGTTTCTTCATTAGAAGTCATCAAGTTAGCTTTCTAAAGCATTCAAGGGTTGAATCTTCATGTATTGCTATAGAATTTCAAGATAAATCATCATGGAAAGGTAATCAATTCCATTTTTGCATGTTTCATTTCTCTCTTTCATCATTTTGGTTTAATTACCTAAAAGGGGTTTGACCAAGGCAAACCCCCATGCCCTAACATTCAACATATCTCTCTTTTATCTTATTTGTTTGTAGATTTAGGACTCTTGGAAGCTTGGAAATCATTGGAGATCAAGTTGTAAATTCATTCAAGTCATATCTTCATCATTCAAGTCAAAGAATCAATAAAAAGTCATTTTCAGAGCCGAATCCGACAGTTTCCAAAGTAGACACCTGTAGAAGACAAAAGTGCAGATCTAGACCTACAAAATCAAGTCCTAACTTTTCATATTTCTATAGGAGGATTGATTCACCATACATGGTGAGTTAGTCCCACCTATAGGCCTAAAAAATTATTTTCTCAGAATTCAACTCTCACCATTCAAAAACCTATTTCTGGAAGTCTTCACTAGAAGCAGGATTGATTCACCATCTGTTGCGAATTAGTCCCAGTAGCCATTAACAATTATTTTAGGGACATTCCTGAACCTTCCAATAACATCAATTTTCCTCCAAGTGCACTCTATTCAGTCTCATCAATTTCTATTATCATTCGCTTAAGTTTCTAGTTCATTCTTGCATAACACAATGTGTTTTTAAACAAGTCTTATTTCTTAGGTTTTTGCTTGTTTAATCAATCAATCTTATCAATTAGCTACACTTAGATCACTTCATTTAACTATTATAACTTCACACACATCTTAATTGGAATGAACCTCTTATATTTTGGATGTGGGATCTATCTCTTTCCATTAGGTGAAAGATCCTAATTGAGTAAAAGAGACAAAGCATTCCTAGTCACTAAAATCTATGTTTAACGATCAAAGAAATTAAATGTATCATTCTCTATCATTTCTAATTTAGATCAATTTCACGTGAAGTTATGCTACAAATGGCTTCACTCCATGAATGCGGTCTCATTCATTGTTCATAAGTGATTAAATTTTTTAGTCAACAATGAAATATTCACTGTGAACCATAGT
>VDFB02000009.1:6458575-6604914 GCA_007258455.2 Sequoia sempervirens | reverse complement strand
ACGTATCTAGGTGCTAACTTAGTATACTTTCCAAATTCTCTCAAGCTCTTATGAGGTTTAACTCCTAAGAGTACTTTATCTCCTACCAAGAATACAATCTATGAGGTGTGACCTTCTCTAGTTTCTCCATGGAATCATTCATAAATAAATTGTCTTTAATTTATATATTGTTGCATTTAGAATTCTGAAAATGCCCTTAAGTTTCTTTGTTTGTGCAAGTTGTTAATGATATTTTTTTATACCTTTATTCTATCATTTTACACCCAAGTGTCTTATTTCATATATGCATGGAATTCATATTTCTTTCCCACATCATAGGAACCACAACTTGGATTCAATCTTGTATGTTATCTAAATAATTTAAAATTTTATGCAAGTCGCCTCAAACTATCTTTAAACACACTTATTTATGCTACCATTATGCAAGTATATATAGACATGAGGAAAATTATGTTAGAAATACATATTTAATTTTATAGTGACTTGAGAGTAAATAGAAAAATAATGTTATACATTTAAGCTTATATTTAATATATAATAGAGAATGATAACATATCCAAATGTTAAAATTTACAGTCTTTTGAAAACGAGTTTATATCTTTCATCCCTTAAATATACTCTCAAGTCTTTTGTCTTTTATATGATTAGGATCTCAACATACACAAAATGGAGTTCAAGTTAACGTGCATAAGTTGGGGTACAAGTTGAGCCTAATTTAGATACTAGAGTAGAGGAGGCCCAACCACACATAGTTGATGTCAAGGAGGAGGCCCAACCAAAATTTGATGTTAGGGATGGGTCGGGATTGCTTCCTTCTATATATATGTTATGAGCTATCTAATTGGTTATGATTAATCGGTTATAGAATTCCATATCAAGCTACCGATTATGCCAAGTTTCCTCAAAGAAATGTGGTCTCATAGAATTCCATGAAAAGCTAATGGAATTGATAGCTACTCCTAGTTATTCGTTATGTAATGTGAAGTAATTGCATAACTCCTTAGGATGAATTTGTAAAAACTATATTGTTATTGAATTTTTTTCATCTATCAGCATCTAGTTGTTACTTATGCAATGTGAAGTAATGCTTTGAGTTTGAAAGATGTGCAATGGAATGTAATCAGCAATATGAATATAAACTACATAATATAACCATTCTTTTTATGCTATTGTACATTGATATTTAACCATTGCTCACTTGATTAAATTTCAAAGAGTTTAATCATGCACATGAGGAAGAAATTAAATTTCGATTGTCAACTTCTATATATCAAATTATCCAATAATCTTGAGTGTATCTCCATATACAAAAATGGCATCAATGCCAACTCAAACAATTTTTTACAAAATGTGGCATATGCCATCTCAATGTCTATTCAAAATTTACATGCCAAAATGTCTATCTCATCCTAAACTACTGGTGGATCATCAAAATGGAGCCTCTTTGTAGCACTCGTTGGCTCTGAGTAGCTACACAGAAAAATTCAAACCACAATTTGAGATTAGTTATACTATATGATTTAAAAATTGAATAATTAACATCCGAAATCAATATACATTGAATTATAATTGAACTCTAAAATTGTAATCTTGATTACCTGAAATATTTGTCTCTTCAAAGGGTCGGGAGTCATAGAATATGCCCCTCTCAAAGAACCGACCAAACCAACTTTTATAATGTCAATCTATATATGTGAACAAAACATAAAATTGATCCAAGTTAGCATACAATTGTGTTAATAGGAACATATATACCAAACACAAAATAAAATAAACACATACCTCTATAGGCATCTCTTTTTCTTTATCTCATTTAGGTGTTTTGACACCTCCTCCTTGAGGTGTTTCAACACTTACTCCTTGAGGTGTTCCAATACGTATTCAGGCGTTGTGGCACTTGTCAACAATGATGTATAGCTCACAACTGCCTATACATAAAAATGATAAGTACATATGAAACTACCAATCTATATTGATATATGTATAATCAATCTTAAAAATCTTAATTCAATTGAATTTGAGTTCAATTACCTTCCCCTTGTCTAAAATTGCACTTCCATAATCTGGACAAGGCTGCACCTTGCTTGCACTTTTCAACAACTACGTATAGCTCATAACTACCTGTACATGAAAATGACAAGTACATATGAAACTACCAATCTATGTCGATGTATGTATAATCAATATAAGATCTTAAAATTCTTAATTCAATCGAATTTGAGTTCAATTACCTTCCCTTATCTAACATTGCACTTCCATAATCTTGACAAGGCTACACCTCACTCGCACTAGGTATTTCCTACAAGAGGAAAATAAGATAAACTTATATAAAGTTATTATATAATTTCATTTATGACAATTCAAATGACAAGCAAGTATATAATAAAAATGTAAGCAGTGAGTGCAAAATATATACTATGTGCTTGTGAGGCCAAATGAAATGGCCCTAAGGGTGCTATTAGTCACCTGTGTGAGCTCCTCCTCAGACATCAACTGTTAAATAGATCATGTAAATAAATATTAGTACATTATACTCTCTTATTAATATTCATTTAAAAACAAATGCAAGTTATGAATTTACAACTTAAATATTACCTGTGTCACTATTCCAATGTCCCCCTCTCTAATAAGAGAGGACTTTGTAGGGTGTGCTCCACTCCCCTACATTTGATCTATAATGTCCACATCATGGAGGTCATAATCATAATCAGAAGTATCCAAGGGATGTTCGGTGGGTTGTACAAGAGGACCAAAGCATATCTGGCGGCACATGGAGCAAGTATGTGGCACACAAATATGTGGACCTGACGAGGATGACGCAGCAGCACTTGAACCATCGCCAACATCACCAGAATGTGGTTGAGCTACTATAGAAGCATGTGAAACCAAAAGGCCACTCAAAGAGTGAATAGCTTGGATAGTTTGTGTGGCCGCATCCTGCATAATATCTGGATGATATACTAGAGGTGGCAGAGGAAGGGGAGGAGGGGAACATATGGGCGTGGGACTACTCTAACTGCCCCTGGTCTATCCTGGGGCATACCTCCACCAACGCCCTGGAAGGGTTTAATGTCAAAGTAATTGACATGATGCCCTAACACAAACTCAGCATATAATTTTTTAATAAAGTAAAATGGTATATCACAATTGTTGTTCGGTGGTTTATCAAAAACCATACACCAACGATCCCAAAAGTTTATCTACAATGTCCCTATGTGTGCACCATTTTATAGAAAGTTTTGGTTTATTAACATTAACTGGAAAACCAGTGCGGGGGTTAACAAATAAAGAGGCTATTTGGGCTTTGGTTATTCTGAGATCTTTCACATCATCATAAGACAATCCACATGCATAATATTCCCTCATGTCTTCTCGCCACAATGAAAGGCATTATGTTGGGTGGAGAGGGTTTCTATATTTTTAATTATATCCTTCAATGTGTTTGACATCTTGAATAATCGAGGGATTCTCTTATAAACTTCAGAAATGCCCTTTAATTGCTGCAATTTTTCACCAATTAATTCTTCAATTGATGGTTGAGGAGGTGGTGGAGCGTTTGGTATTTGTGCATTTTCATTCTCAGCTGGTGGATCATTTGGAATTTGTGCATTTTCATTTTCAGCAGCCATAATGCCTGATTAAAGTTAAAAACTAATTAATCTAATTGAAATTAGAAAGTATAAATGAAAATATTGTAAAAATACCCTAGTTTTAAAAAAAAAACCCTACTTTTTAACAAAAATCTATAAAATTCTCTAATTTTTAATACAAATACATAAACAACACTATTTTTAAATCAAAATCCATAAAAAAACATTCATTTTTAATCAAAATCTATTCTAAACTCAAAATTTTCATAAAAATTCAATCAAAAACCCTATTTTGAAAAAAAATTCATAAAAAACTAACTAAAATTATACAAATCTAATTCAAAATTTGATCAAAGCAAAGAAAAATATAAAATCTAACCTTTTCAAAGCGGATATCAGATAAATCGGATATCCGGATATGTGGAGAACCTCCTCACTATGCGTCACCGCTTGTTTATGAATGCCAAATGATTCTAACAGGACCAAATTTTTATATATATGTTTGCTTCAAATCGGATATCCGATTTATCCGATTTGGATCAGATATCTGATATGGAGATCTTGGTTTGGTTTTTGCTTTGGAAGTGTGTACTGACACCCAAGCCACAAAAAAGTCAACTCGACATTTCTGCATTTTTGGGTTGATGAAAAACGTAATTTTTTCTCCATTGCCACTTTTTGGCCCATCATGATCCTGCACATACCCTAAAGATCAAGATTTCATTAAAGTATTAGCATGAAAAGATTGTGACCCCCAGACATTAGGGAAAGAGGGTAAAGAAGAAAAAAGTTTTAAGGAATGAATTGAAAGAATAAATAAAGACCCAGTTTAGTTGTTAACCCAGAAAGTTATTGATGAGATCATACATTGTAGAAACACTATAGTCAGGTATGAAATAGAGAAAATGCAAGGGAATGCAAACATCCTCCAGATATCAGAAGACTACACCAGGCTCAAGTACAGTTGGAAGGAAATCCAAAGAATTTCAAAGGAGTGCTTGCATCAAATATTAACTTCTTTCCAGGAATATGAGTTGAAGAAAGGTAAAGAAGGGTTCCTGGAACCAGAACTTGAGATGATATAAGGAAGTACCAGATATTGGATACCAGAAGTGTCATGAAGATATATTGCTAAATTTAGTTTTGTAGGTTGTTCCTAGTCCTGGTAGAAGTTTCATGTCTAGTATTCTAAGGAATGTTGATAGCCTTGTTTTGTGCGGAGTGTTGCTTATCGGGGTTTGGAGTTGAAGGTTTTTCCTACTGAAGGATTCAAATCTTTGACTTTGTCTAGAAGATTCTAATGACAACTGGCATATGCCACATGCTACATTTTGATTTTATATTTCTAATTCTCTTGATAGACTTTAAGTTTAAACTCTTGAGGCCTTATTCTTATAAAATTCCTTTTACTACTTTAATTTTATTTTAAGCTCAAAATTTTTGGATGTTGGAAGAGCCAAAAATTCTCTAAGTTTTGTTCTTTTCTCTTGTTTTTTGAATCATTCTGGTCTAAAAACTTGTATGCACATAGAACTTAATCAATATCTTAGCCAATTTGATAGCTACCTATCTCATGTATCCATTTTAGCTAGTTTGTTTGTTCAATTGGACAAGACTATATGCTACACCATTTAAGGGTGCATATAAAACCTATTCGGTGTCCAAACTAAATCCCCTTCTTTAAAAGCTCACATTGTTTTGTGCCTAGCTATGAAGCAATCTAGTGAAGTATAGAGTGGTTTTATTTGATTTGATTAAATTCTTGGGCATGCATGGAGAATACCTAGGAGCAATTTTATTTTTCAGTATTTTGATGCTTTATTTTAGATTAGATGTTAAATTTTAGAAAATGTTCCAAAAAAGAGATGAATGAATGAAAAATTTATTGAAATTTTTTTGTTTCTATGAAATTGTTGAATGCTTAAAGCTAAATCTACTAAAAGTGAAAGAAAAAATGTTTGATATTCATGAAATATTATTGTAAATTTGTTGATTTCATGAAATTGTTTTATGATCAAATTGAAAAGCTTTTATTTGATGCTTATGATTCCTAAAGAAATTGGAGACAACCATATACCCCTTGAGATTAACAACAATATCACATCATACCCTGAAGCGAACCTAGTATGGTCAAGAATTGACTACCAGAGCCTTGGGATTAAGCTAAGTCAACCTTTCCCTTTTACTCAGACTCTTAGGTTGCCCTGGTTTAGTCTTTCAAGTAAAGATAGGTTCTTCACGATTTTGCTGTGAGGATTTTATCTACACTGTTGTTGCAACTAACATCATCATCAATAGTTTTTTTTGGGATCACTAGTAACCATTGTTTCAACACTTGTCATACCACTTAAAAGTAAAGCGTTATCAACAATGTGGCCCATACCTAGTGCAATAGTGTCAACAATATGAGTGAAAGAGATAGATACCCCAAGATCCACGACGAGTGTGTTATCGTGGGATAACATGAGTCTTGAACTATGTCTCACTATAGTATTAGCAATAGGACACCAAGTTGTAAATCTCATACAAGGGTCAATCAAGGAAGGATAAAAAATGCAAGATAATGAACACAAGATAAATGATATGCTTTAATTCTAATTCTTATGTTTATAAATGCATGTGAAATAAAATCAATTTTGAAAAGATTGCTAATGACAGTAATTTTGTAAACTGAAATGGTAATCTAAACACAACAACCAGAAACAAAAATGACAAGATTTTAATGTTGTACATTGTAGATTCAGACCTAACCAGGAACTAATACACCTATCTAGGCGTATGAGTCCCACTTAGGGCTATTGATAGATTTATATAGTAAAAAATAGACAAAACAAAATACCTAAAAATATAGGAAAAGGACTTGTACGGGGACTAAATCACCTAGATGGGTGAATGAGTCCTAGATTGGGGTTTTTGAGCCCAAACCAACAAGTTCTAAGTTAATTTTAATGTTTCTAGGTTGTATGCTCAATTGACTATTTACAATTACAAATTTTCAATGAAATTGAACGATGCAAAATGCAAAAATGCAACCTATATGCACTTTTCAATAATACAAGATTTAGAAGCTCTAAATGAAATTGGACTAATGCAAATATAATGCAAATTTAATGCAATCTAGATCTAGGACTACAATTATCTCCAAATAATAAATTCAAGGGTCTAAAGTTAGGGTTCACCAAAATGAACAAAAGGGAAATGGGTGTCCACCTTTTAAGAGATGGAACTTGGGACCTATTTCGCAGTTTAATTCATTAAGAAATCAAGATCCCTCAACCAAGTGACTCAATTGAGGGATGGACTATAGGTTTCATTTTTTGATTGAATGGGGGTTCACCATTAAATGAAGCTTCAAAGGAGAAATGCAAACACTTATGCACAAAACCCTAGAAACCTAAAAGCATGAAATCAGATTGAAAAATAGAATGAAACAATAAGGTACCTAGAGGAGTGGAGAGGCCAAAACAAGGTCTGTAAAATTTGGAAGTTGTTATCTTAGATTACACTAGGACTAATACACTAGGTTTGGCAATTTAGTCCTATTATAGTGTTTTTGGACACAATCTGGAATCTTCTAGTGATTGATCAAGATCTTTAGAAATATGGAAAAAGGATATACTAGGACTGATACACCCAGTTGGATGATTTAGTCTTGTTACGAGGGTTTGATTGATACTTCTATAGCCTCTAGTGATCTTCTGTAGCTTCCTTCTTTTCCGATCTTCAAATCTGAAAGTTTGAATTTTGTCTTGCAGGTGATTTTATATGAAGATGACAACTTCTTAACAACTTTGAAAACTTTTGCAACTTTTTCTTCAAAGGATCTTCAAGCTCCAATTCACCTAGATCAACAAACACACATCAAGAGGGAAAAATGTTGTTTTGTTATAGAATAGGGGTTTTCCTTGGTCAAACCCATTTTGGTAATTAAACCTTGAAATGAAATAGAAAAGCATGAAGGAATGATGAATGAACAAATTCTATGTTGTAACTCAACAAACCCTTGAAATGAAGGTTACAGAATTGTGTGAAATGGCTAGCATGAATGTGGATCTTGACTCTTGATTGAATGCTTTCTTGAATCATGAAACCTACATCATAAATGTTAGCTCGCAAAAACACATGATTCATGAAGACTTTGACATGATGCTTAAATATTGAATGTAGCTCCAAATGCTTGATGATTTTCCCTTGAATTCTTTTGATCTCATAAAATTTCCTTAGGAATGCTTGGATAAAATTGCTAGGAGAAATTATGTGAAATAACCTTGTATTTATGCTTGTTTATGCCCAATTTCCCAAAATTACAACACTACAAGTTGACATTCAGAATTTGAATCTAAGGATAATAAAATCTCACCAAGAAATTGATTAAAAAAAGGTCCTAGGTTAAAGCGAGACTCATATGCTAGGTTGGGCATATGAGTCCTAGAGGCCTAAACCTGGGACACAGATTTTGAGAAGTGTCTTGTTCAATGTGAAATTTGAAATTAGGTCCCAAGACCTAGGTGGGACCCATACACCCCATTGGGAATATGAGTCCTAGATCCCTAGGTCTAGAATACATAGCCAAAAACATTAAATTATTATTTTTCATTTGTTAAATGTCAAGATTATCCTTAGAAAAATGCATTTAATTAGGCTTGTGAATACAAAATAGGACCAATTAAGGCATAAATAAACTCAATTTCAAGAGGGAGGACCTAAACAAGTGTGAAAATGTAAAGGGATACATTTTTCTACACTATAGAGTGAATAACTTATCTATTCACTATACTTTAGTGTACTTAGGTTGATGAGGTTAGACAACATCTTGTCAAACTAAATGTGCAACCTTTTAGACTATAATGATGGAAATTATACTCCCTCCTTGGAGATAGGGAAATTTCTCATTTAATCTAGACCCATTTTAGTATCATTGCATTAGTTACCCTTTAATTCATCATTAAGAGGCCCCTAAGACCCTTTATTTCGAATCTTGAGGCTTATTTCGGCTAAAAACCCAACAAAATCATCAAAAACACTCAAAATTTTAACCCACCTCAAAAATCTAGGGTGGGACTCATACGCCACCTTGGGCATATCAGTTCCCCTAGGTGGGACCCATACGCTATGGTTGGCATATGAGTCCCATTTGGGGATTTTTTAGGGCTTGAGTGGGAAAACCAAATTTTTAATTCAAATTTTTGGTTGATGTTGGCTTTTGAGATCTAAATAATGAAAAATTAGGAGTAATTCCTATATAAACAAGCTTCTAACTCATTATTTCATCTAAGCAAGAATTTTCAAGAGCGATTTCAAGATCCAAGCATTCAAGAGTCTTCAAACATTCTTTCACAAGAGCATTCAATTTTCTAAAGCAAGCAAAGTTGAAGTCTTGGAGTAGCATAAAACTGTTTTTGTAGGTCTTCAAGCTCACTTTCATTCAATATCTAGCATTTTCAAGGGTTGATCATTGTTTTCTATGGTGAATCATGATGGATTCTAGATTGGGGAGATGCAACTAGCCATCAAGCCAATCCTAATGACTTGTTTCCTAAGCGATTCCATCTTCCATTATCACTCTAAATTCAACCTAATGAAGGTACAAACATTATTAGGGATCATTTGGGTGATTAGAGATCTCTCAAAGTGATTCATTCATCTTCATATTCCATCCATGCACATCATTCTTGCACATTAGGATAGGGTTGCATTGCACTTCAGATTTCCTAATCTTAGACACACTTAAGGTTAGGGTTTACATTCCTATTTACATGCATATTTGATTTTTTCTATCAAGGTTTAATTATCAAACTAGGGGTTTGATCGAGGAAAATCCCTCATAAGAAAATCAAGTTCATATTTTTCTTTGTAGGTCTTTTCACATATTTGGATCTGCAAATCAATTTGGGAGAAAAGAGCAGGTGTTGAAGTGCAGATCTAAAATTTGAATTCCCAAAAAAGCGGAATGGGACTAATATGCCAGAAGTGGCATATGAGTCCCACTATAGTCATTTTTCTAGATTTTTGTAGATTGAGATACCCTTTTTCTAAAAACTTGTTCCTACACAGAAACCTAGATCTTGGATTGATATGCCTAGAATGGTGTATGAGTCCCAGTAGGTCAAATTTTCAAAAAAATTAGCAATTTAGAGCTCATTCCAACATCTCTCAGGTTTCCAAGTGCATATTTCTAAGATCTCACTTCTTTGTTTTGATTTTCATGCCTTTATAGGTCATTTAATAAAATATTACATCATATTAGGGTTACGTCTTACATCTTGCATTAAATTTGTCTTTCCAAGCCCTAGCTTGATGGTGATCCCCTCATTAATTTACAATCAGCCCCTAGGACAACCCTATTGCAAGATCTCATTATCTTTTGCATTGAGATCTTTGGGGTTATCCTTGAATGAGATAATTGGAAAGTGGGTCTTGCTCTATGTTCTAAACCCTATGAATTCATCATACCCCATTTTTCATTATTTCATAGACCTCTAGAGGTTACCAAGTTATTTGGTAAACCTCATGTGCTACCTTTTTAATATTGGAATAATTTCCATCTCACCTTTAAGGTCACTCAACACTTGGTATCAAGGTTCATTACTTGGTCAAATAGGTTGTTGGTTTTCACATTCCTAGTGATCAATAGGTTGAAAACTATAGGAAATTTGTCTACTCTTTTGTGCCACATCATGGGGCACTTGTCAATCCACATGATAGGTGGATTGCCTCTTACTTGATTATTTAAGCAAGGTCATATTGTGATTTAATCAACTCTTTTATCAGTCTCTTTGATAATGTGACTTAGGTTAATCATTGCGTGCAAGTTCTTTTGTGGAAGCACAAGGTTTTTTTTGTTATGATATTGGATGGAAATATTGACATGGTATCAAAGCCATGTAGTAAAAACCCTTAGCAAAATATTGCATTAAGCCTAACTAGAGTTCCATGCAACTTAATTTGCATGTAAAATTAATATCCATTGTGGGGTTTAGATATTGAAGTAGCTTTGTATTTTTTGTTTGTGTAGTAATGGAAAAAGTATCCCATTTTACTTAGTTTGGAAATGAATAATTAACATTAAAATGAGCTTAATGTTGCCTTGATTTAGTGTTGTAATGAGTTTTTCACATTCTCATTAAGTTTAGGGCCCTTTTTAATCAAATGAACTTAATTGTTCCTTATTTAGGGTGTTGTAAAGTGTATCTTTACACTTTCACACTAATCTAGGGATTTATTAATTAATTGAGGTTAATTTGAGCTTAATTGGCCTGTTTAATTCAAATCCAATCCTAATTAATTATAGATTATGAAGGATAAAGCTCTACATTCAATAATAATATTACACAACACTTAGTTTTGCAAGGTGTGTGTCCTAGGTTAGTGACCTAGGACCCATTTGCCACCTAGCAAATGGGTCCTCACTAGGTCCTAGGACCCCCTTTTTAAATAACATTTCATATTTTCTGAAGTGTGTCCTAGTTATATGTTCTAGGACTCATTCGCCCTATGGTGAATGGGTCCTTACTTAACCCTAGGACCCCCCCTTGGGATATGTTTTTGGTAGTATTTTAATAATTCCAAATCCTAGATCTGATGTCGACATATGTTATTTGAATTTCAGGAATTAAGAGTAAGATAAGTATAAATACAAGGTTATTTCACATAGTTTCACCTAGAAAATTCAAGCTATCATAAGAGAACTTTAAGAAGAGAATTATAGAGAATTCAAGAGCATTCAAGAAGGCATTCGAGGGAATATTATTAAAGTTTATTGCAACAATCAAAGATCCATTCCATCATGTCAAAGTCATGCATGTTGTTGAGCTAATGTGATATTGTAGCATTGGTGGTCAAGTTCAAGTGTTCAAATCCATTATATTGTGTCAAGTTCATGATCAAGATCTACATTCATTGAAGCCATTCCATGATAAATTTCATATTTGCAATCCAAGGTTCAATTGAGGATTGGTGAATTGTGGCATTACATTTTTCATTCATCTTCCCTTTTATGCATTGTTTCATTTCAAGGTTTAATTACCAAAACAAGGTTTGACCAAGGAAAATCCCTATTCTCTAACAAAAAAACATTTTTTTCTCCTTTTGATGTGTGACTACAAGTTCTATGTTGAAGATCAAGTGGAGAGAAAAAGTTACAAAAGTTGTCAAAGTTGTCAAAGTTGTCATCTTTCTTGCAAGATCACGAAAATTCTTCTACAAAATTTATTTCCAACTTTCAAGAGCTAAACACCTAGGATCTGGGAGTGTAGAAATTGAAGAATAGAACCTAGAAATTGATTTTCCAAATCCCTAGCAGGGACCCATTCGCCACTGGGTGAATGAGTCCTCAATGAGACCTGAAAAAGTACTTTTTGCATCAGGTACACATCATTCAACCCTCTTAAAACCTTCCTTTTGATTTCTATATTAGTTAGGTTTTATTTATAATTTTCAATTGAAAATTATAGCCCTCATAATTGAATGAAATTAGAGAAGTAGGTGCATCATTTTGTTTTATTTTGATTGAAACCTCAGAAATATGTGGTTTCCACCTTTTAGAATATGGAGCTTGCGTTTAGGACCTATTTCACTCAAGTTTCACTCAAGGATACCCTAGAGATCTCAATCCAATGATAGAATGAGGGAAAGAAACCTGAAATAGGGTGTCCTAGGGTGTGATTAGAGGTATGAAAGGGGTTCACCACCAAGCTAGGGTTTGGAAATACAAGAAATGAATGCAATGTGAAAAACCTAGCTAGATGATCTAGGAAATGAAATTAAAATATAGAATAACAAACTAAGAAAGTAAAAAGGTACACCTGGAAACCTGTAGAAGCCCGAAGCAAGGTATAAAATGATGAAAATGTTGATCTTAATGTTCACTAGGACTAATACACAAGTTTGGGTTATTTAGTCCCAAATTGGGGTTTCTGAGTAGGAATAGAAATCTAGCAGTGACAAGTTTGAAACTCTTGAAAACTGGAAAAATCCATGTACTAGGACTCATACGCTAGAAGCAACATATCAATCTCATTTATTTTTTTGAGGGGTCAAATTTTGAATCTATTCTCCTATCTTTACTCTTCCTTCCAATCCTAATTTATAGATTTGAGATGCTAAATTCTACTCTGTAGGTGTCTTTTAATGATCTTGTAAACAAGGTGACAACTTTGACAACTTTGCAAACATGAAAAATTCTTCCAATCTTACTCTTCAATGTATCTTCAACCTAGATCTATAAATCACACACTAAAGAGAGGGAAAAATGTTGTTTTGTTAGTAGAAAGGGGTTTGCCTTAGTCAAACTCCATTTTGGTAATCAATCCTTCAAATGAAATGAAATAGAAAGGAGGAATGATGAATGAAGAAAAAGAAATGTTGCAACTCACCAAACCCTTGAATAGGATGTTACAGTCTTGTAAGTAATGGCTAGCATGAATGTGGATCTTGACTCTTGCTTGAATGATATGGATCTTGTCTTGAAGGATATCTTGAATCATAAAACCCTATATCACAACTATTAGCTCAAAAACAAACATGATGCATGATGAATTTGACATGATGCTTGATGAATTTGACATGATGCTTGATACTTGAATAATGCTTCACAATGCTTGATATCACTCTTGAATAATCTTGTAAACTCTTGAAAGTGCTCTTATGATAACTTGATGACTTTTAACCCTGCTAGTTCTCAAATTTTCTATAATGATTGAATACTTGAATTGCTAGGTGAAAAATGAATGAAATAACCTTGTATTTATACTTGTTTATGCTAAATTTCTTGAAATTACAACACTAGAAGCAGACATCATATATAGGATAATAAAACCCCACAAGAATTTTGAATTTAAATTAGGTCTAAGCTAAACAAGACTCATACACTAGTTGGGGCATATGAGTCCCATTAGGCTAAGCTTGGGACACATTTTTTAAGAAATGCTTAGTTTAATATGAAATTTAGATCTAGGCCTCGAAACCTATAAGGTGGTACCCATATGCCCAAGGTGGCTATGTATCCCAAATCACTAAATCTGAGCCATACAATCCAAAAACATTGAATTATGATTGGACAATTGATGTATGTTGGGATTATCCTCAAAAAGATGCATTAATTAAGGCTTGTGGATGAAAAATAAGGCCAATTAAAGCATATAGAAGCTCAATTAATTAATAAAACCCTAGATTAGTGTCAAAGTGTAAGAAAAAACCTTACAACACCCTAAATAAGGCACAATTAAGTCCATTTAGTTCACAAGGGCCCAAACAAGTGTGAAAATGTAAAGGGATACATTTTTCTACACTACATTTAGCCCCCACTTTAGTGAGAGGAGAACTTGCTTCAAACTCACACTAAAGTAGTTTTCATCAAGAGGGTCCAAGTGTACCAATACTAGTGAGATAGGATGAAACAATCAAGAGGGATGATCAATCCCCGGATCAAGATCTTATGGCAACTGAGGGCACAAAAGAACACACATGAAAATGATATGGGGAGCAACAATAAGGCACAAGCATACACTGCCAAAGGTGAAAGAAAAAAAATAAAAGAAAAAACTAAAGGGGAGGATCAAGATTCAACCATTTGTCCCGCATGTTGTGGATCAAATCTAGGATATTTTTTCAAAAATGCACACTCACTCTGACACAATGAAACTCTAGGTTGTCCACTGGGTGAGTATCCAAAAGGGTGAGACACATATGAACATGGACGGTATGCGCTCACAAGCAATCGGATATGGGAAAGTCACACCTAAGTTTGGCTCCCATACATACAACCATACCAAAGCTATATCTCCTAATAACTTTGATAAGGCACCAAATAATACTAAAATTTGAGCTTCATGAGGCAAGAAAAGCTTCTTATGCTTGAAACTCATGAACAAACAAGATGGCACCATAGGGAAGAAAAGTGTGTTATGCAATGTGGCCATATAACTGAAAATGTAAAAAGAGTGCAAGGTATGTTCAAAGGATCTTTGCTTAGTTCATGTAAGTTCTTAACTTAGGGGAAATCATGCCTAATGTATCCAAGAGAGGACCAATTGAAGAATATAATATTCACAACTTAGGGGATGAATTGTGTCGTATCAAGCCACTAAGAGGAATATAATATGCTAAGAGAGATTGCACTCTTGAAGGAAATCACACCCAATGTCACCACAAAGTGAAAGACACATCACATGAAGTAAGAAGACTACACCATGAAACATAAAAAAAATGAAAAATAATAATTCCAATGCATGCCCCCACTTTAAAGAAATTGCTAAACACCATGATGTGAGAAATTACTTTAAAGTAGCAAATGCTAACATTAAAGAGGACATGAGAGCTTATTCGGAAAGCCCTATTCCAAGTCATATGTTTCCAAATAAAGCTACGTCATAAAAAGGAAAGAGGGGTTGCCCCCAAAATGGAATCCCAAACACATGAGGGATACATGGATTTGGGGTCAGTATGTCTTTGCTACAATGTTTTTAGATAGCTCATAACTATCATCATTCCCCAAATACTCATGGAATATAAGAATGGCACAAAGAGAGTGAAAACAAAGAAAATCCTTTAGGTCAACATGGAAGATACCTAAATTTCTCAACACCTTTCATCATCCCCAAAAGGAAAACGGAAGACAAATGAAAAGATAAATGTTTACAACATAGAGAAGAATGTAGGTACAAATAAAGGAATGTCACAAAGAGAGAGAGATACATCAAACATAATGGTATGAGGGATATCATAGTATGCACATGCAATCACACAAAAGAAACATGAAAAATAAGATAAGAATAGTAAGGCACATGTGATTCAACCTCTAACAGGTTTTCCGCATCCCAATTGTGTTGATCGTATATGAAATACAGACAACTAGCCAAAGGGACAACAAAAAATGAACTTCTAGGACAAGGCTATCTAATTCTTGTCCCCATTGTGTGTAAAACAAGAATGAGCTAATATAGGTGATGAGAAAGAGCTCCTTGAATTTTGAAATGATTTGCAATGAATGTAAAGCATGTAATAGTGAGAATGTGATGATTCTTCAACTGATACATGGGAAGGAGTAAGATATGCTTTAAGGGATTATCTCTATGATATCAAAAATTTTAAATATTTTTTTAAATCATGATATTCATCTGTACTATGTCCAATGTTCCTATGATATCGATAATGTGATGTGTTTGTATAGTTCTTAGGATTGGGTTTTTGATCTTCTCGTATGGGTGGTAATGTGATCAATCCTTTTTGTTGAATTATCTATAAATTTCTTTTAACAGTAGCTGGTGGATAAGGGGATTGTAGTTTCTTTAGTTTGTAAGGCTTTCGTTTCTTGATAGATTCACCAAATTCTCATGTTATATGTTGATGAGGGGGACCTAAGATAATCTTATCATCCCTATCTTCATTATGATCCATTGGTTGTTCATTAGGAAGGAGGATACTTATGTCAGGAGGAGGGTTTTGATATCCTAACCCTTTGGTATCTTTAGTTGGTATTTGCTCTAAAAGTTGGTGAATTTCATGTTCACTTGTTGTATCACATCCTTGTTTCTTAAGATTGTAAATCCTTTTCCATATGTCTCTTCTAGGCTGATGGGGTGTTTTTTACCTTGTTGACATAGAATGGTTGAATGTTTGCTTGATTAAGAGGGAACTAGGTTCACCTATTGTAGGGAACTTAGGTTTAGCTTGCATCTTAGTTTTAGGATGTAAAAGACCAAACATCTAAAGAGGTGTTGGTTGTTTCATAGAAGGATAAACGAATGCATTAGTCTCAAGGTTGTTAAGGAAATCATTTATGAAATTTTTCATGTTGTCACCATCTTTTCCAATGATGTCAACATCACGAGGACATGCATTAGGAGTTGAGTGAGCATGTGCAAGTTCAATTTCATTAGGGTCATTTTTTAAAGCGCGACCTAACACATCAAATAATGACTTCAATGACATCCAAAGCTTACCAAAGCACATATCCATGATGAAATGAAATACAAAAATGTAGAATTAAATGTGCAAATGCAACTTTAAAATTATGCAATTGACAAAATGAACCAAATCAAGATAGATGCAATGAAATGAATGAAATAGAAACTTTGCAAATTGAAATAGATAACTAACAACAAGAAATAGAAACAAAAGAATAGAGTTTTTAATGTTGTAAAATGTAGTTTCAAATATGGAACAAGACTAAATCACCTAATTGAAACATAGATTTTTGGGACCCTATGGACTACTCTTGCACTTCTAGGGTTTTTCACCTAAAAGGAGAATAGGGCCAAAAATGCTAATGTATCACTCAAATTAGGATATATGCAATGTTACCTAGGCTAGATGAAGTAAACCAAATGCAATGACTAATCTAAATGACTTGAAAATGAATGAAAAACTAAGATTTATGCTTTGTTTGAAAACACAAGTGTTATTTGCAAAAAGGTTAAAATAATGAACAAAAATGCAACTTTTAACCAAACAGAAAAGTTGTTTCTCAAAATATGTGCACCTAAAAAGTTATAGAGGACTAGAGAAAAATCTGAAAAGCTGATGAAATTTGAACTTGGGCTGACTGGGACTCATTTGCCACCTTGGGCGAATTAGTCCAGATCATGACTTTTTTGCACAAAACCTGTTTTCTGACAACTAAGGATCTGAAACTGCATCTGACTCAAATCTGCATCTTAGGGTGGACTCATTCACCATGCATGGTGAATCAGTCCTCTTTCTAATTTTTGCAATCTCAAAACATAGATTTGTACCTTGACACCTGCACAACAATTTTTGACAGAAACCTGATTCCAGATCTCGGAAAATTCTAGAAAATAGCTTAAAAGAGTTGGTCTAGTGGGGGGTTTTCCTTAGTCAAACCCCTAGATAGGTAATTAAACCTTGAATAGAGAAAAATCTTCATAAACCCTAGCCTTAGATGTGTTAAAGACTAGGAAAAGATGAAATGTAAGAAGGGCCCTATTCTATTGCTCTAGAACAAGACATGCAAGAGTGATTGAAATGATGTGTTTAAAGACTAGGAAAATATGAAATGTAAGAAGGGCCTATTCTATTGCTCTAGAACAAGACATGCAAGAGTGATTGAAATGATGCAAGATATCAACCCTAGAAACCTTACAACACATGAAACATAGGAATAAAATGGCATGCAAATGCTAAAAAAACACATGCAAATCTTAATATGAAGATAGAGTCAAAATGGAAGATGGAATCAATAGGAAACCAAGTCCTTAGGCATGATTTGGTGGCTAGTTGCACCTCTTCACCATAGATTTCTTCATGATTCACCATAGGACCCATCATCAACCCTTTGCAATGTTGGATCTTGACAAGAAAAGTGAGCTTCAAGACTTGCAAAAACCCTAGTTTTTGCCCTAAAACTTCAACTTTTGCTAATGAAACTTGTTATAGAAGACTTTACCCTAAATATTTCTCTTGAGAGATGATAAAAAGATGATATATGGATGTGTAAAATGACTTGAAATGTGTATTTATAAGCAAAAAAACCTTATTTTCTCATTAATTAGACCTAAGAGGTTGACATTCACCAGAAATAAAAGTTAAATTGATTAAATTCCTGCTTAATTTTGAATTTTCCCTCAAAGGGGACTCATTTTCCACCCTTGGTGAGTGGGTCCCACTAGAGGGGAATCATTCACCCAAGGTGGAAAATGGGTCCCACTACTACTGTTTCAAGGTGGGTTATCGGGGTATGGTGTCATTAAATTTTGTTTGTCAGGTTTTATGTGATTTCTCAGGTGAAACAGGCCTCTAGATCAAAATTAATAGGTCTAACGGGCCTATAAATGTTGTTTTGAAGGAGAAATGATGTGAGGGAACTCAAAATTGGGTCCAATTATGCGTGACATTATCTCTTTTCTCAAGAGGGTCCAATTTTCTACAACACATTTAGCCCCCACTTTAGCACCCATATGACTCTATGTGCATATGTAAGCTAAAGGACTCTAAATGATGCACCTTACTACATAAAAGGATACATATTCAAAAGGATGGGAGAACAAATCCCCCAATGTAGTTATCTACACAACCACAACATTAGGAACCGTATATTGCAATACATGTTCGTTAATTGCTCAAAAATCCTTTTATCTAACTCTTAGGAATCTAATTCAAGGGTAGACATATTCCCCCCCTTGATTTCACTTGCTTTACGGAGGTGGAATCAAGGTAGCAATCTTGCCACATCAAACAAGAAACATCATATTGTAGGGAATTTCCAAGTACCATGCCACATAACGATAGGAAAATGATGATTTCAGGTGCAGAATGATCATTCCAATGCATCAAATGGCATTGAAAATGGATTACCCTAGCACCCATTATGATGATTTGAAGGAGATAGATGTCATGAAACCTTTAAGAGACAATAACCCTATGATAATGTGTAAAAGTAAGAAGAGGTGAAGAGTGATTAAAGAAATAGGATGAATTAATTTGTCACTTACTATTCATTTTACCTTCGTGTAGCTTGAAAGTGATGAGTGAGAGAAGAACATGTCAAGCAGACGAGATTACACGCCTTCGTGGTTGGATGATCTTCATGAGCAGGTAGCACACGACGATCTGTATCATGAGGTGAGTCGATTCTGTAACTTTCGTGTTGTGATTTAATGGTATTTTAATGATTTTTATGCATGGATAGGTTAATTTAGGGTTCTTGGAAAAAAGTTCTTAAAGTGTCCCCTTTTTACGCAAAGTGTCCCTTTTATTCACAAAGTGTCCCTTTTGTTTGCAAAGTGTCCCATTTATTTGTGAAGTGTCTAAAAGGGTTCTAAAGTATCTAGGGCCATTAGGGAAGCACACTAGATTATCTTTAGCAAACTTGCATTATGAAAATTAGATGAAAATGAGAGTGTTTTATGATGATTTTGATAGGTTCCCGCTCGGTCACGACAATGGCTAGGGGAAAGATAGTTGAAACTTTTGAGAAATCATGCACCAGTGCTATCAGCGGAAAAGGAAGATCATTTACAGTCAGTGGGTATCTATTGGGCATATCTTATTCCACCCATGAGATACCATAATGCCATGCTGATGGCTCTGTGCGAGCGTTGGGTTGCAGATACCTTTACATTTCATCTTCCCACATGAGAAATGACCATCACACTTGAGGACGTACACCACATTCTCTAAGTTCCTATTTGGGGAACACAAGTGTATTTCTGGGGGGATCAGTCATTTTGGGAGAAGAAGAGAGATGTGTAGTATTGTTTGGATGGACCTATTCATGATGAGAGGGTTAGAGTGTGGATCGAGCTTCCCATGCTGTTGTATTCATGAGCTCCTATGGTTAGACAGATTATGATGGACACAATGGCACTAGTTATCAATCTAGATGGATGAGCGACACACTTGGATGGGGGACTGGTACACTTGGGATGAGGGATGTACGAGCAAAGGACAGTCTATGCCTAGGGTCGCTACATTCGAGCACACTTGTATTATGATCTTGGTAGGTTTGTATTTCGAGAGATTGATAGTATAGTCCATTATACACTTCTATAGGTGTGGTTCCTTGAGCATATCACATGTACCAGGCCTGTCGAATACCCTTGTACTATAGCAGCAGGATACCCATGAGCATTCGGCTATCATTTGTGATGGTTGTGGCAGTATGGTGATTTACACTTTTGGAGGGTGAGATTCGATCAGATGGAGGAGGATGAGATCCTATGGAGGCCCTATCTACTCACTCAACAGTGGCTAGACCCCACCAAATAGTTATGAAGGATGCAGATGGATAGATATCTAGTAGGGAGGCATGATTACATCATACAACCATTCTATTATGGGTGAGTCATGAGATAGTTTGGATAGGTGCAGACACCACCAAGGGAGTTCCACTTCATTAGATGATCAATGTGGAGTTCCCAGAGGCCAGGTGACACTATTCGGCTAACGATAGATCATGTACAAGAGAGTGATTATGATGATTCAGATCATGACTAGCCACCAGTCTCCGACGCTTATGATGTCAGTAGCACAGACGAGAACAAGGAGTGGTGGTCATATGCATGACCAAATCCTATGTTCCCCATGGATTTTTCTCTAGGTGATGTAGAGCTAGCAGTAGATGAGGGTGATGAGCTAGAGGAGAGAGCAGAGGAGGTACAGTACAATCCAGTAGATATTTTTTATAGATATTATCAATGAGGAGTACCAGTTCGAGGCCGATCTAGATTATGAGTACTAGGATGGAGGAGAGGATGAGGAGGAGGAGAATGAGGATTATGAGGAGGATTATTATTACAAGGAGGAGCCACCCCTGAGTGAGGGTGATGAGGTAACTATTGAGTATCAATACAAGCATGGAGAGTTGTCACATACTTATAGGATCAGATCATGGGTAGTAGCTATAGCAAACATCAGCACACATAGTTAGAGAGAGGCTAGCACATCTTCCATGCCCCCCAGAGATGAGGAGGTTGACATTCTTCATGCGTCTGGAGACATAGGTGATGACGTTAGATTTGATGCATGTCCTTTAGTGATTTATGTTGTATTTGTGTATATATATATCATGATGATGTGTTATTGATTTTTTAAATGATCTATCTCTTAGGAGTGATGAGAGACTGACAAGAGTTCTATCATTAGGTAGCCATAGATATACTACCAACATCCCTCGAGGAGGATGAGATAGATCTTGACTACATGCCCCCACTGATTGTGGAGGAGGAACCAGAGTCACTTAGACCATTCATAAGGCTGCGAGCAACGTATGACAGTGTGAGGAGGTGACTCTGTTGGGATTAGAGTGCACTACACTTAGCAAAGGTAGAGAGACTGTAGGAAAAGCTAGCACAAACACGAGCGAAGAGGGACTAGATGGAAGATGAGCGGCTAATAGTCATTGGGTGAGTAAAGGGTTTGGAGTATGCATTGAGACTCAACAGTTCATAATCACTATTACACATGACCATCTCATGACGTCTAGGGACTAGATCGTGAGTGCTAGATACTGAGGGGTCTAGCTCTCATAGACCATTTTGATATTGCATACGATTCTGAGATGTATATAAAACTTTGATATATATATAGACATGCACCTTTGATATTATGATGATGTATCTTTTGGTATGCAAATATTAAATTCTATGTGATTAATTAAATTGCTTATGGTAAAAATTATTTAATTAATGGCTTCATGATTTAACAGGAATGGTGTGATCTAATATAAAACATATTTCAGTTTTATCATAGATACAACATTGATAAATGAAAAAGAATATGCTAAATTAAATACACCAATAAGGATTTAATTTAACACAATAGGAGGGTGAATAGTATGAAGCCTAAAGTAATTATAAAATTAACTTAAATAATTACCTTATTGTTCAAGACAAACAAAAATTTAGTTGTCAAGAATAGAGCAATGTGAAAGTTATAACAACAAATAACTTTAAGCAACACTTATATATCACTCATACTATTCAAAGGGGATTAGAGATAATACTGATATAGATGCGTGGCATTAATAGGTTCTGTATGGGCCATTCCATCAAACTGTGTTAAGAGATAAGCACTAGACCCATAATTGGTATCAACTATGTAAGGTCCCAACCAATTAGGGCTGAACTTATCTTTGTCTTCATTGTCAGCAGGAAACAATTATTTGATTTTCAATAAGAACAAAATCTCCCTTAGAAAATGATCTAGGGATAACATGAATGTTGTATTTTTGTTGTAATTGCTTGATGTGAGCTTGGAGATGTTCGAGAGCGTTAATGTTTTGTTCATCAAGCATCTCAAGTTGATGTAATCATTGTTTTGTATAAGTGTTAGTGTAAAAAAGATCTTGGAGGGAAACTCGCAAAGTAGGAATTTCTAACTCCAAGGGCATAATCGCATCAATACCATAAACAAGGCTATAAGGGGTATTTCTTATGGATGAACGAACATTAGTTCTATAAGCCCAAAGCATGTAAGATAGTTGCATATGCTAGTATTTATGATTATTGTGAATATTTTTCTTAAGGATTTGTTCAAGAAGTTTAT
Organism: Sequoia sempervirens; assembly: GCA_007258455.2. Classification (NCBI taxonomy): domain Eukaryota; kingdom Viridiplantae; phylum Streptophyta; class Pinopsida; order Cupressales; family Cupressaceae; genus Sequoia; species Sequoia sempervirens. The sequence goes on along the minus strand of VDFB02000009.1, from coordinate 6,582,322 downwards.
TAATATTTTCAGCTTGTCCATTGGATTGCGGATAATATAGTGTAGAGAAATGATGTTGAATATTAAATGTTGCAAGAAATTTTTGAACTTCGCTATTCTTAAATGGTGTTCCATTGTTTGAAACAATTGCATAAGGAAGTACAAAGTGAGCAATTATGTATTCTAATATGAATCGATAAATTACTTTAGGAGTTGTTGAACAAAGAGGAATAGCTTCTACCCATTTTTGTGAAATAGTCAGTTGCGGTTATGATAAATGTATGTCTAGCAAAAAAAGGAGGTGAAAATTTTCCAATAAGATCTAACCCCCATACTAAAAATGGCCAAATGGGAACATTAGAACATAGCTCAACAATAGGAGCGTGAATCAAATTGCTATGTTCTTGGCATTTGTGACATTGTTTAACATAGGAAAAATAATCCTTTTCCATATGTCTCCAATAATAACCCATATGAATAAGTTTTTGCACTAACAAACGACCTCCAAAATGACCTCCACAAGCACCAGCATGAGCCTGTTCAAGCGCTAAAGGGATTTCAGAATCTTTAAGACAATGTAATAGGAGACCATTGAAAAATATTCTATATAACGCATCATCAAGAATCACATATTTAGTTGCGAGTTTATGTAAGCACTTTCGAGTATTTGTTGTGATAGGTTCAAGAATGGTACCATCGTTTAAGTAGTTGTATATTGTATCATACCATTCACACGAAGTTGCTTGAGTTATCGCCAAAATTTCTTCTAACGGAGTATCGATGAGAGTTTTCATGATGGGGTGAATAACGAATGTGAAATTTGTAGATGGATCATGTGGGGATATGAGAGAAGCTGCACTCACCATTGCATTTGCATGTCGATTATCTTTGCGTGGGATGTTATCAATGGTGAATGAGTCAATTTTTTCTAATAATTTTATTATGAGATCCTTGTATCTTAATAATTTGTCATGTTTAGTTTGATATGAACCATTGATTTTTTTTATGACTAATTGTGAATCTCTAAAGATCTTAATATGTTTAGTGTGAAGAGATAGTGCAGCTTGCAAACCTACAATCAATGCCTTATACTCAGCTGTATTATTTGTGCATAGGAAATTTAAACGGTAGGATAAAGGAATAGGTTTTTCGTCGAGTGAAATTAGGACCACTCTAGCACCAAAACCTATTCGATACTTAGATCCATCAAAAAATAATTCCCATGGTTTAATATCAATGGTTAAGACATGATCATCAGGAAAGGAATCGTTAGTAGTGAAAGCAAAGGGAGAAGGAGCATCAACTAAGTGATCGGTTAAGGCTTGACCTTTGATTGATTTTTGTGAAACAAATTTAAGATCAAACTCAGTTAACAACATCACCCACTTATCTAAGCGTCTTGAAAGATCGGTTTTGTTGAAAATATATCTAAGAGGATCAAATTTTGTGACAATTTGTACTTCAACATTTAGTAAATAATGTCGTAACTTACTAGTAGTGAATACAAGAGCCAAACAATGTTTTTCAATTGGTGAATATCATGTTTCATAATCAATTAAGGTATAGCTAATGTAATAAAAAGGGTGTTCTTTACCATGATCGTTGTGTTGAGCCAACAATGTTGCAAGAGCATGGGTAGATGTGACAATGTACAAGATAAACGGTCGATGTGGCATGGCAAGTTGTAAAATAGGTGGAGTGGCTTTATATTCCTTTATACTCTCAAAATCCTATTTACAATCTACATCCCAATCAAAAGGGACACCCTTTTCAAGGAGATTCATGAAAGTTATTGTACGATCAACTAAAGATGCAATGAAATGATGAATAGCTTGAATTCAACCTTGTAACATACACAACTGCGAAATATTCTGGGGAGGTGGCATGTTAATGATGGAATCAATTTTCTTTGTGTCCACTTTAATGCCTCTGTGAGATATGACAAACCCAAGAAGTTTACCATTATCTACGCCAAAGACACATTTTTTTGGATTTAATCACATGTTGTATTGTTTTATGCATTCAAATATTTTATGAAGGACATTCACATTGTCTTGTCATGTTAACAATTTAGTGAGGATATCATCAACATAGTCTTCTAAAATTTTGTGAATATAATCATGAAAGATTAATTTCATTGCACGTTAATAAGTTGCATTGGCATTCTTTAAACCGAAGGGCATCACAACCCAACAAAATGTAACCCAAACAGTTGTAAAGGTGGTTTTGTATTGATCTTGAGGATCAATAAGGATTTGATTATAACTAGAAAATTCAACCATGAATGACAACAAAGCATGTCCAATAGTTGAATCCATGATCATGTCTATATTAGGAAGCAAAAAATAATCTTTTAAGGAGACTTTATTCAAGTCTCAAAAATCTGTGCATATCCTAATATGATTATCGAGTTTGGCAACTATGACAATATTTGAGAACCAAGGGGAATAATCAATAGGTTTAATAAAGCCTACATCAAGAAGTTTCTCTAGTTCCTCTTTAACACACAAGGCTACGTTAGGGTGCATTTTGTGAATCTTTTGATAGACGGGTTTAGCATTTGTAACAAGGACAATGTTATGCATCACAATTTTCAAGTCAATTCCTGACATATTAGAATATTTCCAATAATTTAATAATTTTTTTTTAGGAAAATCATGAAGTAAGGTGGTCATATCTTCTTTTTCTTCATCATCAAGGAACTTCCCAATTTTAATAATTTTATCTTTATTATGAATGTCCATAAGCACATCAATTGTATCTCCTAAAGGGAGTGCATTGGATTTAGGACTTTCAGATTCAGAGAAGTCTTCAATGATATCACTTGCTTCTTGTTTGGTAACATTTAAAGCATGGGAAATGTGTTTCATATAAGTATGAGAGTATGGGGTATCGTAAACACCTAAAAAAATTTTCAAAGCCTCATCACTATCGACATACGTCAATGAAGGTGGTAAGGTTATATCCAGCAAATCGGGATGTTTGATTGTGAGTTTGTCTTGCGGGTGGCATGTTATAATGTTAATGTTTAAAGATGGTCGTTGAGTAGCATTGGTCATTTTAGAAAAAGAATATCCTAATCCAATTTTTTTTCTTGCGTATTAGGTTCAATAGGGACACAAATACCTTGTACATGTTTTCCACACCCTTTTCCAATATAGCCTAATTGTTTGAGAAATTTACAACCTTCCCCATAAAGTCATTCCATTTCATGCGGGGTAAGTGGGGATTGATAATCTATCTCATCAAAATTTGTTGTGTATGTTGCATTTTCATCCATATTGTAAGAGATAGATGTTTGAGACGATTGTTCAAAATTTTGAGTGGACATAATTGCTGGTTTTTCATGTTTCTCATCTTTCTTTTGTGTAAGTATGTATTCACCCATGAACGAGGGTGTGAATTCTAAGGATCCCCAATCATCACCAAATAATTTAGAGACTGATTCCATATCGTTGTGTTCAATTTCAAGAGGTTCGATGTTAGAAGTTGGAATCAAAAATTTCAAAGGACTTGTAATCCCTTTTACAAGGTGCAAGCAACTTTCAGACTCAAAGTCTATTTCAATTTGATATATACAATTGTTATAAACATACTTCATGATCACGATGAAGGGTGGAAGGTACTGCATTCATCTCATGAATCCATGGTTGACCTAAAAGGAGATTATATGAAATATCACAAGGCATGACATGGATAGGAGTTTGCAAAGTAACCACCCCAACCATTATCTATGAAAGTGCATTTGATACTAGTGTGATAGAATTGAGCGATGATCATAAAGGCATCATGTTGTTTTTGTAACTCCAAGGAGGGAGCTCATGTTGATGAAAAGTAATATCAAGACTATGTTTTTGAACAAGAGCTTCCACATCATTCAAAGTGGTTCTAGGAGGAATTGTGAGTTGTTTTAAAGCGGTTTGAAGAATTGTGTTATAAGTTGGTGAAGTTTGAAGTAAATCCCAAAGAGAAATTTTGGCAAGAGTATTCTTTAATTGTTCAACAAGATCATACTCCTTTGTAGGTGAGTTATAACAAGGAGCACTAGGTGGATTAGGTAAGGGTAATGATGGGGGAGTTGGTTGTGGCAGTTGTGGGTTATTTCGTGTGTTATATGTATGAGCAACAATATCATCACTAGATTGTTGTGATACATTAGTGTTAAGTGGGTGGAGGGTGTGGCATGTTTTATTAGAGGGATGAAGCAAATGTGAGGGTGAGTAAAGGATAATTTTAGGTTGAATTACATTAATGTCCTTGATTTTAGAGGTGTCACAACAAACCATAGCAGATGAGTTGGATGAGATGAAGTCTTGAAGAGACTCGTCTAGCAAATGCAAATCATCACTACTAAAAGGTGTGAAGGGTAAATGGTCGTTAACTGGTTTAGGATGTTCAAGAAAATAATTAGAGGCATTAACACTTGTTATATCAAGTTGGTTACCACAAACCTTAGTGGATGACTTATGCGAGATGAAGTCTTGGATGGATTCATTTAACAAATCAAAGTCATCACAATCAAAAGGTTTGAGGGGGGATTTGTCATTAATGGTGTTAGGTTTCTCATTACAAGAATTGGAGAATCAAGTGAGTGAGAGGACGCCTTTAAGGGCTTCATCTAACTTATCGACATCATCACTACGAAGTGGCTTGGATGAGATTTTGTTTTGAATTTGAATCATATGTTTAATTGGATCATTTGATGTGTTGGGTGATTGGCTTTGGATATTTGCTAGAGTTTCCTCAATGTAAGTTGATCGGAAAGGACTACAAAATATGACTGAAAATGGAACTTGTAAAAGTCTAAGACTATCCATAAATGCCATGAAAATAAATGAACTTTATGCTAAGAAAATAGAAAGAATTGAATTGAAACAGAAATGTAATGACAAAAAATAGAAAGATGCAATGCGGGAAATTAAATTCTGCAAATGCTGATGCAAAACTACAAAGGGATTGATTCACCCTAGGTGGCGAATGAGTCTAAGGAGATGGTTTTTTTAATGTTTTTTCTAATTTTTATTTTTGTGTTTTTTTTTGTGAAATTTCAACTCTATACAATGCAAATGCAGAGATGTAAAATAATGCAATGATATAAAGTAAAGAATGCTTTCACTAATGCAATGCTTTGAAGAATCCTAAAAAAATGCAAGAGAATGAAATGTAAGATGCAATTAGATGTAAATCAGAATGTTGTTATGCTCAAAAGTTGGGTTCACCAAAATGAAACATAGGTTTTTGGGACCCTATGGACTACTCTTGCACTTCTAGGGTTTTTCACCTAAAAGGAGAGAGATAGGGCCAAAAATGCTAATGTATCACTCAAATTAGGATATATGCAATGTTACCTAGGCTAGATGAAGTAAACCAAATATAATTGACTAATCTAAATGACTAAAACTGAATGCAAAACTAAGATTTATGCTTTGTTTGAAAACATAGTGTTTGCAAAAAGGTTAAAATAATGAACAAAAATGAAACTTTTAACCAAACAAAAAGTTGTTTCTCAAAATATGTGCACCTGAAAAGTTGTAGAGGATGAGAACAATCTAAAAAGTTGATGAAATCTAAACTTGGGTTGATTGGGACTCATTCTCCACCTTGGGCGAATCAGTCCTAGATCAGGACTTTTCTGCACAAAACTTGTTTTTTGACAGTCGAGGATCTAAAACTGCATCTGACTCAAATCTACATCTTAGAGTGGAATCATTCACCATTCATGGTGAATCAATCCTCTTTCTAATTTTTTCAATCTCAAAATTTAGATCTATACCTTGACACCTTCACAACAATTTCTGACGAAAACCTGATTCTGGATCTCAAAAATTCCTACAAAATAGCTTAAAAGAGTTGGTCTAATGGGGAATTTTCCTTAGTCAAACCCCTAGATAGGTAATTAAATCTTGAATAGAGAAAAATCTACATAAACCCTAACCTTAGATGTGTTAAAGACTAGGAAAAGATCAAATGTAAGAAGGGCCCTATTCTATTGCTCTAGACCAGGACATGCAAGAGTGATTGAAATGATGCAAGATCTCAACCCTAGAAACCTTACAACACATGAAACATAGGAATAAAATGACATGAAAATGCTAAACCAACACAATGCAAACCTTAATCTAAATATGGAGTGGAAATGGAAGATGGAATCAATAGGAAACCAAGTCCTTAGGCATGATTTGGTGGCTAGTTGCTACTCTTCACCCTAGATTTCTCCATGATTCACCATAGGCATCCATCATCAACCTTTTGCAATGTTGGATCTTGACAAGAAAAGTGAGATTCAAGACCTGCAAAAAACCCTAGTTTGCTGCCCTAAAACTTCAATTTTTGCTAATGAAACTTGTTGTAGAAGACTTTACCCTAAAAATTGCTCTTGAGAGATGATAAAAAGATGATAGATGGATGTGTAAAATGACTTGAAATGTGTATTTATAAGCAGCAACACATTATTTTCCCATTAATTAGACCTAAGAGGCTGACATTAACTAGAAATAAAAGTTAAATTGATTAAATTCCTGCTTAATTTTGAATTTTCCCTCAAAGGGGACTCATTCACCACCCTTGGCAAATGGGTGCCACTACTACTGTTTGAAGGTGGGTTGTCAGGGTATGGTGTCATTAAATGTGGTTTGTCAGGTTTTATGTGATTTCTCAAGTGAAACAGGCCTCTAGATCAAAATTAATAGGTCTAAGGGGCCTATAAATGTTGTTTTGAAGGAGAAATGATGTGAGGGGATTCAAAAGTGGGTCCAATTATGCATGACATTGTCTCTTTTCTCAAGAGGGTGCAATTTTCTATAGCACACCCAGATGGGCGTATAAGTCCTAATCAATATTTTTCAAGGGTTTGAATGCTAATAAACAGTCAACATAGAATATCTAGAAATTAGGAAAAGCCACCTATACTGGGACTAAATCACCCAGAGGGGCATATGAGTCCCAAATTAGGGTTTTGCACCATTTTTAGTAAATTCTATGTGAATGTTATGTTTTCTATTTGTATGATGTCTAGGCTAAGTGCAATTACAAATTTCAAGTGAATTTCAATTATGCAAGAGGTAAAAATGCAACATATATGCACTTTCACTAATGCAAGATTTAGAAACCCTAGATGTAAATTAACTAATGTAAGACCTAATGCAAATTTAATGCAAGCTAGATCTAGGACTATGATGCACTCCAAATCAGAAATAAAGTGTTCTAAAGGGAAAGTTCACCAAAGTGGAACCTTAGAAATAGGTGTTTTACCTTTTTGAGAGATGGAACTAGAAGGACCTATTTCACTCAAGTTTCACTCAAGGATACCTTAGAGATCTCAATCCAATGATAGAATGAGGGAAAGAGAACTGCAATAGGGCATCCTAGGGTGTAGTTAGTGGTATGAAAGGGGTTCACCACCAAACTAGGGCTTGGAAAGATAAGAAATGAATGCAATGTGAAAAACTTAACTAGATGACCTTGGAAATGAAACTAAAATGTAGAATAACAAACTAAGAAAGTACAAAGGTACACCTAGAAACCTGTAGAAGCTTGGAGAAAGGTCTAAAATGTTAAAAATGTTTATTTTAATGCTCATTGGGACTCATATGCTAGGAATAAATTATTGGCCTTTTCCAACATATATCTACGAATTGTGCTTCTTCTTCTTAGCAAGGGCTTGAATTTAATTATAAATTAATTGTTGAAAATATAGATTTTGGCTTAGCATGTAGAGGAAAATGAAAGTAATGGCTCTATAATCATCCTACCACATCTTGCTACAACAATTTTTTGTCTTTGATGCATAATATATCTTATATTGCCTTGCCATTGGTAGGAGTATGATACCCATTCGTTTTGAACTTGAACAACACATACCACCAAGAAGATGTGAAGTAGATTGTAGGAATCCTACCATAGAAAAAAAAATGAGGAGGTGCCATATTAGAAAAAAAACTCCAATGCCATATCAGTGGCATTCTCCAACACTTGGCTCACAACCCCTATTGGTGTGGAAGATTACAGATTACTAGAGCTTGCACATTTTGTGGAAAATGAAATGAGATTTTCTTGTTGTAGATATCCTCATGACTTGTTCAAATAACCTCACACCACCTATGCAACAATATACAAACATTGACTAGCATATTTTTCATGCCAAAAATATAGCCCTTCACATCTGAAACAACACCCTCTTCCACCTTTTTGAATCAGTCAAAGCTTCAAGAATTCACACATGGTCTATTTCTTCCACGTGCCCTACAAAAGTCTCTAGCTTGGTGTGAAGAACCAACAATCACATCTATTTTTTTCTCCTTGAAACTGGACACAACACACGGGGAAGAAGAACCAGTATGTGGCAAGAAAGAAGAGTGCAAGTTTGGGTAAAAGCACTAGAATCAACACCCAATTCTAAAGGATATCTACACAACAAGAAAGAGTAGCCAAATCCAAGGATATCAAGTTATTCAAGGAGTCCCTCCTACCATTTAGTATTTTTAATTGTTTCTTTCTACAATTGTTGCTAAGCATTTAATTTAAATAGTTAGCATTTGAATATACCATTCAAACCTTATTGGTTAACAATTTATGCTAATGTAATTCTATCACTTATTTTGAGGAGGGATATTTTTTATTTTGCTACATTAGCAAAAGGGGGATTTTTCATTTTGTGATAACTTGTAAAGGGGAAGCATATATTTTATATCCAAAATTTTTTTGTAAGGGGGGTCATTTTAATGAGGGCTTTAATTATAATTTTTTTTCATTTTCAACTTTATTAGTATCTATGTCTTCATGGTTGAGTAGTGTTATATATGTTCACTCATGAAATAAACTTTTAAGGACTCAAGAAAAAAGAAAATAATTTTGTAAATGCACTCATATAAAGTGCCAAAAAATTGAATGTGTTCCTTAGGGAGGGAATTTAGCAATTTTGTACTTACACTAAACTATAAAGTGTAATGGTGGGTTGTAAAGAGCCTTGATTTGACATCACAACTATGGACCCTCATGATTCTCACTACATGGTTTGCATTTCCTTGATTTTCCATCACAACAATGGATCCTCATGATTATTTCCTCATTCATGTGTGCCTTGATGCACACCCTTTTTCAATTTCTTTTAGACCTTTTGGACCAAAATTTGGGTCTAAATTCCTTACACAATTTTTGTGTCTAATTTCAGTTGGTATTCATATATCTCTCAGCATTAAGGGGGGATTATGACAATGTTATGTTAATTCTTCTTTTAATGGAGCAATGGAGGAACATTCTATCTTTATCTCTCGAATGGGGGATTATTTTAGTGTACCATATTTTGGGAGATTTTAGTACTCTAGAATTGAAGTATTATCTATTATAGTGTAGAAAAATGTACCCATTTACATTTTAACACTTTTTTGGGTCCTCCCTATTAAAATTTGGCTTATTTGTGTCTTAATTGGTCCTATTTTGCATCCAAAAGCCTAGTTAATTACATTTTTCTAAGGATAATCCTGACATATAATAAATGGAAAATCATAAAGCTTTTGGCTATGTGTTCAAAATTTAGGGATCTAGGACCCATACACCCATCTAGGCATATGGGTCCTCCCTAGGTCTCTGGCCCTAGTTTCAAATGATACATTGAACATAACACTTCTCCAATTCTATATCCCAGGTTTAAGCCTTTGGGACTCATACGCCCAACCTAGTGTATGAGTCCCACTTTAACCAAGGACCTATTTTAATTCAAATTATTGGCGAGATTCTATTATCCTTAGATTCAATTTATGAATTTTGGCTTGTAGTGTTGTAATTTTGGGAAATTAGGCATAAAAAAGTATACATACAAAGTTATTTCACATAATCTCTCCTAGCAAGTTTTCAATTCATCTAATATTTTCAAGAGAGGATTCTTAAGGAAAGTTTATGAGTTTGCAAGAGCATTCAAGACAAAACCATCAAGCATTTGGAGCTACATTCAAGATTAAAGCATCATGTCAAATTATTCATGCATCATGTGTGTTTGTGAGCTAATCATAGTGTAGGAAAATGCATACCCTTGCATTTTCACACTTTTGGCATGCCTTGCTTTATTTATCTCCTATTTATGTCTTAATTGGTCCTATTTTGCATCCACAAGCCTAATAAATTATATATTTTTATGGCTAATCCCAAAAAACATCAAAGGATAAATTATAATTTACTGATTTTGGCTATGTGTCCTTGATTTTTAGTACTGGGACTAAGACGCCACCTAGGGCATCTTTGTCCTCCAAAGGTCTTGGGACCCTATTTTCAAATGTGCCTTGGATGGCACCCTTTTTGGAGTTTTTTCCCTGATTTTCAAGCCTTAGGACTGAGATGCCACCTAGGGCATGTTAGTCCCCCTCAAGTTATTTTTGGGATTTAATTTCAAATCTTGGTAGGATTTAGCCTCCTTTAATTAATGAATTCATATGTCATCTTTTTGTGGTGTAATTTTGGGATATTAAACATGGATAAGTATAAATACAAGGTTGAGTTACTCATTTTTACCTAATACTTTTGTGAGAGCATTCTTAATAGCATAATTGAGTTCACAAGAGCATTCAAGAGAAATTCATCAAGAATTTTGAGTCATCATCAAGATTCAAGCATCATGTCAAAGATATTCTTGCATCATGTGTTTTTTTGAGCTAACATTTGTGATGTAGGGTTTTGACTCAAGCAAGCAATTCAAGTCAAGATTTATCAAGCATTAATTCAATTCAAGATCTACATTTAGGCTATCTAGATCACACAATTTTGTAGATTTCATAACAAGGGTTTGATTTAGGTTGAAGACTTGAAGATCATTTGAAGTGCGAAGTTTCTTTGCAAAGTTGTCATCTTCATGGAAAGTCACCTACAAGATAGATCTAGAAGTTTCAGGACCTCACATCTGAGAAGGAGTTGTAGAAATTAAGCCTTAGGATCATCTTTCAAAATTCCTAAAATTTAGATTTGGACTAAGGCAATAGTAAGGGTGTCTTAGTCCTCCTGGATTTATTTTTAAAGGCTTCCTTTAGATCCAGTTTCAACATCTGAGGATTCTGCATTTTCCCCAAAAAACAACAGTTGGACTAAGACAACAGTAAGGGCGTCTTAGTGTTCCCCAACATATTTGACAAAAAAATTGCATTTCTAGAATCCTTATCACATTTCTAGACTTCCCAGGTACATACATCCTAACTTGTTACTTAATTTTATCATTTGCACTTATTATTTGGCTTGCATTACTAGGTTTTGTGAGTTGAATGTTAAGTTGTCTTTTCCAAGCTTTTGCTTGGTGGTGAACCCTTCAAAGCCTAAGTAATCTTCCTAGGTTTCCCTTGTTGAGAATTGAATCACCTTTGTGTTGATAGTCAATCCAATTTGGGATCCTAGGTCTCCTTGAATGAACCATCCCCCTATAGAGAAAAATCCATGATTAGGCACCCCTTTCTTGCATTGTGAGTCCCTTAGCCTACAAATTTTTTCCAATGGTTCATTTTGGTGAACCCAACATTTTGGGAATTCATTTTCTGATTTGGAGTTCGCTAAGGCCCTAGATCTAGGTTGCATTATTTTTTTCATTGCATCTTGCATTAGTAAAAGTTCATCTAGGGTTTCTCATATTTACATTAGTGAAAGTGCATATAGGTTGCATTTTTTATTTCTTGCATCATCTTATCTAATTGAAAAACTAAAAAAGTGCATTTTCAATCATCCTAATTGCATTTAGGAACATGGTTATTGCATTCAAAATTGAAAAAATGAATTGCATTCAACCTTGCATTTAATTTCTTTTCATTAATATTACTTACTTTTTCTTACATTCATTTGCACACTTTTTTGTTTCTAAACGTCTAGTCCCTGAGTGGGAAAACTAGAAACACTATCACCAATGCATATTTTGTTGTTTTTCTGAAAAACCTTTACTTGGACTAAATGCCCTTATTGGCATCTTAGTCCCTCTGTGGGTTTTTGGCTCAAAACCCTGTCTAAGTTGTTTTTTGCCTGTTACAATTTCTGGAGCCTCAGAATTCCTTCAATAGGACCAATATGCCCTTGTTGGCATCTTAGTCCCTATGGATTTTGAAGTTGTAGTTTTTAGGGATTAAATCTACTTCTCTATGCTTCTATTTTTTGCTTTCATTTTTTTGTTACAATTTGTAGCAATACTGTTATTTCAAGTGATTGTGTTCATTGCACTTTATTTGGTTTATCCCTTGCATGATTTGTACTACTTGGTGTCCTACAACTAATATTGTGGTGAGGTGAAGTGCGAGACTCATGGCATCCTGTGATAAAACACTCATCATGGATATTGGGTTATCTAGCTCTCTTTCTTCTAGTGTTGGTACTAGTTCACTAGGTATGGAACATACCTTTGATAAATATTTTTCTATGCCTACTTTACCTACAAGTGCTATGCCAAGTGTTTAAATAATGGTTGATCATATCCCTCAAGAAAACATAATGAAAATGAATAAAGACCTAGCCCATTTACAAGATAGCATGGGTACTGAAAACTTTTCCAACACAGTTATACCTACCATAGCTAGTATTCACCACATGATGGAAAGTGATGAAGGACTGGAAGTTGTGTATAAAATAGCTCAAATATATGGAAAACATCTTCCTTCCACTACGAATGGTGTGAAAACTTCAAACAATGTGCAAAACCATGGTGGAATTCAAATTCCTACCCCTTAAACCATAGCCTCCATTCCCACCTATAAAAATCCTCAAGTGACCACAATGATGCAACCAACTAGTAATGTCCTTCCTACCTCAAACATTTCCACTAGTTCTCCTTATACCTATGTGGCATCTAATCTTATATCTCCTCCCATAAGCTATCCATTCACTTGTCCTTCCAACACATAAAAACCACCACCATATTAACCTCCATCCCAAACCACAAACAATGAGCCTATCATCAACCACCTTTTACAAAACCTTTCATCCCTTCAACATCAAGTTTCGACCATAAATCAAAATCAAAATGGTTCACCTTCATACTATGTCAAAAGAAATCTAATATCTTTGGAGATATTGAGAACTCTTGTGCCACAAGTTATAGTGACCCCTAGATTTGAGAAATATGCAAGAAAGGGAGATCCTACTAATCATGTTAATTCCTTTACTACTTTTTTTTGTGACTTTATCCTTGAGGACAAAATTTTGGCTAAGATTTTTCCATGATCCTTGAAATATGTTTCCTTGGACTAGTTTTCTACATTACCCAATAACTCAATTCATTCATTTAATGAACATGTTGAAGCATTTATTAACCATTTCCAAGTGCATATGGTTCCTGAAATGACATTATTTGATTTGATGAGATGTAAACAAAATGATGGTGAAAAAGTCACTAACTTTATTTCATGTTACCAATCGCTTTATTCCAAAATTAGTGTGAAGGTTCATGATCCTCATCTTCAAAATATGTTCATAGAAAATTTAAAAGGATACAAGACAATCTTACCATGATAAAATTCCCTTCCTTCATGCACTTATGCACTACCCTTCAAGATTATCAGAATTCTGTAGGTAGTCATGAACTAGAAACCACCTCTACCCATCCTGAAAATTCTGAATCTTCAAACCAAAACACCTACCAGCCTTTCAAAAGACAAAATAAAAGTTTCCCTTAGCTAAATTCTACCTCTTATCTTTGGGGATCCACAAAGAAAATTTACTCCCTTACCTGACACACTTTAAAATATCATGACTCGGCTAATAAACAAAAAACATGCTTACCTTACCTCACATTCGACCTCTTGACCCTAGCAAGCCATTACCTCCTAACTTTAGACACAATGTCTATTGTGCTTATCACTAACAAAAAGGACATGATGCAGAACATTGCAAGCATCTTAAACATCTTTTGTAAGACCTCATTGATTTTATTCATATTCAAATTGGAGGTGTGAATGACAAAGGAAATAAATTTGTAGATCCTCCTAACTAAAAATTGTAAATATTTACCAATCCCATGCCTAACCACAATATTTGATTTGTTAAGGCTAGTGAAACTAAGCCCGATGTGATGAGATTCAAAAAAGATGATGATAATAGAACAATAATGAACAAAATCCTATGGATGATGTTGAACACAATCCTATGGATACCAATGACCAAATTCCTATTAGAAAAATGATAGGAGTGATTAAAATTGATCCATGTAAACAAAAAACCATAATACCCATTGACATTACTTTCTCTTCAAAAGAAACAATAAAAAAAGCATCTAATGGTCCTCTTTGCATAACCAGCGGAATCAATGATAAACCCATCCCTAGGATTTTAAATGATCCCATCTATGGAGAGAATGTGATCATAGAGGAACTCTTATATGTGCATGAGCTCACTCAAGATAGATATGATAAACCAAAAGTATGGATTAAAACACATGATGGTTTTGCTCATACTACGATGGGCTTGATCACACTCCCTTTAAAAGTAAGATCTGTGCCATAGAAAAAAGTACCCTTTGCTTGACATGGGATTAATTCATGATAAAATGGAATTAATGAGGCCTTAATCTAGTATTGTGAGTAATTTTTATGTTTCCACACTAGGTCTTGGATCCTTGCAAATCGAATAACATGCTTTTAATGACGTCTTGTAAAGGAGTTGTAAAATATTGTAAAGGACTTTCACACTTTTCTAGACTTAATTAACCTACTTTTCCCTAATTCAACATTATAAAATATATTTAAATACATCCTCACATCAATCTAAAAGGTTCTTAACATAAACTTAATGATAAACTAGTGTTTTAATGTGTCTTGCACATTCACATTGGTTTTTGTGCCCTTCTAGGCTATGTGGACCTAATTTTAGTGTTGTAAAGTGTATTTAATCACACTTTCAAATTGATTTATGTGTCCCAAGCCCTATTTGACATTTACATCATCACTAATAGGTCCCTAATGACCCATATTGTGCATCCTGAGGATTTACTTGAACAAATACCCGACAAAGTTGCAATTTAAACCTTATTTTCTTATCCCCTAGCTTTTGAGTTGTTGAAATGGCCCCTATGGGAACCATTCTCCATGCATGGTGAATAAATCCCATCCAGGTGGGACCCATTCACCATGTGTGGTGAATGAGTCCTATCTAGCCCCATTTTGACCGTTGAGTAGGAAAAAGTGATTTTTTAAGTTTGATTTCACAACATGTTGCCCTATGATGAGGTATAATTGGGATACTGAGGCAAAATTGTCTATAAATAAGTTTTTTATCTTCATTTTAGGGGGAAAAACTCATTCTTACATCTCTCATCATTAATCTTCTCATCCAAGTCAAGCAAGCTAGGGTTTCTTCATTAGAAGTCATCAAGTTAGCTTTCTAAAGCATTTAAGGGATGAATCTTCGTGTAGTGCTATAGAATTTCAAGATAAATCATCATGGAAAGGAAATGAATTCCATTTTTGCATGTTTCATTGCTTTATTTCATCATTTTGGTTCAATTACCTAAAAGGGGTTTGACCAAGGAAAACCTCCATGCCCTAACATTCAAAATATCTCTATTTTGTCTTGTTTGTTTGCAGCTTTAGGACTCTTGGAAGCTTGGAAATCATTGGAGATCAAGTTGCAAAGTAATTCAAGTCATCTTTTCATCATTCAAGTCAAAGAATCAACAAAAAATCATTTCAGACCTGAATCTGACAATATCTGAAGCAGACACCTGTAGAAAAAAAAAGTGCAGATCTAGACCTACAGAATCAAGTCCCGACTTTGCAAATTCCTACAGGAGGAGTGATTCGCCATACATGGAAAATTAGTCCCACCTATAGGCCTGAAAATTAATTTTCTCAGAATTCAACTTTGAGCATTCAGAAACCTATTTCTAGAAGTTTTCACTAGAGGCGGGACTAATTCGCCATCTGTGGCGAATCAGTCCTAGTAGCCATTAACAGTTATTTTAGGGACATTCCTGAACCTTCCAGTAACATCAATATGCCTCCAAGTGCACTCTATTCGGTGTCATCAATTTCTATTATCATTCTCTTAAGTTTCTAGTTCATTCTTGTATAACACAATGTGTTTCTAAACAAGTCTTATTTCTTAGGTTTTTGCTTGTTTAATCAATCAATCTTATCAATTAGCTACACTTAGATCACTTCATTTAACTATTATAACATCACGCACAACTTAATTTGAATGAACCTCTTAGATTTTGGGTGTGGGATCTATCTCTTTCCATTAGGTGAAAGATCCTAATTGAGTAAAAGAGACAAAGCATTCCTAGTCCCTAAAATCTATGTTCAGTCTCATCAATTTCTATTATCATTCTCTTAAGTTTCTAGTTCATTCTTGCATAACACAATTTTTTTTTAAACAAGGCTTATTTCTTAGGTTTTTTCTTGTTTAATCAATCAATTATCTGCACTTAGAGAACTTCATTTAACTATTATAACATCACACGCATCCTAATTTGAGTTAATCATAAGCATTTTTGGCCCTATCTCTCTCCTTTTAGGTGAAAAATCCTAAGAGTGCAAGAGAAATCCATAGGGTACCAAAAATCTATGTTTCATTTTGGTGAACTTGATTTTTGAACATTTTCTTGTTTGATTTTGTAGTCTTTCATCATAGCTCTAGCCTTGCATTCAATTTCCATTAGGGCTTGCAATAGTTACTTTGCATGCTAGATGTTAAATTTTGCATTCATAAAAAAGTGCATTTAGGTTGCATTATTGGCATCTAAATTCATTTCCACTCTATGAAATTATGCATTTTTCACTTAGGTCTACATCATAGCACTCAAAAAACATAAAAATCAGTTAAAAATTTCTGAACATTTTGAAAAAAGTCCATATTGGAACTCATTCACCACCTTGGGCGAATCAATCCCTTTTGACCCCTGAAACGACATTGTCTTGAGCTCAAAAATTTGTTTTTAGGATTTTTTTGGTGCCCTAACTTGTATATATCAGTTAGTTACATTTCTATGGCATACATTTTACTAGATCTCACTTAAAATAGCTCATTTCATGCATTATTCCATTTTGCATTTACATTGTTCATGTCATTTTTTGATTGGTGCATAGTGTAATTAGAACATTACTTTGTTTCCTATCTAAAAATTTCATTTCCTTTTAAGTCATTTCATTTTACTTTATTTACTTTCGCATGTTAATATGTGTTCTCTTAGAGCATTCAATGTTTCTAGCATAGCAAGTGGCTTGTATGATTCTATTTTTCTGGAACATAATCTAGGATAGCAAATTAAAACATTTGATAAGAATTTTGCATACCCTCCTATTACTTATCAGATTTGTAAGAATATAATAACACAAGAGGATGCAAGTGTATATAATCTTGACACTCCTACTTGTTCTTCTCCCAATACCTCTCCTATTAGTGATGAAGGTATTTTGGTGACAGGAGCTACAAGCATTGTGAGTCTTGATTGTCCCTCTCCTCTTCAACCTTTGGAATACATTAGAAAATTAGTAGATGGCATCCTAAATACCACCTCATCTAATCCCCATAACCATGACAATCAAACTTTTCCATCTCTTAATATCCCTCCTCGATGTCAAGATGATAGGTTGGTATTAGAAGACATTCCTATTAAGCGTCATGAGAATCTTGACACTCCCTTCCCTAATGCTCCTACCCTTTTGGATAATCTATTTGAAAACCATAGTGATCCTTCTCTTGATGCCTCCCTCACTTGTGATGAACCTCCTTTACACACTTCAAACTTGGATGAACACATTACAAGCTCTCCTAGTTGGGTAGAAAACATCGCACAAGAGAATGAGACCTTAAATTGACATTCAACTAACACCTTCTCCTAATCATCTCCCTCTTGACACTCCCATAATTGATCATTCCCCTATTAGTGATGAAGTTGTTTTGAAATAACCTAGCCCTACTTTTCAAGAATATGTGGCTTGTTGTTCTCCTAAATGCTCACCTTGTAGGGAGAATATCATGGTGCTCGAAAATGACAACAATAATAATGTATTTTTCTTAGATAAACAAGTGGTTCTCGATTTCCCTTCCTTAGAGATACATCCAACCAAGACCACTGAGGTTATGAATGCACAAGTGTCCATTAGATCCCCTTGGATCAATGTACCTCATACATACCCTGTGGGAAATCCGAAGAATCTCCTAATTCCTTACCCACCATCACACAAGAAACAAACTCAAAACAAACCTCAACTCATCCTCTACCCACCTAATAATAATGTATTGCAACAACCAAGTTCTACTACTGTTGCTCATACATATAACACTCGCAATAATCTGCAACCACCACAACCAACCCCAACCCCAACCCCTTTACCTTTACCAAATCCACCTAGTGCTCCTCGTTACATCCCACCCACAAAGTAGTATGATCTTGTTGAACAATTAAAGAATACTCCTGCGAAAATTTCCCTTTGGTATTTACTTCAGAACTCACCAAATTACAACACTATTCTTCAAGCAGCCTTACAACAAATTGTATTTCCTCCTAATACAACTCCAAATGACATGGTAGCTTTATCCCATAACACGCATCTTGACATTACTTTCCATCAACATGAGCTTCCCTCTTTGTATTTGTAAAAATGAAATGAAGCTTTCATGATCATCGCTCAATAGAAAACAACAGGGAGAACTCTTATAGACAATGGTTCTGCTCTTAATGTGTGTAGTGTGAGTCTTTTGGATAGGCTTGGCATTCATAGATCCACCATTTGACTTGACCCTCTATCTATTAAGGGATTTGACAATGTTGCAAAGACATCACTCAGGGTAATCATTATGCCTCTTACAGTTGGAGTGGTCACCTTAAATACACCAATCTATGTCATGCCTTATGAAATTTCATGTAATCTTATCTTAGGTAGACAATGGATTCATGCTATGAATGGTGTGCCCTCCACTCTTCATTGCCAAGTGAAATACATTTACAATAACAAAGTATACACCCTTGATGCTGACCCTGAGCCTTATCATGTTTTACAACTTGCCAAAATCGAAGAGAACCCCTTGAACACATTAACACCAACCATAAAAGTGGAACCTATAGAACAAAATGACATCAAAATTGAACATCACATGACATTATCCAAAGACAATTGGGGTTCCTTGGATTTGAGCATGACTTCATGGGAAAATAAAAAACCATCCACAAAGATTCAAAAAGGGAAAAATACACAACAACCATATCAACACCAACTTCAGATGACCTTTTGAAAGAATCCACCTCACCCAATTTAGAAAAAGAAGCAAATTACACAACAACCTTTGATGAACACAATAACAAATAGCCACCCGATCCCAAATCCATGAAAAAGATTTATGGAAAATGTTATGAGTTTATGAAATGGCTTGGATATAATGGAAAAGGATGTGGTGCTAACAAACAAGGTATCCAAAGCCCTATAGATCCTTTCTCACAACAAACAACTCATGGTATTGGCTATTGTCTTGTAGTCGAGATCGTTAAACCTCCACCCTCCATCAACAATATCATGAAACACCTCACTACACTATCCTTAACATCTAGTGGTCTTGGCCATCATCCTTCATCCCGTATGCAACACATAACTACACCTTCACTTCATGTCAATGTCATCTCACAAAATTTTCATGATTTGAAATCATTAGATTTTATACCTACCTATAATGGGAAGAATAAAATCTCTCAATCTAGTGAAAATTGTGAAGGTATGACATTTACTACTAAGCAAGATCTATCCTTGAAACACACCACAAGACCACCTTCTTCCATTGATCAAGATGGCATCTTATTGAGACTCCTCCAAGATCACTTGATCACCCTCCCTCCTAGAACTCAAAAGAAATGTTATTACAAGACTTCCTTTTGTGCATATGATAGATTTCATGGTCACTCCACTAATGAATGTCATGCGTTGAGTCATAAAATCCAACATTTTCAGGATTTTTTTATGCTTCCTGATGTGGGGGAATCTAATTCCTCTAATTGCTATTGGTTTTCACTCAACATACATTTCATCAATCATTTCGGCTAACCTTTGTCCTACACTCAGTGGGGGTAGGGGTTTAGTAGCCTTGTCCTCATATGTCACTTGTAGTTGCCTCCTTTGGGCTAGTCATTAACTTTTCATGAATAAACAAGAGCAAGCTTGGGATGTGGATGACATGCCTTAAGTTGGCTCACATATGACATACTTCTCTCTCTTATGATGTACCTTAATGGAAACATATGACTTGGCATAAGGCTTTCTGAGTAAGCTCTCATGTCTTCTTTTTCTCTTCTACTTTAAAGAAATTGTTCATAGTATGGGTGCTCACAACTACTTTAAAGTGGGAGCATACATCACCACTCGCATTTCATTGTGTTATTTTCTTTTTTTTTTAATTTCCTCTCTTGGACACATTAGGTACAATGTTCCCTAGGATGAGACCTTGCACTTTTCCTCTCTCGGAAACAAGATGAGATCATTTGTACCTATCCTCTCTTGGAGACATTAAACATGATGTCACCTAAGATGAGACATTACACGAATTAAGAAAAATCCCTTTGAACAATCCTTACACTTTTTTGCATTAACAATTTCTATGAGTTTCTTGCATACAAAGTTTTTCTTACCTCATAGAGCTCAAACCATCATTTTTCTTTGTTGCACCTTGTTAAAGTTATCAGGTAGGTATAATTTTAACATGATTGAGTGGGAAGCCCACCTAGTGGCATGAATTTTCCCCATAGCCACCTTTGTGTTTGTGAGTGCATACCAACTAGTGTATGTATCTTATCTTTTGGGATTTATCACCACATGGAAAAATAGTTATGTGGCCCTAGAGTGAGTATATCTTTGGCCTTTCTCACCCAACAGACAACCAAGAAGTTCCATCGGTCCAGAGTGAGTACATCTTTTTCACCTCATCTTTCTTTTCATCTTGCCTTTGCATGATTTTGTATCTTGGAGGCTTGACTTAGGATCTTAGATCCTGGGGGCTTGGCCACCTCTTTTGATCTTTTTCATTCTTTTTCATCCGCATTTTTTCATGAGGATCTCTTTTGAATGTATACTTTAGTGTGAGTTTGAAGCATGTTCATCCTCTCACTAAAGTGGAGGCTAAATGTGTCATAGAAAAAAGTACCCTTTGCTTGACATGGGATTAATTCATGATAAAATGGACTTAATGAGGCCTTAATCTAGTGTTGTGAGGAATTTTTATGTGTCCACACTAGGTCTTGGACCCTTGCAAATCGAATAACATGCTTTTAATGACGTCTTGTAAAGGAGTTGTAAAGTTTTGTAAAGTACTTTCATGCTTTTCTAGACTTAATTAACTTACTTCTCCATAATTCAACATTATAAAATATATTTAAATACATCCTCACATCAATCTAGAAGGTTCTTAACATAAAATTAATGATAAACTAGTGTTGTAATGTTTCTTGCATATTCACATTTGTTTTTGTGCCCTTCTAGGCTATGTGGACCTAATTTTAGTGTTGTAAAGTGTATTTAATCACACTTTCACATTGATTTATGTGTCCCAAGCCATATTTGACATTTACATCATCACTAATAGGTCCCTAATGACCCATATTGTGCATCTTGAGGCTTTAATTGATCAAATACCTGACAAAGTTGCAATTTAAACCTTATTTCCTTATCACCTACCTTTTGAGCTACCTTTTGAGCTGTTGAAATGGCCCCTGTGGGACCCATTCACCATGCATGGTGAATCAGTCCCATCTAGGTGGGATCCATTTTCCATGCATGGTGAATCAATCCCATCTAGGTGGGACCCATTCACCATGTGTGGTGAATGAGTCCTATCTGGCCCCATTTTGACACTTGAGAGGGAAAAAGTGAAATTTAAAGTTTAATTTCACATGTCAAACTGTGATGAGGTATAATCAGGATACTAAGGCACAATTGTCTATAAATAAGTGTTTTTACCCTCATTTTAAAGGGAACAACTCATTTTTACATCTCTCATCATTAATCTACTCATCCAAGTCAAGCAAGCGAGGGTTTCTTCATTAGAAGTCATCAAGTTAGCTTTCTAAAGCATTCAAGGGTTGAATCTTCATGTATTGCTATAGAATTTCAAGATAAATCATCATGGAAAGGTAATCAATTCCATTTTTGCATGTTTCATTTCTCTCTTTCATCATTTTGGTTTAATTACCTAAAAGGGGTTTGACCAAGGCAAACCCCCATGCCCTAACATTCAACATATCTCTCTTTTATCTTATTTGTTTGTAGATTTAGGACTCTTGGAAGCTTGGAAATCATTGGAGATCAAGTTGTAAATTCATTCAAGTCATATCTTCATCATTCAAGTCAAAGAATCAATAAAAAGTCATTTTCAGAGCCGAATCCGACAGTTTCCAAAGTAGACACCTGTAGAAGACAAAAGTGCAGATCTAGACCTACAAAATCAAGTCCTAACTTTTCATATTTCTATAGGAGGATTGATTCACCATACATGGTGAGTTAGTCCCACCTATAGGCCTAAAAAATTATTTTCTCAGAATTCAACTCTCACCATTCAAAAACCTATTTCTGGAAGTCTTCACTAGAAGCAGGATTGATTCACCATCTGTTGCGAATTAGTCCCAGTAGCCATTAACAATTATTTTAGGGACATTCCTGAACCTTCCAATAACATCAATTTTCCTCCAAGTGCACTCTATTCAGTCTCATCAATTTCTATTATCATTCGCTTAAGTTTCTAGTTCATTCTTGCATAACACAATGTGTTTTTAAACAAGTCTTATTTCTTAGGTTTTTGCTTGTTTAATCAATCAATCTTATCAATTAGCTACACTTAGATCACTTCATTTAACTATTATAACTTCACACACATCTTAATTGGAATGAACCTCTTATATTTTGGATGTGGGATCTATCTCTTTCCATTAGGTGAAAGATCCTAATTGAGTAAAAGAGACAAAGCATTCCTAGTCACTAAAATCTATGTTTAACGATCAAAGAAATTAAATGTATCATTCTCTATCATTTCTAATTTAGATCAATTTCACGTGAAGTTATGCTACAAATGGCTTCACTCCATGAATGCGGTCTCATTCATTGTTCATAAGTGATTAAATTTTTTAGTCAACAATGAAATATTCACTGTGAACCATAGTGGCTTTAGATCTTTGTCTTCCCGTGGAAATTTTTCCTTGGACTATTTTTTTCCTGAGCTCATGGAACCTATAAGACCCCGTGAGGACTTCCTTTTCCTATCCTACCAAAATTTTAAAGAAAAATGCATAGCCAAATTATACCTTGAAAATTTACCTCCTCTACTCCTTGAAGAAAATAATATTGATCTTAAAGCCCTTTCTACTAACAAAGACCCATCCATAAAAAATACCTTTCCTATTTCCTACAAAAGGCCAAGAGAAAACCAAACAAGTCCTAATCTTCCTCCTAAGAAAATTTATAAAGCCAAAGAGAAAATGTTCGAACAACCTTACATGGTTTCTTATGTTCTTCCCTCACAAGAAGAAAATTAACCTATGGTTGACAAACCTACTCCTACACAAATGCAACTTGAAAATCGTAATCCAAGAAATAGAAATGATAGAGAGCATAGGCACAGACATCGTGCTATTGTTTGTAAGATGAAAAAAGATAATAACATAGAAAATCAAAATCCAAACTTGAAAGAAGCAATAAATGATGTCTCATCTATTGCTAGCACCAATAGATCCTATATCTCCAACACAACAAGGACCAACATCTTCTATGGATATTATTTTTTCATCCTTCTACTGTGATTAACTTGGATGATGATGAAGAAACTACTAAAATTGATGAGGAAGTGCGTGATGAGTTGAATTTATTATTTTCCTCTTCTATGAGCTTAGACGATAACAACTATGATGATCCTCGTAAACCAAATGATTCACCATGTGTTGAACCTGGTGATTCTCCTAGTATAGCACTTGACATGATACCTCTCGCTAGTGATCTGCATTCTACATATACTGAACAAGACTAGGATGTAGATGACCTGTTGGATGGTCAGTTCGCATGTGTTGTACTAGTATTTTTTCTTTCTTTTTGGGTTAATTGCATGTGTGTAATGTGATCCACCATATTGTTTAATGTTTCCCCTCTATGTACATTCCTCTATTTGTACCTACATTCTTCTATATGTCGTCATATTTTTTTCCTTTTCATTGATCTTTATCTTTTCTTTTCCTTTCAATTTTGTCTTGTGTTTTCTTTTTGGGGATGACACAAGACATCAAGACACCCTATGTCTCTTCCATGTTGACCCAAAAGGTTTTTCCTCATCTTTTCTTTTCCTTTAATTTTTGTCTTGATTTTTCCTTTTGGGGATGACACAAGGCATTGAGACATTCATGTTTCTTCCATGTTGACCCAAAAAAAAATTCTTTTTTTTTCGCTCTCTTTGTTTCATTCTTCCAATTCTACATGTTTATTTTGGGAATAATCATAGTTCCTAGCTCTGTAATATCATTGCAGTAAAGACATATATTGACCTCGAATCCATAGATCCCTTATGTGTTTCTGGGCGGAAACACTCTTTTCCTTTTTCATGTTTGGCTACATTAAAGTAATTACTCACAGCATGGTGTTTAGCAATTTCTTTAAATTAGGGACATACATTAGCATTATTTTGGCATTATTTTGGCATTATTTTGGTATTATTTTTGCATGATTTCATTTTCATTTTTTTCCATGTTCCTTGATGTGGTTTTCTTACTTCATGTGATGTGTTTTTCTCTTTGTGGTGACAATGGGAGTAATATCATTCAAGAGCTTGATCTATCTTAGCATATTACATTACTCTTAGTGGTGATGCAACACACTACATTCCCTAAGTTGTGAATCTTTTATCCTTTGGTTTGTCCTCTCTTGGATACATTAGGAACAATGTCTCATAATATTAAGACCTCACATGAACTAAGCAAACTCCCTTTGAACATCCCTCTTTCTTGTTATTTCATTTTTGTACATTATTAAAGTCACGGAGGTATGAATTTGATATGGTTTCTTGGGGCTCACCTAGTGAAAAACTAGCTTCACTAGGCCTTGTGAGTGTGCATTTTTTTCCATACCATAGTCAAAGGGGTATGACTTTGATATGGATCTCATGGGGCTCACCTAGTGGAAAACTAGCTTCACTAGCCCTTGTGAGCATGCATTTTGTTTGCATAGTGGACATTGCATTCCACTTGTAAACCTTTTTTGGGACAAATATCCTAGAAACAGTCCACAATGCATTGGATGACCAGTCAAAGCTTGATCCATTGCATTTTTTTTCCCTTTTTCCTTTTCCTATCTTTGATGGTGTATGCTTGCAATCTGGTTATGGCTTCATATATCATTCACAAGTGTGTTCCTTTGTGCCTATGTTGGTTTGTCATAGCATCTTGATCTTGGGGGCTTGGCCACCCTCTTGGTTATTGTCATCCTATCTTACTAGCATTAGTACATTTGAACCCCTCTTGATTGCATGGTTGGCTACTTTAGTGTGATTTTGAAGCAAGTTCATCCTCTCACTAACGTGTGGGCTAAATGTAGTGTAAAAAAATGCATACCCTTGCATTTTCACACTTGTTTGGGCCCACCTTGCTTTATTTATCCCTATTTATGTCTTAATTGGTCCTATTTTTCATCCACAAGCCTAATAATTTATATCTTTTTATGGCTAACCCCAACAAACATCAAAGGATAAATGATAATTTACTGATTTTGGCTATGTGTCCTTGATTTTTGGTATTGGGACTAAGATACCACCTAGGGAGTCTTTTTCCTCCAAAGGTCTTGGGACCCTATTTTCAAATGTGCCTTGGATGGCACCCTTTTTAGAGTATGTACCCTGAGTTTCAAGCCTTGTGACTAAGATGCCACCTAGGGAATCTTAGTCCCCCTCAAGTAATTTTTGAGGTTTAATTTAAAATCTTGGTGGGATTTTTCCTCCTTTAATTAATGAATTCATATGTTAGCTTGTTGTGGTGTAATTTCGGGATATTAAGCATGGATAAGTATAAATAAAAGGTTGATTCACTCATTTTCATGTAACTTTTGTGAGAGCATTCCTAATAGCATAATTGAGTTTGCAAGAGAATTCAAGAGAAATTCATCAATCATTTGGAGCCATTATCAAGATTCAAGCATCATGTCAAATATATTCTTGCATCATGTGTGTTTTTGAGCTAACATTTGTGATGTAGGGTTTTAATTCAAGCAAGCAACTCAAGTCAACATCTATCAAGCAATCATTCAATTCAAGATCTACATTCAAGCTAGCCACTTCACACAAGTTTGTAGATTTCATAACAAGGGTTTGATTTAGATTGAAGAATTGAAGACCATTTGAAGTGAAAAGTTTTAACTTGTTGCAAAGTTACATTGCAAAGTTTTCATCTTCATGGAAAGTCACCTACAAGCAAGATCTGGAAGTTTCAGGACCTCAGATCTGAGAAGGAGTTGTAGACATTAAGCCTTAGGATCATCTTCTAAAATTGTTGAAATTCAGATTGGGACTAAGACAACAATAAGGGAATCTTAGTACTCGAGGTATTTTTCAAATATTCCTTCATATCCAATTCTAACATCCAAAGATTTTTCATTTTCCCCAAAAAATAGCAGCAGGACTATGACAATAGTACAGGTGTCTTAGTCCTACCTAGCATATTTTGATAGAATTTTTGCATTTTGAAAATCCTTATCACATTTCCAAACTTCCAAGGTACATACATCCTAACTTTTTGTTACTTAATTTTGTCATTTTCACTTATTATTTAGCTTGCATTACTAGGTTTTGTGAGTTCAATGTCAAGTTGTCTTTTCCAAGCTTTTTCTTGGTGGTGAATCCTTCAAAGCCTAAGGAATATTACTTGGTATCCCTTGTTGAGAATTGGCTCACCTTTGTGTTGATAGTCAATCCAATTTAGGATCCTAGGTCTAATTGAATGAACCATCCCCCTATAGTGAAAAATATAGGATTAGGGATCCCTTTCTTGCATTGTGAGTCCCTTTTCCATAACATTATTTTTCCTACAGTTCACTAATATTTGTGATGTAGGTTTCATGATTCAAGAAATAATTCAAGACAAAGTTTTAAGCATTCAATCAAGAGTCAAGATCTACATATATTGAAGTCATTTCACACAAGTTTGCAACCTTCATTTCAAGGGTTTGGTGAGTTGCAACATAGGATTTTTTCATTCATCATTCCTTCATGATTTTATATTTCATTTCAAGGTTTAATTACCAAAACATGGGTTGACCAAGGCAAACCCCTATTCCCTAAAAAAAAACCATTTTTCTCTCTTGATATGTGTTTGTGATCTAGGTGAATTGGAGCTTGAAGATCCTTTGAAGGAAAAGTTGTCAAAGTTGTCATCTTCATGGAAACTCACCTACAGATCAGAATTCAGACTTTCAGACCTAAAGATCAAACAAGAAGGAAGCTACAAAAGATAAGTAGCGGCTATAGAAGTATCATTCAAACCCTAGCAAGATGACTCATATTCCCAACTTGGTGTATTAGTCCCAGTATACCCATTTTTTCCATCTTTTTGTAGATCCTGACCAGTCATCAAAAGATTCTAGATTATTTCCAGAAACCCTGTAGTAGGACTAAATCACCCAACCTAGTGTATTAGTCCCAGTGCAACCTTAAACAATAGTTTTTAGAGTTTTTAAATGCCATCTTGACATCTCCCTTCATCTAGGTACTTTTTTTATTTCATTTCGTTTGTCAATCTAATTTCATGCTTTCAAGTTTCTAGGTTTTGTGCATAAGTGTTTGCATTTCTCCTTTGAAGCTTCATTTAATGGTGAACCCCCATATAATTAACCAAGGAAGCCACTATCCATCCCTCAATTGAGACACTTGGTTGGGGGATCTTGGTTTCCTAATGAACTAAAGCACAAAATAGGTCTAAGTTCCATCTCCCCAAAATGTGGAACCTTATTTCCCTATGGTTCATTTTGGTGAACCCAACCTTTGGACCCTTGAATTTCTGATTTGGAGAACATTTTATTCCTAGTTCTAGATGGCATTAAATTTTCATTAAATTTTCATTAGTTTAATTTCATTTAGGGCTTCTAAATATTGCATTAGTGAAAAGTGCATATAGGTTGAATTTTTGCATTTTGCATCATTCAATTTCATTGAAAACCTATAATTGCAAATGGTCAATTGAGAATACAACCTAAACACATTAAAATAAACTATTTATTTGTTGATTTAGGCTTAAAAACCATAATTGGGACTCATTCACCCACCTAGGTGATTTAGTCCCTGTACAGGTCATTTTTCCAAATTTTTGAATATTTTGTGCTCTCTGTTGTTCACTGTTTAAACCTATAAAAAACCCTAAGTGGGACTCATACACCTAGCTTGGTGTATTAGTCCCTTATTAGGTATGAATCTTCATTTTACATCATTAAAATCATGTCATCTTTGTTTCTAGTTGTTGTCTTTAGGTTACTATTTTAGTTTGCAGAATTACTGTCATTGGAAATATTTTCATAATTGGTTTCATTTCAAGTACATTTGTAAAAATAAAACTGAAATCACATCATCTCTTGCATTCTAAATCAATCAATTATTAATCTTTCATTTCATCATGGATATATGATTTGGTAATTTTTTTATTTCCTTGAAATCATTGGTGGATGTCTCTAGTTATGTTTTCAAAAATGATCCTAATGCAATTGAACCCACTCATGCTCAATCAACTTATAACGCATGTCCTACTCATGAAGTTGAAATAATTGGATAAGATGGTGAAAACATGAACAACTTTATAAACAATTTCCTTGAAAATCCTGAGACTAATGCATCCTTTTATCCTTCCATGAAACAACCAACACAACTTGAGATGTCTGGTCTTCTACATCCTAAAATTGAGACACAAACTAAGCCTAAGATCCCTACAATAGATACACCTAGCTCCTATAACCAAGAAAACATTCAACCATCCTATGTTAACAAAGTGACCAACACATCAATCAACCTAGAAGAGGCATATGGAAAAGGATTCACGATATTAAGCAAACACGGATGTGACAAAACAAGCAAGCATGAAATTCATAAACTCTTAGAACAAATACCAACTAAAGATACCAAAGGAGTAGGGTATCAAGATCCTCCTCTCGACATAAGTTTCTTCCTTCCTAAAGAACAACCAATTCTTTAAAAGGATTATTAGATCATCTTAGGTCCTCCTCCTTAGCATCTACCTCAACAAGTTGGTGAATCAAGCAAGAAAAAAAATCCTTACAAACTTAAGAAACTCAAATTTCCATATGCCATGTTTGAAACTGAAAGAACCTTACATATTCTTCTAAGTCAAGGACTCATAACATTACTACCCATTAAACAAAATCAAAATCAAAATCATATGAAAACAAACATGTCTCATTTTTTATATCATAAAATTCTTGGACATAGTATTGATGAGTGCCATTCTTTAAAATGAATATTTAAAAGATTTGATATCATAGAAATAGTCCCTTAAAAGAGAGCCCTTCTACTCCTTGCCATGTAATAGTTGTAGGATCATAGCATCCTCACTATTGCATGTTTTAATATTTATTGCAAATCATTTGAAAATGAAAGGAGCTCTTTCTCATCACCTACCTTGGTTAATTCTTTTCTTACACATAATGGGGGCAATAATTTGATAGCCTTGTCCTAGTACCGCATTCATTGTTCTCCCTTTGGCCTAGTTGTCTGCCTTTTGCATATGATGAACAAGATTGGCATGTAGATGACCTGCTATAGGTAACTCGCATGTATTTTACTAGTCTTGTCTTTGTTTTCATTGTTCATGTTATGTGTTTGATTGCATCTACATAATGTGATCTCTCATACCATTCTATTTGATGTATCTCTCTCTTTGTGGCATTCCTCTATTTTGTATCTACATTCTTCTATATGTCATAAACCTTTATCTTCTCCTTGTCTTTTGTTTTCCTTCTAGGGATGATGCAAGGCGTCGAGACATTTAGGTATCTTCCATGTTGACCCAAAAGCTTTTATTTTTTTTTCTCTCTTTGTATCATTCTTCCCATTCCATGAGTATTTGGGGAATGACAGCATTTTTGACCTCTCTAGCAACATTGTAGCAAAGACATATTGACCTCGAATCTGTGGATCCCTTGTGTGTTATTTTGGGATTTCATTTTGTGGGAAACCCCTTTTCAAGACATAGATTCATTTGGAAACATATGACATGGCATATGGATTTCCAAATAAACTCTCATGTCCTTTTAGCGTTTATCATTTGCTACTTTAAAGTAATTTATCACATCATGGTGTTTAGCAATTTGTTTAAAGTGGGGGCATACATTGGCATTATTATTTTGCATTATACAACTCATGTTTCATTGTGTGGTCTTCTTACTTCATGTGATGTATCTTTCTCTTTGTGATGACATTGGGTGTGATGTACTTAAAGAGTGTGATCTCTCTTAGCATATTATATTCCTCTTAGTGGAAATGCCAACTGTAGTGTATTCCCTAAGTTGTGAATCTTCTATTCTTTGATTGGTCCTCTCTTGGAGATATTAGGCACGATTTTCCCTAGGTTGAGATCTTACATGAACTAAGAGAAACCCCTTTGAAAATACAATACACTATTTCACATTTACAATAACTAATATATTTCCACCTTGCATAACACACTTTCTTTCCTATGGATCCATCCTATTTGTTCATGGCTATTAGCATACAAATTTCTACTTGCCTCATGAATCCCACTGTTCATATTGTGTGGCACCTTGTGAAATTCATCAGGAGGTATAGCTTTGGTATGGTTAGTATGTATGGGATCTGACCATAGGCATGACTTTCCCATAGCCACTTGCTTGTTTGTGTGGACGCATACCGACCGTGTGTGTGTGTCTCACCTCTATGGGGGCTCACCTAGTGGATACCATATTTCACTAGCGAATGTGAGTGTGCATTTTGTTTTCATAGTGCACATTGTGTTCCATTTGTAAAATGTTTTTTGGAAAAACAACTTAGACCTGGTCCACATCATGATAGACAGACTATCGAGGCTTGATCCATCCTTCTTCTTTATGTCTTTCACAATGTATGCTAGTATCTTGTTGTTGCTTCATACATCATTCACATGAATTTTATTTTGTTCCTATGTTGTTTTTCCATAGGATCTCTATCCTGGGGGCTTGATCATCCCTCTTGATCATTTTCGTCCTATCTCTTTAACATTGGTACACTTGGACCCCTCTTGATGTGATTTGTCTACTTTAGTGTGAGTTTGACACAAGGTCATCCTCTCACTAAAGTGGGGGATAAATGTAGAGTATAAAAATGTGTCACTTTACATTTTCACATTTTTTTGGGTCCTCCCTATTAAAATTTCACTTATTTATGTCTTAATTGGTCCTATTTTGTATCCACAAGCCTATTTAATTGCATTTTTCTAAGGATAATCCTGACATATAGTAAATGAAAAATCATAATTTAATGTTTTTGGCTATGTGTTCTAGATTTAGGGATCTGCAACCCATACAGCCCTCTAGGTGTATGGGTCCTCCCTAGGTCTCGAGCTCTGATTTCAAATGATACATTCAACATAACACTTCCTGAAGTTTGTGTCCCAAGTTTAAGCCTCTGGGACTCATATGCCCAACCTAGCATATGAGTTTTTCTTTAACCTAAGACCTATTTTAATTCATATTCTTGGTAGGATTTTATTGTCCTTAGATTTAATTTCTAAATGTTAGCTTGTAGTGTTATCATTTCAAGAAATTAGGCATAAACAAGTATAAATACAAAGTTATTTCACATAATCTCTCCTAGAAAGTTTTCAAGTCATCTAATATTTTCAAGAGAGGATTCTTAAGGAAAGTTAATGAGTTTACAAGAGAATTCAAGAGAAAATCATCAATCATTTGGAGCTACATTCAAGATTCAAGCATCATGTCAAAGTCTTCATGCATCGTGAGTGTTTGTGAGCTAATATTTGTGATGTAGGTTTCATGATTCAAGCAAGTATTCAAGACCAAGTTTCAAGCATTCAATCAAGAGTCAAGATCCACATCCATTAAAGCCATTTCACACAAGATTGTGACCTTTATTTCAAGGGTTTGGTGAGTTTTAACATAGCATTTGTTCATTCATCATTCCTTCATGCTTTTTATTTCATTTCAAGGTTTAATTACCAAAATGGGATTTGAACAATTCAAACCCCTATTCCCTAACAAAACAACATTTTTCTCTCTTGATGCGTGTTTACAAATCTAGGTGAATTGGAGCTTGAATATCCTTTGAAGGAAAAGTTCCAAAAGTTGTTGAAGTTGTCAAGAAGTTGTAATCTTAAAGAAAAATAACCTACATACTAGAATTTAGACTTTCAAACCTGAAGATCAAACAAGAAAGAAGCTATAGAAGATCACTAGATGCTACAAAAGTATCAATAAAATCCTAGCAACAATAATCATATTCCTAGCCTAGCGTATTAGTCCCAATATACTCCTTTTTTCCATCTTTCTATAGATCCTGATTAGACATCAGAAGATTCTAGATTCTACATAGAAACCCTATAGTAGGACTAAATCACCCAACCTGGCATATTAGTACCAATGCAATCTTAAACAATAGTTTTCAAAGTTTGCAGATCTTATCTTGACATCTCCATTCATCCAAGTACTTTTCTATTTCATTTTGTTTGTCAATCTAATTTAATGCTTTCAAGTTTCTATGTTTTGTGCATAAGTGTTTACATTTCTCCATTGACGCTTCATTTAATGGTGAACCCCCATCCAATTATCCAAGGAAATCACTACTCTTCTCTCAATTGAGTCACTTGGTCAAGGGGGATCTTGCTTTCTTAATGAACTGAATCACGAAATAGGTCCAAGTTCCATCTCCCCAAAAGGTGGAACCCTATAAATTCCCTTTGGTTCATATATATTTTCAACTTCATAGAGTTTGATTACCTTTGTATTCATGGTTCAGTAGTGTTCATATGTTCACTCATGTAGTTTTTTGTTTCTCTTATTTTGATCTACATTTCTTGGAGGTTCATTGATTCTAACAAACACTAGTTCATATTTGGTAGAGTTTATAACTTTGACATTCTTTTGTAGTTCTTCATCATGATGTTCATATCATCATGGGACATATTTTCAAAATGTCTTAAATCCTTCTCTTCCTCCTTTTGGAGAGGAGTGTTGTTCCCACTGGGTTTTCTCCCTTACTCCACTTTAGGAGAATTCTTTGTACATGGTTACCTAACATGGCCTCGTAGTTGGAACCCATTTATTTCTATTTTCACTTTTGTGATCTCCCCAAGTATCACTTAAGGGGGTTGTTAGAGTGAATAATTTATCTATTCACTATACTTAAGTGTACTTACATTGATGAGGTTAGAGAACATCTTGTCTAATTGAGTGTGCAACCTTTTATACCTCTAGAAGTTACCAATTTATTTGGTAAACCTCATGTGCTACCTTTTTGAGATTTG
Organism: Sequoia sempervirens; assembly: GCA_007258455.2. Taxonomy (NCBI): domain Eukaryota; kingdom Viridiplantae; phylum Streptophyta; class Pinopsida; order Cupressales; family Cupressaceae; genus Sequoia; species Sequoia sempervirens. The sequence goes on along the minus strand of VDFB02000009.1, from coordinate 6,548,913 downwards.
AAGAATTTCCATCTTACCTCAAAGGTCACTCAATACTTGGCATCAAGGTTGATAACTTGATCAAATAGCTTGTTGGTTTGCACATTCTTAGTGATCCATAGGTTAACACCTATAGGAAACTTGTCTACTCTTTTGTGTTGGGAAAAGATCCCTTACTAAAGTGGGAAAATATGAAAAAACAAAAAGCAAAGGAGACAACAAGGAGGTAGAATAAATTTTCCATTTCATTCAAATACTCAAAAATTGCATTAAAAATGTTTACGGGTATGTGCAGGATCATGATGGGCCAAAAAGTGGCAATATGTAAGTGATATGATGGCCCATGTGGCTGACTACTTTTTTACCCAAAATTGATGAAACGAAAAGGGTTTTTAAAGGATATTTTCATCTTTCCGCCAATATAAATTATGCTTTACTTTGAATTTAATAAATAATTATTATTCATTTTCTAGTTAAATTATGACTAAAGTCCGATTGATAGGCTGATTGAAAAACATCTATAACTTTCAAATGGTGTCACATTTTTTGAATCTGAAACATGCATCACATTCTATGATTCACATACTATAGGATTAAAAAAAAATGAATTTCATGAAGTTTTGACCAAGTTAAGGTGGTTAGACACACAAGTTTTTATATTTTTTGAAAATTGTAATAAAAAAATCATAATTAATTATTTGCTTGGAAAAAAATTATAAAAAAAAAATGCATCACATCGAGACATGTGTCATCTACTTATATCTAAAATCTTATAAAAAAATGTTCTCATTTTATTGTGGTTAGGGTGGTCAGACAAACACCTACTTCTTATTTTTTCCTTGAAATTTAAGTACTACTGCATTGAAATTTCCAAATTCTCACCAAATAGATTTTTTTTTTCAAAAAAAACTAGTAGTTTAGAAACTACATTTAATTTTCTACAGATTCTATTCTTACATATTTTTGAAATAATATAGATAACTTATTCAAATTTTTACATCAAGTTGCCTAACTTTGATTCTTCTGAATTTTCTGCCACTTAAGGACCTATTTTTTCCATGATGATCCTGCACATACCCTTACATACAAAAAATAAGAGCCATGGCTCTATATTTCCAAGTTCATACAACAAACTTCCCATATTTTGGTGCAATAGACATTTTTGTGTGTTGCTCTATGTTGCAAATATTTTGGAGCATTAGAGCTCTACAATCTATGCAATATCTTCTGTTGTTGTAGATTCTTCTTCTCTTTCCTCTGTTATGTTCTCCTGAACATTCCCTCCTTGTTCTTCTACTCTAAACATTCTATTCTTCCTTTTTATCTTTCTTACCTTTTCCAAAAATTGCTGCTCAATTTTGAATTCAACCACCATAATTAATTAGTTTCCAAAAACATTAACTAGGATAGCATATGTCTGACATAGAAAATGGGGGGAACGATAAAAAATGGATCTCTTCTGACACTGCATTAAATGCATTTGGTTTGCATTGCTCAAGATTATTAATTCCAACACCCCCCTTAATCTTGAGCCTTTATGTTTTTCATCACCATTTTGAATTTTCAACGCTAAATTTATGAAGCAATGTATTTACAGAGCAAAATATTCAAAGCTAACCTATTTGCACCTATTATGTGGTCTAGAGCTTCCTTGTCTAGACCCTAGATTTTTGGTGCATTTTTGAGTTTCCAGAACCGAAGTTTTGAAGCTATCTATCATCCCAAGCCTATCCCTTAGGCATTCAAAGCAATCTCTGCTTAATGGTTTGGTAAGAATTTTTGCAAGCTACTACTTAGACCAAAAAAATCTCATTTTAATTTCACCATTCTCAACTAATTCCCTTATGAAATGATACCCGATTTCAATGTGCTTGCTTCTTCCATGAAAAATGGGATTCTTTGTCAAAGCAATTGATGGAACATTGTCACAAAATATAGTTGTTCCATCCTTTTGTTCTTCCTTCAAAATTTCTAAGGTCCTCCTTAGCCAAATAGCTTGGCATGTTGTTGCATTTCCTACTATATATTCAGCCTCAGCTATAGATAGAAAAACTATGGGTTGTTTCTTGGAAACCCATGAAATGAATCTCAATCCCAAGTGAAACATATATCAAGACATGCTCTTTCTATCATGTACATTCCCTTCCCAATCACTATTCGTGTACCAACCAACCCAAAATCATTTTTGCACTATACAAAATTCCATATCCTTTGGTTCCATTCACATACCTTAGGATTCTTTTACCCTCTTGCTAGTGTGACTCTTTTGGAGTCTCCATAAATCTAGAAATCAGACTTACACTATGCCTTATATCAAGCCTAGTTGTTAAATACATCGAGTTTCCAACCAAACTCTTATAAATGGTCTGATTCACATTGTTGTTGCAATCTTCCTTGCTCAATTTCAAACCTATGGTTATTGGTGTAGGGGAAGGCTTGCTATCTTGCATCCTAAACCTTTTCAAAATCTCTACTGCATACTTTTCTTGAGAGATAAATATGCCATCATGCATTTTTTTTACTTTTATGCCTAGAAAATACATCAAGAGAGCTAAGTCCATCATTTCAAATTCTCTTTTCATGGCCTCTTTAAAATCAGCAATGAGAAAATCAGCATCCCCAGTGAAAACTAAATCATCAACATACACTTGACAACAATTAAAATATTACCATCAGTTGTGTTGGTGATTTTTCTAGTAGAACCAGGCAATTCTCTAAAAAGTAGCCAACTCTTATAGTGAAGAACTGTAGGGTTAGTGGTCAACACAATGAGTATAGGATTTTGCAATCCTTACTCCTTCACTTCAGGCTTTGTGAAACCTAGGAGGGTGATCCCAATTGTTTTTTCGTGAAGTGTATTTGATTAGTAAGATATTTATACACATATTGATTCCTATTTATTATAAATAAAACCCTTCTCATTGAAGATTTGGCAGATCTTTGAATGAATGACTATCTATTTGCTAAGAATCAGGATATTCCTAACCCACACTTATCCTTGAATTTTTTTTTAAATGAATATTGTTCTTATTTTAAGTCCATGTCCAAGTACACTATTTGCTCATTTCATGTAAGATTTTCTAGCAAATAGATCAGTGTCTCATCAATTGGAGCAATTGAGTCAAATATGTAAGAATCATACATATATAAAATACTCAATTTAGAGATAGGCAGACTATTTTCATACTGCTTTGAATTTATGAAAAATCATGATGCTTGAAACACTCACTTCCTGTAAATCCTAAGCAATTCCTTACAAAATCTATAACCCTATTCAAGCATTTTAATTAACTCCTTGAGTTAAAGCTGAAAATAGAATAATACATTTAAATGGAAAATTTGAAGATAAATGATAACACCATTAGTATTTTTACTTCATAACTTGTAAGAAATATACATAGGAGAGTATTTGTTTTTAGACTAAGATTTGTTTCGATAGCAGTAGTTTCTATAAATCTCATTTAAGACTATTGCATACAGGATTTCATACCCAAGACAAACTACTGGCCTATTTTTCAGTATTCTATTCAAAATTCCTTTCTTGAACTTAGCATTCACCTAAAACCCTGTTGAGACTTAAAAATCTAACCTCTGTAATAAGCCTTGAAATCCCTTTTATAGAATAAGGGAGCAAAAAATGTTAGGCTTAATTACATTTACATTTCATTTCATTTCACCAGAATTTGAGACATCCTCAATTAGTTACATCCAATCATTAAGGAAAATGGAAGAGTTAAAGATGGAATTCCATATTCCTTACATGAGGACACTCCAGCTCCTCAAAGGGTAGAGTTTGTTGCAACAACATTGAATCCTCATCCTTGTTGACCAAGCAAAATTCTCCACTAGCAACTCCAACACAAACTTGTATATCATCTAGAAACAACATACATGCCACCAAGGTAATTTAGTCTAGCACTTCTCCAATACACCAGCCTAGAAAGCATCCATATCAGCAAGAGAAACAAGAAATCACATGAATGCTGAATAGGAAAATCTTGACAAAAAGGCATGGTGTCATCAAAACCAAAAAAGGGGCACAATCATCATTTTGATTCATCATCCTTATAGTATACTTTCCCATGTTTTTCTCATGGTGGGATTGGAGGAACCATCACCACCTCCTTGTTAGAATCCTCAGATGGTACCAGAGAGGGGATAATAATCACCCTCTAGATCAATGTCACCCTCACTATCTGAAAGGTTATCTAAAACCTCACTTGAAGAATTACGTCCTCCTAGATAGGCCTTAAGATACTTGCATTTTTTCTTTTCCTTCTTTTCATAAACCACTAGCCTTTTCCCTTTAAATTTGACTAATTCTTCTGAAATGATTCAGCCCTGTAGATGGTAATTACTCCTGACACCATTCTTCTTGAATTTCCTACATCCCCTTCTACTCTTTGGCATATCAGGAGCTCCTTGTGTCTCAATTTCATCCTCAAGAGCATTTTCCTTAGAATCAAGCAAACTCAATCTCTTAGACAGTTCTCGAACCACCACGATAGACCTACTCATCTAGGAAAAGAATGTTCACCTCCTAACTCGGGAATAATTAATACTTGCACACCTCTTCACTAACCCACACCTCACATTCACTACAGATTGAAATATGATGAAAGTGAACAACAAGCAATCTACATTAAATAGGAAATTTGGAGCATGTAAAATTAATGACTCAAGAACTACTCGCACGAGTGAGTTGATCATTTTAATAGCTCAGATTTGAATCTAGGCCATTGATTTTAAAGCATTTAAAACTTCATCCATGGTGATCTAAGCCTCATTTTTCTACCTTTAGCAACTTTCTCATAGAAAATAACGATGCCAGCTCAAATGTTGCCACATCTTCTCTCAATCTTGATTAATTATACGCGATTTGTCAATTAGCATGTATCACCAACCTAATCCATGCTTTTTTCATTAATATCAGTGAAGTACATAAGACCATTGTTTCTTAGAGAGAATATTTCCTTATATACTTCATCTTCATCATTGATCCTCCCCAAATTTTAGGGTGCAATCAATGATGAAAGTATTGCTGCGATGAAGTTTAGTCTGTTGGATTATCCTATTTTAAAACCACATCAATGGTTCTCTAGTCATCTCACTACTTTCCTTTATTTGATGTCCTCAGGATTCTTCCATGTTGCCCTTTCATCAATAGCCATCACCTAGATCACAAATCATGCATCTTATCCTTCATCTACCTCATCAACGATGTAAACATCCCCACGATGAAATCTCATCCCTTGGATCTATGGCCTATCTTTGATCATGTTCATCCTTCCATCGCGCATCGCTAATTCAAACTTTGCACCTTGGCTTCTATCAACAATGGGAGATGTAGTGAAGAAATAAGATTTAGACACATACACCTGCATGAAAATAAATGGTACAAAAGACATCACACACAAGATCTTATCATATTAGTGAAAGAAACCTTTCATAGAATCACATCGCTCATCACTAATTTGGAACTTAAGCTTTGAAATGAATATGCAATGAGTGATAAAACATAGAAACATTAGACCATCGCTCGTCGCTAATTCTCCTCATACAGTTTGCAAGTAGTTAGCGATGAGATGATTTACATTGTAACAATGTGTATCGTGTATTGCTAATTAAAATTTAGCACTAAAAACATATTCATGATAAGCGATGCAAGGGAATTCCATCATATCACTCATTGTTGATCTTAAATTTATCATTTTATGACCATTTGTGATGAGCGATAAGAACATAAAGCCAGAGGACATCGCTTATCACTATTACAATGCTCAAGGCTCAAATGCCATTGGCGATAAGTGATTCCTTAAAAATACATGGAACATCGCTCATTGTTGATTTTTCCAAGAGCTCCAGTAGCTATTTGTAATGAGTGAGAACAAAGAAATGCCACTCATTGCTCGTCCCTGATTTGAGACATACACATTTAAAGAGATCAGTGATGAGCGATAAAGTAAGATGGCCATCAAGAATTAAGTGAAAACCTAAAGCACGTGCACTTAAGTTGTTCAGAGGAGGGGACCTACTAGGATGATGTGAGAAAAGGGGCTCAAAAAATTTTAAGTCACGAAATGCAAAGGATGTAAAGGCCAAAAAGGGGCCCTCTACTTAACCATATAAGAAATGGGAAATTGAGACCTAGGTGTGAGGGATTAGTCACCTAATGACTGTGAATAACATAAGACATAACTTAGGAAACTGGAGACTCAGAATAAAAGTCATTGCAATAATACAATGACCAAGGGTTGTTGGAATCATAGGCCATTTATACAAGGTTTTAATCAACATAAAACCCTAACATAGTGATGGGGACACGACCTAATATCAGAAACGAGGTCCCAAGCCAAAATTTTCACAAATTTAAGGTGGAACCAAGAAATTTTTTGGGGGGTTCCATCAGTGGCTCCTATTGGGGACACATGCCTCTTGCATGCATGGTGAGATCCCAGAATTTTGGGTGAAGTAGACCAAGCACAAGAACAAAAAAAAAAGAAACAACACGTACAATATTTTACATAGGCCAAAAGACCAGGAAAGGGAGATCCAATCTCCACTCCACTTGAAAACTTCTCCTGAGGTGAAAATTTTAGTATGCACTCTACAATCCAACTACACTTTATTTCTTATTTGGTACCACTAGGCCACGGAAACCTCGGGCTAATTCTTGCCTCTGTCAAAAACCATCCTTTTGAAAGAACTAATGTCCTTCCATCCACATTTATCTCTGTCATACCAGTGCAACAAATATAGTTTTCTCTTTACAAGCAGAAGAATGTGGATAATACTAAAATTTGTCTTATTACAAACACTACTACTGACATCACTTGCAACTTTTTTGAATTTACCATTTCTAGTGTAATTTCTATCATTCTTCATTGTATAACCAAGCATAAACTGAAAAATTTCATCATCACATGACACATGTGTGTTATGTTCATCATATGAAACATGCTCATACTAGAAATAACATTCCTTATAATTCATCTCATTGTCATACTTCATTAGAATACCTTCCAACTGAACTGGAAACTAAAAGTATTCATACTCCTCCAAGTAGTTGGCACCATGATACTCAATCTTTTCAGCAACATTTGTATCAAATGCAAAATATTCATATGTAAATCCCTCGAGGAGCTCATCAATGTGTTGCTTTGCTTTCTTAAGGCCACATTCTGACCCTGTATCAGCTGCATCATCAAAATCTTCAGCAAAGAGTGGATTATCTCTAGGGATCATCATTTTTCATCTCTAGTGAAATTGGAGGCTCATTAAATAAGGGATTTTCCATTACATTCATTTATGTCATAAATGCCTCTACCTCCTTATTACGCAAGTCTAATTCTTCCATATCATCATACTCTGAAACACCAGAGTCAGTGTCTTCTTCATAGGCATAGTCACAATCAGCCCTGAACTCACAACCACCAATACTATCTCTCATTTCATTCTCTGATTGTTTAGTACACATATCTGAAATTTCTACCATATCCACATAATTTGAGATATCATGGTCAAAAAGCTCTTCAAGCTCCATAGCATTATCAACCAAAAATGGTGGCATCTTATTACTCAAATTCTCATCAGAATGCATAACCTAATCATCTGAGAGTGAACTCATGTCATCAACATCTTGCATGCTAATATTATTCTCATCTGATGTAAAAATTTCCAACTCTACTTCATGCAAGCTAATATGACCAACAAAAAAACAATAAGCAAAATCAGCCTCATGAGTTGAATGTGTATGAACAGGCCCAATGAAACCAAGCTCATTATTGACAAAGCTTTCAACCCTAGCAATATTGAAATTAGGACTACATGATTCTTGCATGCTAAATGATGAATACATTATCTCATTATCACTCTTATCATCAAACAAGTTACAAGATTCATCTGAACCATAAGACTGTAGATGGACCCTCTCTGTGAACTCATCATGGGAACAACTAGTAGTTCCATTACATGGTGTGATGTGCCAAATATCTAAAACTGTTTCCATCTCTTTATTAGCTGCATCATGTAGTGCATTTGAATCTTCATGAATGCAATCCACAGGTGCATACACCACTTTGTTTGGATTCTCATTGACCTTTTCTCTATTAACATAAGGAATAATCACAGCTTGGAACAAGTCCTCTTTACTAACATCATTGTTTGAATCATAGCTCATAATAGGGCTAATGGGATAAGTATTATGGAATGATGTATAAGCTGAAACAATAGGGGTGTAAGTGCTTTGATATTCATTTTTAATTTCTGAATTATACCTTTCATAACATTTGGTGTCTCAAGGCAACAAATACTTGTAGACAAATAACTCCTTTGCATTCCATAGTTCAAGTTGTTTTCAATGTTCATGGTTATGCCATATGCTTGATACAAAGTTTTAGGATCCTTATCTCTTAGCAAATAGATCATTTCATTATCAAAAGCTCCCAAATAAACAACCAAACATACTGCATCACTTAGTCTCAAGAACACAAGAACAACCCTCAATGTTTTAGCAAATCTTCGGTTAAATGCTAGAACCAGCTCGTCTTCCTCTTTCTCAATGTTCATAAATTTATTGAGCATAGAACTAATATTGAATCTTTCACCAAACTGCTCGATAAACACTGCTTTGAACTCATCCCAAGAAAAAATAGAACATCTTGGTAAATCAGAAAACCAATCTCTTGAATCTCCTTTCAGGGATTGAACAAATAACCTCATAATCACATCCTCATGATCAACTTCATAATCTTCCATTGAATTGTTAAATTCTTGTAGGTGCTCTCTTGTTGATTCACTCTTTGTACCACTGAATTTTGGTAACTTATCTCTGATGTCAGATGGAATATCATTTGGGTAACCATTAATACCACTAAAATTTATGGCTCTATCTTCTAGTGCTGATTTTCTTTTTATTACATGACAGGGGCTGATTACGAACCATGGTTGCACTAGGAACCATACAAGGATGCATATATTGATACACTTTTTCTTACAACTCTACAAGCCCTTTCATACTATACAATTAAATAGGGCAACTCAAACTTCTTTAACAACCTAATCTTAAGCTTTTACAATGCAAATTCCTATCTCAACTTGCTTAAGATCTCCTAAATGAATTTCTTCAATAACATTGTATACATCACTTTATAATAAAAGTTTCAATCTAGTAATATAGAAGTATGAAATCCTATCACTACTATTTCCCTTTCTTAGTGCTTAATCTCACTAAATAGGGAATCAATTTTTTACAATACTTACAACTATGGTTTTCATATACAGATTATCTTTCTTGAAAACTAAAAACTGAAAAATACCCGTATACATTGCAGCAAGGGGTTTTTCTTCCTAATTGGAAATCTTTTCAAATATGAAACTTTCTTCACATATTCATCAAGTTCTTTGACAGAGTCACCACCTCTCTTCATAGAGGATTGAACTTCAAGCAATATGAAGCTCTTCAAAATTGAATTTCCTTCTGGGTCTTCTCCCACAACAAAGTGACACATAAATTCATCTAAAATTGCTGCAACAAAGCCACACCTAGGTATGAAAACTTCTCAATATCTGAACCAGATGTTCAAATTCACCAAACTCTTAACTCTTAAGGCTAGATGATCTTCTATCAAAAATTTCTCAAATTCTCCCCAGCAGAGTCATCGTTTCTGTTGGTAATTTTTCCAACAAAACCAAGCAATTCTCTAAAAATTATCCAACTCGTATAGTGAAGAACTATAGGATTAGTGGCCCTAGGAGGGTGATCCCAATTGTGTTTTCATGAAGTGTATTTGATTAGTAAACATTTATACACATATTGATTCCTATTTATTGCAAATAAAACCCTTCTCACTGAAGATTTGGCAAATCTTTGAATGAATGACTATCTATTTGCTAAGAATCAGGATATTCCTAACCCCCACTTATCCTTGAAAATATTTTTAAATGAATATTGTTCTTATTTTAAATCCATGGCCAGGTATGATATTTTCTCATTTCATGCAAGATTTTCTAACAAACTGATTAGTGTCTCATCAGTTGGAGAAACTAAGTCAAATATGTAAAAATTAGACATATATAAACTACTCAATTTAGAGATAGGCAGACTATTTTTATACTACTTTGCATTTATGAAAACTCACGATGCCTGAAACACTCACTTCTTATAAATACTAAACAATTCCTTACAATATCTATAACCCTATTCAAGCATTTTAATTAACTCCTTGAGTTAAAGCTGAAAATAGAATAATACATTCAAATGAAACATTTGAAGATAAATGATAACACCATTAGTATTTTTCATTCACAACTTGTAAGAAATATGCATAGGAGAGTATTTGTTTCTAGCCTAAGATTTGTTTTGATATCAGTAGTTTCTATAAATTTTGTTTAAGACTATTGCATACAATATTTCATACCCAAGACAAACTACTAGCCTATTTGTCAGTATTATATTCAAAGTGCCTTTCTTGAACTTAGCATTCACCTAAAACCCTATTGAGACATAAAAATATGACCTCTGTAATAAGCCCTAAAATCGCTTTTATAGAAAAAAGGAGCAACAAATGTCAGGCTTAATTACATTTACATTTCACTAGAATTCGAGACATCCTCAGTTATTTACATGCAATCATTAAGGAAAATGGAAGAGTAAAAGACCACATTCCATATTCCTTGCATGAGGACACTCTATCTCCTCAAAAGGTAGAGTTTTTTGCAACAACGTTGAATCCTCATCCTTGTTGACCAAGCAAAATTCTCCACTAGCAACTCCAACACAAACTTGTATATCATCTGGAAACAACATACATGCCACCAAGGTCATTTAGTCTAGAACTTCTCCAATACACTAGCTTGGAAAACATCCATATCAGCATGAGAAAGAAGAAATCACATTAATTTTGAATATTACAATCCTGACAAAAAGGGCATGGTGTCATAAAAAACAAAAATGGGTTACAGTCATCATTCTGAGTCATCAGCCTTAGAGGATACTTGCCCACATTTTTCTCGTGGTGGGACTGGAGGAACCGTTGCCACCTCCTCGTCAGAATCCTTAGATGGCACAAAGGAGAGGGGATAATAATCATCCTCTGGATCAGTGTCACCCTCATTGTCTGAAAGGTTATCAAAAAAATCACTTGGAGAATTACATCCTCCTAGATAGGCCTTAAGATACTTGCATTTTTTATTTTCCTTCTTTTCATATTCCACCACCCTTTTCCCTTTGAATTTGAACAATTCTTCTGAAATGATTCGGCCCTATAGATGGTATTACTCTTGACACCATTCTTCTTGAATTTGATGCATCCCCTTCTACTCTTTGGTGTATCAAGAGCTCCTTGTGTCTCAATTTCATCCTCAGGAGTATTTTCCTCAAACTCAAGAAAACTCAATATCTTAGACTCTCGAACCACCATGGCTAACCTACTCATCTAGGACAAGAACTTTCACCTCCTAACTTAGGAATAATTAATGCTCGCACACCTCTTCACTAACCCACATCTCACATTCACTGCAGACTGAAATATGATGAAAGTGAACAACAAGCAATCTGCATTAAATAGGCAATTTGGAGCATGTAAAATTAATGACTCAAGAACCCCTCACGCGAGTGAGTTGATTATTTTAATAGCCCAACTTTGAATATAGGCCATTGATTTTAAAGCATTTAAAACTTTATCCATGGTGATCTAAGCCTCATTTTTCTGCCTTTAGCAACTTGCTCATAGAAAACAACCATCCCAACTCAAATATTGCCTTGTCTTCTCTCAATCTTGATTAATCATACACGATTTGTCAATTAGCATGTATCAGGTCAACCTAGTCCATGATTTTTTCATTAATATTGGTGAAGTACATAATACCATTGTTTCTTAGAGAGAATATTTCCTTATATACTTCATCGCTCATCACTGATCCTCCCCAAATTTTAGGGTGCAATCAATGATGAAAGTATTGTCGTGATGAAGTTTAGTCCATTAGATCACCCTGTTTTAAAACCACATCAATGTTTCTCCAATCATCTTGCTACTTTCCTTTATATGATGTCCTCAGGATTCTGCCATGTGGCCCTTTCATCAATAGCCATAGCCTATCGCGGATGCATCTCATCTTTCATCAGTGATGTAAAAATCCCCGCGATGAAATATCAGCCCTTGGATTTGTGGCCCATATTTGATCACATTCATCCTTCCATCCTGCATTGCTAATTCAAACTTTGCACCTTGGCTTCTATCGGTGATGGGAGATGTAGTGAAGAAATTCAATTTAGACATGTACACCTACATGAAAAATAATGGTACAAAAGACATCGCACATAAGATCTTATCATATTAGAGAAAGAAACCTTTCAGAAAATCCCATCGCTCATCACTAATTCTCCTCGTACAGTTTGCAAGCAATTAGCGATGAGATGATTTACATTGTAACAATGTGTATCGCGTATCACTATTTGAACTTTATCACTAAAAACATATCCATGATAACCAATGCAAGGGAATTCCATCATATTGCTCATTGATGATCTTAAATTTATCATTTTATGATCATCCACGATGAGCAATAAGAACATAAGGTCGGAGGACATCGCTTATCGCTATTACAATGCTCAAGGCTCAAAAGCCATTAGTGATAAGTGATTCCTTAATAATACACAAAACATCACTCATCACCGATTGTTCCAAGAGCTCTAGCAGCTATTGGCGATGAGTGAGAACAAATAAATGTCGCTCATCACTCATTGCTGATTTGAGACATACACTTTTAAAGAGATCAGCGATGAGCAATAAAGTAAGATGGTCATCAGGAATTAAGTGAAAACCTAAAGCACATGCACTTAAGTTGTTCTAAAGAGGGGACCTTATAGGATGATGTGAGAGAAGGGGTTCAAAAACTTCTAAGTCACAAAATGCAAAGGATTGAAAGGCCAAAAAGGGGCCCTCTACTTAACCTTATAAGAAATGGGAAATTGAGACCTAGGCATGAGGGACTGGTCACCTGATGACTATGAATGACATAAGACATAACTTAGGCAATAGGAGATTGGGAATACAAGTCACTGCAATAATATAACAACCAAGCGTTGGGTATGTGCAAGATCATCATGGAAAAAACAGGCCCTTAAGTGGCAAAAAATTTAGAAAAATCAAAGTTAGGCAACTTGACGTAAAAATTTGAATAAATTATCTATATGATTTCCAAAATATGTAAGAATAGAATTTGTAGCAAATTGAATGTAGTTTATAAACTAATAGGTTTATTTTAAAAAAAAAATCTATTTGGTGAAAATTTGAAATTTCAATGCAGTAGTACTTAAATTTCAGGGAAAAAAAAGAAGTAGGTGTCTTCTAACCACCCTAACCACAATAAAATGATAATATTTTTTTATAAGATTTTAGATATAAGTAGAGGAATCATGTCTCGATTTGATACATATTTTCTTGTAATTTTTTCCAAGTAAATAATTAATTATGATTTTTTTATTACAACTTTTAAAAAATATAAGAACTCATATGTCTGACCACCTTAACTTGGTCATTTAACTTCATGAAATTCTTTTTTTTTTTTTAATCCTATAGTGTGTGAAGCATAGAATGTAACATACATTTTGGATTCAAAAAATGTGATACCGTTTGAAAGCTATAGATGTTTTTCAATCAGCCTATCAATCAGGACTTTAGTTGTAACTCAAATAGAAAATGAATAATAATTATTTATTAAATTCAAAGTAAAGTATAATTTATATTGGTGGAAAGCTAAGAATCTCCTTTAAAAACCATTTTTGTTTCATCAATTTTGGGTAAAAAAAATTCATTAGCCACATACCCTACACATACCCATCATATCACCACTTTTTGGCCCATCATGATCCTGCACATACCCAATTGTTAGACTCATAGGCCATTTTTGCAAGGTTTTAATCAACATAAAACCCTAACATAGTGATGGGGACACAACCTAATATCATAAACAAGGGCCCAAGCCAAAATTTTTACATATTTAAGGTGGAACCAAGAATTTTGTAGGGGTTCCATCAATTTTCCTTGAAGTAAAGAGTGGGCTCACCATCATTTTTTCTAAAGCCATTGCTCAAAAAATATGAGTCAATCATGATGTACCATGCCTGTGATGCTTTCTTTAGCCCATAAAGAGCTTTCTTCAGCTTGTATACCTTGTTTTCTTGACCTATAACTTCATAACTAGGTGGTTGCTCCACATATACTTCTTCTTTAAATAATCCATTCAAGAAGGTAGACTTCACGTCCATTTGATACACCTTCCACTTGTGTTGGGTTGCAATTTCTATGACTGCCCGCATGGTTTCCATCCTTCCAACTGGGGCATATGTATCATCATAATCTCTCCCAAACTACGACAACTATTTTCTTGCTTCCATCCTTCTCATAAATGATGCATTTACCCTTTTCCATCAACACTTTGTAGCCCTTTTGGATCAGTTGTCCAATACTCATGAGATTGTGCTTTATACTAGGGGAAAAATATACATTGTCAATCTCCTTCTTCTCACCTTGCTTGGTTCGAAACATAATAGACCCCTATCCCACAATTGGAACTATTTCATTGTTCCCCATTTTTATCTTAGACTTGACATTTTTATCAATGAAAGAAAATAAACTCTCATTACCACTCATGTGATTACTACATCCACTATCTAAAAACCATACCTCATCACTACCTTGCTCAGAAATGTTGTACATGATGAAGGTCTTTGATTTATTACCCTCATCCACATTTTCATCAGCCACATTTGCACTTTACTTGGATTGATCACGTTGCTTTTTCCAACACTCACTTGCATAATAGCCAAACTTATGGCAATAATAGCATTCAACATTGCTCTTGTCAAACCTCTGACTCAATTTTTTTTTCTTCTTGGCTTTTCCAGAGATGGACTGAGAACTACTTGCTTCCTCTTGGTTGTGTGCTCTTCTTGAGCTATCTTCTCCAGCACCTCCACGTCCAAATCTACCTCTACCTCTACCTCTTGAGCTTCATCTAGAGCTATTTCTACCTCTCTTCCTACCTCTTGCATTGGCTTGAGCTTTGAAAGTTTTCTCATGTGAAGAATTTGCAGACCTATTTAGGCATTGCTCATGGGTTTGCAGGGAACCCATCAGCTCATCAACAGTCAATGTTGAGAGGTCCTTTGCCTCTTCAATGGAAATCACTACCACATCAAACTTTGAGGGTAAACTTTTGAGGATTTTCTCCATAATCCTCTGCTCTTCCATGGTTTCTCCATTTATCATCAACCGATTTATCAAATTAGAAATTATTGTGTGAAATTTTGAGATAGACTCACTGTCCTTCATTTGGAGAGTCTCAAAATCTATTTGAAGCATTTGGAGCTTCACCAATTTGACTTTATTAGTCCCTTTGTAACTGGTTTGGATGATTTTCCAAGCTTCTTTTGCATAACTAGTTGTTGCTATTCAGGGAAAAATAGCCTCTGTCAAGGCCGCCTCAATCAAACTGAGGGTTTTAGCATCATTTTTTATTATATCCAATAGATTCTTTTAAGGATTGCTCAATGTTGTAAATGCATTTGGGTCAATCACATCTATGAACCCATTTGCTACTAACTCCCACAAATCATTTGCAACAAAAATAGTTTTCATTTTTTTCCCCAGACATCATAATTTTTACTATCAAACATAGGTGGCTGTTGCCACTCCTATTATCTCCTCGAGCCATTTTTCTAAATGGAGGAAAACTACAAATACTTAGAAAAAATCTAGGGCTTTCCTTAATACCCAAAAGTTAGGGTTCTATCATTGCATGCCTAGAAAACACTAGGGCTCTAATAGAAATGGCTCTTATACCAAATTGTTGGGAAAAGATCCCTTACTAAAGTGGGAAAAGATGAAAACACATAGAGCAAAGGAGACAACAAGGAAGCAAAATAAATTTTCTATTTCATTCAAATACACAAAAAATACATTAAAAAATGTTTACATACAAAAAATCAAAGCTATGGCTTTGTATTTCCTTCATACAACAAACTGCCTAGATTTTGGCGCAATAGAGCTTTCTATGTGCTGCTTTGTGTTGATGTTGTTAATATTCAGGAGCACTAGAGCTCTGCACTTTGTGCAATATCTTCTGCTGCTGCAGATTCTTCTTCTCCTTCCTTTGTTCTGTTCTCTTGAACATTCCCTCCTTGTTCTTCTACTCTAAACATTATATTCTTCATTTTTTTCTTTCTTACCTTTTCTAAAAACTGCCACTCAATTTCAAATTCAACCACTGGAATTATTTAGTTGTTAGAAACATTAACTAGGACAACATGTGTCTAACACGAAAAATTGGGGAAACAATCCAAAACATATCTCTTCTGACATTGCATTAAATGTATTTGGTTGGCGTTGCTCAGTATTATTAATTCCAACATTTTGTGCCACATCATGGGGCACTTGTCAGTCTACATGATAGGTGTATTGCCTCTTACTTATTATTTAAGCAAGGTCATATTGTGATTTAATCAACTCTTTCATCAATCTATTTGATAATGTGAATTAGGTTGATCATTGTGTACAAGTGTTTTTGTGGAAGTACAAAGTTTTTGTTGTTACATGATTTTGGATGGAAATCATGACATGGTATCAGATCCATGCAACAAAAACCCTTCCCAAAGTATTGCATCAAGCCTAACTAGAGTTTCATGCAATTTAATTTGCATGTAAAAATAATCTCCATTGTGGGGTTCAAATATTTTGTTTGTTTGTAGAAGAAGAAGCCACAAATTCATTAATTGGCCTATTGCATGTATTGGCCGATACACCCTACTTGGTAGCGTTTGTGATTAATTGTGCAGGATTTATCTCTGCAATGTGGTTTGTCGCCCTTCATTGGCCTTCTGTCTATTTCCGCCACCCATGTTTCCTTGACCAAAAAACTTGTGCAAGTCTTGTCTTACAAGGAAAATCTTCCTTCATTTATGTGTTGCGGCCCCTTGTTGCCAGCTAGGCCCTTCGGCTAGCCATTATTTGGCATTTTCTAGCACATATCTGCAAATTGTGCCTCTTCTTTTCAAGAAGGGATCGCTTTAATTATAAATTTGTTGCTACAAATCGGGATTTTGGATTAGCATGTAGAGGACAGGGAAAGCAATGGCTCTTTAATCAACCTACCACATCCTGCTACATCAATGTTTTGTCTTTGATGCATAACATATCTTATATTTCCTTACCATTGATAGGAATATTAGACCTATTCGTTTTGAACTTGGGCATCACATACCACCAAGAAGATGTGAAGTAGATTACAAGAATCCTCCCATACAAAATCAAAAAGAAGAGGCGCCATATCAGACAGCAACCTCCAACACCATATCAGTGGCATTCTCCAACGCATGGTTCGCAACCCCTATCAGCGTGGAAGATTGCAGACTCCTAGAGCTTGCACATTGTGTGGAAAATGAAATGAGATTGTTTTGTTGCAGATATCCTCACAACTTATTCAAAGTGCCTCACATTACCTGCGTAACAATATACAAGCATCGAACTCCATATGTTTCACACCAAAAATAGAGCTCCTGACATCTGAAACAATGCCCTCTTCCACCTTTTTGAATCGGTCAAAGCTTCAAGAATTCACACGTGATCTGTCTCTTCCACGTGCCCTACAAAGGTCTTTAGCTTGGCATGAAGAACCAACAATCACAACTATTCTTTTTGTCTTTGAAAATGGATGCACCACACAGATAAGAAGAACCAGTACATGGGCAAGAAAGAAGAGTGCAAGATTAGGTAAAGGCGCTGGAATCAACAGCTAAATCTAAAGGATATCTGTGCAGCAAGAAAGAGTAGCCAAATCCAAAGATATCGACTCATTCAAGGAGTACCTCCTACCATTTAGTATTTTGTTACGGTGTTTGCTACATTTGTTGTTAAGCATTTAATTTAAATAGTTAGCATTTGAATATAGCATTTAAACTTTATTGGTTAACAATTTATGCTAATGTAATTCTGTCACTTATTTTGAGGAGGGAGTTTTTTATTTTGCTATATTAGCAAAAGGGGGATTTTTTTGTTTTGTGATAACTTGTAAAGGGGAAGAGAATCTTTTATAGCTGATAAAGTGTTGTAAGGGGGGGTGCGGAGGAGAGGGTTCATTTTAATGGGGATTTTAATTTTAAGTTTGTCATTTTCAACTTCACAAGCATCTATGTATTCATGGTTGAGTAGTGTTCCATATGTTCAATCATGATATAAACTTGTAAGGACTCCAAAAAAAAAAAAAAAAGTTTGTAAATGCAATCATATAAAGTGCCACAAAAATTGAATGTGTTCCTTAGAGAGGGAATATAAGAGTTTTGTACTTACACTAAATTATATATAAAGTGTAATGGGGGGTTGTGTAGAGCCTTGATTTGACATCATGCAGTTATGGATCCTTGTGATTCTTGCCACATGGTGTGCATTGCCTTGATTTTTCATCACAACAATGGATCCTCGTGATTCTTGCCTCATACATGTGTGCCCAATGCACACCCTTTTTTAGCTTCTTTTACACCTTTTGGATCAAAATCTCGATCTAAATTCCTTGCACACTTTTGTGCCCAATTTTAGTTGGTCTACTTATATCTCTTAGCATTAAGGAGGAATTATGACAATGTTATGCTCATGCTTCTTTCAATGGAGCAATGAAGGAACCTTCTATCTTTATCTCTTGAATGTGGGATTATTTTGGTGGATCATATTTTGGGAGGTTTCAGTACTATAGAATCAAAGTACAAGTACTATCTATATTTTCAACTTCATAGAGTTTGATTTCCTTTGTGTATTCAAGGTTGAGTAGTGTTCAAATGTTCACTCATGCAGTGTTTTGTATCTCTTATTTTTTTCTACATTTCTTGGAGGTTTTTTCAATTCCAACAAACACCAATTCATCTTTGGTAGAGTTTACAACTTCAACATGCTTCAGTAGTTCTTCATCATGATGTTCATATCATCATGGGACATCTTGTTAGAATGTCTTAAATCCTTCTCTTTCTCTTTTTGGAGAGGATTTTTGTTCCCACTAAGTTTTCTCCTTTACTCCACTTTATGAGAATTCTTTGTACATAGGTACCTAACATGGCCTCATAGTCAGAACCCATTTATTTCTATTTGCACTTTTCTAATCTCCCCAAGTATCACTTAAGGGGGTTGTTAGAGAGAATACTTTATCTATTCACTATTCTTAAGTGTACTTAGGTTGATGAGGGTAGACAACACCTTGTCTAACTGAATGTGCAACCTTTTAAACCTCTATAATTTTTCAAGTTATTTGGTAAGCCTCATGTGCTACCTTTGCGAGGTTGGAAGAATTTTCGTCTCACCTCAAAGGTCATTCAACACTTGGCATCAAGGTTGATGACTTGGTAAAATAAGTTGTTGGTTCACACATTCCTAGTTATCCAAAGGTTGACACCTATAAGACACTTGTCTACTCTTTTGTGCCACATCATGGGGCACATGTCAATCCACATGATAGGTGGTTTGCCTCTTACTTGCTTATTTAAGCAAGCTCATATTGTGATTTAATCAACTCTTTTATCAATCTCTTTGATAATGTGAATTAGGTTGATCATTGTGTGCAAGTGTTTTTGTGGAAGCACAAGGTTTTTGTTGTTATGATCTTGGATGAAAATCCTAGCAATATTACCTTAGGTAATATAAATATTTTAGAGGTGTTATGGGCCTTGTCATAATGTTACAGTTTCAAAAATATATGATCTTTGTATATGTTTATGTTGAAATTTAAATTTGTGATATAGAAGAGGTGACCTTTTAAGGGCTTAAAAATCCACATGTTACATTTTAGCATTCAACTTTATGGAACTAGATTTACTTTTATATGGTGTACATTTTGATAGTGGGCAGAGGAAAATAAATTTAATAGAAAACTAAAATATTTGTGTGCTACTACATAATGATGGAATACTTCATTTCACTTCTTTCATAAAAAAGATTTACATATGCCTCTTTTATAGAGGACTTTAGCAAATAAAATAAACTTCTAGAATAGGCCGACATGTGTAATATTTTTATTATTTTATCTTGGCCGGCAAAAAAAGCTTCTAGAATTTACCTAACCCTAGTCAACATTAAAAAATAAATAAATAAAATTAACTCCTAGCTGGTAGAAATTACCAGAATATTCTAACACTTCCCCCTAATTTCTACCATAAATTACATCGATATTTACAATACCCATAACTTCTCTCAAAAATTCAAATTGCTCTTGTGTTAAAGCCATTGTAAATATGTTTGCAAGTTGTTCTTCAGATCTACAATGTTGTAAGTTGATTTCTCCATTATTTACTAACTCCCGAATGAAGTGATATCTAGTGTCAATGTGTTTTGTCCTCTTGTGAAAAACATGATTCTTTGATAGTGAAATGGTGGACTTGTTGTCACAATAGATTGTAGTAGACTCCTCTTGTTCATGCTTTAGATCCTTCAAGATTCTTCACATCCAAACTGCTTGACATGCTGCTGATGTACCCGCCACATACTCTACTTTTGTTGATGAAATTGCCACTATAGGTTGCTTCTTTGATGCCCATGCTACAACACCTATTCCAAGATGAAATGCATATCCAGATGTACTCTTTTTGTCATCAATACTTCCTACAAAATCACTATCTGTATATCCCACTAACTAAAAATTATCTGAAGTAGAATACAATATGCCATGATTCATAGTTCCTACAATGTACCTCAATAACCTTTTTCCTTATTGCCAATGTGAGTTTTTTGGTGAATCCATGAATCTAGAAATCAAAATAACTCCATACATTATATCCGGCCTAGTTGTTGTGAGATACATCAAACTACCAACCAATTTTCTAAATATAGTTGAATCAAAATCAATCTCATTATCTTCTCTACTTAGTTTTGTCCATATTGTCATAGGTGTAGAAACTGGACTACAATTCATCATTCTAAACCTCCTCAAAACATATTTTGCATATTTATTTTGACAAATTAAAATTCCCTTATCATTTTGTGTTACTTCAATGCCAAAAAAATATTTCATCAGTCCCAAATCTGTCATCTCAAATTCCTTCTTCATTGCTGATTTAAACATGTCAATAGAAAGATTACCTGTAAAAATCAAATCATCAACATACAAGAAAACAATTAAAATCTAATCTTTCTCATTGACTTTGGTGTATAGAGTAGACTCACTAGTACTTCTATTGAATCCATTGCTTATCATGTATGAATCTATCCTTCTATGCCATGCTCTTGGTTCTTGCTTCAATCCATAAGGTGCCTTCTTTAACCTATAAATTTTTTCTTAATAACATTTTATTTCATATCCTGGTGGTTGTTGCACATAAACCTCTTCTTCTAAATATCCATTCAAGAAAGTTGATTTAACATCGATTTGATAAACTTTCCAATTGTTTTGAGATGCAATAGCTAGTACCATTCTAACAGTGTCAAGTCTTGCTATAGTTGCAAATTTTTTGTTATAATCAACTCCATATTCTTGAGAAAATCCTTTAGCTACTAGTCTTGCCTTATATTTGTCAACTTCTCCATTTGCATAATTATACTTAATTTTATAAACCCATTTTACTCCTATGCAATCTTTTTCCTTAGGAAAATCAACTAAATCCCATGTATCATTCTTTTCAATGAATTTCATTTCATCATTCATTGCATTAATCCAATATTCTTCCTTAATTGCATCTTCAAAATATATAGGATCTTGAGTAAATAAAGAAAATTTTGATTGCAAATCTATCCTATCTCCTTGATCATAAATTTCTTGCAAACTTCTAGTTTTCTTGCTTTTAAGCCTTGGTCTTAATGATGCAAGTGTAGGATTTGAGTCATTACTTACTTGTGGACTTGATGATTCTCCTTGCTCAATTTCTCTTTGTGTGTTATCTCCTTGTGGACTTCTTGATGTAGTTCCTCCTTGTTCATTTGATTGATCTCCTTGGATTTCTTGATATTTTCCTTCTTGTTCATGATATGGCAATGTTGTAGCACCTATAATTGCCTTGTCTATGTTTCCATCCCAAGATTCTTCCTCTTTGAACACAACATCTCTACTTACAATGACTTTCTTGGTTATAGGATTAAACAACTTATAGGCCTTAGATTGTTCATTATAACCAATAAAAATGCATTTTTCACTTTTATCATCCAACTTGCTTCTTGTTTCCTTAAGCACATGTGAAAACACAATACAACCAAATATTCTGAAATGAGAAACACTATGATGCTTACCACTCCATGCTTCTTGTGGAATCTTTTACATCACACTCTTCGTTGGACACCTATTCAAGATATAAAATGCACAAGCTATTGCTTCAGCCCAATACTCATTAGGTAGATTCTTGCCTTTCAATGTATGCTCCTTTCCATTTCCATTATTGTTCGATTCTTTCTTTTTACAACACTATTTTGTTGAGGTGTGTAACTTGTAGTAAACTGCTTCTTTATTCTATGATACCTGCAACAATCCAAGAACTCATTTGAATTTTATTCTCCTCCTCTATCCAATCTCAACACCTTGATAGGTAGGCCACTTTATTTCTCAACCAATGCTTTGAACCCCTTAAAATTTCCAAATGCCCCAGATTTCAGAAAATAAACCCATGTTTTCCTACTAAAATCATCAATGAATGTTAGAAAATAATGCTCTCCCCTAATGATGGTGTTTGCATTGGACCACATAAATCTGTATGCACAATTTCTAAAGGTGCCCATGCTCTATATGAAATTCCCTTTGGAAAACTTGCTCTATGATGTATAGCCAAAATACAACTTTCACATGAACTTAATGGTGCTTCAATAAGGGGTAAAACTCTTACCATTTCTTTTCTTTTCAATAAACACAATCCTTTGAATTTTAGATGGCCATACCTCAAGTTTCAAATCCATGCTTGATCTTGATTTGATTCCTTGAAACTTGCTTCAACCTCCTCCATCATTTCATTTTTCATGCGAAGTGGAAACATTCTATTATTTGTCATTTCAACCTTTGCAATCACCATATTACTAGGAGGAATATCAAGTATAGTGCACATATTGCTTTAAAAAACAACTCTATAACCCTTTTGACTAAGTTGTCCCACACTTATGAGATTATGCTTCAAACTAGGTACAAAATAAACATCAGGAATGGACTTCTTACCAAGCTTTGGTATCACATTAATTGCACCTTTACCCGTGACTTCAACTATGTTATCATTGCCCAATTTAATTTTTGATTTCACTGAAGTATTCAAACTTTCAAACAAGTCTTTGTTTCCTATCATATGATTACTGCAACCACTATCTAGAAACCAAATGTTACTTGAACTTTCTTGAGCAACATGGCAAGTAATGAACAATGTCTCAGAACTACTCTTAGAAAATTTTGCATTTTTTTCCCATATCTGCTTGCTTCTTTCAACATTCATTTGCAAAGCGACCATACTTCTTGCAATAGTAACATTGAACATTTGATTTTTCATACCTTTGTGATGCTTGATTGTTATTGTGTCCCCTTGAATTGAAACTTTGGTTTCTCCTTCCTCCTGGTTATGGAATCTTCCTTTCTTCTCTTTGAAAATTGCTTCTTCCTCTTCCTCTTCCTCTGAATCCTGGATTTCCTCTTCCTCTGCCTCTGCCAAATTTTGTTTGTGATTTTAATGCATTCTCCAATGAGGTATTATTATTCCTATTCAATCTCAACTCATAATTTTTCAAAGTACCAAACAACTCATCTATTGAATATGTTGACAAATCCTTAGTTTCCTCAATTGGCACAACAATAGTATCAAATTTAGTAGGAAAAATTCTTAAAATATTTTCTACAACATTTTGATCTAATATGTCATCACCATTCATCCTTATTTGATTAACCAAATCCATAATACAAATTGAAAATTGATCTACTAAGTCAGAATCTTTCATCTCCATATTTTCAAATTCTTTCCTAAGTGCTTGTAATTTTGCAACTTTTACCCTGCTCGTACCTTGATATGTTGTTTCTAAAATGTCCCATGCTTGCTTGGTTGTAACTGTAGGCTTAATCCTTCCAACAATTGAATCATCCAGTCCTTGTACAATTTTCTGCAAAGCCTTTATATTATTTTTTTGTTTTCAATAAGCCTATTCATTTCATTATTACTCAATGTAGATTCATCTTGTGGTTCATTATAACCTTTTTTAACTATATCTGATAACTCATGTGAACCAAGTATTAATTTCATCCTATATGACCAAGTATCATAAATTTTCCTAGAAATATTGGAATTTGAGGTTGCCAAGTACCTGATGCCATGATTGTAAATCCTCTTTGCTAGCAATTTATCTTGGATGGCTGCAACCTGGCACTTCCTTATTACCCTTGTTATCAGCTCTCCAAAAACCCAAAGCAACATTGTTTACTAATTAAATCCTGTGATTTATCATGAAACAATGGCTTTCTCCTTTTGGGGTTGTGGGCTAGCTAATTTCTAAACTCCTTAAAAACTTACATTCAACTTTCTATTTGCTACATTCCTTCTTCAATTTCTGTGAATCTTTATGTCCTCCAGCAAATTTATAAACAACGATTTGAACTTTGCTTTGAAGCTTCAACTTCCTCCTTGCTGAGTTTATTCTGAGCGTTCTCATTCAATGCTGCAATACTTGTCTAATGACTGTCACAAATGGTGATAGACAATCTTCAACCAATCTCCTGATCTATGCTCTGATACCACTCTGATAGTGGGCAGAGGCAAAGAAATTTAATAGAAAACTGGAATATTTGTGTGTCGCTGCACAATGATGAAATACTTCATTTCATTGCTTGCATAAAAAAGATTTACATATGCCTCTTTTCTAGAGGACTTTAGCAAATAAAATAAACTTCTAGAATAGGCCGACATGTAATATTTTTATTATTTTATCTTGGCCGACATAAAAAACTTGTAGAATTTACCTAACCCTAATCAACATAAAAAAATAAATAAACAAAATTAACTCCTAGCTGGTAGAAATTACCAAAATATTCTAACACATTTGTTCTTTATAAATAATTTGAATTAGATTTACCTTTCTATATTATTATTTTTTCTCATTATAAATAATTTGTAGATATGACATTATTGTATAAATGTTTGTCTAAGATAAAGAGTGCATTCTATATTTTCTACTTGTAAATATTTATACTAATAATTTTCTCATGGTTGCCACTTTTATGCTTCCTCGATAAAATTCTAATAGTGACACACCCACAAAATAACACTTACTATCTATCCTCAATACATAGTTTCCGTCATTTTCAAAACTAATGATAAGAAATCAGTATTGCCTTTCTGTAAAAATATTTACAAATTGTTGCTTGAACGAAACTAAGAAAAGAAAATTGACATGTATTCCAAATCTATTTCCAGAATATTTTTTTCCCGTTACCAGATTCAGACTTCCAGTTCATAACTCTGGATATTACAATCAACTTATTTGAAAACAACAATATAACAATTATTTTTTTTTACAAATATTCACAACTCCATATTAATTATCCAATCTTCCAAGTAATAAACCCGCAACATAAAAAATGGGATAGCCCAGTTACTGTTATCCACCTAATCATAGGACAAATACGTCCACCTCAAGCTGGAGGCAAAGTCCAGGACCCAACCGAAAAAGAAAACAAAACAGTATACAAATTTCATTACACATCACAAATAACTCACAAAGTACAAGAAACTGAACTTGAATACAAATAACATGGACACACTCACATAGAACCCATATCTGGGATTCTTCAAAGGGGGAGAAGGGAGATTCCCTTCCCTCTTGGGGAATAGTAATTTTACTCTATACAATTCATTTTCCATTGTACTTCCACAACCTTCATTCTCACAACTAGCCAAACACCATATCACCCATCTCTCCAAACTCCCATTTACACCACTTCCACCACCCACCTCTCCATACACCATACATCCCCCAATCAAATTAGCACCGCATACATATATACACAATTTATCACAAGTCCCCAATAGAGGCTCCACACCCTCCTCAACCCCACACGAAGGAGACTCCCAGCCCGTAGGTGAGATCAACTCCTTATCCACACCCCTAAACCCCCATAAAACAATCAAGAATCTATCTCAAAATAGAAAGGAAAACTCAACTCCAATTCCTAACACAATAACAAAATCTGACAGATATTCAACAACCTCATTCAAAATTCAAAATAATAAACCCAACCTTACCTTGGCTATCCAAGTTAGGATCAGCCCAAACCTAAGAAAAATTCTCAATTTCTTCTTCCAATCTTGCTATCTCAATCCATTCCAAAAAGAAAACAACAATCCTTTCACACCTATTCTCCCAAGAAGAATCTAGCAAAAAAAATTTAAAATAAACAAGAGAAAAACCCTAGTAAACATACCCAACCTCCTCTCTAAAATAGAATTCACCACAACTCTTCAACTTCCCAAATATGAAAAGCCCATTAAAAATTTAAAGCATAATTCCCTCCACAAATAAACATAAAACCATGAAAATCAAATCACACTTAACATTAAACCATCCCCCCAACCCCCCTTCCAAAAATAAAACCAACAATTATATTTTGAACATTTGGACTTTGCCTCCATTTCTTAAAGAACTTGGGTTGCCCCACCTGCAACACCTCAATAAAACATTAGTACACATTGGAAATGATAATTAAAACATTAATCATATACATTGAAGCTTTCAAACACCACATAATAAAAAAATCTATCATAATAATTAAAGACATTTAATCTTGCAAACAATAAACATTTAACCAAACACCATTATGATCCATCTATTTTAACACATCATATCACCACTAAGCAATTAAATGTCTAAACACACAAATGAACATTTATGTCCATAACTCAGAATGGTAATAACCATGCGACAAGATCTCCACATAAAATCCATATCCAAAATATAAAATCAAATCAAAGTCTCTAAAGTAACACTAGCAGTACCCTACATTCCCGCCCTCAAGTCTCAAGCTTCCTCCTAGAAGCTAGCAAAAAGATATAGGAATAAACATATCATAGAAAACAGTCACATCCATGATAACCACAACATGAGATCATGCAATAATTTAGAAAAAGGTATTAATGAGGGATTATTAATCAATTTGACTTATTTATCTTAAATACCAACTAAAATATTTTGAAATTTTCTAAACTAGAATAAGATTAGTTCAATTAAGTAACCTTCTAAAATACTTTTTATTTATTTTATTTTTGTATTAATTTATATTATAATTTGATTAGAGAAATTTTGTATCAATTTCCTTTTAAAATTTTACAATACATAAACATATAACATTGTTCCAAGATCATCATATTGACCTAAATAGTTAACTTAAAATATATTCTTCATGAAGTAAATTCATAAAGAAACTCTCACCTTGGTTATCAATTATTACCAACCTTAACCATATTTATATCCTGCTAAACTAAGCATAATCAATTATTTCTCAAATGTAATTGGGTTAGAACATCTTTGAATATGAGGCTATATTAAAGGAAAATTTAGTTCTCATGATTCCAAAAGAGATCCATCATTGAAAATGATTGAATAAGATAGAAAACAAATAATTGATATTAATAACTAAAAAATTAATCTATTTTCAAATGTATGTACTTAATTTATTAATTATATGTATTTTTTCTATAATTTAGAGCTTTACTTAGGTTTTTATATATAATTTTAAATATTAAGAATTTCTTAAATACTTTTTGTTGTCATCATATTACATCTTTTAAATTTTATAACAGAAATATGTATGATTTACTACTTTTCCAAGCTCTATGGATTCATTATCTATTATCCAAAAGCACATAAATGTATATATATCCAAGAAATAAATTATAAATCTAATGCATTTATTTTTAAATTTTATTCTATGTAAATAGAATTATTAAATAAAATAATATCTCCTTTTCTATTCTTTGATTTGTATTTTTTAATATATTAGTTAATGCATAACTTACTATAGACATAAACATTGCACCTCCTTTTGGTGCAAGTATTAGCGTAGTATGTTGATAAACATGAAGCTTCTCGTGGCCTATCTATGAGAATTTGTTGTGAACTCTATTGGTCAAAATCACTCATAACAAGTTTAGAAGTTTTACTCATAATAAAATGGGCTTTCAAATTAAAAAGACGTTATAAATAGAATTATTAAATAAAATAATATCTCCTTTTCTATTCTTTGATTTGTATTAGTTAATGCATAACTTATTATAGACATAAACATTGCACCTCCTTTTGGTGCAAGTATTAGCGTAGTATGTTGATAAACATGAAGCTTCTCGTGGCCTATCTATGAGAATTTGTTGTGAACTCTATTGGTCAAAATCACTCATAACAAGTTTAGAAGTTTTACTCATAATAAAATGGGCTTTCAAATTAAAAAGACGTTATAAAGTTTGAATATACTTGTTACATTAAGTGCTTCCAACAAGGATTTTTTTTTTATTCACTAGTTTGCACTAATCCACCACAAGATTTATGAAAAAAAAAGAAATGTTAAAGTTTATCCAAAATTGACATTTTTGTTGCTTTTAATGCTTTTAAATATTATGAATTCTTGACATTGTGATTAATCTTTCCTAATTTAACTATTAATTTAAAGTATTCTTATTAAAAAAAGAGAGAAAACAACTGCAATTTTTTTTTTTTTTTTCAAATGTATGTACCTATAAATATTAACAATTAATCAAATTCTTATCTATGTATATATATTAAAAAAAGTAAGTTCAATTGTTTGATGTCATATCTTAACTTATATTCATTATTATTTCAATATGTTATTTCTCTCTTTATACAGTGAATAAGACATTAATCTTAAAAATTTATGATCCACCAAGAACCATAACCAGCCATGTGGGAGGATATACCAATCTAAAAACCAAACTGCTTGCCAGGTATTCAATTTGAATTTGAATTGTTTTGTGTCACATCAATCCCTTGCCGTCTGACGTTTGGTCTTTAAAGTTATAAGACCCACTATAATGGCACAAAACTGTCAACGATGCCGATTAGAAAAAAATGACTTTGCAGGAAAAATATTATTAAACCTTGAAGAATGCATGATCATTTATTCGCTGCTTTTTTTTAAGTTTTAAAGCATACTAAATCTACTTTGTTCAGCTTTATCGCTGTCTTACAATCTCTTTATATAGAGATCATTGTACCAAACTTTATACAGAACTGAATAATATCACTCTATTTTATTTTGTCAGTCTGCTATTTTTTCTTTCATCTTAATTATAAGTTTGATTCTTCAAACCCTACCAAAGCAGATGTTTTTAAAAAAAAAAAGACGAACCAAAACCACTATCCTACTGTTGCTTCAATCCATTTACAGCAGGCGAAGAATAGATCTAAAACTATCGGGGTTTTGGAGCTACTACATTCTTAGATCGAGACAAGATTTTCGCAGCCTTTTAAACGAAAATATTGATTGCGAGTTAAAAATTATTTTCATACAGGGGCGAGGAATGTTTCGAACTCCCTGAAAGTTGTTTTTCCCTGGCGTTAGACAACTTTCCGGGTGAAAGCGGCTACAAAATACAGCCTATCGGCTAAAAATCGAGTTAATCTTTGGCGTATCCATACATGTTGAGACTGTTTGGAATATTCCTAAATAAATTATATTCCTAACTTACAACGCACACAATATAATAAAAAAGTGATAAATCGAAAATTTATATTTTAATATTAAATTGATTAAAGGAAGAAATTAGAAGACGTTGAAGATCAAATTGGGATTTATCGTCAATGGAATGAAACTTGAAGCCAAGTCAGTCGGTGGAGATGTTACCTAAGAATTTGAGAAACCGTTCGAGTTCGGAAATTTTCAAGAAATAGTCAGATTATCACGAGAGAATATCTTCGACGAAGGCAGAGAGCGTAACTCTCTATATCAAGAGTGCCGCGCAAATCCCCCCACCACGCGTTTCCCCAATATTAAAAGTCCCTTTCTACTCAGACTTGGCTTAAATGGTTATTTGCCGCCCCTCCGTCTCTCCACATGCACATCTGGTAACGTGCACGCAATCGAGGAAG
Source organism: Sequoia sempervirens (assembly GCA_007258455.2). Lineage (NCBI taxonomy): Eukaryota > Viridiplantae > Streptophyta > Pinopsida > Cupressales > Cupressaceae > Sequoia > Sequoia sempervirens. The sequence goes on along the minus strand of VDFB02000009.1, from coordinate 6,518,857 downwards.
TGACGTAACTGCAGAGAACGGACTCTGAAATCTCTTTCCACAATGGTATATAAAAGCAATTGAGAGCAATCGAAGCTCAAATAAATTAAGTCAAGCAAGACAAAAATATTGATCAACAGTATCGAGCGTGTCGTGGAATTCAATTCGAAAATCCCTTAATGACGAGGCAGAGAGTAGCGTGCAGTTAGATATTCGATCCGTAGTCGCAGACCCACGAGATTTTCCCATGGAATCGCAATCAGAAGCAGTCGAAATAAGGTTTTCCGCAAGCCCTAAGGGCAGTGGTAGCTATATGAATTCAGAAGTGCATCAAACGCACCTGCAGAACCAACCATCAGTTAGCAAAGTAGCTCCGGAAAAGAAAATATTGGTGTTTGCCATAAGACTGGCCATTCTGGAGAAGGCCGCAAGCGGGCTGGGAACTTTGGCCTTCGTCTGGGCCACCGTTGTTCTCCTCGGGGGCTTCGCAATCAAATTAGAAAGGACAGACTTTTGGTTCGTGACGATCATACTTGTAATTGAAAGCACCCGCATCTTCAGCCGCAGCCACGAGCTCGAATGGCAGCACGAGACAACGTTGTCTGTGGCGGAATTCAAGGAGGACGCAAAACAGGCAAGTTTCAGAATCTTCAACGCCAGCCGCTTTTTCTTCGCTTCAATTTTTGCTAAATTCTCTGCCCCCAATGTTCCCAAAGATTTGCAGAAGAATAGATCTGACTGGGGCCGTCGTAGACTGGAAAGAAGCCGGTCTACTGCAGATGATCCGTTGGTGCAATATGTTGTTTCCCAGAACGTAAGCAGGCTGCTCTTCTGGGCGCAGTTGTTGTCCGCCTCTACCTGTATTGCCTTGTCTGTATGGAGATTAACAGGGCAAAACTACGGCGAGGTTGAGGCCAACAGCGAGAAGCAGAATCGGAGGCCCGCTTTGAATGTGTTCTACGGCTTGGCTGTGGCGGAGGCGCTTCTGTTTTTGGTGGAGAAGGCCTACTGGCAATGGAAAATCAAGGGGCAGAAACTCCTGGTCCAGGTGAAGGACGAATTTGGATTCGACGACAAAGAGGAGGGCACGCTTCGACGGTTTTTCTACGACACATACTCGCGGTGCATCAACGGAAGCGTCTTCGACGGTCTGAAGATGGATTTGGTGTGCTTCAGCGTGGATCTACTCAAGTCGAACACGGACCACGGGCAGCTGACCGGCGCCCGGGTGCTCTCTGCCCTGGTATACGACCCTCGTTTCTCCGAAGAAACGTTGCGCTCCATCGGTATTATGCAGGACGTGGTCGAACGCCTCCTGGAAATGCTCAACTGGAAGAATCGCCATGAACAAGAGATTCGAAAGGTTGTGGCCGAGATTGTCTGTAATCTTGTTAAAAAGAATCGCAACTCGCTTCGTGTGACGCAGATCCCTGGGGCTCTGGAGTCCATTGCTTCCTTGCTCTACGACTCCACACGCAATGAGCCCCAAGACTACGACAACTCAGATTTTAGTCTTCTCGGGCTCCGCATCCTGAAAAACCTTGCCACGGACCACGGCAACGGTGCCAAGATTGGAAGCACCAAAGGCTTGCTTCCCAAAATCATACGCTTTACAGACGTACATGTTGCCAATTTCTCCAAAGCCCCGATCAAGACTTTGAAGCTCTCGCTGCAGCTGCTGAAAATGCTGGCGGCTAGTAAGGGTGAAACAGGATATGTGTTAAGAAAAGAGATATTGAAAAACGTCTTCACAATAAGCAATCTAAGGGAATTTCTTCTCTACGAAGGCTCCGACCGTTTGCGGCTCCAAATCCTGGCCATTGAGACACTCACCAGCCTTGCTCTGGAAGAGGAAGGCAGAGAGAGCATTGGAATTACCGGCGGAGTTTTGGATAATCTGCTCTCTGTATTTTTCATGGAAAGGATAAATACTAATGAGGATGAGCAGATGAGGCAACTGGTAAGCAAGGCAGGAGAAGCCCTCACTCTGCTTGCACTCCACAACAATCACAACTGCCAAGCGATGATCAAACTCAAATTAACGCGGCATCGAAGCACAAATCGCCATGTGACGAGGGATTTGATTGGTGTGCTCAACGATCCTCTTCAGGGAGTTCATGCGGCAAGAATTCTTCGTAACTTATGCGCTTATGCTCAAACAGATTGTGATGAGCTCATGGAAATCAAGGAAGCGGCAGCGCAGGTAAAACCCCTTTGACACGCTTAAGATGTTTAAGCTTTGAATTACTTAATTTTTTTTAGTCCTCATGCATACCTTTACTGTTTTATATCATTCAGGTCTTAAAGCTTGTGATGGAGGAACAAGCTGCACTTCAGGAAGTCGCCATAGGATTAGCTGCTCAAATCTTCAAGTTTTTCAACAAATCAAGCATGGAGACAGTATTTATCGAGGCAGCAATAACTAAGCAATTGTTTGTGAAGCGATTGATAGAGGTTTTGTTGAGGCATCCTCGCCCATCAATCAAGGTTCCCAATATTAGAAGATTTTGCATTGAATTAATGATTTCTATGCTGGAGAAGGACAAAGCATGTTTTCTGTCGGAAAGGTTAGAATTAGAGGACGCTTTGACGCGTGTGGAGGAAACGACGTCGGAGATGGAGGGTTACAGTAGCTTATCGGGCGGCATTGGTCTCACCCGACACCACACAACCATCCATTGCCTTGTAAACACTGCCCTCTCATTGCTTTCTTCGTAATTCAGATGTAAAGCGTTTCTCTGTGCACATAGAGTAGTTGTAACTTTTCCTTCGATTCAGAAGAATTATTACTCCTAGACCCCATAAAGGTCTATTATTGTACCAAGAATAATGGATTATTATTGAGATCAACAGATGAATCTACATCTTACATTGACCTGTTATTTGAGCCGTGAAGGCCACGCAGTCCAGTGACATGGGCGATAAAATTTAACCTCCTCGCCAATCTTTCATTGTTTTGTTTCTTCTTCCCTACTCATTGTGTCGTGTTGAGAATAGTTGTTCGAGTTATTTTCCAGACGTGAGATGATAATTCGTTAAAAATATTAATCTTATTCAGAGTTTGTCGTAATCTTTGACTTGTCCACAGTTCCCTCGACCAGAATTTCGAGGAATCTGACTTGTCATTTGTGTAAAGTGATAAGGATGACGCTCCTGCTCACGTGGCCGTGATGCTTTGTTGCGCACCCGCCATTCGTCGAAGTCAATCATGACAAGTCTAGAAGTTTCATTAGTACTAAAATGGGCTTTCAAATTATCTTTATATAAAAGATATTATAAAGTTGAATTATACTTGTTCTTATATATCGTGTTATATAAATAATGATTATTAAAAATATAAGGTATTAGTCGTACTAACTCAATTTTGAGTTTATTTGTCTAAAGCATTTAATTCAAGTTTTATTTGTATTGATATTTATTATTGAATATAATTAATTTTCAAAAAAATATATAATAATTTAGAATTCTTGATAATGTTCATCGAATTATTTCGAATTATTTTAAAACTGTCTAGTAAAAAACTTTTAAAATAAAATGGAAATATGTAAAAAAAAATTCAAAGAGTAATATACAATAAATAAAAATGAAAAATATAATAGAAAAGTTTAAAATGTTAATAATAATATATTGTAAAAGTTCTTTTGACTTATATATACATATGTGTGTATGTATGTATGTATATAAATATAAACATATTTACATATGTATGTGTAATTTATCACATGATACAACATGTACACATATATGTACATGTGTGTGTGTGTGTGTTGGCAGGGGGGAAGAGGAGGACCTAATAGTTGAGCATGTTTCAATAGTTGTGATAGTAGTTGTTTATATAATGACCAATAGTTGTGACATGACTACCCATAATTAAACAAAATGTATTCCTTTGATCTAAAGAGAAATCAATCATGTGATGCCACATTAGCGCTTAACTACCCATGATGTGAATGCACAAGTAATGGTCAACTACATCTTGACAAAAAGCATGTTGATGTGGGATCATATTTGATGATGTGGCCCTAAAATGAAAACTATAAGTAGGGGACTTGTCAAGTAAGTTGTAAAAAATTGGGAGTGATTTGAAATTTCCATGTAGGATAATTAGAAGCGTGAAGTTAGGGTGCACAACTACTAGGACCTCTCCCTTATATAGATATGCACACACACATAAATATATGTGTATAGATAGACATACATATGTCTATGAGTATATATGTATACATATATGTACCTATGTGCATACATATATATACATGTATGTATGTGTGTGTATATATATATATACATACATACTTGTATATGCATGTGTATGTGTATGCGTGTATATGTATATATACATATATGCAACACATATATACATATACACATATGCATATTCATATATAAATACATACACATATGTATATATGTGTGTACATATATACATACATACACAAATTATATATATGTATTAGATATATACATATGCATATATATAAATGTAGATGTGTATATATCATCTACACACACACACACACACACACACATATATATATGCATATGTATATACACGTACAAATGTATATATGTATGTACATATATATTATATATACATATACATATAAATACATGTATGCATGTGTATGCATATTTATATACGTATTCATGTACACATGTGTATGTGTGTGTGTGTAGTGTCAAAAAATGTTTTTGGTGACTTTTTCACACTTGTTTGGGCCCTCCTTGTAAAATTGAGCTTAATGATGCCTTGACTTAGCGTTGTAATGTGTTTAACACACTCACATTAGGTCATGCGCCCTTGTGAACTAAATAAACCTAATCGTACCTTATTTAGAGCGTTGTAAAGTGTTATAACACACTTTCACACTTTTCTAGGGTTTTCATAAATAATTGAGCCTCTTTATGCCTTAATTAGCCTTATTTTGCATCCACAAGCCTCATTTTATGCATCTTCTTGAGGATAATCCCAAAATAAACCAACATCCAATCATAATTCAGGTGTTTTTAGGTTGTGTGGCCCAAATTTGGTGATCTAGGCATAGTTTTGGGTCTCAATATGGATCTTGCACATTTCTAAGCATTTTTGAAAATGGTCCCATAAATTATGCCTAATGGGACTCATAGGCCACCTTGGGCTTATGAGTCCCGTGTGGCCCAAAATTAAAATTAATTTAAATTATTGGCGGGATTTTATCCTCCTAGATCTGATATCAACTTGTAGTCTTGTAATTTCGATAATTTTTGCATAATTAAGTATAAATACAAGGTCCTTTCACTCATTTTCACCTAAGCATTCAAGAGATCACCTAGCAAGTTGAATGATCGTCCTTATAGCAAAGTTGAGTTCACAAGAGCATTCAAGTGTTTACAAGAGCATTTAAGGGCAGATTATCAAGCAGTTTAGAGCATCATTCAAGCATCAAGCATCATGTGAAAGTCATCATGCATCATGTTTGTTTTTGAGCTAACAATTGTGATGTAGGGTTTTATGACTCAAACAAGTGTTCATCTCAAGATCTATCACATCCACGAAAAAGTAAATATCTACATCCATTGGAGCCATCTCATACATGTTTGCAACCTCTTATTGCTAGGGTTTGGTGAGTTGCAACATCATATTTTGTTCATTCATCATTTTCCATTCCTATTTATGAGAACTGACAGATCACAGAGATAATTGACAAGCACAATGAACTCATAAACTGCTTAATGTTGATCTATTTATTAGACAGTCAAGGGTCTCCTTATAAAGGAGAAATATCCAAGCATGAGGTGTTGAGGTGTTTCAACACCTCTCCAATCTATAAACTAGCTAGGAAAAATATTAGGAAAATATCAGCTTGCACAATAAATGCCTAAGTGGGCTTAGGTCAACTTATGTGTATGCAAGAATTAATGTATACACTGACATCCCCCCTTAAGCATAACTTAGGTGGGTATGGAAAAAATGGGTCTCGGCTACTAGCCTAGTGAGAAGCCCATGAACAACATGAAAGTCTCTCACAAACGGAGAAAAGGAGAAAACCTCGTGGGAACAAAACTCCTCTCCAAATGAGAAATAAAAGAAAGGAAGGCTAGAGCCCCCCAAAAAATGATACCACTGTCGATGCAGAACAAGTGATGAATCACTCACTATAGGGTGATCCCACAATACTGGTTTACAATTTTTGGCCAAACTGGACACTGAACTAATATTTTCTAACTAAATCTTCACATTCGGGCACCTATAGCGGGTAAACCGTGAGGAATTTGAAGATAATGCAAACTAGTGATTTGTGACATTTTGTTTGTAGATTCTAAATATTATTTTTTCAAAAAAATTGGAATCAGATTACACTTCTTTTTCCATCTCCTTCAAAAACTAGTTTTTTTCAGTAAACACCATTTTTAAGCAGTGCCGTTCACCGTATAACACATAACTTTTTTTCCATGAAAGATAAAATTCTATTTTTTTTAAATTTAGATTTGTAACTATGATATCTAGTGCTTCCAATCAATTTCATAGTGTTTTATTGAATATTTTTTCCTTAATCAAGTTTTGAAGTCAAACCAATTACAATTTAGACATAGGCGAACTATATAACACATACCTTTTTTGTATGTATCGAAATTCAATTTTTTTTATTAGATCAAGTACTTTACACTATGCAATATTAGGGGTGTTGAATATGGGCTGCCATATACATCCATACCATAGGATTTCCTGTGACAGGATCATAACCAATTATCTGGAAAATGGAATAAAAGGATTTTTGGAAGTAGGGAACAAAATAACTAATAGGGAAAGGCTCCTTATCATGTATCTATATTGTATTCCTTTAGGCTACAATTTCTGCTAGATATTTTGGCAAGATGTGAATTCTAAATGCAATCTTAGTCTTGTGATATTCCTCCTTAAGAGTGTTTTCATTGATCTTAGGCATTTCATCACTCCACCTAGTGAGTTTGAAAACAAGTTCAAATTCCCCAGTAATTTGGACCATTTCCTTCCCATCATATTTTCTTATAGTTCTTGTAATTGGGTCATAATTGGTGGCCACTGATTTGAGCATATCAACATCTATGTAGACATTAGGTACAATCAACTTTCCTAGGTCACAATTCCAAGGGTTACCTATTGGAATACCCAAGTTTCTATTCTTGAACCAACTATAGAACAATTCCCACCTAGTATAAGGTAATTTGGTGTCCATACAATTGTTCTTGTTAATGAAACCCTCTACTACTTGTGTACCTCAAAGAAGCAATTGAACCTTAGGTTTTTTACTAGTCGAGGGTGGTAACTGTTCAGTGAGGTCTTTATTTAAAGGCCTTTTGGGAGTAGAAGCTTCCCCTTTAGATGAAGACACTTTTGACTATGCTTTGGGAGCCATGAGACAAAAGGTATTACAAGGCATGGCTTCTAGTTTCTTGAACATGGCTTACAACTCAGATAAGGTTTTGACACTAATTATGGCAATGCAAGACCAACCAATTATCCTTTATGAACATAAAACCTTAAAATGTAGAACCAATAAAAACCCTAATAGACTCAAAGGTTTGGGAAACCACAATTCTATCAATAATTCTAATGGGAAGGCAATAATTTACTTACTGGTTCTTTTGCAAGTTGATAACCCTAGCCTCGATGTCAAATGCGCCTGAAGACTGCAACACGAGCTCTCCAAGTGTAGAATATCCTTTATAATGCTTAATTAAGCTTTTAAGACATTATTTAATGGCTACACAACCTTTTGCTTTGGTAGCTCGACATAATTTTGATTATTAAGGCTCACTTGGGCAAACCAAAACAACTCACTTGCCCTCAAACTTAGTTTTGAACACTAGCCATTGATCACACAGGCGTGTTAACCAATGGACGATCTAAATTTAGTCAACTTGATTTGAAAATATTGATTGTACACAACCACAATACTTATCAAATGACAGAAAGCCATATGAACCACTTGTTGGTGATCTACGGGCTCTACCATTCCTTTATCACTGCAACCAGAATTTACATGTCTTCTTTCCCTTTCCCCCATGAGTGTTAACTCGTGTGCAACTTTCATCAGCGGGGAGATGGGGAAAGGCTAAGATTAAGTCCCATGACCTCTTCATACTCACATCTTAATCCAAGACCAATCACCTATAGACTTTATTCTTCTTACACCATCAACAACCCAGATTAGAAGATCTTCAAACATGTGCATTATATCTTCTTTAGTAGCATAGACTTTATTCTCTATGCTTTGTGTTGAAATATTCAATTAATATTTTCCATTGCTCCAATGCTTCCACGTCTTTTGAGTTATTCCATGTGGAAATCGCCTGTTACCTTGTTGAGAATCAATCAATAAAGGTAGGGCCCACATGGGATGGTAGGGAGTGGTCAAGATTGACCCATGTCACCTACTATTGACTATTGATTCACTTCAAAGTTTTGAACACTTACTACTTGGAAACACTAGGCCCATAATCAAACTCGCCATGCGGCAGTCGCCCACCAACCCATTTGAATATTTTAATGAAGAATGAAATGGGGTGAGCATGCGGGGAATGGTTGAGGTATGACCACATGTTTTAACGACAACCACTAATCTTCTTTTAATATCACATGCCATCTTCAACTCAGACATCGGTCCCATCAATACATACAACACGTGGCTTATGCCTGCTAGCCTGTGAGGATAAAATAGTAAGTAATAAAATGGAACAAGCATGTGGGGAACAACCAAGATCTGCTTGTAACAATCGATTAGTCATCAAAGATCTTCATATCTACACATGCTAAAATTGTAAGTCTTAAAAGAGGGACCTGACTAGATCAATGGGACTTTAACCCATAGGATTAAAAACTTAAGGCTCAAACAATTTTAGCAGGAAATATTTAGCCCAGCTTTGGAAGAATTAAAATAATGGGCTAACATTTAACAACTAAGAAAAATAGACCAAAAGGGCGAACGGTCACTTCATGTATTTTGATGGCATAAGTCATAACTTAAAAGAGTGGGAACCGAGAACAATGGGTCAATGGAGAATTAAGACCTTGGAAAATAAATAAGCTCAAGGGTTTTTCAAGTAGGATCTTAGGTAAGCTACAAAACCCTAAATACTGATAGTAATAAAAAACCCTAAGACCTCAGATACAAATATTATCCAAAATTCAGCAAGGTTTTGAGATGGAACATAAAAAATTTAGGAGCTCCATAAGTGGCTCTGACTAGGGACGCATGCCTCTAGTAGGCATGGAAAGATCCTAGAATCTGAGGTTGAAGTAGACTAGTCAAAAAAAGTGAACCAAAAACAAGGAAACTACCTAGACTAGGTAGAAAGACCAAACTAGACACAACCAAAAGAAACATGCCTATACAAAATGTACAAAACCTACAGTGTACGTGGAGTCATAAAATTCTTAGGAGAAGTATGGCTTTAAGAACTATCCATGTACTAGCAGTTCAAAAAGTTTTCCCGTCAAGCTTTGTAGGAAGTATGAATCCTCCCCATGTGTATTGGCTATCAAATAAGGGCCTGACCATAATGCTTCAAAATTTTCGTGTTTACCCTTGTCTTGAGCCCTTGCATTCCATGCTAGTACCATACTATTCACTTCAAGTTTTTTGGGAGAAACTCTCTTTTCATGCAAATTCTTTACTTGCAAATGTAGTTTTTTATTTTTGGCTTGAGCTTCTCTTCTAGTTCCATCCAATTGCATAGTTAGATTATCAATTTTGTGATGCATATCATCACAAATATCATCGTCATATTCTTGCACAAACTTATACATCTTTAGCAAGTTATTCTATGGAAACCTAGCATCTAGACCATATACCAAGCCAAACAATGAATAATCAGTAGCCTTTTTCACAGTCACTCTATCTGCCCAGAGTGCCAACTTCAGCTTTGAGTCCCAAGCTTTCTTGTTCTTCTCCATCACCCTCTTGATGATTTTCATTAAGCTCTTATTTCTAGATTCATCCTGAACATTTCCCTGAGGATGGTAAGGTGAAGAATAAGAAACTTGTTTTTCATGTTCATCACAAAAGTATTTGAATTCCTCAGATCTAAAACACATAGCATTATCTGAAATGATCTTTTATAGGACTCCAAACCTGATGAGAATATTATTCAATAGGAAGTCCACCACCACTTTGATTTTTTATTTTCTTGTGGGTATTTCTTCTACCCATTTTGTGAAATAGTTAGTAGCAACAAGGATTCATGAGTTCCCTCCACTAGACTTTTTTGCAATCTCTCTATAGACATAGAAAATATACAGATTGATATCACACTCTTGATCTTGATCTACTAACATCGCTTCATCCTGAATTATCCCTTTGTCTAACCATTTAATTGAATAGCATTATTTGATTAAAGTCATCATAATTCCCCTTTTAATTAAATAAATCCCTTGATTTAATTAAATCACTGTCTCTATGTAATTAGCTAGGTCATTTCATCTTCCTATCTTTGTTTAATTAAATAATCCATATTATTTGATTAAATCTCTAAAGTTCATCTAATTAAATTAAATAAATCAAACATTTATCTAATTTAATCTAACATCACCCCCTTTGGTTAAATAAATCAAAAATATTTATTTAACTAAGTCTAAATCATTATCTTCTCATTTTGAGTTATTTAAATCCTAAAATCTAAGTCAAAATGGTAAAATCAACTAACATCATTTAAATTAATAAAATCATGATTAATTTAATCTTAATCACTCCAATCCTCTAGATTTTGCAACTTGCACAATTATTTATTTGATTTAATAATTTTCAAAATGACATCAAAAAGGGAATATTCCTCCAAGTTTCAAACTCTCCCCCGAAAAGGACTTGTCCTCCAACAAAGCATTTAAAATCTCTTACATGTCCTTTTCTTGAGCCATGTGGCATTAACTTCACCTTTCACCTCATCCTTCAAGCCATATTTTGAATTTGAATCTCCCCCCTCTTTGTGCATTCTCCAAAATGTGCTCATTCCTCAACCATTCACATGATGACATGTGGCTTCTTCTCATTGGTTGAAGATTAGTCCCGCATTCATCCCTTTTTCCTTTTCTCTCTTCACATTCTTCTATAAATAGAGAGCTCATCCTTCATTTCTATCATCCACAACTTGAGTAAGCTTACTATACTCAAATACATCTTTGAAGCATTTGCAAGATTCATCAATTTATCAAATCCATAGCTAGGTTATGCAGGTTTTTCATCATGGAGCACACTTGAATCTTCAACAAAGTGGATCACCATCACCATTCATCATCAAAGCTTGCAAAGGAGTTGGGAAAGGGTCAATTTCCACATCAAATTTGCACCAACTCCCCCATAGGATCAAGAGTTTTCATTATTTGAATATGATTTACACTCTTTTATTGCTTCTCATTGCATTTCTTGTTTTCATTTCCTATTTTGAATGATGTTAATGGATTTTATGGGGAACCTATATTCTAACTTGCATTTAATCTTATTAATGTGTTCATTTGTTGTGTTCTTGCAAGTATAGGATATTGGTTCACATTTTGGCACTAGAAGGAGGGCCTACCAGAAGATCAAATCATGTTTTTTGAGAAAATTCTGTGGTTTTTTATGTTTTTGGTGTTTACAGGAAACATAACCGCTCATAGTCCAGCGACGCCAAACTGCACCACTCCAAACTGCAAACTGCACCACTCCAAACTTCAAACTACACTGCTGGTACTCCATCATCACCATATAGCACCACTACAAACTCCAAACAACGCCACCATTGCAGATAGAACAACTGGACTTTCTTGCTTTTTCATGCAAACTTAAAATGGCCTTATCTTGGTCATTTTTTGGTCTTTTCCAGAGCTTTGTTTTTTTGAAAAGGGATAGAATTTCATAAGCTACCCAATGGTGTAGGTGTTTCTCAACTTTGATAAAGTTAAAATTTTCAAATTCTCACCTAATGTCAAATCACAATGAAACTTGGTCTAACTTTTAGGGTTTTTATGCTTAATCATTTATCTAACCCTCATATCTTCTTGTTTCTTGATTTCATCTAACATTTTGGAGCTTGTATTACAGGTTTTAAAGGACGATGGAGCATGGAAGTCAAAGAAAAAGCATTATCACATGATTGTAACAAGTGTTTTTAAACACTTCGGGAGCAATTATAATCCCATTCTTAAGGCTTTGTTATCTTCAAGCTTTAGGACTCACTAAATTTCTTTTGGGCTCTAAAAAGAACACTACAAAAGCTTTAAATTCTTGCTATAAAAGGCTTAAAATGAACTTTAGGACACAAACTCACTAGATTTTGTTTAAGGTTAATAATTGAACAAACAAATCTCATTTTCCTTTGGTACACTAAAAAGAATAAAATCATTTCTTTGTGGGTTTAAAAAGAACATGTGCAACTTTTCTTTGTGACTGCTTACTCAAACTAACACCATTAAAAAGACGTATGCACTTCTCTCGTGCCTCATGGAAATCTTGAGAATCAAAAGGCTTTTTGATGGTCTTAGGTTGGGATATCTTGCGAGTGTGAGCCAAACCTATCATGTGTATTCTCTCTTTGTTTCTCAACAAAGATCGATCGAGTTATGAATATGTTTGCTCGCTATTGTTTATCTTAGAGGGCCTGCCTTGGGGAAAAAGTACTCATCCAAGGGAATGACTCAACCGGTAACACTCTAAAACCAAGAGTATTTCCAGTTGAGATATAAAAGTGGGTACTGGAACAAAGGCCAATATCACGTGGTTGGCTCTTACGAGAAGGGCAACAATGGTCTCTTGCCTCGATGGGTCAACTCCTATGAATGGAAAGTTTGAATTAAAACCCTTGTTTAGAAAAGGCCAAAATCCTTGATCTACTTGGTGCAAGAACGGTTGTTTTGAAGCCATCCCATATTTTTATGACTCTTAGTAGAAATGAAAAGCATTCCATGGGAATTTCATGGGTGTTGATGCTTGGCTGCCCCATATAAGTGAGTGTCGTGGAGGGGAACCAGTGGGGTCAAGCATCTAATCATTCGCCAAGAGTAGGCGTAGTTGGACTTGTCCAAGTGGGAACTCAACAAGTAAAGTCTTTCATATCCATAGGGTTGTGCATGTTCTTGGTATCAAAACACTTGCTTATTCAAAAACATTGGGAAACACACATTCAACAGGAAAATAAAAATTTCAAATCCCTTAGTTAGAGTACCTTTGACAAAACCCAAGAACTGTTTCTTACCCTGGGGATTACGTCCTTAGAGGTTTCTAAGTAATTGGGTTTCTAATGTTTCTAAGGTAAACATTAGGTAACCATTTCCTTGATTTCCTTGAATTCCACATAGCACTTTGTGGGATGAAAAGAAGTTAGGACATTGGACGTTTTGTTTGAAAATCTAATCAAGAAAGTGTTTGTGGTAAAAGCAATTCACTGATCAAGATGAAATCAATTGAACCCAACACATGTGCTTGTGTATCTTTTGTCTTATGGTCTTTTTAGCAAACATTGATCTTTTGGTTTGAAGGGAAAAGCATGCTCTTCAAAACCTTGGCCTTGTAAAAAAGTCCTTCTTAGGTTCATTTAGGATCAAAATCAAACACTTCATCCATTTCAAAAATTTATCATCCCATCCCATAGGAAAATTTAGAGCTTTGGAAACATCATTATCTATACTTGGGTACATCCTTAAACCAAATCAAAATCACCTTGTTTAATTAGGAGTATGGGAATGCATCCTTTCTCATACCTCTAGTTAAATCAACACACCTTTGAACAAGTTTATCCTAAAGATCACATCCAACATCTTAGGGTTTACAAGTTCATTATCCAACCAAAACCAATCACAATCAAATCCTAAAGTCTAGCATTGATCCAAAGTTCCTAAAAATTCAACACCCATATCATTAAACCCTTTCATCCTTCATCTCATCATTGGTCCTAAACACCTTAGAGGTCACTTTTACAACAAGGTCAAAACACAAGAGGAACATGGAATATAAACTTAATTCATACATTAAGAGTAAAGCAAGTCAACCAAACTATCAAGACCTTACAAAACCAATGGATTTTCAAAACTCACATTTATACAATCCATACATGGGATCATTATGTCCTACAAACCTCAATGGCACAAGAAATGTGAGTATACCCAATCTAAATCTTGGAACACCTTTTCTGATGGTAGATTTAAATCCAAGTCCAAACTTACAAATCTATCAACCAAATACTCAATGCATGAGTCTTCCACAAACAAACAACATTATCCCACCAAATCCATACATGCCAAATGTGAATATACCAAGTACAACTATACCAAACATGAACATTTTGAATCCACACTTGGTAAAATTTTGGATAGATATGTTTGCAAATCACACGAATGTTTTTCAAAATCCATCACACCCATATGTCCCCCTCACCTTTCACAATGACCCATCATCATCATCATTTAATGCAACACTGCAAACCTCTCTCCCCATGACCTCACAAAGAGAAGGTGACCTATTTGGACCAGGGGGCATTTTTGATCAAACATCATCATTCCCCCAAGGGAGTATGCCATTGAATCTCCCACCTCTCTCACCCTTTCCATTAACATTTGTATCACCTCTTGGTTTGGGGCTACCTTTGCTACCACCGCTCATCCAAAACATCCCTCCAACCATCAATCAAGGCATCATACCAAATCCTCCCCCCTTGCCATCGATATCACAACAATAGATGGAAACCATCCCCATAGCACACGCAACCAACACATCATCTATCATCCCTCAAAACATGGTCTCTCAAGGACTAACCATATCGATCGCACCATCCACCACTCAAATCCCAATCATCAATATGACGGTACCTCTTATCACCACAAAAAGAACTATTCCAAAACCACCTCCACCACCACCACCACCCAAACCAAACACATCAAACAAATACAACATTGTGTTGCAAGCCTCTCAACAAGCTGCTTATCAGAAGGTACTCCAATAAAACCAAAACCAACAAGCTGCACAACTAGCTACTCACCAAGCTGCACAAGCTGCTAAAGTTTCCCAAGCCACACTACAAGCCCAACAAGCACAAGCCCAAGCTCAATTGCAAGCACAAGCTGAAGCCCAATACTAAGCCCAACAAGAAAATATTGTTCAAAATCTCAACAAAATTTTAATGACTCCATGTATCGATCCAAGTCAACGATCACATGATCAAGACCTATCCATCAACGAACACATGAAAGATGTTTCTACCTCATCTGAAGATCAAATCAACATACATCAAGAGTCACTTTTTGACCATGATAAGAATCCCTCAAAAATATCTGACAATGATCTATTTCAAGGAGTGTTAACATTTTTTGATCCTGTAATCAACAATCCATCAACCAATGATCATGTTGAAAATGCCTCTACATCACCTAATAAGTTAGAGGACATATCTCAAAAATTTATTCTAAATCATGATCAATATCTCTCACCAAAGTCTAGCAATGGTCCTTTCCAAGACATATTGACATCCTTCGACCTAATGATTGCCGATATTTAAGGAATCTTCAACTCAACACTTGATCCAAATTAACTCAAAGATCAAGAGGATATTAAGCCACTTCTTATCCCTAATGAAGATATCCAAGAACCATTTGTAAGAAATCCATCCTTTGAAATTGACCCATGTCAAGAACTTGATCCAAAGCATGTCGAAAGCAATTTTGAAATCATTCAAGATCAAGAATTTGTATCCCCAAGTTACTACAATAATCTAATGGATACTCTCCTATCTATGCAAGATTATCATATCCACATAGCACATACTCCCTCATCTATGCATGAGATGCTTTCTATGGATGGACACATAGATGATCTTCATTCAGAACAAGATTCCTTTACTCCTGATATTATTACACAAAAAGAGCAAGTTATTGATTCCTACAGTCAAACTGAGTTGTCAACATCAGGATTAGATATATCTCAAATTCAGACTGAGGACATCATGTATGAAGATATCCAACATTATCCACTCAAAGAAATAGGTCAGACAGAACAAGATATTCCGAAGTTAGCAGAGCAGCAAATTGAAAAAACGTCATTTATAGTGGTCATTTATTAGAGCAGGCTTACTGAAAAAGACATATCAAAACAAGCAGAATCAAGCAACGAAGGTGCTACTACCACCATACTAGGGGAAACTTCATCTCAAGCAAACGTCAACATAGGGAGCACCAAGAGTCCTTATGATGAAACTGATGCCAATACTACAACTAGCCACACCATGAATCTTCAACCACCCATCACCCCATCCACGAATTGGGACCAACATCAAAAGAAAGATTTGAATCAAAGCACAAGGATCATTATCAAAGCAGAAGAAGAAATGAAGCATAATGGACAAGTCAAATACACATGGATACCAAAGAATACAAAGAAATATTATCCTTATCAAACTCCATCAGTCAAAGAAACTATGGGGAAAAATAAAAAAGGGAAAAGTATCCATCAAAGATTTCCACAAAAGAAAAAAAGGCTTCTCAAGCGACATACAAAGTATATCAAGTAGTTGGTCCTAATTCCACATACACTTTCATATCGACCCATCATTTCTCATCTTCCCAAGTTTGGAGAGTCAAAGGTTCCAAGCTGTCAAACAATCCATCTTCTATTCCTAAACACATTCCATCCACGCCTCCACACATGATATCCAATTCTCACATTGACCATGTATTGGAAATGACCCTTCATCATAAGGACTCAGAAGGCACTTTATCGCAATGTGTGCACAAAGACAAAGTTAACTCCGATACCAATAAAGCCGATTAGGAATCTCAAAAGTTGTATTCAAGTGCATGTATCTTAGCAAAGAAACTTCTTCAAGAAGGATAATGATGGAACATTATGATAGGGGCATCTACATTGACACCACTAGGTGGTTCAACATGCGCTTAAAATATTTCATAGAAAAATACAAAAAAATCAAAAAATATGAAAATTCAAAAAAATCAGAAAAAGGATTGAAAACAGTGAAGAAAAAAAATTGTCCTCCAATGATAACCACTATGGTGGCGCTTTGGACAAGTACCATGATGAAAACTTGGAAAACAGGTGTCATGTGTAGAATTGAGCATCTGTGTGCAGGTATGTGCAGGATCATGATGGGCCAAAAAGTGGAGATATGAAGGGTATTTGTAGGGTATGTGGCTAGTGAATTTTTTTTTACCCAAAATTAATGAAATGAAAAGGGTTTTTAAAGGAGATTCTCAGCCTCCCACCAATATAAATTATTATTATTCATTTTCTATTTGAATCACAACTAAAGTCCTGATTGATACGTTGATTGAAAAATATTTATAACTTTCAAACGGTATTACATTTTTTGAATTTGAAACTTGCGTCACATTCTATGCTTCGTATACTATAGAATTTAAAAAAAAAAAAAAGAATTTCATGAAGTTTTGACCAAGTTAAGGTGGTTAGACGTACGAGTTGTTATATTTTAAAAAAGTTGTAATAAAAAAATCATAATTAATTATTTATTTGGAAAAAAATTACAAAAAAATATGTATCACATTTGAGCATGAGTCCTCTACTTATATCTAAAATATTATAAAAAATATTATCATTTTATTGTGCTTAAGGTGGTCAGACAGACACCTACTTCTTATTTTTTCCTTGAAATTTAAGTACTATTGCATTGAAATTTCAAATTTTCACCAAATAGATTTTGTTTTTTTTTTAAATAAACCTAGTAGTTTAGAAACTACATTCAATTTTCTACAAATTCTATTCTTACATATTTTTGAGATAATATAGATAACTTATTCAAATTTTCATGTCAAGTTTCCTAACTCTGATTTTTCTGAATTTTTTGCCACTTAAGGGCTTGCTTTTTCCATGATGATCTTGCACATACCCATGCGCCAGTTAAGGTGGAAGAATCTCATCCCATCCATAATAAATCCAACATTCCATCCATCTTAGCCATAATAAATCCATTCATCCATGAACCATTTATGCAATCCATTCGCATATATCTGAATCCATAGTCTGAGTTATCTTGATCTTGATAAACTTTGATGCACACTTTATACTTGCTTATGGATAACATCTTGACATGGGTCATTTTCACTGATCCTATCCTATCCAACGTTAGCTAAGCCATGAAACATTATCCAAATGAAGATTCTTTATTTGAACTTTGTATCTTATCACAAGATAATCCTTGGCATCCTTTGCATGCTTACCATATCCATCCATCCATACACCTATCCAAGCATCCACCCATTGCATTCCTTACATTGCTAGACACTGGGGGCGGATATTTACATCCTCCAACTTATGTGGTGATCTGAACATTGGAAAATGTGAAGTCAAATTAGTCAACCACTTGTGAGCCAAAATCCAAATCACTAGCCCAAGGCATATTTTGACAAGAAGACATTCCTTATCAATCTTCATATTTCATTGAACATCAATCCAAACAATCACTATCAGTCGCATCTAGTGTGTGCTTCAACATCACATCAAATCATCCAAAACAACTTTTGTTCCAAACCAAGCTTCATCAATCTTGATAAAATCAAATCTAGTCAATACATCATCATCTCGGGATATCCTTCCCAGTCCTTGTGTTTCTTAACACTATCCTTGCATTGTTGTGGATCCTCAACAATGTTATCATCATCAAATCCAATCAATCCCGCACCATCTTGGGATATCCATCCTAAATCCTCGTGTTGCTTAACACTATCCTTGCATTGTTGTGTATCCTCAATAATGTTATCATCATCAATCCATCAATATAATCAATCAACCTTAGCTTGGTTTTCAACAAAATCCCAAAACAAAGCACTGATATCATCACACACATCCATATCCAAAATGTTAAAATCGTGCAAAAAAAATCCCAAAACAAATCAAAAACTTGGTCATTCAAACTACGTTGTATCTGAGCTTAAACGTAGGAAAGGCTAATTTTTGATCAGCCCCTGAGACACAAAATAAAAAAAACATTCATAAAATCTTAGAAAACCCCAAAACATTTGAAAAATCAAAAATCAAAACATTTGTAAAATCTTGAA
The DNA here is from genome assembly GCA_007258455.2 of Sequoia sempervirens. Taxonomy (NCBI): domain Eukaryota; kingdom Viridiplantae; phylum Streptophyta; class Pinopsida; order Cupressales; family Cupressaceae; genus Sequoia; species Sequoia sempervirens. The sequence continues at coordinate 6,499,869 of VDFB02000009.1, read as the reverse complement.
AATACCAAAAACAGACCTTGTTGATGGTGTTTTCTGCAACAACAATTCAGGATAGAATGCATTATTCTATCTCTCTTGAAAGGTTCTTTCCAACAATAAATTACTGAAAATCACCCCAAGGTCTCTCGTTATCAGGTCATGACAATGCATAAACAACTCAGATAATATGTGAAAATGCTGGTCACAATCGGACCTTACTACAAGCAAACTGTATCTTTCCAATTTATCAGATTTTGCAATATGATGATCTTAAATCCTAAATCTAACCGGATGATAAAGAAATAGCAAAAGATAAGGGTGCAAGGATATGATAAGATCTAAACTATTCCTAGAATGAACAATGCAAATGACAGATATCTAGAAACAGACCAATCTCAAATAACCAGTCCTTGATCAACCCTCAATGCAATATCACAAGAACGGTGCAATCTTCTAAGGTATATAGATTTTCAAATCATAGATATTCATCCACAATCAAACTTAAGCACATATAACTATATGGTCCAGGTTGACTTCACCAGCCTACTACAATCAGATAGTTACTGGGAGTATAGACCAGAGATTGCTACAAACATTCCAAATATGAAATCACACACATCACTCACCAAATTAATCTAACTCTCAAAACTAAACCCTAAATATTTAAGCAATTTGAAAGATGAAACAACATGAACCATGCAAGATAAAATAACACAAGAGATTTCACCAGGAAAACCACAATGTCTTCAATTGTATTAGATCATCAAAATGCTGCAACAATTTCACTGTTCTGTAACAATGTTTGCTTCAAGAAATTAACTACTACTTCTACTACAAAATTCTCTAGCTCTTTGGTCTAACTTGTCTCTATTATTTCTATCTCACCCTTACAATGAGGCAAGAATGCCCTTTTATAGCAAATTCTCAAGACATGTCGGCTCAGCCAAACATTTACAAAATAAGAACAACTGCCAAAACAAGTCGGCCTTAGGAATTCAAAATAAGGCACACATTAAATGCCGATATATCATCAAGGTCGGCCTAGACATGGTCCCCAATGTAGCCCGGAACAATACATGCCCTATAATAATAGGGAAGCACAAATCTCCAAAATGGCATTAACTACTGCCTCCCTTATCTTTACTCTGGGCCAATGATCCTTGAACCCTCAAAAACACTTTATCCAGCTCGGTGATAGGTGGCAAAAGCAAGATCCTAAGCCAACATCCTATGGAGCCAATCTCCTCCTTTGATTGCTTAACAGTCTGATTCCAATCATCTTTGTGGGCTTGATATTTATCCATCACCGCTAGGTAGGTTGCTGCATCATCTAACTGATGTCCAGTTATGACATTCTCAGAATCTGGAGCATAAACATCATGCCACCATTCGCTTAGCTGTTCTAGGCTTAGATACATAGGAGTAATTTTCCTCCTACCTGTCATGACCCCAAAAAATGCAATACAGCCCTCATAGACTCCAGTTAAATCACCATCTATTGATTTCTTTCATTTCAGAATCTTCCTCATGGCCTTCTACCGAATCTGCAAAGCCCCAAACCATTCCCACGGTTCACTTAGTCTGGAGGAAGAAAGAATCCCATCTGTAGCCAATTGATCTTTGCCATATTCCATAATCACCTTGGATTTCTGCAACAGAAGATCAATATCCTCCTTATCCTATGATAGCACATGCTCCAATAAGTCCTTAGCTCTGATTACATCTTTTCCAATTGAAAGGATATCCTTGATTGCATTATCTCCTTTTATTTGCACATCCTTTAACCAATCCGTTGTAGTTTGAGCAGGGGCTTTTATTTTCTCAATCTCAGAAATGCTTTCCTAGGGCAAGAAACCAGGAGTGGCAGAAGATGGGTGAAGAGATTGCAGGGGTTTCATCACATCTTCCAAGCATTTCCTAAGCCTCTCATTTTCCTTTCTCAGCTCATGCTTGGTCTGGGTCTCTTTCCTTAGTCTGCCAATTATTACAACACTGGACCCTTCATACTCCTCTATATCTTGTTCCATAGATGTTGGCCCAAGGTTAATAATCTGCACATTGTAATCCCTACCAGTCACATCTTCTCTAGTCTTGTCCGCAACAGGGGTGGCAATGTGGATAACTCTGTTATTTACCTCATCCCTTTCTATTCTTGAAACCACTTTAGCTGCATTCTTCTTCTTACCTTTACCAATCTTAGACAACATCTCATCCCAATCCAAAGGAGTGTCCTCAACAATAACTTGTTTCTTTTGTGTGATCTCCTTTTCAAGCCAATTCGGGACAACAGGTTCCACCCGGATTTCATCTGTTTTTACCTCTTCATGCTGTTCTGATGCTTTATCTTTTTCCTTTTCAGGGGGCTGCTCACCTTGATCACCCTTCTCAATCCCCTCTTCCTGCATCAGCGATGGGAATCTAACCGGGATATTCTCCTTCTCTGGTGATCTGTTTCCTCTGCTGCTTGCTGGAGAATCATCATATTGGACTAATGGAGAAGGGTGCTTTTCCTTTTCTTCAACTTCAAGCTCAGCAGCCCCACCAAAAAGCTCTCCCTCCTTGAATGGCTCTGCCTCTCCACTGGTTTCTTGTTCTTGATGGGCTGTTTCTAGCTCAGGTGCACTTGGCGAAGCGGAAGTAGCCCTAGGTTGCTCCACAACTGGTGACTTTGGAAGAGGATCCATCTTTTGCACAGTTTCCTTAGGGGATGGAGTCCTTGATTTCCTTGAATAAACCCTTGTCTTTTCCCCTGAACTCTCCAAATCAACAATCAGAGGCTCATTCTTAAAGGTATCCTGACCTTTCCTCTTTGAAACCCTAGCGGTTCTTGTCTTCTTTGACAGTGGAGGAGCATCCTCTTCTTTTGCTTTTTCAACTTCCTCTTCCTCAGAAGACTTGCCTATTCTCAAAGTTCTACTTCTTTTCTTCCCTTTCGGCTTTCTTTTTGGTTCTGACTCACCTTCTTTAGGGCCTCTGATTTTTATTTTGAAGGGTGAGCTATCTTTAGTTTTCCCTTTGGAGTTATCTTCCCCGGATTCTTCTGAAGTAGACATTGGATTAAGATTTCCCATCAAATTGAAGGTACAAGGTACCTTCTCACTTTCCAACTCCCAAACCTTATGTTTTAGCTATGAAGTAGTAAATTTCATGACAGGGGCCATTAGGTCTTCCAACTCTGTGACCTAATCATCATTCCAGCTTATCTCCCCAATTGATCTATCCTTAACAGACTCATAGGCATGGTCTTGCACCAAATTTCCATCATCTTCTAATTGGTCAGGGATTAACTTAACATTATATTATCTGATCGCATCAATAGGGAGCCTTGAATACCTTTTCTTCCTTGCCTCAAAATCATCTTTGATATTGGCCCAATAGTCTTCTAGGTCATCCTTATGACGGTATTATTTGGTGGCCTTCTTCTGTGCTTCCCCGGTGATATCAAAATTTGTCCTTTTGGAATGGAAGGAGAAACCATGAGCTGCCAACTCATCACCTGCTGCGTGTGCTGATTGAATGGAAGGACATACCTCTGCTACGCCAATTCCAAGAGGGAAATCCCCACCAAAACGTGTTTTATGCTTCTCCCTCTTCAGAATTGCATCAAACTCACCTATTTGTCTCACCAATTCTAATAACACAATATGATCAGTAGGGTATCTAGGCAACCTATACGGAGCAGTCGGGCATCCATCAATTCTGATGTAGGAGAAGGTAGGAAACTGAATGAACCAGGCCCCATATCTCCTTATCAACTCCTTTGCTCCATCTGACAATCTCACATGCTCGACATTTTGAAGCATCCTAGTGATGTGCATCGTGAATGCATCATTGGCTCTTCTATAATCTTTGTGTCCTAGGTGCAACTCCAGATAAATCTCATAAACAATGTCTTGTCCAAATGTCCCTCGTGGATTCAAACACCTATATGGGTAGAATCTTGCCAACACATACATGACATAGGAGGACATGGTGAACCTCTTAGTTTCCAGGACGTCCCTTAGCTGTTTATCAATTATGGTGCTAATAAGACCTGCCCAGTGATACTTGGTTCCTTGTTCAATCTTGGTGATCACATGGACCATCCAACTCTCCAGTACTCCGACACTCTTCAATCCTGCCACCCTGCTCAGAAATGTACCTGCATCATAAATATCCGATCTGAACTTAATCCTGTGTAATTGCTTAGGCAGTTTAGAGTAATGTGACTTTGGCTTCTCCAACCAAGCATTGATCATCTGTTGAGCTTTAGCCAGCTCATTCTCATAATATTTCCTAGCTAGATCCATGTTCATAGCGCACACAGAAGGAAAATTCGGCATGTCAAAGGCCTGGGCAATAGAAACAGGGCTAAAATTGGCCAAGACTCTTCCTTCAGTGCTGAAAACCCTTTGTTTATCAAAGTTGTACTGCCGGGCACACTCCAGGATTAATTCATAGCATTGGATTGCCGGAGGGAACCCTGCCACATGAACAAGTCCGGATTTCATCATTCCCTGCCTCAAGACCGATAGATCTTTCTGAGCTGTCCTCTGTTTAAACTCCTCGTATCTCCAGGCTCCAACATTGGTGTTAGAAACTTCAGCCCACACAAAAGATATCTTGCTTTCAGGGAGTTGACTCTTAGTGTCCAATCTTAATCTTTCTGCCTCTGAGATGGAGGACCCCTCTGTGTCACCTTTGGACTTTCCTGCAACGGCCTTGCTTGATTCAGACTGCACTCACAAAAGATCGTCATAAGTATCCAATTATCATGCATATTCCAGTCCAAAGGTTAGCATGAAATCATATAAAATAGTTAATAACTATCACAAATTGCCAATCTTTGAAAATCCAGAAAAATAGAACAATCCGGGAAAACAAGGTAAGTCGGGAAAATCCAGTTGGGGCAGAATTTTGGAGAAATCCGACCTAGACGGATTCCTGCTACCAAGACACCATTTGCCCAAATAAATCGTTAATACAGACAAATATTATAAGATTATCATGAAATTCATCCATTAGCAACAAGAAATCAGCATTTAGCATTTACTCCATTAATCCTATCCTCGAGAAATCGAAAGAAATAAAACCAGACAGGAAAACTGGAAAAGTCCAGGTAGGAAGGATTTTCGCAGATAGTTCAAATATTCTGGAATTCGCTATACCCCACGGAATTGGCCGAAACCGGGAAAATCTGGGTGCCCGGACTTTTCGCGGACACCACGGGAACCTGACGAAGAACAACACGCGAGCCAGCGACTGAATGAACATGAAAACCCTTGCTCACTGGGATTCTAATGACTTCAAAATTGATGCCAAGCAACAAGATTCAGAATGTAAATGAATTTAAGTTTCCAAAGCTTTCAAATGACGAGTCCCTATGGCAAAACAATGATGCCCTAATTTCGATGAATAAACCTCCCGCCATGAAAACCAGGGTTATTTCGGGGTTTGGAATACTACCCGTAAGGATGAATCTAAAGCATTCGAATCTTCACAAGGCAGGGGACTAGTTTAATACAGGTGCAAGATAGACAAATCGTAACAAATTCCATAATCTGGGCCGAGCACCGAAAAAACCCTAACCTCGCACAATACAGCAAATTACGCACTTAGAGGGCAGAAATCTAACCCAGAACACCCCCCAAACGGATGCACCCGTCATTTAATGGATAAATACAAGCGCACATGGCACGGGCGATGAGGTTTTCACGAAGAGATGGGTCAAACCCCAATTCGATAAGAAGAAAATCGTGACTAAACATGAGCCAACCCGAAATGATCATCAATCAACTCAGAAAAACCTAATCATTGCGTAAACAAATGGAAGGGCCATCGACAACCTACCATGGATTAACCTAGATGAAACTCGAACTCGAAGAAGCGACTACAAAGCAAGTACGCCCAAGCAATGAAAACCTCAATCAGCGCTCCAAACAATCCACATGCAAGCAGCTCAAAATATATAATCAAAGCTCGAACAAAGAATGCACTCCGACGCCAAAGTAGCAAACAAGTGAATAATGAAGTTGAAATAATGCTTAAAAGGTTTTAAATCCACCCATTTACGTGTCTAAGAAAAGGTACTGCAAGCATTAATGAGCGATAAGACGTGTCTGAAAAAATCCAGAAACTCGAGCCCAGGACGGAATTTTGGAGAAAACCAAGACACGCGGAAAATCCAGATGAACATGAATTCCACAGAAAATCTGGATGAACACGAATTCTGCGGAAATGGCAGAAACCGTGATTTTAACGAAGTTCGGGATTTTGGGGCAGTCCGGGAAAATTCGCCAGAACCAGAAAATACCGGAGTCAAACAGAAACTCGGATTTGGAAAATTCCGGAGTGAACAAACAATGAACCAGAGCCCGGGAGAATCCGTCGGAGCTGAAAAATCCTGGATTCCGGTCAAAACCCAGATTTTCACCAAAAGCCAATATTAACCAATTCAAGCCTCAAGGAAGGACAAAAACCAGTAAGACCAATATCTCAAGACCTTAAAAAGACAAATCCAATAAAACCAAAGGCCAAAAGACATCATCAAAAGAGGGTCCCTACTCCAAGTGGGGCGTGTGTGCAAAACTGCACAACAAATGGCGACTCTACTGGGGAAATGCTCCCAAGTATTTCGATGACAAACTGGAATCAAGAACCCAGAACTCATGGTTTCAACTCACCTATCATGTCACCACCTCCATGTCAAAACAAAGAAAACCCTAGTCATTCAAAGTTTCCTATACCAGGGTCAAAGTGTGTGCACATGCATTCATTACCCTCCCTTAGTCGCAACTGGAACCAAATTTGGTATGAGCAAGCTACGTAAAGATTCATACTCTAAAAGTAACCTGGATAGAGCCTCGCTGCCAGTCAGGCGTCCATAGCCCTGACGAGGTTATCACTATGATCCTCCTGAACATAGCTCTACTGCCAGTCAGGTGTCCATAGCCCCGGTAGAGATATTTAGATCCCCCTGATAAGTTGAATTCAAACCTTTTAATTTTCAATATTTTCTCTTCTTTTTTTCTTTTTTCTTTTTCTTTTTGATATTTCTTTTCTTTTCACTCATTTCATTCAACCTGTGAACAGTAAAGTCCACACTCAGGGCTGAGAACCACAGTGGCACTAGAGCAGAAAAAGATTTTTCACCTGTTCAGACCTTATAAGGACCTTCTGCAACTTCAGGTATCTTTAATAATTAACAGTATGAGACCCCAATATATCCCGTTCAAACTGACTAGAAAACCCTTTGCCTCGGCATAAGGATAAGTGACATTGGGTAGAGAGTTCGTACCACGGTGTCCTAAAAGGATGATTAGAGTTTGTAATGGAAATACCAAGAACATCAGACCCACTTTTTCACCATTGCCATACAAATGCACCCAAAGATCCCAAAAAGAGAAAGAACCAAGAGCAAGAGCAACGCAGACTAAAACAAACAAACCAAAGCAAACCTACTCTAACCAAAGCAAAACAAGCAAACCAAAAGGGAAACCTACTCTAACCAAACGAAACAAACAAAGCAACCAAAACGAACTATATACAGAGCAGAGAGCTGAAAATAGCTCAAGATTGGAAATAATGTTTCAAATACTGCCCATTGACAGGCAGTGGGATATCTTCTCCCGAGAGAGTCTTCAGATGGAAGGCATTATCTCCAAGTATTTCGGCGATCTGGTATGGGCCAAGCCATAGTTTATCAAACTTCCCATGGTTCCCTTTTTGATCATGAGGTTTATCCCAGTATAAGACAAGGTCAGAAATCCTGAAAGCCTTAACTTTAGCCCTCCTGTCAAACCACCTCTTAACTACCCCCTGATGTTTGGAAAAATTCTCAAGGGCATTGTCTCGTTTCTCCTCAAGGTGCAGTAGTTCTGTCAACCTAGCCTCCCTTCTGTCCCCCTCATCATAAAACTGATTTATAAACTGTAAAGTTAGGATCTTGAGTTGAATAGGGAATACTGGCTCCAGGCCATACACTAAGTGATAAGGAAATGTTCCAATGGATGACTTAAGTCTTGTACGATCTGCCCAGAGGGAAAACCGAAGCTGGGTGTGCCAATATTTTGGGTTCCTCTCTAACAGCTTACGGATGACAGTCAATAAGTTCTTATTAGAGGACTTTGCTAAGCCATTACCCTGAGGGTAATAATTAGATGCAAACTTCACAATAATTCCATGATCAAAAGCCCAATTTGAAAATTTTAAAGATGTGAAAGCAGGACCATTATCACAGACAACAGCAATAGGGCATCCAAATCGATTAAGAATAGCAGATTCTAAGAAATCAATCACTACCTCAGATGTACATTGCCTACAAGAAAAAGCCTCAGTCCATCTTATGAAATAATCAGTAATAGTGAGAATGTACCTGTGTCCTGCAGAAGACGGTGGGTTAATGGGGCCTATGAAATCCACACCCCACTGAGCAAAAGGCCTTACCTCAGTGACCGGTTGGAGTGGAAGCGCTGCATACCTTTCCCTTGTTGCTGTGGTCTGGCATGTGTGACAGGTCCTGACATGATGGTGGACGTCTTTGAATAGCGTGGGCCAGTAATATCCTACCCTCAAAATCTGATTTGCCATGGCAATTGCAGAACCATGGCCAGTGCCATACTTTTCGTGAAATTCATTTATCACCCTCTTAGCTTCCTGTTTTCCGAGGCATCTCAAATAAATGCCCTCATGATTTTTCTTGTACAGAATAGCTCCCTTTAGCATGAAACTGTCACTCTTCAATCGTAGGGCTCTCCTCTGAACAACATTAAGATGACCTGGAGATCGTTGGTTCAGCAAATAATAAACTATGTCATCATACCAGCCATCTGGGGAAACCTCCTCAATGTTATAATTCTGGACAGTCAGTTCAGGACCTATTTCTACCATAGTCTGAGTAAGTCCCTGTCCTCTTACCAACTTCATGGGCTGGATCTCAATATCGTACTCTTGTAGCATTGTCACCCACTTAGCTCTACACTCTCCTAGCTCATTTTGCATCAGAAGTAACTTGACTGCGGGGTCTAGGACAACTGCATAAACCTTATTCCTGAGGATATAATGTCTGAATTTCTTCACTGCTCTAACCAAAGCATATGCCTGCTTTTCTACACTTGGGTATCTCAACTCAGCAACTTTTAATGGTGCACTCATAAAGGCAATGGGATGCTCATTTTCCTCATCAGACTTTTGAGTTAGCATTCCTGCACATGAATGGTCTGAAGCAAATGAATAGATGTAAAAATGCTTGCTGTAATTAGGACTTACCAATACTGGAGCATCCGCAATGGCTCTTTTGATTTCTGCAAATGCTTCATTTGCTTCCGTAGTCCATTCGATCTTAGCATCCTGCTTCAACATTGCGTTCAGTGGCTTAACAATTTCAGCAAATCTAGTAATGAACTTGTTGACGAAGTTGATCTTGCCAAAGAAAGATTTCATTTCCTTTTTACTAGCAGGTGGCTGAATCTTCAGGATGGCCTCCACTCTTTCTGGATCAATAACAATTCCCTTCTCTGATATCATATGTCCTAGCAACTTTCCCTCTGTTACTCCGAAAATACACTTTTTAGGATTCAAGAATATGCCAAATTCCCTGCACCTTTGAAACACTTTGTGCAAATCTGGGATGTGATCCCCTTTGTTTTTTGAAAACACAGTCAGGTCGTCCATGTAAATGATGATGCCTTTGCCTATGATATCTTTAAAGGAAATATCCATAGCCCTTTGAAATGTAGCTCCTGCATTAATAAGTCCAAAAGACATCCTTCTATAGGCAAAGGTACCCCATTTAGTTGTGAAGGCAGTCTTGTGCCTGTCTTTGTATTGAACCATTACTTGATTGTACCCTGAATAACCATCCAGAAAGGACATCATCTGAGATCCGTTAACTACTTGAAGTACTTCATCCAATGAAGGGACTGGATAGTTGTCTTTTTCAAATGATCTTTTCAAATTCCTGAAATCAACACAGAGTCTAATTTCACTATTCTTTTTCCTTACTGGGACTAGGTTTGCCACCCATGTCGAATTCCTAACGGGAAATATGATTCTAGCAGATAGTAGTTTCTAAACTTCTTTCTGTATGACTGGTTCCAATAATGCATTAATTGGTCTCTGCCTCTGCCTAAAAGGCTTGGCACCTAGCCTCAGAGGGATAGTATGAGTTATGATTGATGTATCATAAGTTTTCAAGTCCTCATAACTCCAGGCTACTATATCAAGAAAGCTACGCAATGCTGCAATTATTCCTTGTCTTTCTTCTGAAGTGCATACTTTGCCAATAAAAATGTTCTTGGCGTTATCTTCAGTTCCCATATTGTAAGTATCACACTATCCATTGATAGACTCCTTTGATTCTTGTTCCTGATCCTTAATTTTATCCATATCAAAAATTCGTTCCAACTGTACCATTCCCCTTGGAATAGTATTTGATTTTAGCTTCATCACTCCCTCTAAATCCAGTTCTACTTCCTGGAGCTCTGTTTCATCAATGATTTGGGAAGCAAAAACGTCTGTATTTGTGATAAAATCTAGAATATGTTTGTCATCTTCGAACACCTAAAATTTAGTGACATTGTTCGGGACTAAAGGCACAGGAGTCAATTCTATAGTGAACTTCTTCAAACCTGACAAAGATAAAGGCTGCAGTGTGCTTGCGGCTTGAGCCAGAGAATCCACAGTTTGATTCTTTTGCTGTGGTATCAGTTGAATATTGAAGGCGTCAAATCCCTCAATGAGGTCCCACACTCTATGCCTATAATTAGTCATTCTTCTATCGTGGCATGAATATTGTCTCCTTACTTGCTTGATTACCAACTCAGAATCACCAAAAACTTGCAGAATCTTGACTTTTTTCTTAAGTGCCATAAGAAGTCCATGAATTAATGCCTCATATTCTGCTACATTGTTAGTATAGTGGAATTGAAGTCTATGAGCTGCAAAGAAGTTTTTACCTTTTGGACTAATCAATTCAAATCCCGCCCCAGCTCCATGCTTAGACTTGGATCCATCAAATCTAAGTGTCCAACACTCAGCAGCTGTAATCTTCTTCACCGCATCCTTTGGCTTAATATTGCTGGATGGTTTTTTAGACGACATGAACTTCTTTTCTTGATAGTCTTCCTGAGGATTTTGTATATCTGTTTTAACTGCCAAGGTTGGATTCATGCATTTCTGCACTTGTTCTACTGTTGTTTGGCATAAACAACACTCCAACTCTGAATGGGAAGCATTATGAACTCTACACCAATTAGGTAAGAGTAGTTCTTCAAAGCTTGTCCTTCTACCTAGGTGAATTTGATTTTCAATACATTGCTTGATGAATTCCTGAAAACTGTCTAATAGGCTGATCTGATTATCTTTAGTTTCCTCTTCTTCCTCCACTGATTTTGTCAGAACAGTAATATGGCTGGATCATGTTTCTGCATCGATAGGCATCGTGTGTAGCATCAATACCTCCTCTGAGTCTGACTCCTCATACTGCGTTGACATCATATAATTTCCCATGCCAACTTCTGATATCAAAACTTTTGTTGAAGTCTTTTGGTATTCTGTAATCATGTATTTCATTCTTGGCTCTCTCTCAATCCTGATCTGATTGGGGACTCCTTTCCAGGGAAGCCACATGTGAGAGTGATCAGTAGACACATAACCATTCAAATCCTTAGTAAAATCTCTTCCCAGAATCAAACCATACGCATCTGGAATATCAGCTACTTGAATATTAATAACCTATTGAATCCTTGGGTTTGAAGCTATCTGCATGTGAATCATGTTTAATTCTCCCACCATATTTACTTCAGTTCTATCTAGTTGAGTTACTTTCTTCTGAGAATCAGCAAGTGCAATCCCTAAAGCTCTACATACTCCAAACGGCATCACATTGGTGGAAGCACCAGAATCTAGTAAATAATTGTGTAGATTCTTACCGAATATGTGCACAGAGATCAGAAATGGTGGGGTTTTTGTCTTCCCTTGGAACAAAGTTGGCTGAGTATCTACTTGAGCCACTTGAGTCTTGTCCTTTTCCTTTCTTTTGTCTCCAGGGGGAAAGTTAGTCTGAGTGTGTGTCTGATCTTGTGTTTTCACAGGCTGAGAACTAGAAATCTTGTTGTTATGCTCATTAGAAGATTTATCCAAAGACACAGGATGTGCATCATAAGTACCTAAAACTGCCTTCCTAATGGGAGGGAACCTTAATAACTCAAATGCTGAAAGATTTACCTTCAATTTCTTGAACTCCTTAGCAACATATGAAGCCATCTGCTCTTCATTCATATCAGTGGAAACTTCCCTAGAAGGTTCCTCTGCCTTGCCCTTGCCTACTTGAATAGCCTTTTCCTTCTGCGGGTCAGTTTGGGCCTGTCTTTCCTTTGAAAGGTATTGTCTGGAAACATGTGGATAGGACAGATTATTGCTAGCTTTAGGATCTGGGGGAGTACTAAAGTTGTTAGGAGGAATGGAAGTGGTGAAAGGTCCCCTAGCCTGTGGGCGCCTATGAGGCATATCTCTCAGACCTTGCCTCTGGAACATCTGTACTTCCTCAACATAAGCCTCCTCTTGATCGAGGGGGCCATTATCATTCATTGTTTCTTCATTGAATAACTGAGCCACTTCATCCCCATTACAAATTTGATATGTTTTCCCTTCCTGAAACTCAGATTCCTCCTCTGGTACATTTTCCTTACTTGCTGGGAAGGGAGCGTGATTTAATACTAGCATAGGAGAATCATAAGGGCTTGAGGGAACAATCTCCTGCCCATTTGCATTATTTTCCACCTCATACTGGAAAATGGAAGCTGCGGTTTGGAACTCTGGACATTCTAGTTCTGAATGCTGGCTTGTCTTATGGAGCCTACACCATCCTGACAGGGCAGCCTCAGCCAAATATACACCACTGGGAGGCTTGTCTTGACTGACTGGCTGATTTGTAGATTGGTTGACAGGTTGATCCAAGGGAGTAAGAACTCCCCCATTATTGGGTCCCATATTCCATGTTCTATTCTATCCTTGTGATTGCCTCTTATCGAATCCTGATCCACTACCTTGTCCCCTATCAAAATTCTGCCTCCTATCATTATTGAACCCTCTATCATTGTTGTAACCCCTATCCTGATTATATCCTCTGTCATTGTGGAATCCTCTCTCATTACACTGTCCTCTATCAAAATTCTTCCCTTGTGAAAATTCCCTATTATGATTGGATTGTATATTCTTCTGAGTAGCTTGTAATTGGCTGTTTTGATTCCTCAAGTAGGTCACCTCTAGGTTCAACTTCTTTATCTGCTCAGCCATTTCATCAATCCTTTCTTTATTTGGATCTACATAAGGGGGCTGGCTTGGGTTACCCTGAGGAGGGACAGGCATTGTAGCAGATCCCATAGACTGATGCAACACTTCAGAGTTCTGCAAATAGGTAGGGAAACTATTTGGTTGCGGCTGATACATGGGCTGGTTAACCTGCTGCTGGGGAAAATTCATCATAGGGGAGACCTGGCTCATGGGGAGACCAGGATGTGGCACCAAAGGTAATTGAGGTATTGGATTCAATATTGGAGTATGATTGGTAAGTGCCTGATTTACTGCCTGAACCTAATTGGGATGTGCAACTGGTCCTAAAGAAGGCAACGGTCCAGTTATATGTTGCCTCAGATCTATGCTAAGCTTAACAGCTTATGTATAGGCATTAGTTAGGTTAGCTGGAGGGTTAGGTCTCCACTTCAGAAAGGTGGCTGTGAGGCTATCCAATGCTTCGTAATAGACTCCCAAGGCTGTATTGTCATCCAAAACATAAGGATCTTGAAGTCTGGTGTATGCACGATGAAACCTATTATTGAAACTGGATATTGGTTCATTAACTTCTCTTTTGACTCTAGTGAATTGCAAATACAATTCATTGGCACTAATGGGTATTCTGAACTTCTGTAAAAAGGAAGTTTCAAGATCATTCCAATTAAGAATTGAGCCAGATGGGAGGTAATTGTACCAGTAAAAAGCCTCTTCCCCTAGTGAATAGGGAAACAACCTACATGCAACATCCTCATGAACAATCCCTCTATCTTTGAGACAGGTTTGAAAAATCCTTATATGTTCTTCTGCAGTCCTGTTTGGGTCATTGACATGGAATTTCGAATAGAAATGCTCAGGGTTTTTGGGCATAACATTGTAAGCGTTAAAAGACAAATGAGACGGGTTATTAGCAAGGAAGGCCATTGGCAAAAGTGGGGGTGGTGGTTGTGGTTGGTTAACGATAGGCTGAGGTTGTTGAATGGGAACTGCTTCAGGGATGGGTATGGCTTCAACTTCTGGATGTGAAGATATAGATGATGCTGGTGAAGGGATGGGTGATGATGATTCTCCCCTTTCTCGAGTCCTTCTTGACCTAGGGGGAATTGTAATTCCTGCAAATCTTCTTCTCCTACGGTAGATTTGGTGTTTCTCCTATATCTCTCAGGAGAGATGGCGTTCAAGAAACGATCTAGTGTGCTCATTCAGGCCCTCCTTGGCATGTCGGTGATGGTGTTTACGCGGCAACAGCTTCAGAATGAGAATGCAATATTCTATCTCTCTTGAAGGTTATTTCCAACAATAAATTCGAAAATCACCCCAAGGTCTCTCGGGTGTCGGGGTCATGACAATGCATAAACAACTCGAGGATAATATGTGAAAATGCTAGTAATCACGATGGGACCTTACTACAAACAAAGTACGTATCTTTCCAATTTATCCGGATTTTTGCAATATGATGATCTTAAATCCTAAATCAGCAGGATGATAAAGGAAATAACAAAGATAAAGGGTGCAAGGATATGATAGATCTAAAGCTATTCCTAGAATGAATAGTAGCAAATGATAGATATCTGGAGCAGGACCAATCTCAAATAACCAGTCCTTGATCAACCCTCAATGCAATATCACAAGAACGGTGCAATCTTCTAAGGTATATAGATTTTCAAATCATAGATATTCATCCACAATCGAACTTAAGCACATATAACTATATGGTCCAGGTTGACTTCACCAGCCTACTACAATCAGATAGTTACTGGGAGTATAGACCAGAGATTGCTACAGACATTCCAAATATTAAATCATGAACATCATTCACCAACTAATCTAATTCCAAGACACTAAATTCTAAATCTTTAAGCAATTTGAAAGATGAAACAACAGGAACCATGCAAGACAAACTAACACAAGAGATTTCACCAGGAAAACCACAATGTCTTCAATTTTATTAGATCATCAATATGCTGCAACAATTCCACTGTTCTGTAACAATGTTTGCTTCAAGAAATTAACTACTACTTCTACTACAAAATGCTCTAGCTCTTTTGCTCTTACTTGTCTCTATTATTTCTACCTAACCCTTACAATGAGGCAAGAATGCCCTTTTATAGAAAATTCTCAAGACATGTCGGCCCAGCCAAACATTTACAAAATAAGAACAACTGCCAAAACAAGTCGGCCTTAGGAATTCAAAATAAGGCACACATTAAATGCCGATATATCATCAAGGTCGGCCTAGACACGGTCCCCAATGTAGCCCGGATCAATACATGCCCTATAATAATAGGGAAGCATAAATCTCCAAAATGGCATTAACTACCGCCTCCCTTATCTTTACTCTGGGCCAATGATCCTTGAACCCTCAAAAACACTTTATCCAGCTCGGTGACAGGTGGCAAAGGCAAGATCCTAAGCCGACATCCTATGGAGCCAATCTCCTCCTTTGATTGCTTAACAGTCTGATTCCAATCATCTTTGTGGGCCTGATATTTATCCATCACCGCCAGGTAGATTGCTGCATCATCTAACTGATGTCCAGTTATGACATTCTCAGAATCTGGAGCATAAACATCATGCCACCATTCCCTTAGCTGTTCTAGGCTCAGATACTTAGGAGCAATTTTCCTCCTACCTATCATGACCTCAAAAAATGCAATACAACCCTCATAGACTCCAGTTAAATCACCATCTATTGATTTCTTTCGTTTCAGAATCTTCCTCATGGCCTTCTGCCGAATCTGCAAAGCCTCAAACCATTCCCACGGTTCACTTAGTCTGGAGGAAGAAAGAATCCCATCTGTAGCCAATTGATCTTTGCCATATTCCATAATCACCTTGGATTTCTGCAACACAAGATCAATATCCTCCTTATCTTGGGATAGCACATGCTCCAATAAGTCCTTAGCTCTGATTGCATCTTTCCCAACTGAAAGGATATCCTTGATTGCATTATCTCCTTTTATTTGCACATCCTTTAACCAATCCGTCGTAGTTTGAGCAGAGGATTTTATTTTCTCAATGTCGGAAATGGTTTCCTTGGGCAAGAAACCAGGAGTGGTAGAAGAAGATGGGTGAAGAGATTGCAGGGGTTTCATCACATCTTCCAAGCATTTCCTAAGCCTCTCATTTTCCTTTCTCAGCTCATGCTTGGTCTGGGTCTCTTTCCTTAGTCTGCCAATTATTACAGCACTGGACCCTTCATACTCCTCTATATCCTGCTCCATAGATGCTGGTCCAAGGTTAAAAGTTTGTACATTATAATCCTCACCAGTGACATCTTCTCTAGTCTTGTCTGTAGCAGGGGTGGCAATGTGGATGACTCTGTTGTTTAATTCATCCTTCTCTGTCTTTGAAACTACCTTAGCTGCCTTCTTCTTCCTGCCTTTACCGATCTTGGACAACATCTCATCCCAATCCAAAGGAGTGTCCTCAACAACAACTTGTTTCTTTCGTGTGATCTCCTTTTCAAGCCAATCCGGGATAGCAGGTTCCACCCGGATTTCATCTGTTTTTACCTCTTCATGCTATTATGACGCTTTCTCTTTTTCCTTTTCAGGGGGCTACTCACCTTGATCACCCTTCTCAATCTCTTCTTCTTGCACCGGTGATGGGGTTCTAATGGGGATATTCTCCTTCTCTGGTGATCTGTTTCCTCTGCTGCTTGCTAGAGAATCATCATATTGGACTAATGGAGAAGGGTGCTTTTCCTTTTCTTCAACTTCAAGCTCAATAGCCTCACCAAAAAGCTCTCCCTCCTTGAATGGCTCCGCCTCTCCACTGGTTTCTGGTTCTTGATGGGCTGTTTCTCGCTCAGGTGCACTTGGCGAAGGGGAAGTAGCCCTAGGTTGTTCCACAACTGGTGACTTTGGAAGAGGATCCATCTTTTGCACAGTTTCCTTAGGGGATGGAGTCCTTGATTTCCTTGAATAAACCCTTGTCTTTTCCCCTGAACTCTCCACATCAACAATCGGAGGCTCATTCTTAGAGGTATCCTGACCTTTCCTCTTTGAACCCTAGCGGTTCTTGTCTTCTTTGGCGGTGGAGGAGCATCCTCTTCTTCTGCTTTTTCAGCTTCCTCTTCTTCAGAAGACTTGCCTATTCTCAAAGCTCTACTTCTTTTCTTCCCTTTCAACTTTCTTTTTGGTTCTGGCTCACCTTCTTTAGGGCCTCTGATTTTTATTTTGAAGGGTGAGCTATCTTTAGTTTTCCCTTTGGGGTCATCTTCCCCGGATTCTTCTGAAGTAGACATTGGATTAAGGTTTCCCATCAAATTGAAGGTACAAGGTACCTTCTCACTTTCCAACTCCCAAACCTTATGTTTTAGCCATGAAGTAGTAAATTTGATGATAGGGGCCATTAGGTCTTCCAACTCTGTGACCTCATCATCATTCCAGCTTATCTCCCCAATTGATCTATCCTTAACAGACTCATAGGCATGGTCTTGCACCAAATTTCCATCATCTTCTAACTGGTCAGGGATTAA
Organism: Sequoia sempervirens; assembly: GCA_007258455.2. NCBI lineage: Eukaryota > Viridiplantae > Streptophyta > Pinopsida > Cupressales > Cupressaceae > Sequoia > Sequoia sempervirens. Next base: position 6,482,138 of record VDFB02000009.1, on the reverse strand, counting down.
CTTAACATTATATTGTCTGATCGCATCAACAGGGAGCCTTGAATACCTTTTCTTCCTTGCCTCAAAATCATCTTTGATATTGGCCCAATAGTCTTCTAGGTCATCCTTATGACGGTACTCTTTGGTGGCCTTCTTCTGTGCTTCCCCGGTGATATCAAAATTTGTCCTTTTGGAATGGAAGGAGAAACCATGAGATTCCAACTCATCACTTGCTGCGTGTGCTGATTGGATGAAAGGGAATACCTCTGCTACACCAATTCCAAGAGGGAAATCCCCACCAAAACCTATTTTATGCTTCTCCCTCTTGACAATTGCATCAAACTCACATATTTGTCTCACCAATTCCAATAACACAATATGATCAGTAGGGTATCTAGGCAACCTGTACGGAGCAGCCAGGCATCCATCAATTCTGATGTAGGAGAAGGTAGGAAACTGAATGAACCAGGCCCCATATCTCCTTATCAACTCCTTTGCTCCATCTGACAATCTCACATGCTCGGCATTTTGAAGCATCCTAGTGATGTGCATCGTGAATGCATCATTGGCTCTTCTATAATCTCTGTGTCCTAGGTGCAACTCTGGATAAATCTCATAAACAATGTCCTGTCCAAATGTCCCTCGTGGATTCAAACCCCTGTATGGGTAGAATCTTGCCAACACATACATGACATAGGAGGACATGGTGAACCTCTTGGTTTCCAGGACGTCCCTCAGTTGTTTATCAATTATGGTGCTAATAAGACCTGCCCAGTGATAGTTGGTTCCTTGTTCAATTTTGGTGATCACATGGACCATCCAACTCTCCAGTACTCCGACACTCTTCAATCCTGCCACCCTGCTAAGAAATGTAACTGCATCATAAATATCTGATCTGAACTTAATCCTGTGTAATTGCTTGGGCAGTTTAGAGTAATGTGACTTTGGCTTCTCCAACCAAGCATTGATCATCTGTTGAGCTTTAGCCAGCTCGTTCTCATAGTATGTCCTAGCTAGATCCATGTTCAGAGCGCACACAGAAGGAAAATCCGGCATGTCAAAGGCCTGGGCAATAGAAACAGGGCTAAAATTGGCCAAGACTCTTCCTTCAGTGCTGACAACCCTTTGTGTATCAAAGTCGTACTGCCGGGAACACTCCAGGATTAATTCATAGCATTGGATTGCCGGAGGGAACCCTGCCACATGAACAAGCCCGGATTTCATCATTCCCTGCCTCAAGACCGACAAATCCTTCTGAGCTGTCCTCTATTTAAACTCCTCGTATCTCCAGGCTCCAACATTGGTGTCAGACACTTCGGCCCACACATAAGATATCTTGCTTTGAGGGAGTTGACTCTTAGTGTCCAATCTTAATCTTTCTGCCTCTGAGATGGAGGACCCCTCTGTGTCACCTTTGGACTTTCCTGCAGCGGCCTTGCTTGATTCAGCCTGCACTCACAAAAGATCGTCATAAGTATCCAATTATCATGCATATTCTAGTCCAAAGGTTAGCATGAAATCATATAAAGCAGTTAAGAACTATCACAAATTTCCAATCTTTGAAAATCTGGAAAAATAGAACAATCTGAGAAAACAAGGTAAGCCGGGAAAATCCAGTCGGGGCAGAATTTCGGAGAAATCTGACCCAGACGGATTCTTGCTGCCAAGACACCATTTGCCCAAATAAATCGTTAATACAGACAAAGATTATAAGATTATCATGAAATTCATCCATTAGCAACAATAAATCAACATTTAGCATTTACTCCATTAATCCTATCCTCGAGAAATCGAAAGAAATAAAACCAGACAGGAAAACCAGAAAAGTCCGGACAGGAAGGATTTTCGTGGATAGTTCAAATATTCCGGAATTCGCTATACCCCGCGGAATTGGCTGAAACCGGGAAAATCCGGGTGCACAGAAATTCCGCGGACACCACGGGAACCCAACGAAGAACAACACGCGAGCCAACGACTGAATGAACATGAAAAACCTTGCTCACTGGGATTCTAATGACTTCAAAATTGACGCCAACCAACAAGATTCAGAATGTAAATGAATTTAAGTTTCCAAAGCTTTCAAATGACGAGTCCCTATGGCAAAACAATGATGCCCTAATTTCGATGAATAAACCTCCCGCCATGAAAACTAGGGTTATTTCGGGGTTTGGAATACTACCCGTAAGGATGAATCTAAAGCATTCGAATCTTCACAAGGCAGGGGACTAGTTTAATACAGGCGCAAGATAGACAAATCGTAACAAATTCCATAATCTGGGCCGAGCACCGAAAAAACCCTAACCTCGCACAATACAACAAATTACGCACTTAGAGGGTAGAAATCTGACCCATAACACCCTCCAAATGGATGCACCCATCATTTAAGGGATAAATACAAGCGTACATGGCGTGGGTGATGAGGTTTTCACAAAGAGATGGGTCAAACCCCAATTCGATAAGAAGAAAATCGTGGCTAAACATGAGCCGACCCGAAATGATCATCAATCAACTCAGAAAAACCTAATCATTGCGTAAACAAATGGAAGGGCCATCGACAACCTACCATGGATTAACCCAGACGAAACTCAAACTTGAAGAAGCGACTACAAAGCAAGTACGCCCAAGCAATGAAAACCTCAATCAGCGCTCCAAACAATCCACACGCAAGCAGCTCAAAATCAATAATCAAAGCTCGAACAAAGAATGCACTCAGACGCCAAAGCAGCAAACAAGTGAATAATGAAGTTGAAATGATGCTTAAAAGGTTTTAAATCCACCATTGCAGCGTCACGAGGAGCAAAGGAATGCTTAACATTGTGGTGGCGAAGGCGTGTGCGAGAAATCACGAGCAGAGCCTGGGGCCAATTTGAGAAGAGCGGAACCATGAAAAATCCGGGATGAACTGCAATTAGAAGAAATGGCGAGAAGCGAGTTTTAACAAAGTTCGAGGATTTTTTGGGAGTGAGTAAAGAAAATCCGCCGGAAGCAGGAAAATCCAGGAGTCAAGCAGAAACCCGGATTCATAAAACTCAGCAGTGAACAGACAATGGACCAGAGTCCGGGGGAATCTGCCGGAGCTGGAAAATCCCGGATTTTGGTCAAAACCCGAATTTTCACCAAAAGCCAATTTTAACCAATTCAAGCCTCAAGGCAAGACCAAAACCAGTAAGACCAATATCTCAAGACCTTAAAAAGACAAACCAATGGAAACCAAGGCCAAAGACATCACGAAAAGAGGGTCCACTACTCCAAATTAAGGTATTGTGCAAAGCACAACACATCTTGCATACCGTCTTGGTCTTGTTTCTTTCTAAGGGGAGGAATGTTGTTTGACGCTTTTGAATCATCTTTAGCATTCAATTTCAAGCATCTACTATCATTGTAGGAGACTCTACATTGAGGGGGGGTTTCATGGTCTCTCTTCTTCTCTCCTACGGGGGATATTTTTCCTTGCATGGGGTTTGGTCCTTTTTATTCTTTATTGAGAGCATTTTGTTTTCATTTTTCTTTTGGGGAGGAGTTTCATCCCACTGGGTTTTCTCCTTTTCTCCATTTATGAGAGATTATATTTGTATATGGGTACCTAACATGGCCTCGTAGACCTGAGACCCATCCTTGCATCATTTGCATAATAATCTACTCCCTAAGTTACACTTAAGGGGGGGTGTTGGTGTAAATAGGTGTTTTTCCTATCTAGTCATTAGTGTCCTATTTATATGTTGAGTTTACTTATGTCCTAGTTGCTTTTTATAGAAGTCTTAGTTGTCTAGATAAGATCTTATCATATCTTATCTAGTTGGATTTTATTTAATGCTTGTGTCCTAGGTCATTTAATATTATTGAGGTAGTTGTCTCATTGTATAGAATTAAGACACATGTCAAGATCTTGTCTAATCATATCTCATAATTTTCCTTTATAAGCAAGGTATCATATGTACATCACATATTCAATCTAGCAATCTCACATCCATAATTATAACATGATATTTTTGCTATTTCTCTCTTGTGGAAGTTAATTTTTGTCTTGCAGGCGATGGGGTGTTGGGATTTCACCATTAACTCCTGCACAAACTAGTGGAAGAAGGTTTCATCTCTTTGAAGACAACACTTCTATTATAGAGAACATTCTCAGCCACTGGATCCTAAAGCTTATAACCTTTCACACCAACACCATAGCTGATGAAGATACACTTAACTATCTTGTTCTCCAACTTGGACATCTTCTCCCTTGGGACATGAGCATATTCCTCATAACCAAACACACGAAGATGCATCATTGAGTCCTTCTTACATGACCACACTGCCATAGGTGTCTTCTCAACAAGCACTAATGTAGGTGATATTTTAACTAGATAGAAGATAGTGGAAATAGTTTCAACTTGAAACTTTTGTTCAAGGCCAATTCCACCCAACATTTTCCTAGCCCTCTCCATCAACACCATGTTCATCCTCTCCATAACTCCATTTTTTATGGTTATATGGAGTTTTTTGATGCATCTTAATCCCATGTCCTTTACAAAACCTATCAAAATATATAGAATATAACTCACCACCATTATCATTCCTCAAATACAATATTTCACATGTTTGGTTCTCAACAAAAGACTTAAACTCTTTGAACTAACTAAAGAAGTTTCATGTAAATACTTCTAAGGAAATGCATTAGTCTTTCTATTATAGTCATCAATGAATGATACAAAATAAATAGATCTATATAATGAAGAAACATTAAGAGTAACAAACATATTAGAATGAATTAAGTCCAACACCCCAAAATATTTGTGATAAATGGAATAAAAATAAACATAATTTTGTTTTCCATAAATACAATGTTTGTAAAAATTGAACTCAAGATAAAATCAAGTAACCCTTCAATGAGGATTTTATTTTTTAGGGCTCTAAGACCCTTCTCACCAATATGACCAAATATTTGGTGCCATAAAGTTGTCTTATCAGCTAGAAATTCCATCTCCAAAGAGTGACCATCCTTAGGTACCCATAAAGCACAACCATTGGAAGGAGATGAAACACTATTCTTTGCTATTGGTTTCAATGGTGAGAATGAAGAATCCAAAGCTCTTTTCTTCATATTAATAAAAGAACTATTGAATTAAAATATGCATACATCTAGTTGAAATAAAGTTCCTATCCAAACACCCTTAGCAAGTACCATAGCTCCTCTTGTCATCTTACATCCTCCATTCATGAAGACAACCTGCACACCCATATCCTTTAATTTTCTTATAGAAAGTAGGTTCTATACCAAACCAGGGATATGCAAAAACCATTGATTCCCCTCACTCTACCATTCAAAATTGGATTGTAACTCTTCTATGGCCAAATATCTTCAGGTGAGATTCATTACCCAGGTACACCTTCCCACCATCATATTATTTATACTTTGAGAACTAACCTTGATGTATGTGGAAGGATGTACCAAAGTCAATCAACCACACATATTGTGATGGATGAGTTGCCAAGGAAATGATAAAAGTAATTTGCATCATCTTAAGAGGATTTATCAAAGTCAGAATTAGAGAAGTTCTTTTTATTCTTATTCTCTTCCTTCCACTCTTTGTGAAAATGACTAGATTTTCTATAATTCCAACACTTCTCCTTGGACTCTCGGATCTCCCATGAGATTTGGATCTAGAATTTTTTTCTTCATATCCTTCATCTTTCCTTTCTCCTTCAATATTCTATGAACAAAAAGGGCCTCCTTAGCCTTTTCAAAAGATTTTCTCCACATCTATTCAAAAATTAAAGATGCAACCAATTCATCCATCTTGAAGTTGGTAGTGGTACTCCTAATGGCCACGACAAGGTGGTCCCATGAGTTCAAAAATGAACACAAAAAATTCATGCAATGATCCTCCTCCTCCATCTTTACACCAATAAAGTTCAAATGGGAAAAAAGCATGTTGAATGTATTAATATGATCTGTGATAGATCCTCCTTATTTCATCTTCAAAGAATAAATTTTCTTATACAAAAGCAACTTATTTACTAGGGATTTAACCTGATAAATTTGAGCAAGTTTATTCCAAAAAAATTCAACAACCTTCTCTTCATGGGCATTTAGAAGCACATAGTCAACTAAATAGAGTCTCATAAAACCCTTAGCCTTCTGATCCACCATATCCCAATCATCTTGTTTAATTCTTGATGGCATCTTTCTAAATACAAAAATCCATAGATCTCAATCTACAAGCATGTATTCCATCTTGAGCTTCCACAAATCAAAGTTTTTTCATTAAATTTTTCAATTTGTGTTATTTTGAATGTGTTAGCCATCTGCTTCTTGCAACAAGGTCTCAAAATAATCTGCAACACACTCCCACTTAAAACAAAAATTAGTATAAAAAACACCCTACCCAACAATGGGACCAAAATTGGCCAAGCTCCAATACCAATTGAAAGGAAGCAAGGTACATGGAAATGCTTCCTACACCAATATACTAAGGAAATATTGTGCAAATTTTTAGTACCTTTAAAAAAGTTACACTACAAAAGATGCACAATATAGGAAATATAAAAAAAACCACCATGGATAAATACACATAAAATATACACATGGGGAAAACCATTTTGGGAGAAAAAACCTACACTGTAAAATCCTACTCAATGTATTATAGTTAAAAAAAATTGTTACATACACTTGCAAAGAAATTTTCTTTCAAGAGAATACAAGTGTTTCAATTTTGTAATAATTCTAATAATGTATTATTACCTTTAAATAAGTCACCATACAACTCCAAAACCAAACACCTCAATATATATGAGTTTATATTATATAATTAGCTACTTCCAAAATGTTATGCCCAAGAAGGCTGCATGGTAATGTTTTCTTCACTATATGAATGCAAATGTAAATCAATGTGCAAATGTCTTCCTAAAAGACTAGATATGTAAACTAAAACATTTCACATGCAAAATACACATGCAAGGCTATTGAATGCACAAGACAACTGGGGGGGTGAATCAATTGTACCTTAAAACTTCAAAACCCTCGTTAACATTTAGATCCATATTCATTCATTAAACCCTTAAATCTATTGTGATGAATTAACATGAAAAAATAAATAACAGAAATTGAAACAACTTAACACCGTATGCAAGAGAACACCAAATTTACATGGAAAGCCCAAGAATGGAAAAACCATAATGAGGATTAGCTCACAATATAAGTAATATCAACATCGAATATAATAGAGCTCGCTATTATAGGGCTCATTGCCAGAGTAGAAAAGAAGATAGAAAAGAAGTGTTACACAAAGAATATCATCTCAATGCAACAGAGAATCCACCAAAATGTCACCAACACCTTTACAACATGACTGAAGAATTGTAGACACCTTCTACTTATTACATCCAATAATCTAACAAATGAAAGCTTGCATTGCACTTCTCAGTTTCAGACTCCACAACTCTACAATTCGCATCATTCACATCCAGTGATCTATCTCATCATCCCTCAACAACTCAACTCATAAGTATACCGTCTTCAACCTTGAGACCTTCTCCAAGGTCGGCTATGCACCACAAATGTGCAAATTCAAATTAGGTTGGAACCAAAACATTCTTGTGGTGGAAAGGAATGAAGGTGGACCACAAAATTCCTTAGCTATGACCTAAATCCATCCTCAGATGCAATGTTATTCTTCCACAGACAACGAAGCATCTTTGCAAGTAGAGTAAACACCAAGGTTGGTTGATACCCATGTAAATGCCATTAAAATTTTAAGTACATGGAACCTTTGATCTAACCATAACTCATGGATAATAAATGTCACCTAAACAAACTATAGAATATTCCATGACCACCTTGAAATACAAAAAACTCCTTCATAACAACTTTCACCTAAATAATGTACACACCCAGTACATCCATACAACTCTTCCATACAGTATAACTCAAAAAACCATCTTGACTGAGGTAAACTACCAACACCGTCAACACACCTTCAGATTTGCAAGATCTGAAACATAACTATGGAGAAACACAAAGCATAAACATTTCTCCTAGACACCTTTGTAAAACACAGTCACACACTAGTGAACACAACTTATTCTATACATTGATCCAACACACCAACTCTTGAATACAACACCTTTGAACACCTCTCACCAACATCTTTGAATTGCACAGGAAGATCTTTAGCCTAGAAGAAATGTGGAGCAAAACCAGAACACAACTTTACAACACATAACACCACTTCAACACAGTGTTTCCTCTTTTTATCAAATTTTCTCAAAAGCACTTGGAAACCAAGTACTAGAGACACATCCTCATCATCTTCAACGCTTCCTCAACATAACTAAACCAATAGCAACTCAATCGTAGATCACATAATCTTATCAAGTAACACTAGAGGTTGACACTAGTAGCTTTACTAATGGTAACATAATGCAACTAATTAAAGCATCAACTGCTCACACTCTTGCAACAATATTATCCAACAATAGACATCAATGAAAACATAGGCTTGTTGACATCAATGATAAAACCAATTGCTCATACTTGCAACAAAAGCATCCACTTAACATGCAAGGAACACACATGCATGTAAGTTGAACTTTGTATGCAAAGTGTCTACATGCACAACTCCACTTGTAATAGAAATTTATCAAATGAATCTTACTCTTATCATAAATTTTTTCATATTTAACTAAAAAATAGTAAATAGTAATAATATTAGTTAACTCAAACATAGTGGGATGCCTATGTCCTCAAAAATAAGAACATATCATCATTGCTGCATCACATGTAGGATGGTGACTCTCAGTGCTACTCCCACAAAATGTCAATATCAGATGTACATAATTAATTAAATGCATAGGAAAATAAACTTTAAATGAATAATCGTGCTATGCATTATCAAAGGTTGAAACACCTTATTCATAATGAGTGAAGAAATTTCCTTAGCATGTGCAAAGATGTTACCAAAATATTTGTCATGAGATATGTAGTGAGGCCTTAAAATCTTATATTTTATTTTATTTGGATGTGTTCTAAGATGCCTTTCTCATGAAGGAATAATCCTTGGCTTATTAGTTCATTTTTTGAAAAAAATTGATTGGCCATGGGATACTTATTACTATGAAAACAAGACACAAATCCTTTTTTAGATTGGTATGGAATGGTAGTACTTGTAATTTCCTTGAAGATGAGAAAACTAGGTTGGATAAAGGTGGAGGAACCAAGGTGATAAGATTACGGTTCAAGGATGGGTTCAACATGGGTTCTTTTATCTTGAGATGGTAAGGGATCATGGAAGGAATCAGTTGGGATGCTTGGATCTTGACTTAGATGGGGACATGTGTGGACTTACTTTGGAACAAGCTCTTGACATAGCCAAATTTTCTTGGATGATATGATGGAAGAGTGGCATTTTGTGTTGCTATAAATTAGTGCATATATGGAGTGGTATGCACATATATGGGGGAAGCATATTTTATGTTTATGGATATGGAATTTTATGGATGTGAGGGCTTTGATGGATGGCATAGAATGATTCATGTTGCAAGATTTTACAACTTGGCTTATCCCTTTTGGTTTAGGATCTTTTGTAAAATAGACCTTGGAGGAAATCCATAAAGTTGATATTTGTTAATTGGTATTTTGGTTAGGATAACTTAGATTATAAAGGTTTTGAACATGAATTATTTTTATGGGAGGTGGAGGCTACAAGAAACTCACATGAGAGGGGGATTTGAGATAAGGATGGGGAGTTATTCCCTTGTTACAGGTTCCATAAAGGTGACTAAAAAATATGATTTTAGGACTAGAAAGGTAGCTTGTGCTACTTAGTTCTTGCTCTCTACATTATTTATGAGTGATGAGGGATTGTGGAAATTTTTCTTAAGGAAATTTCATCCAAGGGTTAATCAATGAATTTGTATTTTTCCATAATAATCTCATTGTTGTCATATGGATTATATTCTTCTTGATTAACAAAGTTGGCATCATTATCATCATCAAAGGGATTTTTATATTGGTGACAAGGGGAATCATAAAATATTAGAATCATGATGTTATATATTTGGATTTGTATGGATGACAGATTGATATCAATTGTGGATTTAAGTATTTTTTATATCAAGTGATTTAGGATATGATTTAATAATGCTTATATTTTAGATGAGTTTGGATGTAGGAATTGGATTGAAGATGATTAGGATTATTTTTGGTTTTATTGTGGGTGGATAATAAAGGGATCAATAACTTAGGAGGATTGTATTTGAGTTTTTATACTTATGTTAGGAAAATTTCCTAAGAAAGGACTAGATTTGATGACTATACTTAGAATAGGAAGATTTCTTAAGGATTGGATTTTATTTTTAGATTTCTAACTTAAGGTTAGCTAAGGTATTAAGCAAGAACGATTAGGATTAGATGCTTGATTTTAAGGTCTTGATCTTGATTATGTATTTTATTTAGGTAGGTAGATGGTGCTTGATTTGGTCTAATTGGGGGTTTAGATTAGGGAATGAGATGATATATTGGAATATGGGTTAGGTGGTCTGTACTAGGATGAGGAGATGGAAGATGGTTAGGGTTACCTAGGTTTTTAGATTTTTCTTCATTTATCTTGGATAACATATGGTTTTAGATTAGGATTTTGATTTAGATTAAGGGGTTTATGTTAGGATGATTTATTGAGATGGGTGAAGATGGATTTTTATTAGGATGATGGGATGAAGGTTTCAACCTTTTCCTTTATTTTACAATAGGATTTTGGATTTTTATTTCTCCAAAGGTTGGAGTTTGATTTCAATTATTAGGGATTGATGATGGTGAAAAGGTTAGATTTTGAATGAGATTAGGATATAGGATGTATAAGGTTTATAAGTGTTTTCCTTGATATATTTGAAGGTACATGAGAGCCTGAGGCATCATTCCATGAAATAAGAGGGTATGCATAATAATCTAGTGTGAGAAGGTAAACTAATGTCCTTCATTATTTTGTAAGGTGTAAATTTATTACAAGGTTACACAAACAATAAATTTCTTCCCAATAGGATAGTATTTTGATTCTCTCCCAAATTTATATACCCCAACAAAACATGAGGGTTTAGGTTGTGTCCCCTTGGTTATGAAATCTAATAAAATGCCAGTAGGGGAAAGAAAGAACAAGTGATTTTTATCTCTAATACTACCTTGTAACACAATGAGAGAGCATGCACACTTGAATCTCTTAAGTGCTAATATAAATAAAAGAGGATAAGGTGATTATTTTGATCTCCAAAACCACATTTTGGTGTGAGGAGAGAGCATACATATCAAAATATCCCAAGCATGGCAAGGAAAATGTATTTCCTTAAAAAATTGAAGTGTGCAACTAAACTAGTAGGAAAAAATGAGTCTTGGATGAATTAACTTTAAAAAACTTATTATTAGTTTGTAAAAGGTCTTAGACATATGATTTTATTGTAAAACCATGTTAATACCAATAATTTGTACCCACGTTTAGCATAAAATCAAGGGGAAATGATAATTTTTTTTGTAAAGTATACACGTTGATAGAGAGATGTATACATTAGCATACAAAGTGGATGCATAAAAATAAAATAGAAATAATGAGAAAAAATTATTAACTTTACCAATTTTACTTGTGCATACATTGATTAACACTTGTGGATATGTCAATTCAAAGTCACTTATGTCAAAGTATAAAGTGGATATGTCAAAATAGAATCATATGTAACAACATGATTGAGGTTAAATGAAATCTCTCAAAAACCACAAAAACCTACAAAATTGAGAATGACGAATGCTTGGAAAAATAGGCTAGTACATTAGGAGACTAATAAATTCTAGAAAATTGGAATATGTTAAGTTAAAAATAATTAAAATGAATGGTTTATGTCTAGGAGTGGATGTTTCGAATCAAGAAGCACACACATCACAAGAAAATAGACATATTGTTGTGGGAGTAGATACACTAAAACATGCACATGTCTAAAAAATCCAAATTAAACCCATAATATAGATGTTAGGCTAAACTAAAAATAACTAAATGGACACAAAAATAGGTTAGGGAGATATTTACTACAAATTTATAAAAATAAAATCCATTAAAATGATGAAAATGTGAGACTTTAACTATGAGGGTGGAGGAACCAATTTGTAAATTAGAGACAACACAAAAAAGGTGATGCAGTGATTTAAAAACTCAAAACATTAGTGTTGTCAATTCAAATTGCACCCGAATGCTTGAATAGTTAAATTCAGCAATCTGTTGAAACATGGAATGATTCTCAGGCCTGTGGGTTGCCTAAAACTGAGAATCAATCTCCAGAGAGGGCTGGTTCCCTGATAAAAATCCCCTAAAATCTAATTGACTTGGCTGGGAAAGAGGTAGAAAGACTAAGTCTGAATTCTAAACTATGAAACTGTTAATTTATGGTGATGCACCGAAGAATCCAACTTGCAGACTTAACTCACAGAACAATTACTCACTATTTTCATTCGCACAACTAGATCTAGAAGTTTAAACACTTGAATATTTTAAACAAAGGCTATTAAAGAAACAATCACAGAAGGGAAATATGATTTCCACAACTAGACTGTTTGATTATCGATCAACACAATGTTTAACCAGTGGATTTAAACCTGGATGCATACAGAATTCACTAAGGAGACAGAAATATTTAAAGGTTTCAAAAACTGCAACACAATAATTACTTCGATCAATCCCACATGACAAAGATGCTTGAAACTTGAAGGCAAATTCTAAAATACTGAAACTTGAAGGAATTCTCTGCAATAACACGATCTGAACCTGTAAAAACACTGCTGTATTAATCTGTAAATAAATGCTGAGTTACAAGATAGTCTTCTTTGCTGAAGGCAAAGGCAGAAAACAAGAACTAGAAATGAAAAACAGTTAAGTTTTTCAATATATACAAAAACCTTTCCAAAAGGCATGCAAAAATAACTGAAAGTCCAACTCCAAGAAAGGGTGATGATTCCAAAGCCAAATCCGAGCAGAAGAAAATATCTCTGAAAAGGAGGCCCAAAACCATGCAAAAATAAGTCCAATCAAGCTCAAACTCACTGCCAAGTCATAACTGATACATGCACTATTCCAACTGAACTGCAACTCCCTGAAAAAGTGGCTTAAAGCATGTAAAACTGCCTCGTTTTTACCAATCCGCCCATGCAACTCTAAAGTCCACCCTTTTCATTAAATTCTCAGTTGAGACTGATGTAAAACTGGAGTAAAATATGTTTAGCTTTATATAGTATTCTAATTTGCATTCTAGATAATAAATTAATTAAATGATTATCTTGTCATTCAATTAATTTATTACATTATTTATGCGAATAGGAATAACGAATAATAAAGCTAATTTATATATCTCAGATTATGATCTTCAAATTCAATAATGCATTTCACAATTTTCACTATTTGACAATACTTGGCACAATATATCAACAAATGATGTTGACCACCCTGCTAGGCACATTAACTTCAAAAATGTGACCATTTGACAATTAAAAACATAATGATTATTAAAAATCATCATAAAAAATGCAAGGTGGGATTAGGGCGAATAGTCAAAAGCACACATTTGAACCCTAAAATCATTGTCACTCCTTTGCATTCGACTTAGAGAAGCTTGAGAAAAACAGCCGCCACGACTCAAACCCTAGCCATGAACTTGCCTTGTTTTTGGTATTTTCTGCCATGAAGAAATTTGAATCTGCCTTTTGGGGCCGAATCTGGAACATGAGACATTTTTTATCAAAAAACGTTGAGCATTTAAGCGCAATTTTCTATTCTAAGTGATGCATTTTCGTTTCTATGAGCTTTGCTTCGAATCTGGGCATGAAATCACGTTTTTTTGGCTGCCATGAGCATCTAAACTGTGAACTTACTGAAGGGACCTTCTCAAATTCGAAAAAATGAAGCTTTTAATCAGGTACTTTGATATAAGTTCATTTTTTCTTCTTTTCATGCGAATCTGGCTGTAAACTTGCATTTTTTAGCCACGTTTTCCTTTTCTGGGTATTCTTCTCTCTTTGAATCTGCAACAACTTCATTTTTCAGCTGCACCATGATTATTTGAAGCAGATCTCTGCAAAAACATTGTTTTTGATCTTACAACAGATGAAAAACTTTAATTTTTGTAGAAACACAGTCACGTTTTTTTCTTCTTTAAATCTGGGTATTCTGTGTCTGTTGATTTTTATGGCACTGCAACAAGGAATGCTCTTCATGCCTTTTATACTCAGGTAAGCTTCTAAAATCTTGTGAATGGCTTTTCCTGTGACTGAAAAGTTAATTTCCTCTGCTGTGAGGTTCAAAAACTCATATGAGCATCCTCCCCTATCATATGAGCTCGAATAGAGCTTCCTTCTTGGCAAGACACAACTTCCATGGCTTTTATTATCCTTGCGTATATGTCTCCACTCTTTTGAGAATAACCATTGACATGAATGTTCTGGGTATTACTGACTTTAAATGATTATGGAATTTCTTTAACTCATAAGCTCAAATATCAAAAACTTTCCTGCTCTATATATAACTTGATAATCACCATCCGTCCTTTCTCCTTATAGACTGGAAACAACTTAAATGCCTCCTTAGCACTATCCTTAATTTTTTGGGAATTTTGTGCTCTTCTTTACCTCAAAGGTCTCATTATGTGCATGAATTTGTATTGCATTGACATCACTCTGCCCAGATTACCAATCCCAATTCTTGAAATGTTGTTTCACTCTCCTTGGTTTTCTTAGATTTTGATGAAACCTTTACTTTCTTAGCATGAGATCCACCCTGTGGCTTCTACAATCTAGTGGTAGGCAGTGAGCTCTAGAATGGATCAGCTATAATGCTTTCTTCATTATATTCTTTTCCTTTCAGCAGATTATCTGTAATATAACGTTGAACATCACTGTTATACATTAAAAACACTAAATATCACAGATTAACTTCAAGCTGATAAAATATGTTAATTTGAATGCCCTTGATGAAGTTCGAATCTGCAACTTGTCTTTCTGTTTGATAAAAGATAATGCTCTATTTAGCATAGCAAAATTCCATTACATCTCATATATATTTCCAATGACTGGTAATAGGCTGAACTATCATTTGTTATTAAATCCATGTCATGGATGTTGTTAAATTTGAACCTTCTCTTAGCTCTATTAGTAGCATGATCCTTCTTCCTTACTATGAGCATATGAAAATTTGAAAAATCATGCATAAGGTTGTCCTCAAAATCTGCAATCTCTCTTTTATCAGCAATTATTGAGAGAGTTCATTGAATTCTTGATTTCAAAACTGCCCTTTGCCATTGAAACTAGCTATCCTTCTAGATGATTGTCCTTTTATGATAGTGCTCTATTTCTCAAAGTCTTTTTTAGACTATGCAACGCTGTCCCAAAACTTTGATGCTGTTTCACACTATTTCAAGCTTCCATTTGGCCTTTTTTTTTTATATTGTCAAGGATGCTTTTTCAGTCCTTCATGACTATCATAAATTTCTGTAATCATTTCTTCATCATTATGAATGCTTGTAACAGCATTCCTATTCACTTGATCAATTTTGTAGCAGCCTTCATTCTATATACTCTGTGAAATGTTCCCTGTAGCTGTTTACCTCAAACATATATTGATACACTTTGAAATTAATATTGCTGCTCATAATTGCTGTTCATAGTTGCTGTTACAAATCTGTTTCTTGATCATATCTTTATTTCTTTTGATCAGCTGAATTCTTGCTGATGATTTGCATTGATTATGGACTATGAGAATGCTATTTTTCATTTGTAAGAAACAATTATCTTACTGAACACTCTGCTTTCCCTTCAGTATAAAGGGCTCAATGCCTTATCAAAAAAAATGTGAACAAAAATGAAAGGCAGAGCAGAAACAAGAGATGATAAATGCAATTTATTTCTAATTGTTTCCTTTGAATGATGTTTTACCGTGCTGAGTTAGACTTATTGATAACAGTCTTGGATGATGATTGTTTCTTTCCTTGATCAAATAACTCTCAATATATGATACGAATGAGAAGTATCCTTATGATATGTCGGGCTCTACCCTTGTGGGAGCCCGTTTTACTCCACATATCTGATAAAATAAACTCGAACATGATAAACCTGTTCCTGCACATTGAAACAAACATGTCAGCAAAAAATAAGAAGCTGAAAGCTTCCATTGATTTACATTCCTTCTTCTCTGATTTTTTGCAATTATTTGATGAATGCTCGGTTTAATGCAAATTACATTTCTGTCTGTAGCATAGGCGTAAGACAGAAAGTAATTCACCATTGCTTAGAGTATAACTCTAATACCATTTCCCTAATGATTTTGCAGGTACACAGAGCGATGAAGCGAGGCTGCAACTGCTTGGAGGCATGATAGCTAGAAGCACCAACGAAGTAATTCGTTATTACAGGCAATGATGAATTACTTTCTCTTTTCTACGCTTATGTTATTTTCAGCAGTGTAGTCTGTCTATTTAGATTTAGTATTCATGTCTTGATTGTCACAGACAAACTCAGTTACTCTCGCGGCTTGTGCGAGATTCAACATTTCACAAAATGAATAAAAATATCATTATGCAAATTTCTCTTAATTTTCTGTTTTAAACATTGGACAATAAGCTTATGACACATATGTAAGATGATCTCAATGATGATCAATGAACACTTTATCAGCAAAATTTGAAGATTTCCTGTACCTATAATAGCTGAACTTCATTCAGCTCTACCTATTGAGCGTAGAGTGAAAAATAGGTAACAATTAGATTAGGATTATGGAAAAAAATAACGAGTATCTACAAAAAACCCAAGTTAGCTTGCACCAAGTTTGTGTGAAAGATCTTTGCAAAGCATCAAGTATTCAAAATTTGATCACAAAAAAGAATAAGATCCAAAATTTGGAGTATGCAATTCTAAAAAAGACTAAGGATTAGTCCAGTGAGGAGGCTGATGTGGATAATTAGGAGTTATTGAATGGGATGGCTGAAACATTTGACAAATGGGTTGAGTTGGAAAAAATATTGGGGACTTAAAAGAAGCTATCAGTTCTCCAGAGGATTGTATGAGGTTGAGAAATGAGGTTTCTAGTCTCCAAAGAAACCAAGATAAAATTATGTACAATTGCAAGAGATTATTTAATATAGTAAAGTAATATTAAATAACACAAAAATTACCATCTAGGTGTCTCAACAGGATCTCAACAACTGCCGTGAAAAGAGAGTTAGGGATGAATCTTCTAAAGCTCCTTCTTCTAGCTCTAACAAAAGAGGAAAATATGTTGAGAAAGCTCTACCTACCTTAATGGAAAAAAGATAGTAAGAAGAGTCCTAATGCCCTCTCTTTTGAGGAGAAGTTGTAGTTCCTCACTAAGGAGTGTGAGGCTATAAAATGCCTTCATCTTCTTGGTGAATAGTAATTGTTATTGGGTTTTTGGCCTTCTATTGTTCATATCTTTGTTGATGTTGGTTGTTAGTTTTTGTTTCTTAGTTCTTGTTTCATGTGCTTTCTGACTGTCTCACTTCTTGTGAGACCCCTCCATTTTGCCTCCATGGCTATTATATAATGGGTTCAGTCCCTTCCCACTTTATAGTAATCATAAATTTATTAGTGGACCCAAATAAGTATTTAATACGGCTAAACAGTAAACACATCACTAAAGGTGTACCATAAATAAGTACTATTTTACAAAATCAAAATAACTCTTTCTTATGCAAGGCTTATGAAACCCTTTTCCTAGCAAATGGTACCTCCACCTCAAAGGAATTATTTCTAGTAGGAACCCCTCCTATTTTAGTATGGTTGAGACAATAATAACTCATCCCATCTAATAAAGGTCCCCAACACTACAATTACTCCCTTATTCAAGCATTGGATTATCCCAAAAATCATATTTTTTATTATAAAGATAAGTATACCTTGAAATATTAAAGAGATAAAAGAAAAAATAAGAAAATGCTAGAGGCTACTATAACTCTAGATCTTGCAAAAATGAAGGTATTACCTACATATGACCCAAAATTAGATACTATAGAATTTTATGTCCAAAGTTAACAAACTAGAGGATCAAATGCACCACTTTAACTATGAAGTAAGCAACCTATCATTGAATTTTATTGCATGGAAAAGAATTGAAAAATTAAATGGATCAAAAAGAATAATGAAGTGGTATACATAATGTATTGTGAAGTATTGAAATGTGTAAATACAAAAGCAATAGATACAACACAATCAATGAGACATTGTATTAGAGAATTCAAATCACAAAACTAATTGAATTGAAACAAAGAAAATTCCCTAAAGTCATCCCATTGTTTCCTATCTTCAAGGATTCGTTAAATCATAATGGCTCTCAGATTGCTTTGTGCACTATGACATTTAGAATGACAACCTGAAGAACAGAATGCTGGAAGATGCAAGAAATCTATTCCTACATGATTGATAAACTATATGATTGCTGAGTGATATGATAATGATGTTGTGATAAGGATTTGATGCTAAAGACTATGATGCAAATGTTGTATGAAAACTGCTATGATAACTAAGATGTATCTACCAAACTAAGCCATGATTATGCTAATGAATTCTAAATGCTAAGAATGCTAAATGCTCAAATACTCTCAAATGCTCAAATGAAATTTCTGTAGAGTAATATTGCTCAAAGTTGGGATCCATTTGCTATAGAATGAGGCTGCATTTATAGGATTTCCAAGGCATATTATGATGTGGCAGCAACCAATGGTTGGGATTTTAGTTGGAGAGATGAACGGTGGAGAATGAAGAAGTTAGAGGGAATAAAGGAGAATGTTCCCTTTAAGGAGAAATACTGCCAAGTGTGAGAGAATAAATAGCAGGAAGAGAGCCAAGTGTCACAAGTTTGTTTCAGATTTGTTGAGGGAAAAACCATTTAAATATTAGCGATGATTAACGCAGACACATGGCACATATGATGAGGTGGCAAGAGGAAAAATTTGTAGACATGTGACTAAATTCAAATTTAGAATTATTCAAATTTAGTAAGAAGATATTAATTAAATAAAACAAACTATTTAAATTTGTTTATTTAATTAAGATTAGATGAATGTGATTTAAAATAGAAGAATTAGAAAATGAACTATATAAATAAATTTAGAATTTATTTATAAGTAGACAAAATAAGAGGTTTATTAATTAAATACCTTGTATTTAATTAATTAATTATCCAGACCGATTTTAGGTGTATACATTTTGCCCCTCTTTGAAGTGATATGTTTACACATTACTTCAAAGAAAAATTTGTTGGTGATGTTGACAAAAAAGTTTAGATATGCCCCAGATGCTAATTTCTGAGTGATAATGGATATATGCCCCCTCGGGAGATAAATCAATGAATTTTTGAATTTTTTAAAAAAATTATGATTTTCTGATGATTTGATGATGATTTTCAAATTTTATGATGTTGATACGATTTATCTCCTAAAAAATGATACTGAACCTACCAGGTGATTGATTGATGAATTAATACCCCTAGTTAAAAAAAAAAATCCCACTTTAATCCCATTTAATCACCTCTCTAAAAAGGTAAAAGGATTTGTGCGATCCTACTTGAGTTATTTGCATTTTAAAAATTTGGAGTGATTAGAGAACATATGGCAAGATGGTGATTCCAATCCAAACCCACCAATTCGAGTGCATGTACGATGTCACAATCGCCCGACAGCGTATGGACCTTCGATACGTACCTCGAAAAACCTCCTCGCAATTTTTGAATTTTGTTTTTCTCGTAATTTTCACATTTAAAATTTGGTTTCCAAATTTTTAGCGCTTTAGGTCGCCGATGTAGCGCATCTGGTCACTGTAGTAGCGCATAGGTTAAATTTTGTAGCACATCGAGTTTAGATGTTAGCGCATAGGGTAAAATAGTGCATGTGTGGCTAGATGTAGTGCATTTAGTCAATATTGTAGTGCATACAGTCATTTAGCGCATAAAAGTCAAGATTTAGCACATCCGTGGACTTTGCTAGCGCATTAAGTGATTTAGCGCATAGGTGCAATGAAAAAGCACATTGATGACTTTTGATGGCACATTTGGTTATTCAGTGCAATGAAGCCCTGTTGTGGCGCATTGGTAGAATTATTTGGCGCATCCATGTTTTTAGTGCTTTGAGACACTATTTTAGTACATCTAGGGAAAAATGATATAATTTTGAGTAGAATCCTTGATTTTGATGATTGTTGATCGCGTCAACCTTTGATTTGATGATGTTTGATGATGTGTATAGATTAGATGATGATTGATCTCATGATAGGTGAGATTCAATGATAGGATGTTGATAATTGACCTCATGATAAATGAGGATCAATGATAGATTGATGATTGACCTCATGATAGGTGAGGATCAATGATAGATTGATAATTGACCTCATGATAGGTGAGGATCAATGATAAGATTCTCACAAGATGTAATCAAAATCTCATCAAAGATGATTAGATTGATAGATTGATTGATTGATAAGATTGTTGATTTGTGATATGTTATGATGATAGGAGCTTCAATAGTCCTCATGTCACGGGAGCGTTTCCCGAGGACCTATGATTTGATTACACGTCTGGATCAGGTTGATCTAAATGTGATTGGACGATGCAGATTGACTTCTTTGCTTGACATGCCCCAACATAGGATTAACAGGGGACTTCTGACCACTTTGGCAGAGAGGTGGCATAGTGACCATAAGACCTTTCACTTAGCCACTGGTGAGATGATAGTGACACCAGAGGATGTTTACCGGATTTTGAGGATTCCTGTTGTCGGAGAGCTAGTTGTGTATGATTCCACTAAGCAGGGAGGTAAAAATGCATTGCAGAGAGTCTTTGAGGATGATTAGATTTGTAGCTATGAGATTCCATGGTGAGAGATGGTTGATGCATACGCGACATTTCCATGTGTTCTTGTTGGATTTATTGGAGGATTTCTATGTCCCGACCGTAGGTCGAAGGGACTCTCAGTCGATTGGGTTAGATTTTAGAGAGCATGATTATGCAGGGGACCAAATATGCATGGGGATCCTGCATGCTTGCACATTTGTACCATGATCTACATCAGGTTGTGTACCTTAGAGCATCCAATTTATCAGTTGGAGTTACATTGCTACAGATATGGGCATGGGAGCATATAGTTGTCACTCATCCCGTTGCAGATAGACAACGGCCAGTCGGTCGTCCATATGTTCATGGATACACAGGTCCAATTGTCTAGCATAAGCTGGTAAAATTGGAGTACTAGAGGAGGGTATCAGATGATCTCGATACAATTACATGGAGGCCATATCTTGACTGTGAGTAGTGGCCGGAGGATGACACTGAGATGCCTTATGTGTGCACTGCTAGATATTTGATTGGGAGGACACCATTTGTGATTGAGAGATTCCTTCTTGGGAGAGTGTTGTGACAATACGAGCAAGTACAGGGTATGCCCTAGGGAGTTTCTCTTTATGCATAGAGACAGGTGGATATACTAGAGTGGGGACCTTTCCTATCATATGATGCAATAGTTGAGGAGTACTAGGGGTTACAGGAAGTTATATGGGAGTATCATCCCGAGATCATAGAGGTTGTCGTGTCATAGGAGTATGACCATTACTTATTTTCTCATTTGTTCCTGAGGATATCCAATCTAGATGAGCTGGTACCTACACTGTACGATGATGAGAGGGCAACACCACATGCACCTAGGTGAAGGAGAGATGGAAGAGATGAGGAGGAGGAGGAGGGAGAGAGTAGTGATGATGGAGACGGGGATGGAGATTGTGGACGTGGCGGAGATGGTGATGGGGGAGGTGGTGATGGAGCTGATGGTGGTGGAGGTGGTAGGCCATTATTATTTCTTAGAGTGCCTCACAGGAGATCACTGGTGGCTGCAACACAACGACATGTTCAGATTCATTTTCCTTCACAACAGTAGCAAACATAGATAGTTGTGTTACAGTCATAGGTACAAGCCTTATAGAGTCAGTTGGATCATATATAGGGTCAGATGCAGACACAGGCCTAGGCACAGGCACAGATTTCCATGCTCATAGCAAAGAGAGATAGCTTGAGACAACAGTGTGAGCAGGCAGAGGGACTGGCAGAGAGATTGTAGAGAGTGACTGAGGGTACTACCACAATAGATATGCTTAGAGAGGTTACATGAGTCACCAAAGAGGCAGAGTACTACAGGGGACGATATCATGAGGTAGTGCCTCCAGAGCGATGGGTTAGTTATACTTAGTCTGCCAGTGTCCGTAGTCATTCTAGGACTACCAACAAGGGTGTTATAGGGCCACCACCTCGTAGAGATCTAGGGGCAGGTCCGTCAGGTGGTGCAATAGGAGGTATAGGGCCGACGTTGTCTGGGGCTAGTAGTACATAGCCATTGTGATGATCCTTGATGTATTTGAGACATTTGATGATGTATACACTGATTATGTTGAGATATTGATTCATTGCCATTTTGATGTTGTATCTCTCCACTTTTCCATACATCATTGTATACTTGACATTATGATTTTGAGATTTATATGATATGCAATGATGATTAGTGATCCATATGTTATCTATATGATCCTATGATGGATGCATTTTATTTCTACGTTATGTGTTATGTGATGTTTTAATATGATGATGCTATGGTTGATGTAATGGATGCAAAGATGATATGATAATGCATAGATTATGATTCTAAATGATTTATGGATGATGTTTTTATGTTATTTGAGATGAATGTGATTATGCAAATGATATGTGATGCAATTTATTTTTGTATTTTCCTTATGCAAATATATGTGATGCAATGCATGAATGAATGTATGATTTAATAATGCTTTCTAATGTATGTATGATATGCAAATGATTATGCAACTACATGAGAATGATATGTTTTTATTAATGTCAAGTATACTCAATCTTTTAGTGATAGAGATAACATCACTTTAAAATCATGTCAGCCCTAGAAAATCCATAAATACAGATGCAAAACTAATATGGATGCAATCTAACTTAACCATGCAAATCTAAATATGCAAAGTTGTCATTTTATCAGTGATTTGTTGTGCTTTTATCATCATTGAGCCTTTGAATTTTTGAAAGTGAGTACAAGCATCAATGGTATAATTAGACCATGATGACCTGAGTACTACTTCCATGATTTTTGATATTGCAAGTTAACACAAGCACCTAGGTATAATTGAACTGAGATGACCTGAGCATTTCTTGTGTAAACAAACAAAAGTTAATCATTTTCCTATGCAAATTTAGAATGTCATCAATGATACTTTGTAGAGCATGTCTTGTGAAAATTTTCACAGTAGTAATGATTAACTCACAGACAACAAACAAAGAAAATATCATTCTCCTTCCTACCTTCTCTAGTTCAAGACATCCTTGAGTTGCTCCAGAGAAATGATAACAAAAATCAAAGTACAACAGTTGAACATTCATGCTAAAGTGATAAAACCATGATTCAAAAGAACATCATCCATTTAGATTTATTTTGATTTGATTGATTTAGTTGTTTGATATGGATGGTTGATGTGTAAATTTTGATGATCGATGCTCAATGTTAAGTT
>VDFB02000009.1:6378806-6458475 GCA_007258455.2 Sequoia sempervirens | reverse complement strand
CTCTGCTACATGGTATATTTGTGATGCCAATTCTCTTGTTGGAGAAATAATTATCCCTGCAACCTGAACATCAAAATATCTATCAATATTATTCAGAAACATATTTGGAAGAAACAAATAGCAAATAGAAACCTTCAAATAAGGATATTAGTTTAATTTTACTATCCTAACATAAAGATAACCCAATGATTTATTATAATTAAAACATACACCAAGTTCCAAATGTTCTGTAGATTCAAAAGCACAATCGTTTGTAATCTGCATTACCAGTTCATCCCTGTTACCTAGCTAGTTTGAGTACAATCTGTTCCGGATCTTGGTCTTGGTTGGGGTGTGGCTAAGGGTCACATTTTTCCCTGTGGGTTTGTCTTAGACAAACCTAGGAGAACCTATGCAGAACCCAAACGAATTTCAGAGAACCCACAGCAAATCTAGCTGAAAGTTACAGGTTTTTTATAAAAAATGGATTTTTTTATTGTTAAACACATTTGACTTTGACTTAGATGAATAAAAGTGCATCCCTAACCCTAAAAAGTGCATTCCTATCCAAGGGGTTGAGCTTAATTGGTTCAAATATTGGGTTCTCATTGTGGAGACCTAAGTTCAAATCCCTAAAGGGACATCTAATGTGGAATTGTAAGTTGTGACTCAGTCTTCCATAGTTGGCTTCTAATTTAGATGAGGTTTCTAAATAAAGTGGATTTCTAGGTTGTGACTTTTGGTATTCCACATGTTATTTCTAGTCTGTTTGTTCACAAAGAACCCATATTAGTCTCATGGTGATGCTCGTATGAGCAAAATATTTGTAAACGATATGCAATATAAACAAAAAAAAGTTCATTCTAAACCATTTGAAAGACAAAAATAGAGTAGTTCACCTCATTGTGAATGCAAAACACAAAAGTCATTCCTCTTGCTTAACTTTCATTCTTGCTTGCCATTGCACAAATAGAGTTGAAGATTGATCAATGAAGGTTCCAAACTAATCGGTTTACTATTTCTATGTGTGTGCAAGAACCCATGCACCACCAAGGAGTTCGTATATGACAAATATTGCAAAAGAGGCAGATTTTTGGGGTTGTCTTTTTGCATTTTTGTTTCACAAATGAACTCTCTTGTTTTGTTTTGAGATTCTTTATGTTTTCATTCTTCTATGAATCTATGGCATATGCTTAAATTTTTTAAATAAGTTAGGTTATTTAAATATTTCTTTGTTTAAATTTGTTTTGAATGTGTTGTTTATTAAACTTATTACAATAGGGATTACAATGGTATCCAATTCTAGCTCTATGGGCCAACCCCACATCAAAACAGACCCAAATTCTCCCCTTTGGAAATATGTTGAAATGGTATAGCAAGTTCTAGGTGATGGAGGTTATATTTGGATTTGCAATGGGTGTAGTATCAAGTATTCAAGCTCATACAATGGAGTCGAAGCTCAATTGTGTGGCAACCTTGGGCAAGGCATCGAAGCTTGCCTAGAAAAGAATAATGTACCTGTTCTGTAAATTTTAATGATCAGATTGTATGCACAGAAATTAATTCAAATCAGACACAATAACACAGCAGATACCCTGGGAAAACCCTCCTCTTGAGGGAGAAAAACCCAGCAACAATATATCACTTATATATTGAATTGTCACTAGAATGATCTTCTTACAATAGGGCAAGATACAGGCCCAAATACAAGCATCAAGAGATGATGCAACACAGCAATAAGAGAACACAGTTTGCTGAAGAATAACTCAGGCTTTCAAACAACACAGAACTGCCTTGATGAATTCGCACTTAGACTATGATAGATACAATCGAACTTAACTTCAAAACTTGATCTCTACAATGAGGAGGCGAACTCATATTTATACATATTGAAAGGTCGCCACCTTATTAAATGCAAGTCGGCTAACAATAAAGATATATCTCCTTTTTCAAATAGACGCATCCATTCAAGGTAAGTCGCACCAAGAGAGAGAGGTCGGCCTTGACACAAAATACGTGTCACTTCATTTAATAATTATCTTCTTTAACAAATCAAAGTGACTTTAGAAATCGTGCCCCTTGACTCATAATAAATTAAATAGCTTTAGAGCTATCATTTAATTTATTCATAATAATAGGATCGCTGGAAGTTACTCCAGACGCTGTAACATTAACACTCCCTCTCAGCTAGGGAGTGAACTTCCAGCTACACAGGACATATCACCTCAACGTGATGTCCATCACATTGGCTACGACCAAATGTGAAAAGAAGAATATCACCTCAACGTGATATTAGAGATTGCCTCAACACGATATCAACCATAATGGCTACAACCAAACTATGGTAAGTACAAGTGTTCATCACTTGCGTGATATTGTCACCTCAACGTGACTTTCACCATGACTCTCTCAGAGGGTGAAACACAAGTACAACATATGTCATGGAGTCACACACATGACATCCACCATGACTCAGCTCAAAGGGTGGAAACAAGGGCTTTCACCTCAAATCTCAAAGAGAAATGCATTAACGGGGCTTGCACCTCAAATTCCTCCATCTGGGAAAATGCGGTAGGGATTTCACCTCAAACTTCTCGCAGAGAAGAACTCATTAGAGGCTCGCGATGAGACTCTTTTCTGAGTCAAGTGGATTGCTCCACCATACCAAGCTTATCTCAGTACACAAAATTTGTTAGAGGCTTGGTGAGAATATCATAAAATTACGTTTTATACCGATCTTGATCTACCTCCCAATTGTCTGACCTTCGCGTTACCATATCTCTATATAGTGGTACTTGATCTCAAGCGTGCCCCGGATTACGTCATGAAACCACGGGATTGACTTCACACAACTCGATTATCACAATGAATGATAGTGGGCTCCATTGATTGCCCAAATAATCCTGCAAGGAGCTTATGAAGCCACACTGCTTCCCGAGCTGCCATACAAGCTACAATATACTCTGCCTAGGCTGTACTCAATGCTTCTGAGATGACTACTTCTGTACCCGAAATCATAAGCGAAACCAAACTAAAGCAACAACTTGAAGTGCTCTTCCGATCTGTGACACAACCTGCCCAATCAGAATCGGTAAAACCATGTAACTCCAGATCTGCATCTGAAGAATACCTCAACCCATATCCAACTGTGCCATGCAAGTATCTCAGGATATGTTTAGCTACAACAAGATGTATGCGTCTCCGGATCACACATAAATTGGCTAAGTGCACTTACTGCATAGCAAATGTTAGGTCTAGTGTTAACTAGATACATCAAAGATCCAATTAGTTGTCTATACAAGGTAGGATCCACCAAGTCTGAATTAGTTGCAGCCTCCTTCAACTTATGTAAGTTGGTATCCATAGATGTGGACATGGATTTGCAATCCATCATGCCAAAATCTCTTAAGTATATCAATAGATTGTACTTCCCTTGACTAGAATCATCTCATCGGTTTTACCGCCATGCTTCTAGGCGAGGGAAGTAATGCAGCGTAAAGCCAAAGGTCCTTCATCTCTCAGGTTCAAAGTCAAGTCCTTCTTACACTCCAAGAATCAGGTGATCTTCTCCAGTAAGGATCAGATCGTCAACATATAAAACCAAAATTAATGCATCACCATTGATTACCTTGAAGTAGAGATTTGAATCAGCATCATTCTTCAAGAAGCCCAAATTTGACAGGTACCGATCAATCCTTTCGTACTAGGCGCGAGGAGCCTGCTTAAGACCATACAAGGCCTTCTTCAACTTGCAAACATGTGACTCCTTCCCATGAACCTCAAATCCATCAGGTTGCTCTATGTAAACTTCTTCCTCAATCACTCCGTTGAGAAAGGCTGTCTTCACGTCCATCTGGTGAATCTTCCATCCTCTAGATGCAGCAATAGCAATGATGGTTCCGACAGAAGTATAGCGAGCAACAGGAGCAAATGTTTCTTTGTAATCAACTCCCTCTTTCTGAGAAAACCCATGAGCCACAAATCTTTCCTTGTACTTCTCAATGCTCCCATCTGCAGCATGCTTAATCTTGAATAACCATTTAGAAGATACCACAGACTTGCTCTCGGGTCTAGGAACAATGTCCCAAACATCATTCTTAAGAATTGACTGATATTCCTCTGACATAGCGTCACGCCAAACTTGAAGACTAGATGCTTCCTCAACACAGGTAGGCTCAGATTCAATGATCTGACTCATTAAGGCAACATAACTGGAGAACTTATGTGGCCTTTTACTTTCTCTAAATGTGCCTCTAGGAGCTGCAAAACTTTCAACCTCTTGCATGGTACGTCTAGCCCATAGAGGTCTCTTTCTCCCAATAACAATGTCAGAAGGCCCATCAGTAGGTTCCAAGGGTTCAACAAGATCAATATCTTCTTTTGGTTCTAAAGTCTCCCTCTGAATCTCAGGAGTATGATCAACTTCCATATCCTGAGGAGACTCTTCATTATCGATCTCCATATGAATGCCCCTAGATCTCCTGAATGCAACATCTTCCTCGAATGTGACATCCCTACTGATCTCGATCAACTTCTGTCCTGGAATGTATATTCTGTAGGCTTTTGATGTCTCGCTGTAGCCCACAAATATTCCCTTCTTGCAAGAAGGCTCCAACTTAGATCTCTTTTCCTTTGGAACATGAACATAGATAGGACATCCAAAGATCCTCAAATGACTGACTTCAGGCTTCTTCCCTGTAAAGGCTTCCTCCATAGTCATTCTCCAAGATCTTATGAGGACTTTTGTTCTAAACATATACAGTCGTCCTGGAAGCTTCTGCCCATAAGAAGGTTTGCAAATCTTGATCATGGATCATGGCCTTCGCTGCTTCCACGATTGTCTTGTTATTTCTTTCTGCAACACCATTTTGTTGAGGATTATAGGGGACACAGAACTCCCTCTTAATCCCTGCATCAATACAAAAATTCTGAAAACTGCCAGAGGGGTATTCTCCACCATTATCAGATCTAAGGACCTTAATTCTTTTACCAGAAAGATTTTCTACCAAGGCTTTAAATTCCTTAAACCTATCTAACACTTCCTCAGACTCTTTAGTTTTCAAAAAATAAATCCAAGTCTTCCTAGAGTGGTCATCAATAAAAAGAACATAATACAAGAATCCACTCGAAGACGCAACAGACATAGGACCACATAAATCAGAATGAATAAGGTCTAAAATACACATAGATCTATTTTCTCTACTATGAAGAGGGGCTTTTATATTCTTACCCAAAGCGCAGCCCTTGCAAGTACCTTCGTGCTCCTGGTTGAACTTAGGAAGGCCCAACACCATCTTCTCCATGATAGGTAAGGCTCGGAAGTGTAGGTGAGCCAATCTCCGATGCCAAAGATCACATAGACTTGAAAAATCATGAACCAACGCTTGTAAAGGACGTGTGCAAACCCTGTAAAGACTTTCATGTCTAACTCCAATTACTTGAGCATTCTTGAAGCTAGAGTTCTCCATCCACACTAGAACTTTGCCTTTGGAGAAGGCAACATGATATCCTTTATCTTCCAAGGCTGAAATAGAAATAAGATTGCGCTTGATTCCAGGAACATAAAGAACATTACTCAACTGAAGTGTGATGCTGGAATCCAAATGAAGTGAAGAGGTCCCAAATCCTTTCACGGAGTAGCTAGCATCATCTCCAATAATGACTTGCTCGGAAGACTCCTTCTCCACCAAACTTGATAAGTGCTCCTTAAAACCAGTGATATGTCGTGAAGCACCACTGTCGATCAGCCAAGTGTTGGTGTCGTTAGGTACACTGCTTGCCAATGCCGAGTAGAACAAATATTCACTTGAATCCTTTTTCGGAGAAGCATCATCAACATCCACAACGGTAACTTGTTGCTTAGGTCTAGTTGGACAATACTTGGCGAAGTGCCCAAACTTATCACACCTAAAGCATTGAAACTTGGACATATCCCTCTTCTTCTTGAATGGAGGTGCATCATCATTTCCCTTGTTCCGATTCCTCTTAAAGAATCCTTTCCTTCCATCTTTTCCTTTCTTCTTTGAAGCATGGGAGGCGAGAACATGAATGTCTTCATTCTTAAAACTTTGACCAATGCCTCTTGCCACCAACCCTGATTCCTCTTGAATGCAATCTGATCTTAGGCGATCAAACTTAGGCAATTTTGATCTTGCACTGATTCTCTGAATGTAAGATTCCCAAGACAAAGGTAGACCATTGAGAGCAAGCATAGTCAAGTCTTTGTCATCAACCATATGCCCTATTGTCGAGAGCTGATCTCTCAAATCTGCAATCCTCATAAAGTATGCAATCATTGATTCACCTTTCGCCATCTTCACATGATGAAGTTGTTGCTTCAGTGCAAGCGCTCGGCTGGTATTGTTGATTTTGTACATCTCTTCCAATGTTTTGAACATGTCTCTCGGTGTCTTCAACTTAGAGATGATAGGCACAATATGATCCTTGACGGAATCAACCAATATCTTCATTGCTTTAATATCTTTCTTCACCCACTGCAACTTCTCTTCTTCCTCCTCAGGTTCAGGGACGCTAGACTCCACGAACTCACCCAAGTCATTTTCACGCAATGTAAGCATGATCCTAAATCTCCATGAAGTGAAGTTAGATGCTCCCTCGAGTCTATCCCCAATCTTCAAACCGTTCACCATATTGACTAATGTAGACAAATGAACAAGTAGGGTATGCTGATTAGCAATAATCTGATCACGATCCTCTCAAACCTGCTCTGATACCATGTAAATTTTAATGATCAGATTGTATGCACAGAAATTAATTTAAATCAGACACAATAACACAGCAGATACCCTGGGAAAACCCTCCTCTTGAGGGAGAAAAACCCAGCAACAATATATCACTTATATATTGAATTGTCACTAGAACGATCTTCTTACAATAGGGCAAGATACAGGCCCAAATACAAGCATCAAGAGATGATGCAACACAGCAATAAGAGAACACAGTTTGCTGAAGAATAACTCAGGCTTTCAAACAACACAGAACTGCCTTGATGAATTCGCACTTAGACTATGATAGATACAATCGAACTTAACTTCAAAACTTGATCTCTACAATGAGGAGGCGAACTCGTATTTATACATATTGAAAGGTCGCCACCTTATTAAATGCAAGTCGGCTAACAATAAAGATATATCTCCTTTTTCAAATAGATGCATCCATTCAAGGTAAGTCATGCCAAGAGAGAGAGGTCGGCCTTGACACAAAATACGTGTTACTTCATTTAATAATTATCTTCTTTAACAAATCGAAGTGACTTTAGAAATCGTGCCCCTTGACTCATAATAAATTAAATAGCTTTAGAGCTATCATTTAATTTATTCATAATAATAGGATCGCTGGAAGTTACTCCAGACGTTGTAACATTAACATGTTCCACCAAAGAAAATCATAGCAAATGTTTGTGAGCAAAAAAAAAAACAAATGAAGCAGTCGGCCATGAATCAAATCGTCCTTTGTTAAAGAAAGGATCTCCAAGAATGAAGCTCTCTCCTCTGCCATCTAATCCTAAACCTATAGAAAGCCCATCATTTTTTGCCGCACTTGAAGAACAACCTATGGCCTTTACAAATAAGAGATCAATGGGAGTGTTAAGAATGACATTTCACAATGACTCTCACGAGATTTCTAATAACACATTACAAGATGTATCTATGCAAATGGATTGGCTTTCAATATTATCCACTCACCATATTGGCAACAAATGGCAAAAATAATTAATGAAAAGGATACAAGGGCTTGAGTTTTGAGAAGATACGTAGCACGCACCTTTTTGGAAAAGGAGGTGAAATTTGTAGGGAATTCATTGAAGCCCACAAAGGATCAGTGAGCCAAGACATGGATATCCATCATTTCTAATGGAAGAATGGATGCAAGAAATCAACCATTAATCAATGTCATTGTAATGTCCCCTAAAGAGGCAATGTTTTTGAAGGCAATGAATTGTGAGAGCAAGATGAAAGATAGTGCATTTATTGCTAACATCGTCATGACAGCCATTGAAGAAGTGGGGCCTCAAAACATTGTTGAAGTCATTACAAGCAATGACAAAAATTGTAGAGCAATTGGTTTATCAATTGAAAAGCATTATTCACACATCTTTTAGACACATTGTGTTGTCCACTCCCTCAACCTTATGCTACAAAAAATTGGCACCAATATTTATTGAATCAAGCAAGTGTATGCCAAGGCCAAAGAGATCCAAATTCTTGAAATTGGAAGGTAAGTGAAGCAATAAGATTTATTTTAATACTTATGTGTCACTTTAGTAAAAAAAATTAGGTTTCCTTCTTTAAGAATCTTTGTTTTAAAAAAAAAATCGAATAGGTTGTTTAGACCCATTTTGCCTCCATCAAAATTGCCTTGAAATGACTTGTGAAGGTTTGGGAGGCACTTTCTAACATGGTCATCAACCAAAATTGGTCCATATGGAAGCAATCTAGCATTGAAAGGATAGCAAATATTAAGTGGATGATCCTAAATTATAATTGGTGGGATTGTATCAAATTTAGTTCCACTCAGCCTATTTTGAGTATGATCCATTATATTGATATAGATAAGTCTTGTTTGGGAGAAATATATAATTGCCTTGACTCAATGATCAAGATAATGAAGACCATTGTGAATGAGAAAGAAGAGGATCTTGAAAAAACTTTCTTCAAATAACCACACAAAATTATTAAAGAGAGAAGGAACAAAATGACCACCCTACTACATCTTCTTGTCATTGCATTAGTCCCAAATATTATAGTATTGAAATCCTTTATGTGCCAAAAAGGGTTGCCCCTAATGAAATTTTGAAGTCAGCGAAGGGTACAAGATAGCAATTCATAGACTTTTCATTGATCATGATTTGCGAGATGCGATTAGAATTCATTCGTGGATTTTGTCCATTCCAATGACTTTAGTATTGGTGCTTTTCATGATAGGCTAGGTTGCCAGCACGGGTACGGCAAAAAATTTTGGGGGGTTCAGTACGAAATCGAGTACATCCGTACAAAAATATAATAAAATATTCAAATCTATATATATATATATGCTAGCATATATGCAACCTAGAAACAAAATTAAGTTTAGAAAATTAGAATCTCATATACCAATGCATATGCTAAACAAAACCATGACAAATTTCAATTTTTGACACATAATATACTGATTTAAATTCAATTTTCAATATCAAAAGGATCAAACTTGAATGCCATGATAGATAATCATGTTTAACATTTAAATAATACAAATAGTAACCAATTCACTAATCTGCAATTGCATCATATGGCTCATCATCAAGACTAAGATCATCATCAACATTAACATTAGATGATGGAACCACACTAGCACTTGCACTAAAAGTATGTTGACTACTTGACTCCTCAAAAACTGAAGAAGATTGTGCAACTGCAGCCAAAGAAAGATCTAGGTCAGCTCACTCCTGTTCTACATCCTACATCTTTGTTGCCCCTTCTTTGTACTCATCCTCTTTGTGTGTAAGAAGGTGCAAGTTGGAATGAACAAAAACTAGCTCGTCTGCTTTGCTTGATGCCAATTGATTGTGCTTCACTGAGTGGATGGAGTATGTACTCAAATTCCGCACAGCTGAAGAAGAACTAGCAACCTATTGAAGCAAAGAGAGCTCTCATTAGAGTTGTTAAATTAAAAAAATTGTAAATCAAACTTCAAATTGGAAAATAACACATTTTAATTTTTAATTTTTAAATGATAAAAGTTAAAACTTACTTGAGATAAGACTTTTATTGCAAGAACTTGGATGTGTGGCATCTTGTAGCCATTGAGGTACCACCAAGAGTGAGCATCCTTCTTATATTTGTCACAGAGAGCAAAAGCACTTTGATCACTGGAGACAACAAAACTAGCAAATTCAACTAAAACTGCATCTTCCATCTCAAGATCAAGGAAGAGTTTAACAAGAGCTTTCCTAAACCCTTTGTTGACTTCTGGATCACGGTATGGTGTCACTTTGTTTGGTATAGCAAGGATATGTACACTGTAAAATTTGGGAGTCAAAGCGAAGACAAGAAGATGGAGTGGGGTGGTCATTTTGTTCCACCGTTCAACACAAATTGCATGAACCTCTTTGAAGAAGGTTTCTTTGGGATCTTGCTCTTTTTCACATATGATGGTTTTCATCTTCTCAAGCATTGAATCGATGCCATCATAAACCTCCCCCAAGCATGGATTATCTATGTCAGTAAAGCGTATCATGCTCAATATGGGCTTGGTGAAAGCAAGAAGATATTCCACCTGATCCCACCAAGTGTCATCTAGAATCTTTTGTTTTAGATTTGTTGCCCTCTTAGTGTTTGATTGCCTCCATATAGACCATGATTGGCTAATGACCATAGCAGAAAGTGCCTCTCGCACCTTCACAAGTCATCTCAAGACGATTGTGTTGGATGCAAATCTAGTCTTTGCCACCTATTTGAAAATAAAAATTAAATAGTTAAAATAATAAAATTAATATATATATGTATTCTAAATAAATTATTAAAGTAAAACATAGCAGTAGAAAAATGCAATGTTTGAAGTTTGAGTTACCTTCAATAGCTCTAGTCGCAAGAATGATCTAAAGATAGCTTGCAGCATGTGGTGATTTGTTATGAACATTTGGATCTCTTCAACTTTAACATAGACTTGTTTGATCCAATATATTTTTGTACCCAACTTTTGTAGCATGAGGTTGAGGGAATGCACGGCACAAGGTGTCCAAAATATATGTTGGAATCGTGACTCAACTATCATACCAGCAGCTCTACAATTCTTCGCATTGTCCGTTATAACTTGGACAACATTTTGAGGTCCCACTTCATTAATGCACTGTATAAGGATGTCAACAATAAATTGTGCATCCTTTACCTACCCCTCACAATCCACAACTTTTAGAAACATTGCCCCTTTAGGGCACACTGTAATCACATTAATTAATGGTCTATTTCTTGCATCCTTCCATCCATCGGAAATAATAGACACACCTGTTTCTTTCCACGAGGCCTTGATGGGAGTTAATGCATCTTCTATATGTTTGACCTCCCTTGACAATATAGTGGTATGCACCTTCTCATAATCTAGGCTTGTGTACCCCTTTGGAGCTTCATTTGCTTTGCTTATCATGTCTTGCCAATAAGGTGATCGAACAACATTGAAAGAGATATCGTTTGCGTAGAGGCATCTTCCAAGGGCTTGGTCAACAAGCTCTCTTGCATCATTATTAAATGCCTTCTCCAATGGTCTCTTTTCTCTCTTCGAAACATTAGCCTCGTTGACATTTTCAACTTCATTTATTCTCAAAAAGGGATGGCTTTCTACTACAATGTCAAGGCGACCACTATGCGTGCGAGATGAAGTAGGTGGATTCTTTGAGCCCCTTCCTTACTCAATGGATGCCCCATTCTATTTTGAACCCTTGCATTTGCTTCCTCTTGCTCCCTAATATATTCTGCTATTTTGGTAGGTGGTATAGGTATTTTATTTTTCCTGGGCATGGTCTAATTCCCTTCCCAAAATTGCGCACAAATGCGCTTTCACCCGACTATAGGAACTAGTGTATTTCTTTTCACACCTAGGGCATATCCAAACACATGTCCCCCCACCTGGAACTTGCTCTACTATTTCTACATGTCTCCATAGTGGTGAAGCCGGGTCAATATTGAATGAGGGATTAGTATTGCCGACGGAAGCTGAACTAGTTGCCATGTTTCTCTACGACGCTACATGCAACAACCCTGCAAGTAAATTGTTAAGAGAAGTTTGATTAAACTAATTAAGTAAATAATAAACTAATTAGTTATTATCTAAAATTCTAAATTCTAAAGGCTAAATCTAAACAGTAAATTATAAATTTTTTAAATAATAAATTATATACTTATAATATATGAATTATCTAATAAAATAAATATATTTTAATAATTTAGTAAGTCCATGTTTAATAAATTTGAAAGATTAAAATTTAAAATTGTTAGAAAACTAGTTTTAAAAATTAAAATATATAGTTTTACTTTTAGTTTTAACTTTAAAATATAAATTTTTTAACTAGGTTTTCAAATTTTTATTATTAATCTTTGAAATTTGTTATTTATTAAATATTAAATTATTAATATCTAAAATCTAAATTTAAATATTTTATATTACCTATATAATATATATCTATTAAATAACACAAAGCATTTAACTTTGAGGTTTTAATAAAAAAATTGAAGTTTGAAAAACAAAATGAGAAAAAAAAACCCTACCTAAGCCACGTCGCGACCTAGTTCTTAGCCTTGTCCCGTGGATTTTCAGCTCTCCTGGTTTTGGGCCTTGTGGCAACAAGAAACGCGGCTTTGTCTGAAACAATGGCAGTTTTGTGCAACTTTGTCTGTACCTTGAAACAATGGAGGCGTTTTTGCTTCGTCTCTCCTTGTAGCATGACGTTTTTGCTCTCTCTCATCACATAAATCACTACAAAGTGAAAATAGGGTTATGCGAGCTGTTTTGTTTTAACCTACTCGCTTTTTCTGCGGGTCAAAGTCGTCAAACTGGTCTAAGTCGCTTGGGAATCACGTTGGAATCGACACATGTGCACAGGTATCATTTGGAATTGACGGGCAATTTGTGGAATCGGGAATTGACGGGCAATTTGTGGAATCGTTTCCGGCAGCAAAAAAGCTATTCCTAGTCAAATCCACAGGGATTCGTACTAGTACTAGTACCCAAAATGACTCGTTTCCAGAGTCGGTCTGCACAAGGCAATGATTCGACAACCTATATGATATATTTCAAGTTGATGCTCAAACTTGGTGGTACTTTCATGGCCAATATTCACACATACAACCTCTTGCCTTAATAACTCTTTAACTCTCTAATTTTGCCTTAATAGGTTGCTAGTTCATCTGCATCTAAGGGAAATTGAAGCAAATACTTCTTCATCCACTCAATAAAGTGCAACCGACTACACTCAAGGAAGGCAAAGGATTTAATGTATGTGCATTCCAACATATGCCTCCTTTTGCACAAGGAAAATGGTTAAAAGGAAGGGGACACAAGGAAGTGGAATATCGAGCCAAAGCATATTGACTTGGATGTTTCCACTTCCCAACTTGTTGCAATTGATGTTAAAAACAAGCCAACTAGGGAGCATGAGAGTGTCACTAGCACTATTTGTGGTTCTTCTAATATACCAATACCTACATCATCTAATATGGATGGTGATGATGATGTTTTTGAAGACCCATATGACACTAATGCTTAATTAGTGGTGGCTGGTTGTTGACACTTGACATTATTATTTTTAATTTGAATATGTATCATGACAATCGATTTTGACTAATTAACTAAGTATTTTTTATTTTGATGGGTGCTTTGTGGTATCTTGAACTTAATTACTGCTGCAAATATATATATGTTTTATTTTTATATGTTTTTGTGTGGATGAACCCAATCCCAAAAAATTTTTGACCGAACATGAGAACCAAACCCACAAACTTAAACCCAAACCAATACCAGAAATGGTAACTTAGTTTGTAATTATAGAGGAATGTTAGAAAAAGGTTCAGAAATAAGAAAATATAGAAATTTACATAACGCCCAGAAAAATCACAATAAAAATTACATGCAATAAGATAATGACACAATAATAAAATGGGCTATCATATTTTGTCAAAGAGTTCGTGAATCCCAACATTTCATATGTTACCCAGATCTCTTTTTTCTAAATTTCCCTTTGTGTTACAATAATAGCTGCAAGATCATTGTGTTTTTTTAGTTATTATCCTTTTATAGATATATTATTACCTTTTGTTACTATCAATGCACACATATATTAGACGAAAGGTCTGAACATTGTACTCTTACCTGTGCCTGCACCTACCTTACATAATTCTGCACAATGAATTACATTATTTTAATTCCCTATTATCAAGTCATGCCAAATTCCTTGCTAACTATTGCTCCAACATGCAAATTAATTGTCAAGTCACCTGTAGCAACCATGTATCAGGCAGAGGTGTGGCTACTATGAACCTATGTTTTTAATTTTAAAGCTCTTTACAGAGAAAAATAGTTATTGAGGGGATGGCGCCTATTTCATTGCAGCTTTTAAACCATGCCATTTCCCTCATACCTGCGCAACCTTCTTGTGCAAGACATTTTCTTAAGTTACTATCATTTGTTTTTAAACCAATGCAAATCATTGAGGCCACCATAGAAGCTACGACCTGCAGGAATAAGAAACCATAGTTTCCACCCACGTCATTGCACAGCAAATGTTAATAAAGGTGTCTCTCTCACCCACGCCTCAGTTTAGAACAGTTAATTCTGATTTTTATCTTGAATTTGAATGAATGTCATAAAGTTTAGAGGTGGCGCCTAGCTTTTAGGTAACAGACTTGTAACTTTTTATGTACTCAAAACTCTTTAAGGAGTATCCACATGTTAGTACGGATTCGTGAGGTAGATTGTGAGACTAATTTTAAATTATATAAGTTTAGCTGCACCAGTAATTTAGTTCTTTTTCTTTTAAATTTGCATACAGACTTTACAGATATAAAACCTTATTTGAGCAATACCATATGTTGAACAGACCCGTTTCATGGAATTGGCTCAATGCAATATTTAATACATACAAATCTTTATTATTGTTTGTTATTGTTTGGGCATCGATTGGGCTGATTTTGTTACGGACTGCATTTCCCTTTTCCTGTTTAAACTTTCTTTAAATTTTCAGTTAATTATATGATTCTTAATATGTTAACTATATTTTTAGCCAATTAAGTCGATGGCCTTACAAATGATCCAATGAAGTAGTTAATGCATACAAATTGTTAAATATACACCTTGCTACATGTAAAAAGTGAATTGCATGTCAATTATTTATTTTACCGTTATTACGCATGTAAAGTTTGAAATAATGAAAGATGTACATATAATCATTTGCATGAAAGAAAAGAGTATTTATTTATTTTATGATCATTATGCATGTTATTGTCTACTATATGTAATTTGGTTTACCTTCCGGGATAGGGGGCCGAATATGGACCAACAAAGAAGGTCGATCCTCTTTTCGGGATCCTCCGATTTATTCTAATGCTTTGGCCAAAGCCATGTGTTCATTGAAATAGATGAAAGTTACCTAGCAAATTTATTTATATGATTCTCTATCATATCCTAATAGTAGGACATTGCATGTTCATGATAGAAATGCATGTAGATATATCAGGTTGCACCAAGATTCCCTCCTGCTTTTTGTTTTCAAGTTGCTAGGTACCTCGTGCGGGGTCAGGTATTCTTCGAGTAGTAAGAATTCCGGGGAAGTGTAGGCTTCATGGTTGGCGGAAAAGCGCCTGAGCCATGTTCTCGTCTCTTGACTTGCGGGTGGCTGTGAGGGTCGGTGGCGGTCGGAGACTATATTGTATATGTCCTCACACTATTCTTATATCATTGTGAGATGAACCCTTATAGGTTCAAACTGAAAACTTTTCTTTCAATTTGCTGGTTTGAAAGTTTCAGACTTGTTTTTCACTTATGCCTTCAATAAGAACATATTATATCATGAAGTTTGAAAGTAATAATGTTAGAAAATGAACTTGAATACAGATTTTTCTTTGTAAACAGTCAAGATGATCATAAACAAGAACATACCCAGCAAAAAAGCATATTCTCTTAATTTAAACAAAAGCTAGTTACAACAGTAAATACTGAAAATTACAATCTGTAGGTCTGATTTTAGGTTCCAGACCTTCAATGATGATTTTAAGGTGGTATGGGAACAACACCAAACCACTGAATTCAAGGGAGCAGCACCTTGAACTGGCTGAAATCACTTTCAGTCAAGAGATATCTCTTAGCAAATAAGGAATCACAAATTAGCATGTCTTCCCATTTACCCCAGCCTCCTTTAAATAAGACCTTAAGGCAAGGCCGCCCTAGGGTCTAGTTTCTAGAAGGTTTTGGCCCTTCTAGAAGATTCTAGTTCTTGTAGAAACATCTTCTAACTTTTCTAGACAATCTTATTCCTTAACATCCCCCCTTAAGATTGGATAGAATATTACAAACAAGATACAAAGAAGAG
Source organism: Sequoia sempervirens (assembly GCA_007258455.2). Lineage (NCBI taxonomy): Eukaryota > Viridiplantae > Streptophyta > Pinopsida > Cupressales > Cupressaceae > Sequoia > Sequoia sempervirens. Next base: position 6,442,421 of record VDFB02000009.1, on the reverse strand, counting down.
TCTGATTGTGTTTGTCTTTTTGCCTTCTAACCCACGGGAATGCTGAATGGGCTAGAATTGTGCCACCATGATGTTATACCGAAGGTGGGGACATTACACATTGATTGTATTTGTACTTCCAGATTGTATATTTAGATGATTATATGGCATGAGAGCCTGAGTTGTAATTTTGTATATCATATATCATGTGTTTATTCTTGGTTTATGCACTTCACATATGATGATGTGTTATGACATTTATTTACCTAATGAAGTCGTTTCATTTATATTCCATGCTTATGAGATATTGAGTTAATAATTATTTTTGTGAGATTGAATTGGGTCACGAAACTTATAGGTGCTTGCGCCTTTGAACGCAAGCACACAATCTCACAATTGATATCTTCATCATAGGTAGAAGGTTAACGGGAGGTCCCAAGTCACAAATTTTTGCTTTAATAAATGTTTTCGGGGTCTTCATACATTTGAAGACACTCTTACCAGTAAGAGTCTGTGCAATCTGATGTGTATGCTGGGTGAAAGATTTAAGTAATGTAAGCAGTCAGTTTGTCTTTGTAATCTAAGCATTGAGTAGTAGTTGAATTGGTGAACTCTATGAGTTGATTACATTCTGAGATACTATTTTGTATCTGCTCATTGTTTCTTGAATTATTTGACTAAATCTAAAAAACCAAATCTGAGTTCTTGAAGTTTATTCCAGTTTCTATGAATATTATTGTTTACCTTTGCAACTGTTCAGAATTGTAAGTGTTTTTCAAGCTAGTATATTTCATTTAGGCCAAGAGATAGACAATTCTCGCAATTGCTCGATTCCCTCCATGCTATTATGTTGCAGTTGTTAAATAAGAACATGATTCAACTTCCTCCAGTTAGGCATATCAATACCACTAAACCTTTATCTCCGAACTTTAATGCAAAAGCCTTTTGTCAATATCACCGAACTCCGAGTCATGATACAGAAAGTGTATGCATCTTAAGCACCAAGTGCAAGACCACATCAATTCTAATGTCATCCAGTTGGCTGGTGTAAACAACAAAGTGAATAAATTGGTATCACCGCCTAACCAAAATTTACAAATATTTAAAAATCCATTACCAAGCCATTCAACTAATTTTGTTCAACAAAGTGATAATGAAGAAGAGGATAACGAAGTCTTCGGAGAAATAAACATTATTGAGGCTCATCTTCAAAAAACAAATCTTTGGAGATTTGCCCCCTTGATGGCTTATTCTTCTCAAGCATTATCAAGTATTTGCAACATATTTCCTATTGTATCCTTCTCTTGTGCAAGTTATTTCATTACAACATGGGTTGTTTGTGGGTACAGCTCAGACTATCATAATAGTTCCCAACCAGCAATTCAATGAGAGAGTCCTGGAGAAACAGCTACATCAAAACCATCACAATCTAAACATGAGAAGCAGGAGCTTTCATTTGAAATAGACTGCTTTGCCAGTTTTAACTTTGGGTTACATTTCCTGGATCTTCTACATACCAGCACTGATTGCTAGCATGCAGAGCACTAGCAGAGTGTCCATGTGTCCAAGCAGAATTCCATCCCCTCCTTCAGCACATTTGTTATTGTGAAAATTGTTTTTTTTTTCATTTTCACATTCTCACCATGGATCTCTAGATAGTCAGCAGAGTACTATAAGTTATGACCGAAAAAATTACAGATTTGAGTATAATACTATATGCCATCATGTAAATGTTTACACAACTTTCTTGCTTGTGATTTGGGGTACTTTAAATCTAAATCTATTGGGTAATTTCCAGAGATACACTACACAGATTGCTTCTTCATCATTCTTGATCATTTATCCCACAAAGTCCAACTTCTTCAGATTCTTACTTCTGCTGTGAAGTTCCTCCATACATTCATTTGGACTTTTTTTGCAAAATTAAGGTAGAATATATTTGTTTAAACTTCAGACAACCAAATGACTGCAGTCTTTTGTCTATGAAACATTTTTACATAGTGTAATGTCCCTTTCTAGAACAATTCCTAATTTTTTTCCTTAAACAAGAATCCTAACTCAAAATGATAATTGTATACTATTTATAAATATTACTTTATATAAAATTATGAATTTTATTATAATATTAAGCCTTACAGTTTTATGAATAATTCTGATAATGGAACTTATCTTGGTTTTTCTGCTATAATCTTCCTTCAAACTTGCAGCTATGAATGTCTCTAATGTCTACCCAAGTTACAGGTTTTTGTCCACTAACTTGCTAAAAGAAATTAAGGGTTTTCGTCCTTAAATCTCTTAATTTTCCTTGGAGGGTTTTTGTCCTTTTTGGCTGTAATATTTACTTGTAAGAGTCACTTAATATTCATCTCCAATTGATATCCTCATCCTTCTAGATCTACCTTCCTTATATACCTTGTCTTGCTCAAGGGACACAACCCTTCATATGTCTTTTGACCATGCATAACTTGACTTGAGTTAGTGTTTACTGATCATTAAATGAGCACTTATATCTTGCGATCTTCTCCCAAGCGCTTTTTTTCTAAATGACCAGATCTCTTTTCATTTGCTATCTTTTTGTCTTCTAGTGTCTAGAAAATGTTTACCTTTGTCTTTATTATGGCTGAGGTGGTTGTCTTATTTGGCACCATATTTAATTTCTTTTGTTTTCCTCCGCAAATTCCTTTCCTGTGGCTGGATTAGATTCATGCTGTAATGGTGCGCTTTTGATTTTCCTTAAGACCCACAGAAGATGTATTGTTACATCCCCTAAGACTTGATATGTTTATGATAAAGGAACCATGGATGTTAATGCGGTTGCAAATAACTGCCTTTCATGTGAAAATGAAAATAAAGGATTAAATAATTGCAACTGTAAATGTGAATGTGAATGTTTATTTTTATATGCGAATGTATATGATGATGATGATGATATTATATATAAATATGAATGTACACATTAGGAATGGTCTAACCCTAGTTTCCTTTGGTCAAGTGGTTGTAGGATCGACAACACTCGAAGGAAAAAGGAACTATCATCAGGGAGAGGACATAGTTGACAAGGATCGATTTGTCATCGAACTCTCGGTTAGTGTATGACAAGTGCAACGATATAACCTTGGCCTTGTCTAAAATAATATAAGTATTGATTAATTAAGTCGAAATTAAAATATATAAATACTTATCAAGGGTATTTCATATATATATATATATATATATATAAGTGTATAAATATTAATTAAAGAGAATTAAGAAGCAATACATAATAAAACGTTTTATTCATTTTGAACTCGTGCGGGAGATGGCCGACGGTTCATGGAGGCAAAGCACTCCGCCATTCCATCATGAAACATTTGGAATGCAAGAAGTCACAGGGGATTCCGAAATGGAATTTGGAAGGGCAATCACTTAAAATGTCAGTCTCTCTCTATCGAGCATTTTTCATTCTGTAGCTCTTCTATCATTCTTCATTCTTTTTGCCGCTAAAAATAACTCATCTCTGTTCCGTAGAATTTCTCATGGTAATTTTTCCGTCAAGTTAGGATTCTAATACTCCTCAATCAGGCCCTTTCTGGAGAAGTTCCAATCATAATCTTTTTGGTGATCAAGTTTTCAAATCCATCTTCGACAGTCAACATTTTATCTAAGTGCGGGATCTTCTATTGAGTCGGGCTCTGTGGAAAATTTGAATTCATCTCTCTATTAGCGACATCCTGAGTCATCCATGGTCAAGCCGTAGGAGGCCATTGAGCAGTCGATTGGTGGAGAAGGGTTCTCAACACTCGCTAAGTTCCAGACTCATAGCTAGGCACGTAAGAGTTTTCTAGCTTGTTATATCAATTGGAATCCTTCGGTATTATTAACATGAGCTTTTATCGAAAATTTCTATCAGTTAGGAATTAAGATTATCCGAATACAGTAGAGTCAAAATAGATGGAATCCTATTTGTGTGAGCAAGATTCGGTGTGGACTTGTTTTTCATCTTTTGAATTTGGAAACGATTCATCATCACCTTCTGTGGAAAATTAGGACTCTGTTTTTGTGAATAGAAAATACTTATCTTCCTTGTATCTGGTTAAGGTTTTGTCTGAGACAGCCGCAACCATAATTTCATTCTTCTAGTGATGACCCGATACTCTAATTCGATTTTCCATTATTATTGATGCCTTTAGTGTCTACCATGAACTTTGTTCTCTGAATTAGTTCAGTTACTTTGAGTAGCCTCTTCCTCTATTTGAATCTCTTAGATTTGGAACAAAATGTAAATTGAAGATACCCTGCAGCGAATTGGAACTCATGTTATTCTCAAATATTGCTACAGAAGTGTAAAACTGGAATGGGTCTTCATCTTCTTCCTGAACCTTAACCGATAAGTGTTCTTGTTCCAATCTGTAAGTTCTTTATATTGAAATACTGGACACCGGAATCTGTGAATAGTCGGGTCCTCTCGCTAATCTCGTGTGTTTTATCCTCTCTACCTTTTCAAAACTACACCACTCCTAATAGTCTGATCTGGTTAAAGTATACCTTCTTATATCGTGATCTTTATTCTGTCATTAAAATGATAAGAGTTTGGAAGAGTACTTAACAAACTAGCATCCAAACCAGCATCCACACTCTCTCTCTCTTTCTATTAAGTCATCAACTAATCATACTTTAAGAAAAGACCCAATTCAAAATACAATACAATAATCGTAGGATAGAGAACCGATGAGTAGAATGATAATCAATCCATGATGCAAGAAATAAGAAACTTGATCTGAAAATTGTCATGTCGAGCAAGGGTGAGTGCTGACGGCACAGTGGTGCCAGAGATATCGGCATAGTGCTGCCAGAGATATCAGCACAGTGGTGCCAGTAATATTAAAAAAATCCTTGGCCAAGGTAGATGCTAGTTAGGCAAATGTCAGCTTCCATGTTCCAGATATACTCTGGTCAGAATGATCCTTCTAGTTAGGAGGAACCTACAAAGGAGGGATCGACCAACAGTATAGGTTCATGGACACCAGGCTCAAAGACATGATGACAAATGATCGTTGTTGATTGCCCTCAAGAAGGGTCGGGTTTTCTTCAGTTGGAGAAACACGAGAGACCAATTGGTCTTGGTTGGGCGGTAAAGCCCCTGATGATAATCCTTTTTCCCTCATTGCTAAAGTAACTCAAGAGTTTCAGCTTGAAGATGATGTCAAATAACAAAATCTCTCGTACTTATATCCAGGTATTTGCTTTGTCAATTTTAAGTTATTTATAATTAAGCAATATGTAATTTCGTTTATGAAAATGTTCGTTGATGAATCCGCATCGTCGTTAGACATTATTTTTCATTCAGTTGAAATGTTGAATGCTTGAAGGTAGTTCTGGAATATTAAAGTAATTTTTGTGTTTAAAAAGAAAACCCTAGAATGACAGTTATTTCATTATGATTCTTTGGGAAACAATTAAAAGTTTCATTTCAGCTGAAATCTATAAACTCTAAAGTTAGTTGTTTATTTTGATTAAATTGGAAACCCTAGTTCGTTATCAGACAATGAAAGATGTGAGATAGTTAATGATGCCCTGGCGGTTAATCTCTTTTCAGTTCGCTATCTTTATTTTGGAAACCCTAGATTGTTAGTCATTTAGTTGACTTCAGTTGAAGTTGGCAAAATAATTGTTTTTCCTTTAACTATAAGATGTTAGACGTTACATGTATGAGGGGCGTTGGGTTAATCTTGTTCTAATTTCAAGGACATTACACATAGTCTATTAGGCAATCCCAATATAAGAATGAGGACTGTTTCTTGTCCCCATACCCACATCTTCTAGTCAGTGTATTTATATATAACATAGTTGAAAAACTCGCAGAAAACTCGCAAGTTTTTCTGCTTCCCGAGTTTTTCAGCCATTTACTCGCCATCAAAACTCACTGAACAAATGCAAAAAACTCGGCGAGTCTAACAAAAAAACTCGCCTGCTCAGAAAAAAGTCTACCACGGTCGCTAAAATGATGTGTTCCATGAAGGTTTGTGTGACTTTTTAATTTGGGTTTTATTGTTAATGTAAAATGATGTACACTATGAAGGTTTTTGTGGTTTTGGAGGTCTTAATTTGGGCTTGGTGGCAGGGGCTCTACCCCTCGACCCCACCCTATATCGCAATAGGGAGCGCGTCAAGGGCGCCACCCTTGAACCCTGCAAGGGGCATTGCCCCTCGACCTCGTTGGGGGCGTTGCCCCTAGACCCCCACGAGGGGCGCTGCCCCTCGACCCCACTAGGGGTGTTGCCCCCAAATCCCCACAAGGGGTACCGCCCCTTGACCCCATTGGAGGCATTGTCCTCAAACTCCCATTGAATTCATTTGATTTTCTAGGTACTCTCCAAGTTCAAGTTTCCAAGTTTGCCTACAAGTCTTCATCTATAATATCATGTAGTTCTACCTCTCCCCTAGTTTTCACTAGACATGGGAAGAGGAAGATGTAAATTTGTAAAATTTATTAATGTAGTATTTACTTTTAGTTTTACAAAAACAATTTGCTATTTTCATTTTGTTTCAAACTATCAGTATCAAAGGATGCCATTTTGTACCCAATTTGCTTTCAAATCAATCAAATACAACTAGACTCAGCTTGTTTCTTTTATGTACTCAATTATTGACTCGTTGGATGCATCTTATCATTGAAATTTGCAAAAAAAATGCGTTTTTAACTTTTTAATGAAATTTAAGCAAATTTTTAAGTTGTCGAGTTTTCGCCGAGTTTTTGCTGTCATGTTTTTTGGGCTTGGCGAGTTTTTCAATTTGGCGAGATTCTCAACTATGATATAAAATATATCTGTACAATTCATTTGTTCCTCTAAATGGTGTCTTGTCAATATTCTAGTACCTGCACTCTCGCATGTACAGGTGACTATGCTATTAAGTTTAGGGCACAAGGACCGAAGAGGGTCTTGATAAATCCTCCATTGATCCATTAAAAGAAAAGGAGAAAGAGCAGAGTATTATTCATTTCATCAAGATTTATGACCATCTGCATGCTCATTTATAAATATTATAATGTATACATCTTATTGTCAATGTATTTATATATAACATATCTGTGCAATTCATTTGCTCCCATAACTTGATTTGAATGGTTTCTCGCCAATATTCTAGTACCTATGCCCCCACATGTGCATGTGACTATGCTATGAAGTTTAGGCCACAGACCAGGACTTAAGTTGGATTGTACATCTTCTTGTCAGTGTATTTATATATAATATAGCTGTACAATCCATTTGCTCCCATACCTTGATTTGAATGGTGTCTCATCACTATTCTCATACTTGTACCCCCACATGTAAATGTGACTATGATATGAAGTTTAGGGCACAGACCAGGCCTTAAGTTGGATTTTTCTTTGAACATGTAGGTGTTAGTCAAAAACCTTGATGAAATGAATAATACTCTACTCTTCTTCTTTCTTTATTGATCAATGGAGGGTTTCTGCCCTATACCCAACCCCAACCTTGACTCACTATAAAAATCAAAACATCAAGATGAGGGTCGCTGAATTACCAAAATACCATTGCATTAGATTAACAAAAATGTCCATAGTAATGATTTCACAGCATGTTTAGGGAGCCTTAAACAAAAGTGATGCATTTTTCTACGACTTGCTAGCCTAGCGTTCTAAAGTGTAAAGTCCCCATATTAACCTAAGCTTTTATACACAGGATATTAATATCAACACAAAAAAATTGCACATATTTCAAGAAAGCAGTCAGAAAACTTTATGCAACATATTCTTAATCATGAATGATGTACCCTCACTCCCATACTTGGAACCATAAGATGAGTCATAACTCTATTGAATGTATTATCAACAGTGCCCTTGTGAAACAGTGGAAGATTCAGGACCCTACTTGATATGTAGGCAAGATTCTCAAACGTATATCTTGTCCTCTTGAAGCCCTTCCTGCAGATTTGCATTGGTGTATCATTTCTAACTCAAAATTACAGAAGATTGAGAGTCCAGCCCTCCCACTTAACCGGCATCAGTAGGAGCTTTGAGACTCAACCAAGAAGAGTTTTCTTCATCTGCTTTCAAAAGTTTATCCATGATACCCACCTATTGCTGCCCTGCATTTGGCCCAACCAAGCTCGTCTAAGCCCACTCAGAACAACAGCTAACACAACATCATTACTCATTTTCACCCAAAACCAACATTCTCAACAACACCAACATGACCCTTGGCTCAACCAGAAATCCGGAAGTACCGACTGTACTTGTCATTCCCATAGTGAAAATTTCACCCATAGCCAGCCCTGTTGATGGTCAAAATAACACAGCAACGTTAAACAAAATATCTCTATTCTATTTCTCCTAAAAAAGATAGCTAATCTTAAACCACCTATCTTCCAAGGTCTTGGTAGTTGGTTCTCAACTGTGCTGTCATCATTCAGTGATTCATGCAACTGTAATTTTCAAAGGACCTTTGCTGGTAAAACAATACAAACTGGATATTACGAAGTATTCTAACAAGGGGGTTTTCAAATAAACAGAAAAAGATAGATCAAAGCTTTGGAACAGCAAGATATGAACAAACCTTCCCTTAAATTCAAACATGCAATTTTTGTAATGAGCATTTCCTAATTTAGTCAAAACTGTAGAATGAAAGAATTCACGAAAGGTTCATGCAATCACATTCATCCGCACTACAGATTTAATATACGTAACACCATTCATCACCTTTTTTTTTAGAATTAATTTTCCAACAACAAACATTATAAGCTCATCACCAAAATTCACAGATCAATAAATAGCAAGAAAATATCATCCACAGATAACACAATAGATAGTTTTGAATTCGGCCTCTTCTTATTGATTTTTACCAATTTTAAGAAACATTTATGCACAACAAGATTCAATGGCATACGGAAAACCATTGTCTATTGTCATTATCACTAAACTAACCAACTTCTGGAAATTAACTATTTGCATAAAAACTGTAGAAAAATGTTTAACTGTTTGCATAAAGCTATAAAAATAAAGTGTCTAGTTTTAGGCAACAAATCTGACTTCAATTTGCCGACCTTTACAATGAGGAGAAATTTTAATCTTATAGAAAGAATTAAACACAAATTTCTCCTTTCAAAAATCACGATCCACCAATCGGGGTCCAAATCCACAATTATAGGGGTGCCTCCAGTTGAGCCTAAGTCTCCTTTTGCTGAAATTATTGAGATTGAAGAAGTACACCCCATTCCTACATAGTCAAAACTGACTGGGAGTTGTTGCTTTGCCTGTTGTTGATCACTACGCCCAATTCATGGCCCGCCAAAATTGATCTGGGCCTAACCATTCATCAAAAACTGATATGGGATTTGACCTTTGTTGACCAGATTCCTTCTCAAAAATAGAATATTCTTACTTGGCGGCCTTATATGTTTTGGCTGCGCTAACTTGTTTGAAGTATTCTTCTGTGTTGCTGAGAATTTGCTGCAAGGTCTCATCTTTAGGTGCATCTACCCATTCCACCCTGAACATTGCCCTTTTGAACTCCTTGGTGGTGGCAACATACATATCTTGCAGTTGGCTAACATTCTTGGAAGCGTCTCGTACATAAAATCTAATTTCCATCAGCTTGCCCAGAAGAGGCCGTTCATCATCATCTCCTTCCTTTATCATCTTTTCCAACCTGCTATTCCATTGATCTTTCATCTCTTGTAAGGAAATCAAATCAGGATTTAATGAAACCTCCTTGCCAATTACTTCAGCAACAATCCCCTTAATCACCTTTCTCTCATCAATAAATCTTGCTAAGAATGTTGCAATATCCTTCTATGCTCCATGAGAACCTCTGTTTTGAAGATTAAAATGTTCATACATTTATCAATATAGCTGAAGTCTTGATCCTCTAAAATGGCATACTCAATTACATCTGCCTTAGGCACCTTCTTCAAAATCCTCAACTTTCGCATATACTTTGCATATTTATCTTCTTCTGCTCCTAGCTGTCGAGTATACTTTTCTAGAGTTTTGATCAACTCACCTACCTTTGTATAACCCATGGAACCGGCAATGAAAAGTTCCTCTATCTCCTTCTTAAGAAGGTCAACCCATTTATCTATCATCTGAGCCTTTCTCTTCATCTCACTCAGCTCATCAACTTCTTTCCAGCTCATTAGGACAGGAACTTCTGATGGTGTTGGCTATTCAGCAGTAGAGGTGGTGAGTTCCTTCAGAAATCTCTTCATTTGCCCCACCTAAGCCTTGAGCTCATCCTTGGCCTGTTTGTCCTTGATCAATCTTGACTTTGTTGTTGTGGCCACAATGTCAATAAGGTTCATTTGCTGATTTCTTGTCTACTTACCCAAATTGACAGTACTGATTTGGTAATCCGAAGCCTGTAACTCCCTATCATCTTTGTTAGCCACTAGAGTTGCAATGTCAGCCACCAAGTCCCCATCATCAGTGAGCCTTGTGGAATGAATGGCTTGGGTCTTCTTCTTGGGCTTCACTTTGTCTACTTCCTTTTCCATATCATCCCATGTCACTGGCTGGGCTTGAACTTGTTGCCTTTTCTCCAAATTCAACTTTAACCATGTAGGGGTAGTTGGCTGAGGCGTTACCTGTTGAGTACTGGGAGGTGTTGATGAAGGAGGTGTAGGAGGAATCGTCTCTACCATTTGCTCGGAAGAAGTCTTCTGCTACTGCTCCTTTTCTTTCAGCAATCTCTCTTGCTCTATCTTCTCGTTTTGTGCTTTTATTTCTTCTACCTTCTTCATCTCTAACTCTTTCTGTGCAGCCTCTTCATCTTTTTGTCTTTGTTGTTCCAATTCCATTGCACGAGCTTCGTCCTCTACTGCTTTGTCCAGTTCATCTTTCTTTTGTGCTTCTATAGCCTCCTCTTCCTCACGAGCAAGTTCCTTAGAGGCTTGCTTTTGAGCACTCTCCAATATTTCTTTCTATTCTTCCTTGGTTAAAACCTGGCTCATTTTTGCCTCATTCCAAAGGTTCCCCTCCTCGAACTCAGCATCCCCTGCCTCAGGCTCTTCCTCTGCTCCCTTTTGCTTGGGCAAGTCTTCCCGAAGGGGAGTCTCCTCAGAATCAGAAGGTATAGGTGATTTTGTTACATCAATCATTGGGGCAGCTTTTGTAGCTAAAGGTAGAGTGGGAGGGGTATCCTTAGTTTGCATAGGAACAGCAGAAGGACCTTCCTGAACAATTTCCTCTCTAGGGTATACTGTAGCCAGGGGTTTAACACCCAGACCTGCAATAACCCTTGCAGCAGTAGCAGCATAAGTAACTTTGGCCTATTCTAAGGCTTCAGTAACTTTCTTCATTGTGACTTCTTTCGTTGTTGGGGCAGGTTCTTCTGTCTACTTAGCAGCTTTCTTCAACCTCTTATATTGCCTTGATTCGGTTGACGAAGTGGGCTCACTGCTAGAGTCTTTCTTCTTTCTCAAGGCCTTAACCCTTGGCTGTTTAAGACGAAGACTAATCCATTTGAGACTCCTTTCAAGAACTACTTGTGAAATTTTATTAATGTTTGTTTCTTCCTTCTCCATCCAATTAATTGGATCCAAATCCTTTGTAGCCACTTTATTCATTTCATACCGAGGATCAAGAATCATCCCATCATTGGAAGTCCCTTCTGGTATATCTTCTTTAATTTTGAAGTCCCTCATCTGTGGAATGGTCAATCTCTCATATCCTCTTTTTCTGACCTCAAACTGGTCTTGCAAGTTGGCCCAAAAATCTTCAAGGTGGTCCTCATGATAAGGAAACAATGAAGAATATATTTCATTCATTTCCCCCTTAGGTTTATAATTCTTCCTTTCTTCATAAAACTTCAAGTTGCACACCTGGAATTCTTTTGTTGCTGCCTTGGCTGCTATTGATGATTGGCATGAATAAAACCCTAGCTCCATACGAAAAGAATGGCAACCTGCCTTGTGTTTCTCTAAGAACTTGGTATTTACCTCAGCTGCCTACCTAGAGAATTCCATTAATATCATCTTGTCACTACAACAACTCGGCAACTTGAAAGGGGCTTTGTCAAAACCAAATAATCTAATATATGTGGTTCTAGGGTACTGAATGAACCAACTTCCCCATTCCTCAACAAAAGCCATTGCTTCTTTAGATAATCTGAAACCTACATCTCTAGTCAGCCGGTTGATCACTACATACAAGAAGGCATTGTTTACTCTCTTGAAATGTCTTTCTGCCTTCTTGAGTTCCAATTGGTCATAGTATTGCCATACCTTATTCTATCCATCTGCCTCTCCGAGCACACCCACCATAGTCAATCCTAGGAAATTCCCCATCCTGGCAGCACAATATATAACATAGGAGCTCATATAAAATGTTTTGGTATCCTTGACTTTAGTGTTTTGATCATGGATTGCATTTGACACCATTTGTCCCCAATCCAAGTATTGTTTTCCAGTAAGAATGATCTGAATGAATGGGAACATCCAATCCTCGAAGGCATGTGAGTCTCTCTTTCCAAATGCCCTGGATAATAGTGTAATAATCTCACCCACCCCAGCAAAGAAATCAGACATCTTAGGCTTTGGGGGCAATTTCTATATGGACTTCTTCTCAATTTTTAACAATCTCTTATTGATGTATGCCTTGTTGCCATCTGCATCTTTCTAATATTCTACCAGTGCTTGGGCCTCGGTTATGATTTTGAGGTTGGGATAAGGAGGCAAATCGAATAGTAATCTCATCATCCTTGGTGACAAATCAATGATATCATTGCCCCAAGAATCAATGCATTTTCTTTGAATTGTATTGTAGGCATTTGCAACTGCTAGTATAAATTCAGGACACTGTACAGCAATGGGAAATGAGGCTATGTATGCCAACCCTGAGCTAGCAATTTTCTTTGCTCTTGGACTAGAATCCTCTGCAAAAGTATCCTTAACAAACTGTTCCAGGTCAATATGACCAACTAGTGTGTCTGTTATCTCCATTACTTCTGACCCGAACTTGGAAGGAACTGGATTTCCTTGGCATTTGTACTTCATAGTGTAGGGCAACTATTTTGGCTTAAGCCTCTTAAGTTTTTGTCCCCTTTGTCCTCCTGGCTCTTCTTGCACTCCTTGCACCTCTTTAGTGCCAATATCCTCTTCTAATGAAGACATTTAATTAAATCTGCAAATGATGACATTCATTAGGTAATAAGAGTAATAGACAAGGTTAGACATCATATACATCTTACATTAAAAGCCTATGATCTGAAAGAAGTGTTTTTCCAGATGATATGTCAATACTTTTGGGAGTCGGGATCGGACTAAGCATTTGAAGCCTACAATAGGCCTACTAGGAATCGAGATTGGGATCATGTTTTGCATTCGAACCCTAGAGGAAAACATATCTGAAGTCAGGATCGGGTTTGGACCCAACACTAGGAGTTAGCAAATGGAAGTATTTTGAGTTTCATCCCGAGTTCCGATCTCGACAAGAGGTTGGAAGTCGAAGTCGGGATAAGGATTAAATCAAAGACTCAGCACGAGGCCAGGAGTCAAGTTCACTTCCGAAGTCCGATCCCGAAAAGTTATTAGAAGTCGAAATTAGGATACAATCTATACCTAAACTATTCGAGACATGAATAGGTACGCATCGACTCCGAGTTTCGATCCCGACCAGAGGTCGGGATTCGGAATTGGGACGGCACCAAGCAGCAAAACCAAATATTGTGTCAAGGGTTTGGTTTGTTCCGAAGTTTGATCCCGATCACAATGTGGGGATCGGAATCGGGGAATGAGTTGGTACCTGACAAAAACTTTGAACATAGTAAAGTTGCAATCTAAACTCCGATTCCGATGAAAGATCGGAAATCAGAATTAGGATATCATTTGAACCTGGACCTAGGTGGTGAAAATAGGACAAGTTTAGTTCTGAAAACCAATACCAATAGGAATGGGGGAATTGAGATCGGAACAACATCCAACATGAAGGCATTTAAATAGATTTAACCTCTTCAAACACACCTTCGGGATTGAGATAGTTTCAAAACCCTCTGAAAGACCGATTCAAACTTAAACCATTTTCCATTACACCCAGAAATCGGACGCGAGAATGGTGGAGGGTTTTGAATCACGAATTGCAATGGTCGAAATTTAAAGTTTATCGAAGTTAAAACAGACTCGACCCAAGTGGTACGAAAACCCTAGCTAAACTAGGGCACGACAGGAACAAGAAACCCATGCCAAAAACACAAAGCAAAAGATGAGAAAAATGAAAATGAAGAAAACCCAAAACAAAAGAGAAGCAAATGAACTGGAGGGTTTGAAAAAAAACAAAAAACGAGCCCAAAAAGCCCACCAAAAACCAAAAAAGAAAGGGAATCACAAACCAACGAAAGAACAAAACACGGAACACGCAAGAAAGCAAGGAAAGAAGAAAAAAATGCACAAAGGAAAACGCCTACCTTGAGAAACGCATTGCAAAATCCAACAGCCTTCCGACGTTAAAATCTAGTAGGAAATCGCCACACCCAGCCTCTCTCGCACCCCTTGCTCGGCTTTGCCTCCTTGGTCAAAAGACCAAGTAACAATGAGCAAAAATTGAGTGGCGAGATTATAGAACGACACACGCATGCGAACCGTTTGTCATAATGCAGAGTAGTTCGGGCCTTGGGATCGGGGCAGAGATCATAAATGCACCATCGAGGAATACAACAGACAGGCGGAAGTTGGGATCGAGACGGAACAAGGAACCAAAACCCCCAACGAATGTAAATTTTTGGGAAGGTTCTGAAACTTGAACCCGACAAGCAAAAGAAGCAAGAGGACGCGAGAATCTAGATCGGGATGGAACCAGGAACAAGAACCCCAGGAAGGTTCTTGGTTTTCGTTCCAGTTTGATACCGGATTTCGAAACACACAAAGGGAAACACAAAGTCGGAAATTGGGATCAAGATGAAAATAGGAATAAGAGCCCGCAAAGGTTCTTGGTTCTGATTCCATTCTGAAACCCAATTCCAAAAGACAAAACGCAAGAAGCGGGATCAGGAAGAAACTAGCACTTGAACCTAGTGAAGGTGCCAAGTGTCAGTTCCGATCCGATATCCAAACCCGACAGAACGAAGACAAAGGCAAAGCAAAACGCAAGAAGCGGGATCGGGAAGAAAACGGGACTTCACATGTTTAAAGGTGTAAAGTGCTAGTGTCAACTCGAAACTCGACCCCGACAAAACAAGAAAAAACCAAGACTTGGGAGAAAAGGACAACTCCCAAAGCCCGCACAAGAACACCAAAGACAAAAACAACAAAGGGGGACCCATTTTGACCAAAAACAAAATGGGGTGGTTATGCAAGGCATAACAATTGGCGACTCGACTGGGAAAATGGTTTACCCATTTTCAAGATACTGAAGAATTCAGTCACCCGGAACCTCTGGTTTATGAATATTTTAACTTAAGCATGATCAGTTACAGCAAACAAGGTTGAGTTGAAATCTCAAATCATGAATCAAAATAACAACTTCAAATTTGAGTGTGTGCATTCGTGGTGCATCTTTTCCTTAAAGACTTTACCTCACTTCAAGCTACGTGAGGTGGGTCACTTTAGCTGTCGTGCAATGATATCTTGGGCATTGCTCCACTGCCAGCCAGGCGTCTATAGCCCCGACGAAGATACCTCTAGTTCTCTCAAAGCATTGCTCTACTGCCAGCCAGGCGTCCATAGCCCCAATATAGATACTTGAGTCACCTTACTTTCAAATTTTTTGCTTTTCTCTTCCTTCTTTTCTTTTTATTGGCTTTGCTTGAAGCAATTATTTTCTTATCTTTTTCCTCAATACTCAAACGTAGTAATCTGAAACTCAAGTTGAGAACTACGGTGGACCTCATTATAGAGTTGGGACTCAGATTTTTCACCTAAATCAAGAGTACAATAATCCTAAGACAGCTAGGCCTTCAAGGAAATAAATGACTCTATCTAACATGTGATAGATTCAGCTGTGGTTTATAAGATCACTTAAAATATACCCGTTTGTTCTAACCTTTCAAATTGTCATTAAGATGGACATAAAACATAAGTTTTGCAATGAAAAAGAACGACAAATACACCTGAAAATACCTAAATCAATTTCTCCATCACAGTACCCTTAATATGCTTTGAACAACTAACCATTATTTTGAAATGATGAAAAATGAAAGTCCCCAGAAACAAAAAGAAAACAATGAAAGACAACAAACAAACAAACAAACAAACAAACAAACAAACAAACAAACAAACAAACAACAAAACAGAAAACAAAGGAAAACAAACAAACCAAAACAAGAAAACCACTAAACTACGTATATACAATGGACAGACAATCAAGCCTTCATGGGCCAAAGTAATGTTTGAGAAACCGTCCATTGACTGGCAATGGAACAGGTTCTCCCGTTAAGGTGCTAAGACGGAAAGCATTCTCACCAAGGATCTCAGCGATCTGATATGGATCCAACCACAGTCTATCAAACTTTTGGTGATCAGACTCCCTCTCTCTGGCCTTATCCCATAGTAGCACAATGTTTGATATCCTAAAGGCCTTGATTTTGGCTCTCTTGTCAAACCAGTGTTTGACTACAGCCTGATGCTTAGAGAACTGCTGCAAGGCAGCATCCCTCTATTCTTCTAGACTCAGCAAATTAGTTAATCGAACCTCTATCCTATCATCATTGGAATAAAACTCTCGCATAAACCGTAAAACAGGTATCTGTAGATTGATAGGGAAGACTGGGTCTTGGCCATAAACTAATTTAAATGGTGAGTTTCCTAAGGCAGCTTTAATTCTAGTCCTCTCCGCCCATAAGGCGAACTTCAACTGTGTGTACCAGTCCCTAGGATTACTTTCTAACAATTTTTTGATTACTTCCAACAATTTTTTATTGGTAGACTCAGCTACCCCATTTCCCTGTGGATACCAGTTGGACAAATTAAATTCATACATCCAACGGGAAAATTAATATCCATATTTCATCAACTCCTCCATCATCCTAGGCAGCTTAATCGATTTCTACTCCCTCCAATCTTCCCCCTGGAAAATACTGTGGAAATATGCGGGTGAGAGGTAGGTGCTACTGCGGAAGACACCAACCCCTCGCCATCTGGCACAATATGAACAGACTTGGTCTGGAATGGATCAGTTGTAATATAAACTCATCGTTTATGTTGTACCTCTAATGTAAAGACAGTAAAGAGATTTGTATGACCCTTAGAGCTTCAAATTTTGCATGTAATTTACTTTTTCTATGGTTGTGATTAGCTGAGGCAGTTGTGTGCAAGTATTGAGAGCCATGCACAGAGGCCTGAAAAGTTGAAAAGGAGCTTTACCAAATTTTAAAAAAAACAAAATGCATTAAGAAAATGTAAAAGACAAGAAAAGAGGCAGACCTGATGAGGCTTGAGAGGATCAGTTAGGCGCCTGAGAATTTCAACTAACGGAACAACGAAGGCGAGAGTTTTCCCAGAGCCGGTGGCAGCGTCAACGGAAACGTCCTTATATGAACATAACAGAGGGATTGTGGCAGCCTGAACAGGTGTACAGTAATGAAAACCGCCCTCATTCAATACTTTCAAAGTTTCTTCGGATAAAGGAGGGTCTAAACAAGAGAATGGTTTTTCTGTTAAACCCTTTTTCGTCTTGGACTTCATGTCCGTAGCCATTAGCTGATAATTACCTTACAAGCTACTGCAGTTGAGGTTTAGGGTTTAAACCTTACCACTGCATTGAACGTCGGCTAAGTTTCAATAACCTCGTATTCCATGTTCCAGAGCAAGCAGAGAAAAAGGATAGAACAGTCCAGATTTATTTTTGCAGCACTGTTTGAATGGTGAAAAGGACATTGGAGTGTATTTCTAAGATGCGGTGCCATTAAGGGAAACGAATGCAATAACCATCGAGATCAAAGCTAACGGCAGGTCGCATGTGGCTGAATAGCTTATTTTGCCTTCAATTTATTTAGGAATTATTTGTAGAGTTGATTTTTTTCCAATATTTTTTTTAGTAGTCATTTTAAATTTGTATTAATAGTATTAAAAATAATTTGTACAATTAAAATTTGAAAAAATAAATTGTATGTAAATGTTAAAGAAGAAGGGAATAAATTCGTGAAGTCACATGACATTTTTGACAATATGAAATTGTTTATTTATAGCTTATTTTCAATTTCAAAGCAATAGTTGCTTTTAAATTATTCTCATAATTAAAAATTTATATGAAAACACTCCACTTGTTCAAATTTAAAGAAAACACATTTAAGCAATCACATGGAAACATGGGGTAAGTATCTTATTTTAATTATGCAATTTGTATATTATTATTACATTATAAGTTATCGGTGTGAACTTTAAATTTCGGGGTTTTATAATTATTTAATTATTTATTCTAAGTATCTAAATTGTATTGAAAATATTTTTTTACAACTAACACAATGAAATTAGTAATCTTAGTTTATGGTCCAATGGAGGGATTTACCTAAAAAAAATCAACATGTGCAACTCTTTAACAATCAAGTGGTCTCAGAATTTAATAGGAGTAACTAATGATAATAATAAAAAAGCTAAGAATTTTTAGTAACTTAGTGATCTTCTGATTTGTTTTAAAATTGCAATAATGTATCTCAATGTCATAAATATTAAAAAAAAAAATTCCTCCAAAAATTTATCTAAAATTTAGTGGGTACCTTCTAATGACATTTATGAAACCAAAACTTCATGCATTCTCTTTAGTAGCTCATGCATCCACAATCAACATTTTCCTCACACCACATATAATTCTCATGTCCAATCGCACAACACTACTCACATGCATTTTGTGTCGATGCATATGGCTACACATGTTGATGTCTAGTTAGACCATGCGTATAAGACACATGGAACATCAATGACCACGTGTTATGCTTCCATATGTGCATGCCACCTAGTAGCCTTTATTTTATAGAATATGATCATACAACTCACACCATACACATATGACACGTGGTGGCATCTACACCATGTCACAACAATCCAACTAGTTGACATTTGTTATCATCCCACCCACATAATGTTATAGGAGGATCTACATCATTAGATTGTATCACAAGCCTTAGGTGTTGATCAATAGCATTCATAGTTTTGTTAATAAGATCCTCATCCTAGTCAACACCTCTACATTTCAAACCACAAGTCATAATTTTATGATATTATTATTATAGACTTGACTTATCATGGCAATTATGAGTAGTTGTGATAGTTAAAACGAGAGTATGAAACATTACATCATTGTTGATGATTCATATGCCTCCTTTGCATAATATTGTACATGTCCATTCTTTATAGGGTGGTGATTGAATGATGGTTAAATGAGGAGATAGATATCACACATTTGTTCTCACAAATCTTGTACAAAACTATTATAGTACAAACTTGTTGTTACAATTCTAATATAATTGTCAATTGTCCTTTATATGTCTTATTCAATTATTTATTTGTATATTTGAATATCTATCATAAATACAAAACCTTTTGCATATATAACTTAATTGAATCTCTTTATTTGGGTTTTCCATTAAGTTTTACCCTAGGCCCTATATTGGTGGTTTCATAGCAAGCTCACTTCATCTCATTTATAAGTGGTATTATAGTAGTTTCTAAAAATATCTCTATTTGTACACCTACTTACACGAGGTTGGATTATAGGAAGTTAGGACTCACAACTCATGACCCTTTATCATATTATCCTTTACGTCCTCGAATGGGAGATAAAATGTCAACAATGCCAACACTAAGGATGTTCCAAAAATTATAGAGGATGCTTTATAAAAATAACACGAGTAATTAGAAGAATATCATACATGTGAAGGGTAGGCTTAGTTGATTAGTTTTCATAGTTTTTTAGTAAATTTTAAACCCTTCCAATTCACACCAATCATTTAAGGGTCACATGCCATACAAGGTAGAATTTAATCTAGACAAATCCCCATGCTCAAAGACAATATAGATGTAGATGTCCTAAACAATTGGCTTTAACCTTGTTTAGTCATACTAGTGGTTAATCTTTTCTCTAACTAATAAAAATTACCATTGTTATTCTAGAAGTTTATATCTCACTATATAAATGGTGGAATAACTACTACACAACACATGAAGACAATATAAACATGCTTGTAGATATGTGGAATGGTTTCATTATAACACTCAAGAAATCTTCTACCTTGTAGTAAAATATGACCTGGATAGTACATCAAATTCACTTAGTTGCACCAAGACCAAGATTAATTAATATAAGAATACATAAACATTTTTCATACTTTGGTGTCCAAATTAGATATTTAACATTTGAAGCAAAACCTTGTGTAGACATGTAAAATTGACCTAACGCATATCACACATCCTAAATGACATTTTATCATCATCGACATCATTATCACTAAATATCGCTGCATTTTACATCAACTCGCACATAAAACCCTAAATTCCTCTATTAATTGAATAATATTACATTATTTAATTAATTCACTTTTTCACCACTTTTGACTAATTAAATAAATTCCATTTATTTAATAACGTCCAAAAACCATAATTTCCTCTATTAATTGAATAAAACGACATTATTTGATTAATTCAAATTTTCACCATTTTCAACTAATTAAATAAATTTCATTTATTTAATAAAGTCCTAATCTAACTTTATTCTTCCTAATTAATTAAATAACATCAATTATTTAATTATGTTGCTAATTCACTTTATTCCCCTAAGTCAATTAAATTATTAAAACATAATAATTTAATTATGTCACTTTCCCCTAAATTTGAATAATTGAATTTAATTATTCAAAACATCATCAAAAATCAAATAAAACAAATGCAGCTTTGTTTGCAAAAATCAAACTTGATTTGCATGTTCAACTCAAAAAGATTAATTAATTAAATCAATTAATTAATTATCCTCACCCACTTTCATGATTGAACAAATTACGATCCCCTAATTGCTCACTTTATTTCCTAATTGATCCATCTATTTCTTGACAGATCAATCTATTTCCTAACAGATCAATCTATTTCTTCAATCACACCAATTACGTAATCAATTTGTACTGATTATTCCCATCTATTTCCTTTCAACGATTTTGAACCGTTGGTCAAGATATCCTACTACGCGATCTTGAGCGTTCATTTTGAAACACAAATTCTATATAACAAACATCTTCCTTCTCAAAAAGGATTGAAGAATCAACATAGTTTACACAACGAAGTAATGCCAAGATCTTAATCGATATTTTGACAAATCTTTACACACATCTTCGATCAACACGCGCACGTTCTTCAAGCTTTTGCACACACAATGGAGGCTTTGCATTGATACGAACAACCCAACATATTCGCGAACACACTTCGACACGGGATGGTAAAACTATATTGTTTGGATTTCATTGTCATTGTTTCATTTCAATTTCATTCTTGAATTCCTTAATTTTGTAGTTTCATTTCATGAGTAATGGGCATGAATCGTCTTTTTGTTTGTTTAGATTAGTTTCTATTCACTCAATTTGATCTCATCGCATGATCTCGATTTCCCCCTTACACATTTTGTAACACTCGGTGGAACCACAATCCTTAGCACTAACGATCTTATGAGAAAATTTTGAAGTTACAGGTTTGAAAGCGCACTAGAAAAAATTTCATGCAAAAGCTATAAGAACTTCATGCACTGGATTTCACATTCTGGCCGCATCTGACCTTTTTCTGGTTGCTTTTGATATTTGTTGTGCTTTTGCAAAAATAACAGAGGCACACTTGAATTTTTCGCTCGCTTTTGCTTAAAACATAGAAGTCACACTTGATTTCTTCACTCGCACTTGCTTCTAACAGGGTCACTTCTGCATAAAGTTTTCTCTTTTGCTCTGTCAAAATTTCATCTGAAAATCTGCAAGCCATATTTTCAATTTGTAACACTAATGGTCATTTGATTTGGATGTTTGACAGGTGCTAACATTGTTTGTGTAGGATTTACAGAAGCATGGCATAGTTTTATTCAAGAAACAACTAACACATTTTTTTGCAGAGAAGGCAAACGGTTGAAGATTTAACTTTTTCAAAGCTTTCTAGCTTAGCAAATGTTTTCAATTGGTGCTATAAAAAGAACCCCACAAATGAACGCTTTCAATTGGTGATCTAAAAAGAATTTTTTGAAGCTTTCTATCTTGGCAAATGTTTTCAATTGGTGCTATAAAAAGAACCCCATAAATGAACGCTTTCATTTTGGTGCTCTAAAAAGGATTTTTTTCAAAAGCTTGCTAGAACAAACAATTCCTTTTTGGTGCTCTAAAAAATGTTTGATTTTTGTTGACCAACGCTTTCATTTTGTTGACAAGCATATGATTTCCTTTTGTTGACCATTAAAGACAAGGTTTTAGAAAACACTTTGGTTGGTGCTTAAAAATGAACAAATCAAATTCTTGTCTTGCACATTGCTATCTCGATGTCTGAAATCTAGAATATTTCATTTTGGTGCACATAAAAAGAATAAAAAATTGTTATCTTGTACACACCTTTATTTTCACTTTTACTTTTTTTTACTTTCCTTTTTATTTTTAGTTTTTGAGGCTTAAAATGAACATTGCGATGAAGTGTATACCATGTATTTTGTGTTTGGAAAACTAGGCATCTATCCTCTCCCCTCGTGCCTTTTTGGTGATCTTGGGTGATGAAAAACATCTTGAGTTTCGCACATGTGTTTACATTTCAAAGCATGCCTTTAGAGGGCCTACCTCCTAACTTGTGAGAGGGAATGACCCAAGTGGTACTTTGTTTTGGTATACTTATATAAATATTTGTGGGTGTGAGGAAAGTTCTCTCCCACCTGGTGTGGATGTTCTATACCGATGAAAGTCCCCTAGTATCTATGAGATACGTAAAAGCCCACAAGGGCTGGGAGACCTCTTAATTGAGTGAATCACTGCATGTATAGACACTAGTTATCCTGAAACATGACTAAGAACCAATGTTGTAGAAGCTACCCCTTTTAGCCAAAACATTCTCTGAAGTGGTGCATCGAAACTTTGATTCTGACAAGTTACTTACCAAGTTTGACTTATGGTTGAACTTAAAAACCTCTCCATTCGTTGCCTGTAAAATCATCCCTTTAGGGCATGAGGTAAGCCCATATAGGAGGAAGTGTCTATCCCTATGGTGTACTTTGTCTTCATGAAAAATTGCCAAATCTATTCGGTTACTTTGAAACATCAAACTTTGTGCTTGAATTAAAAATGAACACATCAAAACAAGCATTTAACATGGTTCTAAAACTGTAAACCCTTTTGACTTAGTGCAAATCCTTTGAAAAGAGCCATATATTTGCACTCCTTAAGGATATTTTAAAACAATATCTTTGAAGGTTTCTGGATATTTAGGACATTTCAAGTCGCATTAAGGAAAAAGTAACATTGGAAACTATAACTTTAGCATTTCTACTTCCATGAACTTTGAGCTTTCATAGATGGAAATGTGCTTAAGGTGTAGGCATTTAGGTCACATAAGTTTTGATTGTTGTGTTGCATGATACACTTGCCAAATCTTGAAACAGATAAAAAAAATCATCCAAAACTGTAAAAAACATCCAAGCTGCTGCCAATTACTGAAATTGGAAAACAAATCTACACAGAGGTTGTTGTTGCTTCTAGTTTTGTTGCACTTGACATAAAACTGGTCGCATTTGACCTAAAAAGCTTGTGTTTTGCTCTCTGTCACATGACAGTTAAGTTAGTAAAAAACTGCCACACTTGACAACCTAAGTGCACTTGATTAAAAATTGGCCACACTTGACCTTTTTGTGTTGCAATTGACAAAAATTTACAAACTTTAGTTAACTGAAAACTAGCCACATTCGCCTATACAGGTTGTTTTTCCTATGCAATTCACCAGTTTGAAAAACTACACACAGAGGTTGCACTTGCAAAATCTTACCATATTTGCTTTTTTGATCTAGCTACACTTGACCATAATCTGGCTGTAGTTGACATTTTCAGCCACTCTTGCTCTAAAACTACCACTTTTGCTCTATGTTCTGGTGAAAAATAAAAGAATCAATCCAAAACTAATCATAGATCCTTTGAAGAACGAAACAACTAGACTCCCAAAACAAGTCATAATTCACAACAGTCAATCATCCATTTACAAAATCCAAACACCTCATCCTACTTTTGGAAATCAAAATAAAAACAAACAAACTTGGTTCATTATGTCACTCACACTTCTAAGATATCAACATTTTCTTGAACCTCAAGGCTAGTTCAAGTAAATTTCCCGCAACATATCCTCTAGAGAAAAAAGTGAAATATTGATCCAAGCTTTTTTAGTATTTTAAGTTCCAAGAATAGTGTCATCCCAAAACATCACTCAAACCTTAGGGTCTTGAGAATCACAACAACCATATCAAAACACCAATATTTTCATCATTTCACCTTATGACCACTTGGCATCCGATTGCTCCAGTTCAACAACTGAACCTTACACCAACTATCATACAACCAAACTTTGAGCTAATTGAAGGAGAACAAACATACATAATCAGTAGTTTGAGGAGCTTCATATTTGAAATAAAGGAAACACCAAACCAATGGAGAAACGTAGCAAAAAAAAACAAAGCATTATTTCATTCCATAGTTAGAAGTCACCAAACATTCATAAAAGATTGGCATTTGTTTATGACAATTATGAGATCACAACATAGAACAAACATGGAAGCAAATAAAATCAATGCTAGCATACCCCCAATAAACAACACAAATGATGAAAGTGGCCCATGGGGCTATAGGCCAAGTGACCTTGAAACACCTCAAAAGAGACCCACATTCAATGCAACATCAAACCAATCACCTAGTGAGGAAGAGGTAATCCGTAGACAACAAGAAACCATGGATAGATCAAAACAAAATCCCAAGGATATGGTCATAGAGGAGGTGGATAGTGAGGATGAAATAAATGATGAATTATTTTAACATTATAACAATCCCAAAGTGCTCACATTGATGGACAAACTCCTAATAAAGGATCCAAACACTTACTTCTTCAAATTGGCACAAAGTGGTGCTAAGTTTCCTATAGACTTTAACGTAGAATGTCTTAAAGATCCTCATCTCATTCCCTTAGGAGATAACTCAGTTGTGAGAGAAATACCCAAACCATTAGAGATTCCAAATATGCCACTTGTATTCGCACAAGGCAATGATCAATCGATGGAAAACCCTTTGTTTAGAAAATTGTCCCAAATCGAACAAGCAACAGTGTCCCAACAATATCAAGGAGGTCCATCTCAATATGTGCCACAAGGTAGCAACCCACCAACAGGACAATACATGACCCAAAACACTTCATATATTGACCCTTCCCAAAATGTACAAAATCAACAAGGGAAATTTCCACAACAGTACCATCAACAAGGGTGGGTCATATGGTCCCCTTCCCAATCAACAGTACCAACAACAAGGTGTGCCATAGGGTACCCTTTCAAATCAACAAGGTGGGCCACATGGTCCCCTTCCCAATCAACAGTACCAACAACAAGGTGTGCCACAAGGTACCCTTTCCAATCAACAAGGTGGACGACATGGTCCCCTTCCCAATCAACAGTACCAACAACAAGGTGTGCCATAGGGTACCCTTTCCAATCAACAAGGTGGGCCACATGGTCCCCTTCCCAATCAATAATACCAACAACAAGGTGTTACATAGGGTACCCTTTCCAATCAACAAGGTGGGCCACATGGTCCCCTTCCCAATCAACGGTACCAACAACAAGGTGTGCCATAGGGTACCATTTCTAATCAACAAGGTGGGCCACATGGTCCCCTTCCCAATCAACAATACCAACAACAAGGTGTTCCACAAGGTACCCTTTCCAATCAAAAATGTGGGCCACATGGTCCCCTTCCCAATCAACAGTATCAACAACAAGGTGTGCCACAGGGTACCCTTTCTAATCAACAAGGTGGGGCACATGGTCCCCTTTCGAATCAATAGTACCAACAACAAGGTGTGCCACACGGTACGCTTTCTAATCAACAAGGTGGGCCACATGGTTCCCTTCCCAATCAATAGTACCAACAACAAGGTGTACCACATGGTACCCTTCTCAATTTTTCCCATCAACAAGGTGTCCCGCCAATGCACTATCAAGGTAGCCTTCAAAATAGTTCACCCCAACAACATGGTGTGCCACAGGGTACCCTTCCCAATTCATCCCATCAAAAAGGTAACTGACTAATGCACCACCAAGGTAACCTTCAATATAGCTCATCCCAACAACAGGGTGTATCGCTAACGCACTACTGAGGTAACCCTCCTTCCATTCAACAAGGACCTAACCATCCTTACATTCAACAAGGAGCTAACACTCCTTCCATTCAACAAGGAGTTAATCTTCCTTCCACACAACAAGGAGCTAACCCTCCTTACATCCAACAAGGAGCTAACCCGCCTTACATTCAACAAGGATCTAACCCTCACGTTCAACAAGGAGCTAACCCTCCTTACGTTCAACAAGGAGCTAACCTTCCTTACGGTCAACAAGGAGCTAATCCTCCTTACATCCAACGAGGAGCTAACCCTCCTTACACAAAACAAGGATCTAACCATCCTTTCACACAATAAGGATTTAACTCACCGTCCACCCAACATGGTTACCAAGGTCTCATACCTCCACAATAACCAATCTACGACATATGTCAAATTCATTGTCAGCAATTCACCGATGGAAAATTCACCACCGACAATTCACCGTGGCAGAAAATTCACCACCAAGTAAAATTCACCACTAGCAATTCACCGCAACGAAAAATTAACCACATTAATATTTTAATAAAATCCAAGTTTTCGAAATATATATTAAAAAATATTAATGCGGTTAGTTTTCTGCCACAGTGAATTGTTGGCAGTGAATTTTACTTGGCAGTGAATTTTCTGCCACGGTGAATTGATGGCGGTGAATTTTCCATCAATGAATTGTTGGCGATGAATTTTCCTAGAGCCCCAATCTACGACCAAAACATGATAGGACAAAAAGGTTACTATAGACAGGATTTGCAAACAAATGTACCAAAAATAGAGGTAGATATACAACTACAGGCCATAAATCAAAGAATATCATATATGCAAATAGGGAAACTAAAGAAGACTTATGCCCTTCAAGATATATGTCCATTTCCTTTTGATCGTTCCATTACTATGCTTCCTTTTCCAAAAAAAATCAAAATACCAAAGTTTGACAAGTACAAAGGAAAAGGAGATCCAGTAGAACACGTACAATATTTCTTGGTAGCATGCATGGAAGTCCAAAACAATGATTCCTACCTAATGAGGCTCTTTCCACGTAGACTTACTAGTCACGCCATGGAATGGTTTTCCCATCTACCACCAGGAATTAAAAGTTTTGATGAATTGACTACCAAATTCGTAAACCACTTCTCATTAAATATAAGAACGAGATGTCACCATCACAAAATTATACAAGATTAAATAGATTCAAGGAGAATCCTTTACCTCTTACCTACAAAGGTAGAGACATAAGGCCAGTAGGTGCAAATGGCCTATTCCCAACAAGGAACTAGTAGACATATTTGTTTCCAATGTCCAAGCAGAAGTCAACTACCAACTTACCATGTTGTGTCTTGCTAACTTTGAAGAGGCCATTGAGAAGGGACTACACATAGAAAGGGATTTCGTAGCAAGAGGAGTGATCAAGCTAAACAACCCAAGAGACGGTTCTTCTAATTCAAATGAAAAACCTAAGATTTGGGCCAAGAACAAAAACATCACCAACGATGGGGTAGTTGATGCTAGAGTTGTGTGGAATGTACAAAATCCTAACACACCACAAAACAAACCTCAAGTGGCACAAACAAGCTATGCTCCTAATAATGCACAAAACAATCAACTTATCTATCCCCAAAACAATCAAGTGGTCAACCAGTAGACAAATCAGGGAGTGAAACAAGGCAATATGATCAACTAAGAAGGAAGTTCACTACATTAGGATAGCCACTTGAGGCGGTCATGCATAAACTAGTGTAACAAAGCCTCATCAAGGTCAATAATCGCCCAAAGTATGAGGAGCCCAGCTTCAAAACACCATGGTACAACAAGGACTTATGCGAGTTTCAGAAAATCAAAGGACATACAACAAACAACTGCACGAGACTCAAGCACATAATACAAGACTTGATCGACAAGGGAGAAGTGGATGTCGAATATTATCTTGGGAACAAAGACCTCCATATATATACAAATCCAATTCCAAACCATGATAAGAAGAATGACAAAGGAAAGGACCAAGACTATCACAATGCTAACTACACTTATGGTGACATAGTTCTAGGTACCTTCTCTCAAGCAAATGACATTAGGGTAAATGTAGTGACTGTACAAGGTAGGGACATTGAATGTAACGTAACTACTCGTCGAGGGAAAGTTACAATTTCCCGTAGCTAAGTCATCAAATGACTATAGTATTGTGGAACAGCTGAAGAAGACCTCCACCTTGATCTCAATCCTAGAACTGCTAAAATTATCACACGCACATAGGGAGATACTACAAAAAGAATTGGAAGCATCGGTCCCTAACAACCTCGATCCTAATTAGTTCCAAGCCATGGTTGGAAAAATCATGACCAATCACCATTTAGTCTTTTATGAGAAAGACCTTCCACATAAGTCATTTCACAACCAAGCTCTCTACATAGAGGTTGGTGTCCATAAAAACATGGTCAAACGAGTGTTGATAGATAACAGTGCAGGTCTAAACATTTGTACTTTTAAATTCATGAAATAGTAGGGGTATTTTGATGATGTGATAGACAAAGGAAAGATAATTACTATAAGGGTCTATGATGACCTTGAAAGGAATTCAAAAGGAACAGTCAAGCTACCAATGCAGATAGGACCGGCCACAACAGAAACCACATGTCAAGTTCTTGACCTTGAGTTACCATATAACCTCCTTCTAGGATGCTCTTGGATCCATGCACTAAAGTGGTTCCTTCAACCTTTTGCCAATGTCTAAAGTTTCCTCATGAAGGAAAGGAGGTGACATTATATGTTGATCCTGAACCCTTCCACTTTTATGCAAAATTAGAGGAGAAGTATA
Source organism: Sequoia sempervirens (assembly GCA_007258455.2). Classification (NCBI taxonomy): domain Eukaryota; kingdom Viridiplantae; phylum Streptophyta; class Pinopsida; order Cupressales; family Cupressaceae; genus Sequoia; species Sequoia sempervirens. The sequence goes on along the minus strand of VDFB02000009.1, from coordinate 6,413,359 downwards.
ATAAAATCCAACGAATACCTAGCAATGACATATCATTTCATTCATTCTCATATGTTGACCCTTCCACACTACCATCAACCTCAATGAAACTAACATCAAGTGAGCAACCAAAAATTGAAACCAAGGTTCAAGTACTTAAAGGGTAATGGAGATTATCACTTCAGTCAAGCATTTTGCATTGGAATGCTTCCACCAACACCTAAGGTTTATGGAGGACCAAAGGAGATCAAATATGTTCAAACAGTGAAAATGATAGCCAAGCCCACAATTTTCACCAAGTGGAGAGACATGAAGGATGAAGAGATATTCAAAGAAGACTTGTCATCAATGATCTACAGAGAGGACCAAGAGAAACCAGAACAACCACAACCCCTTCTAATTGAATCTAGCAGTAAAGGCTATAAGTTAGCTAAACAAATGGGATACAATGGAACAAGAGGCCTTGGACTAAACAAACAAGGTAGATGGGAGCCCATTATAGGGGAACAAAGAAAAAAGAACATGAGACTAGGTTATGATTCAATAGATGTGGTGAATCCAAAAACTGGACGTACCTCTTTTAAGAAACAAGCTTCTTCTACTAGTGTTAAGACATTGGTTACATACCATCATGTAGACAATGATTTACCCATCGAGGACTTATTTGAGAGCTTTAGCATAAGCATGGTCCCTATCCAACCTATCAAAACTATTCCTAATGACTATTATTATTCTGAAATAGACTCTAACGAATACAAATGGGATTCTCCTTCCTTTGTCACCTCAAGTGATAATGACCTAGACACCCAATGGGAGAATGATACTAGAGCCATAATGACCATCTCAAAAACTTCGATAAGCTTTTTTGATGACGATGATAGCCTACCCATTTGCTACCCATAGTTGATAGATTGAGACCAACAACAACATACACCTATTCTGGATCAATTCTAGAATGATGAAGCAATCATAGAGTTTATGGGACTTCAAACAGACATCAAGTAGGGTTCTTCATAGAACTCAAACATGAAGCGTAATTCGATGAGGAGATTGTGTCCTCTAGTCGCAAAAATGAAAAAGATAATATAAAGACCAAAACAAGATCCCTAGAGAAAATCACAATGTGGCTCTATCAGATCCTAAAAAGAAGAAAATAAAGGACGAATCTGAAGGTGAAAACCTCCCAAAGGCACCTGAAGATGGAAGATTCAATCTCCCCATATCTGAATATCAAGAAAAGTTAATGCTCATAGTAGAAGAAGCAGAATCCATCAATGTTGGCACAACAAAGAACCCAAAGATCACATACCATGCAGCGTCACTTAATCCTGAAGAGAAAGTGAACTTCATGACATTCATCAATGAAAAAAAGATAAACTTTGCATGGACATATGCAGATATGCTTGGACTAGATCCAGCACTAGTTGTACATCATTTGGTCATATCTCCTAGAATTGAACCTATTAAGAAAAAACTAAGGAAAATGCATCCCCAAATAACACTGTTGGTAAAGGTAGAACTAAATAAGTTACTAGATGTAGGTTTATCAGGCCAATCGATTATCTGGAATGGATATCAAATATAGTACTGGTGTCAAAGCCCACTAGGGGCATAAGGATCTGCATGGACTTCCAAGACTTGAACAAAGCCTGCCAAAGGATGACTTCCCTCTTCCAAGTATAGACATGATCGTGGATCTAACAACATGACATGAGATGCTATCATTAATGGATTGTTTCTCTAGGTATAATTAGATAAAAATATCCCCTAATGATCAACATAAAATGACATTCACTTGTGCTTGGTGGGCCTTCTGCTAGAATGTCATGCCATTTGGTCTAAAGAATGTAGGAGCAACCTATCAGTGAGCGATGATGACAATCTTCCACGACATGCTACATACAATTATGGAAGACTACGTGGATGACATTCTAGCGAAGTTTGTCAAAAGGGAAGACCACATGATCAATCTTGCAAAAGTGTTTGATAGGCTACAACAGTGTAACTTAAGACTCAACCTGGAAAAGTGTGTATTCAAAGTAACATCCAGAAAGCTACTAGGGTACATAGTGTCAAGAAGGGGCATTGAAGTAGATCCTGCAAAAGTAAAATCAATACAAGAGATGCCTCCACCAAAGACATTTAAGCAACTAAGAAATTTACAAGGGAAGCTACAATCTATCAGGGGATTCAGTGCACAATTGGCAAACAAGTGTCACCCTTTTACCCATCTCCTACACAAAGACATCACATTTAAGTTGGGTGGGAGATGTGATAAAGCATTCCAACAAGTTGAGGAGTATCTACTCACTCCTCCTGTACTCATGCCCCCTATTCTAGACAAAAAAATGATACTCTATGTGTCTATAACACAAGCAACGTTGGGAGCTCTCCTAGCACAACTAGATGATAATAACAAAGAAAGAGTGGTCTACTACATCAACCGAACACTAGTGGGCTACGAGTTGAACTAATTTCCCATAGAAAGAGTGTGTCTCTCAATCATATTTGTGACATAGAAGTTGAGACACTATATCTTAAGCAAACAAGTAAAGTTGATTTCAAAGGTAGATCCACTAAAGTACCTACTAGCAAAAGCAACTCTAACAGGTAGAATTGCTAAATGGGTAATGATTTTGAGTGAGTTTGACATAGAGTATGTAGACATGAGAGCCATCAAAGGATAGATCATAGCAGACCAACTAGCTGACACACCAATAGAAGATCACAAACCTCTTACAGTAGACTTTCCATATGAAAGTATATTGCTGACAGAACACACAAGCCATTGGACCTTGTATTTTGACGGGTCCCACACTCAACATGGCTCTAGAGCAGGTATCCTATTTCTCACACCACAAGGAGATAGTATGCCCAAGGCATACAAAATTGCTTTCCCATGCACAAATAATATCTCAGAGTATGAAGCTCTAATTAAGGACTTAAGATGGCTATTGAATGGAGGATAAAAGAATTATAGGTATTCAAAGACTCTCAACTAGTAATCAGACAAGTGAATGATGAGTATCAAACAAAAGATGACAAGTTGATGTCGTATAAGAGGATAGTGGATAACTTCAAAGAATATTTTTTCACCATCACCTTTGAATAAATTCCTTAGATCAATAACAGAGTAGTCAATGCCATGGCAACAATAGGTTTGCTTCTTGATATTTCACAAAACATTCCTAAGTATGAGTTCCTTGTAGATAAATTACTCATACCAGTGTTTGATATCTCAAAATTAGAACTAGTGTGTGTTGTTGTTGGCCCTAATCTACCATGTACCAAGACACATTCAATTACACCTAGCATGGTATCATACCACTTGACCTAACAACCACCCAAAAGAAGAACTTTACCCGTAGGACTTCCCGATTCACGATTCTAGGAGATGCATTATATTGTTAAAGCTTAGATGGTATGTTACTCTAATGTCTTAAAACAGAAGAAGCACAAACTTCCTTACAAGAGGTACACGAAGGTGTTTGTAGGTCCCACTCTAGCGTACCTATCCTAGTACAAAAACTGCTGAGAACTGGGTACTATTGGTCCTCCATGGAACAAGAGTGTATTCAATATTCCAAAAAATGCCATCAATGTCAGCAACACAGTGACCTTGTTCACACACCAACATAAGAGTTGAGACCTATTACCACACCATGGCCTTTTTATTAATGGGGATTAGACTTGGTAGGTAAGATTTCTCATGCTTCCTCTAACGGGCATAAGTTTATCATTACTGCAATTGAATATTTCACCAAATGGATAGAAGCAATTCCATTGACCTACATCACCAGAAAACAGATATCAAAGTTCATTTTGAATTATCTGATTTGTAGCTATGGAATTCCCCAAACCATCATAACAGATAATGGAACCCCATTCAAGAATCAAGACGTCCAAGAAATTTGTTCCAAGTTATCTATCCAGCATAGATTCTCCATGCCCTACTACCCCCAAGAAAATGGCTAGGCTAAAGTGTCTAACAAAACTATCTTGAAGATATTAAAGAAGACTGTTAATGAAGCCGGCTGTGATTGGAATTTGTGACTAAACCCAGCCCTTTGGGCTTATTGAACCAGTATTCAAACACCTACAGGCACTACACCTTTCTCCTTGGGCTATGAATCATAAGTTGTCTAACCTATCGAAGTCAAAATCCCCTCATTGTGAATCTCACTAAAAGGCATGGTAAAAAAGAAGAGTATCAGGTATCCAGATTAAATGAGTTAGAACTCCTAGATGAAAGGCGTTTGAGTGCGTTAAACCATCTTTAGGTTTATCAAAATTGGCTCAAATGAAGCTATGATAAAAATATCAAAGATAGGAACTTTCAAGTTGGTGACTTGGTACTCAAAGAGAATCAGAAAGTACAACTGAATCAAGATGGCAAAGGTAAGTTTGAACCCAATTGGTTAGGCCTGTTCATTATCATAGCAAGCTACGATTTAGGAGCTTATCACTTGGCTACTCCTAAAGGAGAACCTTTAGCTGAACTGTTGAACAATAACTACCTCAAGAAGTTCTATACTTGAAGCATGTCAGAATACCCCAATAAAAAAGGTAAAAATAAAAAAATTCAAAAAGTAAAAAATACAAAAAAAAATCAAAAAGAAAGAAAACAGTAAAGAGAAATAAAACATTGGGGTGGGGGGCCTAGATTGATTGGTTAAAGCATCCTATTATAGGCAAGAGGTCACGAGGTCTAGTCTCCCCCCAAACCTGTGGTACCGGAGGGTGTGTCACACCAGTACCACCGGTCACGTGAAATTTTTTTACCAGGCGCACTGCAGTTTACAAGGGGACAAATGCCCAATCAATTCCTGCAATCTAAAAAATAAAAGAGAAATAAAACGTTCTTTTAGTGAAAACCACTTTGTGGCACTTCTAGAATAGGTACCATGGTGAAAATCTAGCAAACAGGCGCTATGTTTGAATAAGACTTGCATTGTTATCTATTGATACTATTTGAAGCATCCACCCATTTGTCCCATAATAAACATGTGCCCAACCATGGCTTGATGATTGATTACGTATTAAACCTTGTTGCACCATCAACATCAATCTCCTAGAGAAGGTAGTCTTATCTCAAACTGGGGGAAATTTCTCGAAATAGGTAGCATATTAGATCCTTGTGCATCCCATAATGATAAAAAACCATCAAAAACATCTAGAAAGCAACAAAATCAAAAACATCTGAAAAATGACAAAAATCAAAACAACTTTGGATTATTCCTTCACTCAAAAATCTAAGATATCAACATTTTCTTGAACCTCATGGTTGGTTCAAGTAGATTTCCTGCAACATATCCTCTAGAAAAAGAAGTGAAATATCAATCCAAGTTATCAACGATGTTTGAGTCCCAAAAACATGTTATGCTTTGAGTCAACACCAGTCAAACTACGTGGTCTCTACATGTACAACATAGGAAAGGCTTATCAACCCCTGAGGCCTTAGGTCACTCCACTTAGGTATCTATCATGCTTTATTTCAACTGAGTCAAAAATTCAAAATCTAAAAACATTCAAAAACAACAAAATCCAAAAACATTCAAAAATAGAAAAGATCAAAAACATATTCTTATCAAACCAAGTGAACTACGAGCCTTTGCATGTACAATGTAGCAAGTCTTATCTTTGATGAGCCCTCAAGACCCTAGGTTAGTCCCCTGAAAACAACAAAAACAACATCATAAAAACTCAAAAAAATAAAAAAGAGCCTAACTCCATCATCACAATCTATAATAAACTTTTTCATACATAATAAACAAATTGTCATCTTCACCCTTTAACAAAACAAAAAAACAAACAAAGTAAACATCAAAAGCTATAACTTTCAAGCAAACAATCATAAAGATTTGATTGCAAACAGACTAAAACAATGCCAAAGTATTTACTACCTATCTTTTGACAATTCACCAACAACATCCTGAGATATGCCTTAATGGATCTATTCCTACAATAGACATGATCAACAATGGATAATAGCTTGAAACCTCAAAACAGATATGGAAAATGATACTGTAACTTTGTTTTATCTTTTATAGTCTTATCTTTATGATTTATTTTATTGACTCATTCCCAGGATCTCTTGAGGATGTCCATAAGGATTTAGAGAAGAAGGAATAGGGGCAATTGAGCGTCATTTCAGTTTACTATTTGTAAGATATTTTTGTAATACTACCACGACAAATACTTGCTTTATTGAGTGTATGGAAGTTGTTTTAAGACAATTCGTATAGTGGTTGCATGTTAGGTATTTCATACCTCTCTGTGTAACTGGTCTGAAAAGTTTTAACACAACCCAACTATATATTTTAAACAAAGTTTTCGTATGTCTGGTATGAGCAAGAATGTTCTTTGTATGTTGAGTCAAAGTCCACGCAATGGATACAAAGTCACCTTGGTTATTAATACCCTAGCGCATTCTATCTATTTGCTACATCATAAAGGATTGTTAAAAATGTGAAGCCTCCAAGCAAAGAAAAAGAAAAATCATCAATAACTAACAACATCAAATTTCTATCCATCATCAAATATATCTTCTAACTAACACCCATCCTGCATTACAATATCATTAGTACCATATTCATCCTACATCCACAATGTCATCAATGCATATCATGATGATAATAAAGCAATGCAAACATAACGTATCATGTATAAGGCGTACATCCATCATATACATAATAAAACATCATATGAAATAAAATATGGTCAATCAATCCATTTACATCATATACATACATCAAAAAGTACAAAAGCATGTATACATCATCATCCATAACCATCACATAACCTATAAATGAAGTTGAATCGAAGCATGTATATCTCATATATATCATCATAAAAAATGAGAATATCATGGTACATAATCATAGAAACATGTGTGATAGGATAATACAAAAATACACATATATATGAGGCCTCAACTGGGCCGATGAATATATAGACAAAATCATGTTTACAATATAAGTCTTTGAACATTAAACATCATAAAGATCAAGTAGAAATAAATTGTTCCCTAGTTGAAGGAGGACTCTAAGGATCAGGTTGCAGATCAAACTATCTAACAGAATGTCCACCAGGCGCAACCTCTATAGCAGTACTAGGCTCTCCAAACTGCAACTGTCACTGTGCTCATGGAACGAAGGCATCATATAGGGTCTAATTTAATATGTCTCCCTCTATAGCAACTGATCTCTCTCAGCATGGAGACTATCATGCTTTGTCTTAAGGTTATCCCTCTCAGTGGTAATAGCTTGCAACTGTGTCTCGACAACAAGATGACACCCAATCTCTGTGTCTCACTATACCCTTAAGCCATCTCTCTACTACTGAGTTGTGTCTCTCTCTGTAGTAAGTGTGGCAATTTGAGCCTTTATGGCCTGTCACCGCCCTACCTCTGTGTCTCTCACAGTTGTCATTTGTGCCAACTGTACACCTCCATCTCCAAGTGGTGGTGGAGGACCTAGAACTTGTCCCTGATCCACCTACATCGAATCACCCTATGCATTGTCCTACCTCGCCCTAGCAAGCTACTCAACAATGATCTTGATACACTGTCTCTCCCCACGATGAACGATAATGCCTGCTCTACCCACTGCAGGAACATCGACAGGATCTATAAATCTCAATGGAATGTTTCATGCCCACCACTAATCAAATTAGGGGTAGTTCTAGGATCTGCTAAACCCACTAGCCAACCCCACCCAAATGGGGCTAGAGCTTTGAAATTTGCAATAGCTGCATTGTGATCAACCTATTAACCCCAGACTCAGACCTCTCTGGTATTCCGACCAAAACGAGCCTCATACACATCTGGGAAAGAACCCTATCTCTCTCCAAACTGCCAGTAAACATGATCTGGTAGATATCTCTCCAATAAAGATTGAAGGTGACCAATAAGCCATCTAGTTTATCTATAAAATACCAGCTACTCCTAATCGTCAGGCCATGCCTCACGATCCATATTTGCTATCCATACAAAACCTAGCATATCATCAAAAATGCGATGCCAATAGGGAAGCTGTCCAGGCCATGTATAGTGCAGAAAATATCCATAATGATAAGAATATGGATCCCCAACGATACAATCCAATATACCATTAGGACGAGCAACTGGGATGTGCTCCCAAGCCCATACATGTAGAAGAGAAACACTGGAAGAAATAGATTTCCCACCACGATATGCAACCTCGTGCATATCTCTATACAAGTGGGAAAGGAGACATGGACCCCATGTGTATCTAGTCTCGTGCTTGAACATCTGCTCGATACACACACCCCAACCAACGGGAAACTACCAGCCTCTCCTATCAAGAACAATGAGCCCCATGACTAAACCATAAAGAACAAGAGAAATATGATCAACACTAGCAACAAAATCAGAAAGGTCTACCTTTATCTCATGAACCTCCAAACATCTCACACCAAGAACGTGATGCATAGCACGGGTACCCTATCGAACATAATATGTAACAAGCTCTTCGTGAATGGGTATATGGAGGATCCTCCACACATCCTCTAGAGTGATGGTGGCCTCCCTAGTAGGTAAATGCAAGGACGAGGTCTCTAAGTTCCACCTCTCTGTGAGAGCAGTCATCATCCCTCTATGGTATCTGATGATAGGCATGTAGCAGATATTTCGTAACCCGACAACATCTAAAACATCTCACTTTAACTCATGAAACTCGATGATAAAATCAAACAGATCATGCGGTTGTCGCTCCCTCGACTGAAGCAGATTAATAATCGTTTACAACCATTCAACCCACGATGTTAAGGATTTGCTATGCAAATGCAAAACAAACCTAAAACGATGAACAAATTGACTTAAAATTCTAGAAATAACAAAAAAGTAAAAATATTTTTGGTAAAAGCGATGATTTTTCTTCAAAAGCGAGTGAAACAGGTGAAAGCAAAAAAAATTTAGTAAAAAGTGATAGAGAAAGGCAAATGCGCAAATTTCAAAAGCGGTTTTTTTTCAAAAGCGTAAATTTTCAATAAGTGTGCAAAAAATGAAACAAAATATCAAGGGCGAAAAACAAACGTGCAAAATTACATCAAATGCAACTAATACTTTGTCTCAAAGAGGGGTAAAATATAGACATGTAAAATTGACCTAACACATATCACACATCCTAAATAACATTTTATCATCATTGACATCATTATCACTAAATATAACTACATTTCACATCAACTCACACCTAAAGCCCTAAATTCCTCTATTAATTGAATAATATTATATTATTTAATTAATTCACTTTTTTACCACTTTTGACTAATTAAATAAATTCCATTTATTTAATAACATCCATGTAGTGTCGAAAAATGTCGTCGTGCACATTTTCACACTTAATTTGGGAATAATTAATGATAAATTGGACTTAATGTCGCCTTGACCTAGTGTTGTGATGTGTTTTACACATCCACATTAGGTCTACGACCCGTTTAAGGTAAATAAACGTAACACTGCCCTAATTTAATGTTGTAAAGTGTATTTATTCACACCTTCACATTAAATTTATGATACTTATAAACTAAGGTGGACCTAATCTAGTGTTGTAATGTGATTTACACATTCACATGGAATTTAGGGCCCTTCTAAGCTAAATAGACCCAATTTTTCCTTAATTTAGTGTTGCAAAGTGCATTTATTTACACTTTCACATTGGATTTTGGGCCCTCTTGCATTTATGACCTTTATATCATCATTAATAGGCACCTATGACCCTATATTATGTATCCTGAGGCATATTTTAACCAAAAACCTGACAATATCAACATATAAACTTAATTTACACACTCCTTGACACTTTAGCAATCAAAATAAGCATTGTGGGACCCATTCGCCACTTTGGGTGAATGAGGCCCTTCCAGGTGGGACCCATTTTCCCAGCTTGGCAAATGAGTCCCATTTGGCCTATTTTCAAGGTTTTGAGTAGGAAAATTTGAGTTTTAAGTTCAAATTTTATGTATGTCGGCCTTTGGGATCTAATACACGGGATATTAGGTGGATTTCCTATATAAATGAGGTCTTAAATCATTATTTCATCAAGCATTCATGATACCAAGCCAAGCACTCAAGAGTTAAGCATTCCAATACTTCACAAGAGCATCAAGAGAGCATTCAAGGTCATTTCTAAGGCATTCAAGAGCAGAATTATTCATCAATTATTGCAGCAATTCAAGATCAATCATCATGTCAAGCATATCAAGCATCAAGCATGTTATTGAGCTAGTGTTGTGATGTAGCATTGAAGATCCAAGATCAAGCATTGTTCTACACCTATTGTTAAGATCAAGATCTACATCCTTCATTGCCATTTCATGTTGAGTTGCAGATCTACAAGACATCATTCAAGGTATCATTGTTCATGTTTCATGTCCTTGTTACATTGTTTCATCATTTGGTTTAATTACCTAAAAGGGGTTTGACCAAGGAAAACCCTTATTTACTAACAATCAACAAGTTTTTCTCCTCTTTACATGTGTGATTGTAGATATAGGTGTCTTGGATCTTGAAGGATCATTAAAGATGAGGTTACAAGCTTGGAGAAAGTTGGTGGAGTTGTCCTCTCATTTTCAAGGTTGTAATCTTCACTAAAAGGTCACCTACAGCCCCGAAATCAGAGTTTTGGATCTATAGACAAAGTGGAATAGAAAGAGCAGACATTGAAGACCAGATCCAAGTTTTAAAGCTCCAAAAAACCCTAACTGGACTCATTCACCACCTTGGGTGAATGAGTCCCAATTTAGGTCAATTTTGAGATTTTTGCAGTTTCGGATACTCTTTTGGAAAATTCTTGTTCCCACACAGAAACCTAGATTTTGGATTGATTTTCCCAGCTTGGTGAATGAGTCCCACTCAGCATTAAAAATATAATTTCTAGCATTTTAGAGCTCCATTCAGCCATCTCTAGATTTCCAGGTGCATACATTCCATTATGTAGCTTTTTGTTTTGCTTCGTTTGCATTTCTAGGTCATCTAGTGAAGCTTTGCATTGAACTAGGGTTTTGCATTTCATCCTGCACTATACTTTGCATTGAATTTGTCTTTCCAAGTCTTGACTTGGTGGTGAACCCCTTATTAGCTTACAATCAGCCCCTAGGACAACCCTATTGCAAGATCTATTTCCCCCTTTGTATTGAGATCTCTAGGGTTTATTCTTGAATGAAAGAGAGTGAAGATTATCATTCTAGGTCCTAAGCTCTAGAAGAAAAGCCACAATTTTCCACCTTTCATTTCAGTGAACCTGCATTTAGAATACCTTCTTTACTGATTTGGAGCCCATCATCATCCTAGATCTAGCTTGCATTGACATTACATTAGGATTTGCATTAGTTAATTGGCATTCTAGGGTTTCTAATTTTGCATTAGTGAAAGCTCATATAGCTTGCATTTTTGCATCTCATTTCATTGAAATTCATACAAAATTTGCATTTGCAATTAGTTTACAGATCATACAACATAAAAAGCATAAAATTAAAAATTTCTAATTTTTTTGAAAAAAATCCCCATTGGGACTCATTCGCCACCTTAGGCGAATCGGTCCTAGTGCACATTTGAAACTGCCTTTTACATAATTAAAAACCTTGTTTCTGTACTTTTGTTTGTTGTCATTGATTATCTATTTCAGTGGGTTGACTTTTTGTTACATGCATTTCACTAAATCTAGTTTAAATTGGTCCATTTCATGCATTGCTCAATTCCAAATTTGCATTTACAACATTTCATCTTTCAGACTATTACATAGTGTAATTAGAAAATTACCTTGTTTCAAATCTGAAAAATTGCATTTAAACATTTCGCTTTAGGTCATAGAATTGCACTTTATTTACTTTTCAATAATAACATGTTTTCTTTCAAGAGATGTGGCTTTGATATGGTTAAAAATGGATTGCATAAGTACAACATCCCCTCATATGAGTTCAATTTAGAGTACAACAATGAGGTCATTAAGAAACATGTTATTCATCCTTCTACTATCTTTCATAGTTATGAGAACATCTTAGAGAAAGTGGATCAAACCATTGATGCAATCCTTAATATTATATTACCTATTAGTGAGGATGGTATGATACAAGAGGATGCAAGCGTAGACAATCATAACAATCATACTTGTTCTTCTCCCGATACCTCTCCTATTAGTGACGAAGGTATCTTGGGGAAAGAAGATACAAGCATTGAGAATCTTGATTGTCCCTCTCCTCTTCCCCCTTTGGAAGATATTAGAAAACAAGAAGATGAGATCATAGAAACATTTCTAAACATCACCTTACCTAGTCTCCATTCATCCCTTTCTTGTGAGAATGTTTTAGTGAAAGAGGATGAAATCATAGATAACCATGACAATCAAATTTGTCCTTCTCCTAATATTCCCCCTCGATGCGAAGAGGATAGCTTAGTGTTAGAAGGTGCACCTATTGAGAGCCATGGGAATCTTCTTCCTCCCTTCCCTAATGCTCCTACCATTTGGAAAGATCTATTCGGTAAGCATGAAAATTATAGTTGTCCTTCTCTTGATGCCTCCCCTACTTGTGATGAAGCTACTTTACAAAATCTAAAAATAGAATGTGATGAACATCTTACAAGCTCTCCTACTAGGGTATATAGTATGGCACAAGAGAATGAGACCTTAGAGAAAAAGAACAATCAAATTGAGCCTTCTCTTAATGTTCCCACTATTGATAAAGAAGATATTCTGACCTCCCCTACATGCAATGAAGTCATTTTAGAAGAACCAAGCTTTGAATGTCATGAACATCTAGCTTGTAGTCCTCCTAAAAACTCTCCTCCTAGGGAGGATATCATGGTGCAAGAAAAGGAAAACATTGACAATAATGATATTGTGTACTTAGATGAAGATGATGAAGTAGCATTAGACTCTCCTTCACTAAGGGGCGTTAATATTATTCAACCTCAACTCATCCTTTACCCACCTTCACACAAACCACAAACTCAAAACAAACCCGAACTTATCCTTTACCCACCTAAGGAATAATGTTTCACAACAACCGAGTCATAATATTGCTGCTCATACATATAACACTAGAAACAATCTGCAACCAAAACAAACACCTTCAACAACCTTACATTTGCCTAATCCTATCTTACCTAGTCCTCCTCATCTGCCTTCACATAATGGGAAGGAGTATGATCTTGTTGAACAACTTAAGAATACTCTTGCAAAGATATCCCTATAGGACCTAATTCAAAATTCACCTAATTATCACACTATGCTTCAAATAGCCTTGTAACAAGTTGTGGTCCCTTCTAGTGCAAACCCAAATGACATAGCAACCATGATTCAAGGAATAAATGTTGACATTGTTTTCCACCAAGGTGAGCTCCCTTCTTTGGAAGTGCAAAAACAAAATGATGCCTTCATGATAATAGCCGACTACAATAGATTAGGAATAAAGAGAACCCTTTTTGAAAATGGCTCCACTCTTAATGTGTGTAGCGTAAACCTTTTGGATAGGCTTGGTGTGGGTAAATAAAAAATTTGACTCGACTCTTTATCTATTCGGGGGTTTGACAATGTAGGAAAAAAATTGCTAGGAGTGATTACATTACCTATTACAGTTGGAAAGGCCACATTACAAACCCTGATTCATGTTATGTCTCATGATCTTTCATACAATCTTCTTTTAGGAAGACCATGGATTCATGAGATGCGTGCGGTGCCCTCTACCCTTCATCGTATCATGAAATATGTCTATGACAACAAAGTATATACAATCAAAGCCGAACCTGAACCAAAAAATTGCTTGAACATTGACAAAGATAAGGAAAATCCTTTGGCAACATTGACACCAACTACACAAGTGGAACCTGTGCAACAAAAAGACAAAGAAAAAAATATTGAGGAATTCATGAAGCTATTAGACGCTGATTGGGGTTCCTTAGATTTCACACCAACATTCATGGGAGAATACAAGATCATAAAAAAAGACTCCGAAAAGGGAAAAGAAAAAATAGTAATGTCAACACAAAATTCAAAACACCCCTCGAAAGCATCCACCTCAACCACTTTAGAACAAAAGACAATGAATTACACAACAAACTTTGATGAACTTAATTATGAGCAACCACCGAATCCAAAAGAGATGAAGAATCTTTATGGAAAAGGTTATGAACTTATGAAACAACTCGGTTATAATGGAAAAGGATGTGGTGCTAATGAACAAGGTATTTGTGTCCCTATAGATCCTAACATGCAAGAAACAACTCGTGGTCTTGGTTATTGTCCTTTGATAGAAATCAAAACATCAAACAAACCTTCACTTAATATCAACACTCTTACAAAAGATTCTTCTAAGCCAACTTTAACAGTAGTATATCTTGAAATAATAGACACTAGTGGTCTTGATTGTTGTCCTTTGATTGATGTCCATGTTGTATTCTTGTATCTTGACAATCCAATTGCCCCTCTTTGTACCAAACTCCTGTTGTGTCAAAATAGACTTGACAGTTGAATCTAGAACCAAGACTTTAACATGGCTATTGAGGATATAAAACCTAAAATGCTTCACTGCCTTAACCACAACAAAAGCATGCTTCTCCATTTGGGAATATTTCAGTTCATGATTCTTCAAAGGATAGCTCATGAATGCAATTGGGGACTCAAAACCCTCACTATTTTCTTGCACCAGAATTGCTGAAAGTGTATACTCAGAAGCATAACTGTACATGATAAAATCCTTTGTGTAGTCTGGGCAGACTAACACCGATGCATGAGCAATAACCTCTTTGATACCATCAAAAGCAACTTTTCCTTTTGTTTTCCAATGAGAAGTGGTAGTTCCTTTCATCATATTAACAATATGATGAGTCTTCTCTACAAAATCTGATACAAATCTTCGTAGAAAATTTACCTTTCCAAAGAAAGAATGAACAACTTTCTTACTTGATGGAAAAGTAAGAGATTGAATACTTTTAACTCTTTCAGAATCAATCTTGATACCTTCTTTGGACACAACGTGACCAAGAAGCTTACCTTCTGTAACCCGAAAAATTGACTTCTTGGGACTCAAGGAAATGCCATGTTGTCGACGACTTTCCAAGATTTTCCTCAAATGATAAAAGTGTTCATGACATTTCTTGGAAAATATTGTAAGACCATCAAGATAAACTACAATGAACTTACCAAGTACATCACAAAAATCCAAATCCATAGCACACTGGAATGTGGTGCCAACATTAATAAGACCAAAAGGAATTATGTGATATGCAAAAGTACCCCATGGCGTTGTAAAGGCCATCTTATGCTGATCATTTGGGCTGACTTCTATTTGATTGTAATCGGAGAAACCATCTAGCATAGAAAGCATTTCAAATCCAATCACCGTTTGAAGAACTTGATCCATCTCTGGAAGAGGATAGTTGTCTTTCAATGATAGCTGATTTAGATTTCAAAAATCTACACAAATGCGAATCTCACCATTCTTTTAACGAATAGGAACAATATTAGCTATCCATGTTGAATGATGGAAAGGAAATATAATTCAAACATTCAACATCTTTTGAATTTCCACAAGGATCATTCTAGAAATCTTTGGATTATATTGCCTTTGCTTTTGCTTGTATGTCAACACTCTAACTTTAAGTGGAATTTCATGTTGCACTTCCTTTGGTCAGAAAGACTTTAGATCTTCATATGAATATGCCAAGACATCCATATATTCTCGTAACAATTCAAAAAATTGCTTCCTTTCTTTATTTGTGCAACACTTACCAATATTTACCATCTTAGGATCTACTTTAGTTCCTAAGTTAAACTGTTCAATCTCTTTAGATGAGTCACAATTTGAGAGTTGCTTCTTAACATAGTGATCATGCTTGTCAAAAAGTCTCTCAAGGGATACCAACCCCTTGGGAATTTTATTTCCTTTGAGCTGTAGGAATTCTTTGCTTATAACTGGATCAAACTCATAAATAGATTCTTGGGGTGGAGAATCACTTCCTTCAAAGTATAACTCATCAAAAATTTTAGCCTTTTCCAAAAAAGCAACAATTTGATGATCATCATTAAAAAAATTCCAGTTTTTTGAGTTGTCAGGAACACTCGGCCGAAAGACCAACTCAATGGTATAGGTAGAACTGTATAAATCCTTGTGTGGTATCAGGAGCGTGGCTAAGACTACTAGAGAATCAGCGTTGTCATTGTATTCTCTTGGAACTACAGAAATATTGAAGACATCAAATTCCTCAATGCAATCCCAAACAAGATTACAGTAATGCCTTAGTCTATCATTCTTTGTTTGATACAAATTCCTTACCTGGCAGACCACCAATTCAACATCACCTTGAGCATGAAGATTCTTAATACCTTTCTTACTTGCAACTTGCATTCCTAATAAAAAAGCTTCATATTCAACTGTATTATTAGTATTATCAAATTACAATTTAAAAGAGAAAGGAATTTTTTTTCCTTTTGGTGATACAAAGACAATTCTGGCTCCTAAACCAGTAGAAGAACAACTGCCATCAAACTCAATTACCCAAACATCATTTGAATCACCAAGACTGATAGTATCAAAATATGTTGCTTCATCATCTAATGAAGCTTCATAATCTGAAATAGAGAAATCATTTGATGATGATTCATTTCTTGATGGGGAAGAACTGACACTTTATAACTCATGTTTTGTATTCCTTGTTGAAGATTCAACATCTTCTTATGTTTTCAAATAATATGTTCCAACACCCGAAGACAAATAAAATGTGAGCTCTCGAATCATCAAACTTTATCATCGAGAATTTTGACTCCCTTTTAGGAACCAACTTTTGCATTACACCCTTTACAAGTATGCTAGCGTCTGACATATCCATGTTCAACTCACCTCCAACATCTTTACAAAAAATATGTCCAAGGAGAATTCCATAAAATGCTGGCACATCTGCTACTAGAATTGTCATCACGATCTTCTTTTCAGGATGCACAACAAATGCAAACTATGCATCCTTGATTTGTCCAATCAAAGGTAATTGCTTGTTCTCCATGGAGAAACAATGACTCAAAGTTTTTGTTAGATTCAAACCCAAGGTAGTAGCTACTTTGGTTGGCATCACATTGTCTGATGCACTAGAATCTATGACACAATTACTTAACTTAAAACCATTAACAAGTAAGAAAATAAAGGATCAATATGCCCAAAAGTAGTTGGAGGAACAAAAACTAGGTTATTCTATAGGGTCTTAGAATTTAGGGCAGTAGGAATATTTGAAGAGATTTCTTTAGATGGATTAGTTCCTTTATCCTTCACAAACTTAACAAGCCTTTCAAATTGCTCAGGATTGGCTTTCAAGTATTCGGCTTTAGAAATCTAGATTTTTGTCTTCTTTGCATGATCAATGATGTAGAAAGTTTGGAAGGAACTTTGCAAAGAAGACATAAAAACTTCATTTATGGGATTAACAAAGGGAACACTAGTCTTAGGAACCTAGATACTAGCTTTTGGAACAACAAGAACTACGAGAGAAGGACGAGGAGTACTTACTTGATTATTTGTTGTCTTTTGGTTGCCAAGGCAAATGAGATCCTCTTTTTGCAATGGTAACCAATGACTTATCCTTCGCTTGTGGAGCAACAACTTGAGATTAATCAAGCTGATTTTGTTGTGACCGCTTAAAGATAGCATATGTATCCGTCACCAAGTCTTCATCGTCATATTCATTTACCATTTGCAAATAGCCAATTTTGGAGTCACCAGTTGATTCTATTTCTCAATCTTGAAAAAGATCAACATTTTCTTTCATGGAATAATCTGGCTATGCATATTCATCTTGTTCAGCTTCATAATATCCCACTGTAGTGTTAGTAGGTGAAGCTTCCAAAGCAAGCCTTCCTTGTGGTGTAGGAAGACAATTCTGATTTCTATTTCCAGAATAATTGGGGAAAGTCCTTCTTGGAACATCCTTATAAGTATTATTATTAGAAACTTGCTTCTTCAAAGCCAAAATTTCATTTGCCAACCTTTGAACCATAGGATCAACAAAATTAGAGTTAGCATTGGAGGTTGAAGATCCTGACGCTTGCACCTTTCTATTTGTATTCATTCTTATTTCACCAGCAAGAATCATGTCATCCTCAAGACTTGTAGCTAACTGCTAAGCTTCTTCAACATTAGTAAGAGCTGCCCTACGTAAAATAAAACTTACTTTGGGAAGCTGCATATTGATGAAGAAACACTTTAAATTATGATCTGTTGGTCTTGCCACCGTAGGAATCCTTATCACCAGCTTATTAAACTTGGCCACGAACTCAGGCATGGGTTCATGGGCCTCTTTTTGCACGGTTGTAAGTTGCGCCAACAAGGTGTGTGCATCTTTAGCAGGTTTGAAACTTTCTTCAAACTTGATGCAAAGAGTATTCCAACTAGTAACTGCAGTAGTTAGAAGAGTATAAAACCATTTTTCAACTACTCCTTGTAAAGTTTCAACGAACAACCTCACAACATCTTCATGCTCAATGCTAAGAACACTGGAAACAATGTAAAAGGCAATAATATGCTCATTAGGGTGTTGCTTGTCGTCACCTTGGAACTTCGGGATATGCTTCCATGAGAAATGAGGAAGTTCATGTAAAGGGCCTGCCAACCTGAGAGGACCAAAAGCATTTCCCCAAGGTCTTGGAGGTGGCACAACCATGATATTTTGTATGATAGGTACTTGAGCTGGAACTCTATGAAAAATAGAGGATTCACTCAAAAGAGATCTTAGTCTTCGTGGAGGATAACTTGCAGTTCGCTGTAACAGTGAACTTGCTCATGGAGAAGGAAGGATGTTATGTCGCTGCAACAATTTAAAAAAAGGATCCACCACTCTTAAACCTTGTGTATAGCTTCTGTCAGCCAGAATGTAGACTTGAAACAAGAGAGATATTAATAATAACAATACACAAGATCACAATAAGATACTGGAGTGCTTATTCACTTCAATCAAAAGCACGAGGCTTTGATTGTGTGCTTCGTTCCCCAACAAAGTTGCCAAAAAAATGTTGGGTGAAAATTTTGTAATCCCTTTTAACAGATTACAAAACCTTAATTTCAACAACAATTATGTGAGATAGAATCTCTCTTGGAAAGGGGAGGCACCCTTCTTACTGCTTATTGAAACTAAGGAAAACTAATCAAATATTCACAATAATATACACTACAATAATGATATGGGGGTGTGTCACATTCATGATTCTCTCTTTTTTCAGAGAATATGTTTTACAATGTTTCACAATTTGAACTTTTGGATGCAATACAACTTTAAATTAAAACTAAGTAGTAATTCCAATATTCCTATCTTGTCAAAGCAAAGCCTAGGAATACCAACATGATAAAGATAAGTAACAAATAAGAAAAGCTCACGGAGGCACAAAGTTGTTTCGTAGTTTCCGATAATGAATCCTTCAAGATAGTAACCAACATTGTAAAAGAAGAAAAAAGTATTCTATATACTTCACAATAAATCCCACGAGCAACATGAATAAATATAAGCACAAAGTCTTATAGAGAATGCACCAATAATATCAACAATATGCTAATTTCAAGCAATGAGTGTAACTCAAAGTCTACACGGATTTACTTAGAAGCCCTCCAATCTCAATTACTAAGCACTGTCAATCTCAATCAAATCACAAGATAATCATTCCCAACACAAAGTTTGGTGTGCAACTTCACTTCTTTATTGATAAAAAATAGATTCACAAAAATGAACTCAAAGTTTCAATATTTGCTTCACAATTGGGCAACACTTCGTTGCATAAGATAAAAGGTCCATAATACAATAGAATTCTCTCTTATTTATAGATGGGAGAGGAGAGCTAATCTAGGAAAAACCCTAACCAACTAGTTGACTTATTCAAAAATGTTGTCCATAAATGTAGGAGAACATATTTGTTTTACATGTAATTATATTTTTCAAAATGACATGTAAAATGTCGAAGCCTATCTCCATAAAGCATGGAAAAAAGCATATGAACTATCTAACTCTGGAGATATAAGAAGTTTTTCATGGTTCCTTGCTCTTGGCTTGGAAGTCTTCATATTTCTTCTTAATCTCTTGCATGACTGCCGCATCTGGACCAACTGTATAGTCAATAATTGTATGAACCCTTGTGATTGAATTTCTTGCAAATAAGAAAATATTTTTTCATCTATCTAGATGCATCTTGAGGTTATCTAGAGAAAGTCATACATCACACAAGGTGTGCATTGAAGTCTTTGAAAAGGCTTCATCTTCCACCTGCTTCATGATAGACTCTTTGAAGATTTGAGCAATCTCACTTACCGGGAGGAAGGTATGATCATCATCAAGGAGTTTGCCCGACAACTCCTCAATTCCATTCACCATAAAAATACGATGTCCTTCGACATATTCTTGCACTTGTTGTATGTCCTCGATGAGAGACTTGATAACTTGTATGCAGTTTCTAAGAGACTCCTTTACTTCCACATACTTATCTTTGTCAGGAATTACCCCGACTTCCACTAATTTTCTCAACTTAGTGTCCTTCATTTGCAACCAAAATGTGAGAATTTGTTCCATCTCTTTTTGCTCTAAGGAAAGTGTGCTTTCTACCTTTTCCAATTCCAATTTAATTTTGAATACTTGAGCAGTCTTTTCATCAGTAACAACTATGAGTTGTGAACCCTGCTCTATTATCTCATCAGCAAATTCATACAACACTTTACCCTTGGAGTAAAAATTCTCCACTTTTTGCAATGTTGGTTCTTCAACATTTACCATGGCCATAGGTTGCACATTGTCTGAGGTACCTCTGATCTTCCTCAAAACCGATGCATACCGTTCAACCTTCTCCTTGTACATATCTCTAGCTTGTTCCATTTTATCAAGTCTACCTGATAATGCATTTAGGGTCACTTGGGCATCTTCTTTGGCACTTGCATTAGTTACCTTCCCAAGTTGGACCCTAGTTACAGTGTAAACTTCCACATTCACATCAACTTGATCATGTGGAGGTACTCCAATATCCACATACTCGTGACCTGACTTATCTACATGAAGTATTGAATGAATCTTTGCCTTATTTTTCCCCTTGGCTTTTGGAAGAACTATCTCTCCAAGATCTAGCTCATTTGGGGAAACCATCTGTTTCTTGCACTTAAATACTTGTGAGACTAGCCAAGGGGGAAGAAATGAAGTATTTCCTTCTTGACTTACCGTTAATTCCTGTGTAACAGCCACCTCTGTAGGGATGTGTGTTATAGTAACAATTGGAGTAGTATCGGTCATGATTGTGCTAGTAGATTGCAAACCAAGAGGATCCCGCAATGACTCCTTCATAAACCTATCAAACTCGACTAGGGAGGAAATATCATATGATGGAGAAGATAGACTCGAGATGGATGATGGAGAACTTGAGGAAACATCAACAGTTTGCAAAATGGAACCCATAGGAGGGGTGGAAAGGATTGATGATGCTGAAGGAGGAATGGTAACCTTTATTGCATGTAGATTTGCTGTAGGAGGAGGTGGAGTGGGAAGAGGAGGTGGAGGATTAGTAGGATTTGGAGGAGTGTGAGGAACATTTGTAGTAATAGGCGATAATGTATGGGAGGGATTATCAACAATGTTCTCATGGGGAGATAGTTGTATTTCATCATTATGCCTTTCTTCTTCCTCGTTACCTTCTTCCTCTCCTTCATCTTCTTCAGACTGTTCATCCTTTGCAGACTCTTCTGATTCCTCTCTTTCATTCCCTCCTTCTTTTGATGATTATTCCTTAGATACAAGCTCTTGTTCTTCTGCAGATGGTTGTTTTGATTCAGTAGCCTGCTCTTCTTTAGTTTTTTGTGTAATACTTTTACTAGAAGTGAATTTGATCTTAGGCCCCTTTGTGAAGAAGAGGGAGCAACAAAATATTTGTGTTTAGTGCGGAGTTCTTGCTATCAGCTGGTTTCACCTCCTGAAACTTCTCCCTTAGACTCTGTTCTGAAAGATTTCAATTGAAAGCCATGCCTCTGCAACCATTCACTTGTGTTGTGCAGAATAGGAGCAAGTATTTCCCTAATGGAAACACTCTCTTTCTTGGACCACTGTACAAGAGGTAAAGGCTTACTGGAAATTTCTTCTTCTTCATATGTAGAATTTATGATATCGTCAGGATCTTTAAAATCCGCTGGAATATCAGCCATGCCAAGGTCCCTGATCTATTCCATACTTAACCTACAAAAATCCATTCTTCGAATGTCCTCCTCATCTCTACAGTCTACCCGTATATCCTCAAAATGTTAGACATGATGATGATACTTCTTAAGTTTTCTATTCACATTTCTGTAATCAAAATCAGATCTATACCTGTATGATCTTATGGTCATAATCTACATTTCTGCAACTACTAATTTTTCCTTTTGCACACTTTGAATAGTATACCTTCCAATAGTAATTGGAAACTTAAAGCATGTCTTATGAATTTTATGGCATTCTTTATGGACTGTGATTATTTGTTTGCACAACTCCATTAATATCCACTTGTTGGAAGGATATCTAGGTAACATGTATGGGCATCTAGTGTAACAACCTACTCTCAAATATGTGAAAGAAGGAAACTATAAGAAGATACATCCAAACTTACTAGCAACCTTGAAAGCTTCATCTGACACCCTTTTCTTCTCAAGAGTTGGATCAAAAGTGAAAAGTAGAGGTGGAAAGAAGGCATCAATGACTCTCCTAAAATGCTTGATACTATTTCTCAAGGTGATCTAGGAGTAGAAATAATATACTAGCACAAAACTTTTGTTTCCTTTAGTTGACAATCCTGGAAATTGTCTTATAATAGTAGTAACATATACTAGGTAAGAAGTCATGTAAAACTTTAAGGTGGTTTGTACATTGATGAGCTACTCATGAACCTCATCGCTTATTTGCATTCCCTAGTCTATGTGTGCTCTTCTCCTTTTGATGATTCAGATATACTCGTATATCCAATCTTGGAAATGGAATGAAACGGGTAAACCTTTCACCCTACTAAGAAGAATGATCATATCTCGAACATCTTCCTTGAAATCACTTCATGGAAGACCCTTGGGCTATCTAGAGATAGTGGGCCTTAGAGTCTTCAACCATTGAGAATTGATCAATTGTTTAGCTTTGTTTGGATCTTTGTCATAAACCTCCTGTGCTTGTTGAATAGAAACATTTGTATATTTTTCCACGTGTAGAACTCAAGAAACTATATCAAAGAACTTTGAATCCAATCTCATCATGATTTTCCCAAAAGAATATCTCACACTCATGTCCTCTCTGATATAATTGTTGGTGTAATTAATAAATAATTACACTTTACATAAGTTTACTTAGGTAATTATTTAATTCCTAGGTTAATTAGTTGTCATCCTTATCTTGTTGAGCTATCTTGTTGCTCAAGATAAGATTAGGGTTATGCATATTTGCTTTTATAAAGCAAATCATTATCTTGTAATTAATGAATTCTCGAATAATATTATGTTGCACATCCTTTTGCAACCTCTCTGCTTTTTCTGTTTTTCTCTTTTGTGGAAGGATATTCTAGTTTGCAAATCTAATCTTGGTTTCTAACATGGTATTAGAGCCTTGATTTGCAGGCCCTTCTCAAATTTCTGGAGAAAATCATTGTAGGGTTCGTTCGGGATTCCTCAAGGGTATCATGCCTTGAGTTCATTTATGAGGCATTTTGGATCAGATCGGGCTTCACCATTGGATTCAAAGTGCTGGAAAAAGTCAGGATTGGCTTTTGTTTTCTAGATTTTGGTCATCGTTTTCCAGATCTATGAGGGTTTCAAGCTGGGAGATTTTTTGCAAGATCTGGGGGTAGCCGAATTTTTGGAGCAGTTTGGGTACAAACGAAGGTCACCATTACATTCGCAATGGCCAAAAACCCTAAGAACGCCCTTCGTTTCGTCGATTTCTAAGTAGTTGGTCTGGGAGGCAAAATTTTTTTGCCTGGGGGGCCGTACGGCCTCCCCAACACATGTTACGAGGCATGATTAAATTTTTTTTTTGAAAAAAAACCAATTTTGAAAACTGTGCCGGCGCTCATAGTATAAAAGGACACGCCACCCGGCGACCACCGCCGCTCACCTCCTCCGCCGGTGCTAAGCCCGAACTCAGCCCCCGCGGCCATATGGAGATCCGACAGCTGTGATCCAGCCCCCAGCCAGGGTTTATGGTGGACCAAGGGCCCGCGCCCAACCCTCGAAAAACTGCAGAATATTATGGCCAACGCTTAAGGAATATTTCGGCAACCTCTGCGAATCCGGAGGCCGCAAATTTTTTTTCGACAAGGGAGGGCATTTTTTTGCCCCGACGGCCAGATGGCCATCAAATTTTTTTCCGTGAAGTGTTGATGTCAGCATGATGTCACCCAGTCGTACGACCCTCTTTGCCCCTCCTAGCCCTGATTTTTCCTAAAGGAGCAATTTTTTTCTTTTGGTCATAACTTGGGCATACGGTATCAAAATTGGGAAAACGAGATATCGTCAGAAAGCTGGTTCCGAGCACTTTCTAGTGGTGCTGTTTATTTTTTAGTATTTTTATGTTTACCTACATTTATTTCTGTTTGAAGTTAGATGTTATTTTTGGGCTTCCGAGCTCATAACTTTTTGCCACGATCTCTGATTTTCGTATTCCTTGCGGCGTTGGAAAGGTATTGAGGAGTTATATTTTGTTGTCCATGCACTTTTTTATGTATCTATCCCAAGTTTATCATTATTCTAGATTTGTCCCGATGGGTGTTTTGGAGATTACTTGGATGTTTTGGCAGTTGGAAAGGTGCAACCTGAATATTTGCACTTCATTTCAGTACCACATCATATTATTTTAGGTTTATGCATGCATTAGTATTCTCTCCTTTTACAATCATTGGGTTATTGTAATAAATGAACTAAGATAAAGTTCCATCAGGGGGGTTTCTTGCATAATAATCTGATTAGAGTGTGCATGCACTTTGATCTCCATATCCATTTTGTTTTGTTGGCAGCTCGTATGGGTTATTTGGTTTCCTAGTTTCTTTTGGCCACATTTTTGCTATAGCTTGACACATATCAGATTCATCGGTTCACACTTCAGTTGAGAGATTATGTTTCTTGATCCTCATTGGTTCAGATTCTTCTCAGTTTGAGGGCCATGTTTTTATGGTTAATGTTCCAGAGTCTTTTTTGGTACTCCTTCCCATGGAAGAGTTTTAGTCACAGTTTGGAATTGGCATCGAGATACACGGTTTCCAGATTTTGTCATCATCTCATCTACTGTTGCTTCA
This sequence comes from Sequoia sempervirens, assembly GCA_007258455.2. Lineage (NCBI taxonomy): Eukaryota > Viridiplantae > Streptophyta > Pinopsida > Cupressales > Cupressaceae > Sequoia > Sequoia sempervirens. Next base: position 6,388,115 of record VDFB02000009.1, on the reverse strand, counting down.
CAGATTCTAGGGTTGTTCCAGTTTGTGAGTTTTCCAGTGTTTCGTGGCATCGGGTCTGTTGTCGCATTATCATGATTTCAGTTTTGGTTTCAGTTGTAGACATAAGTATCTTTCCTTACTTGTCGAATTGTGGTTCCAGTGTTACTCCACAGTGTTCTTCCAGGCTTCTTTGCAATAGTCATCTCATTGTAGGGGGGTTTTGTCCCACTGGGTTTTCCTTCTCTACCTCATTATTGCATTTGTACTTGGGTACCTGATCAGGCCTTGTTGCCGGGACCCATTCATGCTTTCTTGGATTCATCTTAGTTTTAGGTGCATGCTTTGTTAGTCTCCCTAAGTTGCACTTATGGGGGGTGTTGGTGAAATTAATATTTAATTGCACTTTACATAAGTTTACTTAGGTAATTATTTAATTCCTAGGTTAATTAGTTGTCATCCTTATCTTGTTGAGCTATCTTGTTGCTCAAGATAAGATTAGGGTTATGCATCTTTTCTTTTATAAAGAAAATCATTATTTTGGAATTAATGAATTCTCGAATAATATTATGTTGCACATCCTTTTGCAACCTCTCTGCTTTTTCTATTTTTCTCTTTTGTGGAAGGATATTCTGGTTTGCAAATATGATCTTGGTTTTTAACAATAATGCGAGGCAACCTGAAGAACAAGTTTCGTGCAGTGAGCAACAACTAGAAATGAAGACACTAGATGTAGGTTGCTATGGACGATTGCTCGCAAATTTTCTTCTAATGGTTGTTTTTATGTTCTTTTCACAAAATCATCCATATCAAGGTGACCAATCTATGTGTCCTTGATTTCATCAATCTTTGAGGTCACAACGGTAGGCAAATAAATGCCTTGGTACTTGTTCTTCATTTTCTTTTTCTTAGAAGTCAAGGGAGATTCTTCTGTTGTCATCTAAGAGTACCAAAGACCAATGAAAATTCACCTTCGGAGATCACTTGATGAGAGCTTGAAAGAAACTGCAAGAAAACATGGATTATGAGATGTTAGGAGCATATGCGTTATAAGAGTGATTAGAATGCATGAAGCTGGGCAAGCATCTTAGAATGAGAAAATGTGAGCTATGAAGCACGAAAAATGAAGCAATAGTGGTGGAATGAGGTTCAGAAAGCAAATGGAATGATTTTTCGAGCGTTTAGTGGAAAACTATTTTTTGTGCAAGGGCGCTAAAAAATTAGCACCCTTACATCTTGGAAGTTCTTCCTTTGATGCACAAGTGCTGAAAATCAACGCTCTGACATGTTTGTTGGAACTTGGAAGGAATTGATGCATGAGCGCTAAAAATCAACGCTATGGCATCTGGTGGGAAGTTCAATTTCATGTTGGAGCACTAAAAAGCGCTGCTTCTTTGTGCTTTAGCATAATGTTGAGTCAAGTGCAAAAGCGAGCATTTTCACCGCTTGTACACATGAAGTTTGGGAAAGATCAAAATTTTGTAGGAGCGGTGATTTTCACCGCTCCTACATATGGAGTTTATTTTAGACATGTGTTGGAGCGGTAAAAATTCGCGCTTCAACACTTCAAAAGATAGCAGAGAAAATAAATGTAATAGCGGTTATTTTCACCGCTTGTACACATGACAGGAAGAACAACCCTATGTAGAGGTGGCAAAAACTTACACCATTGCAAATGAAAGTGTTTTAGTGATAATGAATACCACACACATAGGGCATTTAGGGAAATAAAAAAAATGACATTGAAGGTCGATGCCATAACATGAACAAGAGATGACCAAAAAACAAAACATCCAAAAAGAGACAACTAGGGCAACATAAAAACCTAGAATGAAACAAAAATGAGAGAAAATTTATAGAGAAAGAAAACTCAAAGAAATGATAGTAAAAACTGTTGGTATGTGGCGACTGATCATGCTATACTGTATAGCCCATGGTATACTGTACACCCCGACACGTATCCTTGCTGGGGTCCGGGCCTCGGGCGGGGGCGGTAGCCCCCGAGAAAATTTTTTCTCCTACTTTTTCGCGTCATCACCGAAAAAGGGAAAAATCAACAAAAAAAGAAAAATCCGATTTTGTAGAACCCAAAATCTGGAAGCTTCTAATCTTGTTAAAAAGGGGTTAGTATGGGTATTACAGGATAATGAAAAATGCGATTATTCGCAAGATTGTAATAAGTTTTACACTGGATAATAAAAGTATTGGATGGTTGCGGTTTGGTGGATGTAGCCCACATTGGGTGAACCACGTTAAATTTTGTGTGTGTTTTAGTTTCTCTGTTTATTAATTAAATCTGCATTTAATTGTTAGATATTTGCGTTTCTAACCCTAACAAGTGGTATCAGAGCGGGTTGTGTTTTGATTATCATTTGTAGGAAAGGTCTCACGGCTGAGTTGGAGTCTCACGGTTGAGTGGGAGCAATGGCAGACGAGGGTAAGAAGGTTGAGAAGTTTAATGGGTAGAACTATCAGTTATGGAAGATGCAAATGGAGGACTATCTCTATCAGAAGGATTTATGGCGGCCATTGGAAGGGAAAACCAAGAAACCGCAACAATGTCTGATGAGGATTGGGAGATCTTGGATAGGAAGGCTCTTGGAAATATTCGTTTATGCCTGGCACAATCGGTGGCATTCAATATTACAAAAGAAAAGACAACTCAAGAGTAGATGGAAACCCTGACGAAGTTATATGAAAAGCCTTCCGCTTCGAATAAGGTATTTCTTATGAAGCGTTTATTTAATATGAAAATGGTAGAAGGTGGGTCAGTTACTGATCATTTAAATGAGTTTAATACAGTCACCAGTCAATTAACTTCCCGTAAAAGTAAACTTTGATGAAGAAGTTAGGGCTCTTTGATTACGTGTTCTTTACTCGAATAGCTTGGTAATGGTAAGTTAGCAATTCTGTTCTGGTTTGAATACATTGAAATTTAATGATGTTATTGGTGTTATTTTGAGCAAGGAAATTGTAGGAAAAGCTCGTGGAACATCCACATCAGCGTTGTTTTGAATGCAGTGCGGGGTAGAACAAAGGAGAGAGAAACAATTCGAAATCATAGTCACGAGGAAAATCAAAGGATAAAGGTCCCAATCTAGAGACAAGAGGGATTCTTTGATACTGTGGTAGCGGGTCATCGAGAAAGATTGTTGGTCTCAGAAAAATAAAGAAGGAGATAGAAAAGGAAGGAAGTAAAGAGGAAAATGTGGTAAGTAATAAATCTGATGAGGATGCTTTGATTCTTTCCCTTGATAATGCTGATGATTCTTGGGTGTTAGATTCAGGGGCTTCATTTCATGCTACCCCCCATAGAAGTTATTTTCTTGATTATGTCCAAGGGGATTTTGGGCTGGTTTATTTGGGAGATAACGAACCCTGTCAGATTGTTGGAAAGGAAAGAATCAAGATTAAGTTGTAGAATGGGAATCATTGGCTACTACATGAGGTAAGGCACATTCCAAAGTTAAGCAAAATTTAATTTCAGCAGGGCAACTAGATGATGAAGGTTGTGTTGTTACATTTAGTGATAAAATTGGAAGGTCACAAAGGGTGCCTTAGTGGTAGCAAAAGGTGTGAAAGGTAGGCACCTTATATCTTTGTACAGGTCATACTGTTCCTTCTACTTTAATTGTTACGGAAAAAGATCAATGTTTAGGAACAGTTGCTGCAGTTCAGCAGGTAGAAGATCATACAGTTGCTGTGGACTCTGAATTAGCACTATGGCATAATAGACTTGGGCATATGAGTGCAAAAGGTATGAAAGTACTTCATTCAAATAATGTTTTACCAGGTCTAAAATGTGTTAATATGGATTTATGTGAAAGTTGTGTATGGAAAACAAAAGAGAGTTTTTTCAAGGATGGGAAGCAAAAGTACAAAGTGATGAGAAATCGGTTGTGCAGCCGTGATGTATAAATCAACTTAGGTATCTTCTCTTGTATCAGACATGTTACATCTATTGATGATGCAACTAGGGAAAGGTATGGATTTATTCTTTTGCAGAAATCACGTATTTGAAACTTTTAAAAAATGGAGAAGCTTGGTTGAGAATGAGACGAGTAAAAAGATAAAATGTCTCAGATCTGATAATGGTGGTGAGTATTGCAGCAAAGAGTTTGAAGATTATTGTTCCTCTAATGGTATTCATAGGCATAAAATGGTTCCAAGGACTCCACAGGAAAATGGAGTGGCTGAGCGCATGAATAGAACAATAATGGAGCGCAAGTAACGTAACTATGATCGCATACCGGGCTACCTTTAAAAAATGTGGTAGAGACCAAACACCGGCCAAGCTTATTTAAATTAATAGAGGCCCTCTAATCCTTTGGGTTGTGGTATTCCAGAGGAAGCATGGAAAGTAAGAAGGTGAGTTATTCTTTTCTCAAACCTTCGACAGAAGCATTTGCACATGTAGATTCTGAAAATAGAACCAAGCTTGATGCAAAATCAAAGAAATGTGTATTTGTTGGATATGGCATTGATGAATTTGGTTATAGGATTTGGGATTTTGAAAATCAGAAAATTGTGAGAAGTAGGGATGTCATATTCAATGAGAAAGTGTTGTACAAAGATCTGTTGCTGTAGCATGAGAAGAAAGAAAATGATTATGTCATGCTGGATGATATTCCAAACAATGATGTTTCAGTGGTTCCTCATGCTGGGCAACAACAACAACAACAAATACCACAAACTCCTATTAGATGATCTTCAAGGATAAGTAAACCTCCAAAAAGATTCTCTCCCTCTTTGTATACTATTTTGTTAACTGATGCTAGTGAACCAGAATATTATGATGAAGCTATGCAGGTGGATACCAAGGTTCAGTGGGAGCATGGAATGGAAGAAGAAATGGACTCTTTGCTAAAAAACCAGAGTTGGGAATTATGCAAGTTACCTGCAGGTAAAAAGATTTACCAAACAAAATGGGTTTATAGGTCAAAGAGGAGGATGGAGGTAAGAAAATATTTAAAGCCGATTAGTTGTAAAGGGATTTGTACAGAAAAAGGGTATCGATTTTGATGATATTTTTTCTCCAGTTGTTAAAATGACTTCTATTCGTATTTTTTTAAGTATTGTGGCTGCTGAAGATTTGCATTTAGAACAACTTGATGTTAAAACAATCTTTTTCCATGGTGATTTGGAAGAGGAAATATACATGGAACAACCACAAGGATTTGAGGTCAAAGGTCAGGAGAAATTGGTGTGCAGATTGAAGAAAATTTATATGGCTTGAAGCAAAAGCACCTCAGCAATGACACTTGAAATTTGATAGTTTTATGGCTGAGCAAGGCTACAACAGGTGTAATTCTGACTATTGTGTTTATTTTAACAGGTTGGATAATGATAGCTACATTATTTTATGTTTATATGTTGATGACATGCTTGTAGCTGGGTCTAACATGGATCACATAAGTGAGCTAAAAAAATAGTTAGCAAAATATTTTGCTATGAAGGATTTGGGGGCAGCAAAACAAATCCTTGGTATGAAAATTGTGAGATAGGACGCTACAAAATTGTTTTTATTTTAGGCCAATTATGCTGACAAGGTGTTGCGTAGATTTCATATGGAGAATGCAAAAAGTCACAAGACACCTTTGCCTAGTCATGTTAAATTGACTAAGGATATGTGTCCCAAGACACAAGAGGAGGAAGAAAAAATGTCCAAGGTACCATATGCTTCAACTGTAGGAAGTTTAATGTATGCCATGGTATGCACGAGACCGGATATTGCACATGCCGTAGGAGTTGTTAGCAGGTATTTGAGTCATCCCGGAGTTGAGCATTGGAATGTAGTAAAATGGATTCTCAGGTACTTGAGAGGTACATCCAATAGATGTTTATGTTTTGGGGGCTCTAATACTAATTTAAAAGGCTATGTTGACTCAGATTTTCTAGGGGATATAGATACCAGGCGGAGTACCACAGGTTATGTATTTACAGTTGGTGGGACAACAATGATTTAGATTTCTCGATTGCAAAAGGTGGTTGCTTTATCCACCACAGAGGCAGAGTATGTTGCTGCAATAGAGGTGGCAAAGGAGATGATATGGCTGTAACTCTTCATGGATGAGTTGGGAAAACAACAGACTAAAAATTACTTGTTTACAGACAGCCAGAGTGCTATACATCTTGCAAAGAATTCTGCCTTGCATTCTAAAACAAAACACATACATTTGAGATATCATTTCATTCGGTTAGTGTTGGAGGATGGACAGGTCAAGGTGGACAAGATACATACAAATGTCAATCCAACGGATATGTTTACGAAGGTGGTGACAAGGGAGAAGCTGAGCTCCTCTTCAACTTTAGTTGGCCTTCAAGGTTGAATTCAAGTATAACAGAGCAGCAGGGTCCAAGGTACTTATTTCCAGTGGGAGCTGTAATTGCAACAGTGTCATCTAGGATCAGTCTCCAAGTGGGAGATTGTGTTGGTGTGGAGCCTGATCAGTCTCCAAGTAGGAGATTGTTGGTATGTGGCGACTGATCATGCTATACTGTATAGCCCATGGTATACTGTACACCTCAGCATGTATCCTTGCCGGGGTCTAAGGTTAACGGCCTCTGGGCTAGTTCTGGGCTGCAGCCCTCGAGAAAAAATTTCTCCTACTTTTCTCGCCATCACCAAAAAGGGGAAAAAATCAACAAAAGAAAATTCATTTTGTGAACCCAAAACCGGAAGCTTCTAAGCTTGCTAAAAGGGGTTCAGATGGGTATTATATGATGATGAAAAACGCCATTATTCGCAAGATTGTAAATAAGTTTTGTAATCGGATAATAAAAGTATTGGATGGCTACGGTTTGGTGGATGTAGCCCTGATTGGGTGAACCACGTTAAATTCTCTGTGTTATGATTTATTCTATGTGTGTTTTAGTTTCTCTGTTTATTAATTAAATCTGCATTTAATTGTTAGATATCTGCCTTTCTAACCCTAACAAAAACTATCACCAAGATACTAAAACCTAAAAGAAAATAAGAAGAAATAAAAAAATTACCTGTAAAAATAATGAAGGAATTTCAAACCCTGGCTCGATGAAGAAACAAGACGGTGCATGAAATTCGAGGAAAATCCAAGCTTCTAGGACAATCCTCAAATTCAAAGGTATTTGCTAAATGTAGAAGAGATTGAATTCAAAACAAGACACAAAGAAATGAAGGTGAAAAAGGACTTAAAAGTGATTAAAAAGACTTTAAAGTGATTAAAAAGACTTTAAAACTGTGTCATTAATAAACCACAAGTTGCATTAATAACTACTCGTGCGGAGGGGGGAAAATGTAGGAGTGGTGATTTTCACAGCTCCACCATTTTCAAAATTGTCAAAGATGTAAAAGTGACAAAAAACCCCGCTTCAACATAATGAAGACTTGACAGAAAGATCACATGTCAAAGCGCTAAAAATCGGCGCTTTGACATCTAATATGGAGTGAGTGAAAAGTGTAGGAGCGCTGAAAAACAATGCTCCAACATGAGCAATTTTTTTCCTAACTTCTAAAGGATAAAAATTAACAAAACCTTCATTTTGAAGATTTTTGAGAAATGACTAATGATGAGCGCTTGAACGGACAATTCGAGGCTCAGGACTATGCATTAAGGCCAATCAAAAATTTCCTTGTTTTACGTGCTTAAAGTACACAAACCTACGAAATGGACAAGTTTCATAAGGGGTTATCCTGTGAATCGAGCACAGCTGGATTCTAGGATAACAAAATATCTTAGATCTAATCCACAATATGCAGAACAAACAGTCGAAGCTTGATCCACTTTTTCTTTCTTTGTCTTTCGTCTTTATGTTTGTGACATTGCATGTTTGTGTATCTTGTTTTGTTGCATATTATACACCTTGTGCATGTCCTTTTGTGCTTATGTTAGTTTGACGTAGGGTCTTTGATACTGGGGGCTTGGTTACCTCCTTGATCTTTTTTATCCTAGACCATCCGCATTGGTACGATTGGACCCAGGTCTTGAATGTCTACTTTAGTGCGAGTTTGAAGCAAGTTCATCCTCTCACTAAAGTGAGGGCTAAATGTAGTGTCGAAAAATGTTGTCGTGCACATTTTCACACTTAATTTGGGAATAATTAATGATAAATTGGACTTAATGTCGCCTTGACCTAGTGTTGTGATGTGTTTTACACATCCACATTAGGTCTAGGGCCCATTTAAGCTAAATAAGCCTAACTCTATAATTTAATGTTGTAAAGTGTAGTTATTCACACCTTCACATTAAATTTAGGAGGCTTGTAAACTAAGGTGGACCTAATCTAATGTTGTAATGTGTTTTACACATTCACATGGGATTTAGGGCCCTTCTAAGCTAAATAGACCCAATTTTTCCTTAACTTAGTGTTGCAAAGTGTATTTATTTACACTTTCACATTGGATTTTGGGCCCTCTTGCATTTATGACCTTTATATCATCATTAATAGGCCCCTATGACCCTATATTATGTATCCCAAGGCATATTTTAACCAAAAACCCAACAATATCAACATATAAACTTAATTTACACACTCACCGACACTTTAGCAATCAAAATAGGCCATGTGGGACCCATTCAACACTTTGGGTGAATGAGTCCCATCCAGGTGGGACCCATTTGCCTAGCTTGGCGAATGAGTCCCATTTGGCCTATTTTCAAGGTTTTGAGCAAGAAAATTTGAGTTTTAAGTTCAAATTTTATGTATGTCAACCTTTGGGATCTAATAGATGGGATATTAGGTGGATTTCCTATATAAATGAGGTCTCAAATCATTATTTCATCAAGAATTCATGATATCAAGCCAAGCACTCAAGAGTTAAGCATTCCGAGACTTCATAAGAGCATCAAGAGAGCATTCAAGGTCATTTATAAGGAATTCAAGAGCAAAATTCTTCATCAATTGTTGCAGCAATTCAAGATCCATCATCATGTCAAGCATATCAAGCATCAAGCATGTTATTGAGCTAGTGTTGTGATGTAGCATTAAAGATCCAAGATCAAGCATTGTTCTACACCTATTGTCAAGATCAGGATCTACATCCTTCATGGCCATTTCATGTTGAGTTGCAAATTTACAAGACATCATTCAAGGTATCATTGTTCATGCTTCATATGCTATGTTTCATGTTTCATGTCCTTGTTACATTGTTTCATCATTTGGTTTAATTACCTAAAAGGGGTTTGACCAAGGCAAACCCTTATTCACTAACAATCAACAAGTTTTTCTCCTCTTTACATGTGTGATTGCAGATCTAGGTGTCTTGGAGCTTGAAAGATCATAAAAAAGATTAGGTTACAAGCTTGGAGAAAGTTGGTGTAGTTGTCCTCTCATTTGCAAGGATGTAATCTTCAC
>VDFB02000009.1:6363559-6378706 GCA_007258455.2 Sequoia sempervirens | reverse complement strand
ACCATTTGAAGAACTTGATCCATCTCTGGAAGAGGATAGTTGTCTTTCAATGATAGCTGATTTAGATTTCAAAAATCTACACAAATGCGAATCTCACCATTCTTTTTACGAATAGGAACAATATTAGCTATCCATGTTGAATGATGGAAAGGAAATATAATTCAAACATTCAACATCTTTTGAATTTCCACAAGGATCATTCCAAAAATCTTTGGATTATATTGCCTTTGCTTTTGCTTGTATGTCAACACTCTAACTTTAAGTGGAATTTCATGTTGCACTTCCTTTGGTCATAAAGACTTTAGATCTTCATATGAATATGCCAAGACATCCATATATTCTCGTAACAATTCAAAAAATTGCTTCCTTTCTTTAGTTGTGCAACACTTACCAATATTTACCATCTTAGGATCTACTTTAGTTCCTAAGTTAAACTGCTCAATCTCTTTAGATGAGTCACAATTTGAGAGTTGCTTCTTAACATAGTGATCATGCTTGTCAAAAAGTCTCTCAAGGGATACCAACCCCTTGGGAATTTTATTTCCTTTGAGCTGTAGGAATTCTTTGCTTGTAACTGGATCAAACTCATAAATAGATTCTTGGGGTGGAGAATCACTTCCTTCAAAGTATAACTCATCAAAAAATTTAGCCTTTTCCAAAAAAGCAACAATTTGATGATCATCATTAAAAAATTTCCAATTTTTTGAGTTGTCAGGAACACTCGGCCGAAAGACCAACTCAATGGTATAGGTAGAACTGTATAAATCCTTGTGTGGTATCAGGAGCATGGCTAAGACTACTAGAGAATCAACGTTGTCATTGTATTCTCTTGGAACTACAGAAATATTGAAGACATCGAATTCCTCAATGCAATCCCAAACAAGATTACAGTAATGCCTTAGTCTATCATTCTTTGTTTGATACAAATTCCTTACCTGGAAGACCACCAATTCAACATCACATTGAGCATGAAGATTCTTAATACCTTTCTTACTTGCAACTTGCATTCCTAATAAAAAAGCTTCATATTCAACTGTATTATTAGTATTATCAAATTACAATTTAAAAGAGAAAGGAATTTTTTTTCCTTTTGGTGATACAAAGACAATTTTGGCTCCTAAACCAGTAGAAGAACAACTGCCATCAAACTCAATTACCCAAACATCATTTGAATCACCAAGACTGATAGTATCAAAATATGTTGCTTCATCATCTAATGAAGCTTCATAATCTGAAATAGAGAAATCATTTGATGATGATTCATTTCTTGATGGGGAAGAACTGACACTTTATAACTCATGTTTTGTATTCCTTGTTGAAGATTCAACATCTTCTTATGTTTTCAAATAATATGTTCCAACACCCGAAGACAAATAAAATGTGAGCTCTCGGATCATCAAACTTTGTCATCGAGAATTTTGACTCCCTTTTAGGAACCAACTTTTGCATTACACCCTTTACAAGAAACTAGCATCTGACATATCCATGTTCAACTCACCTCCAACATCTTTACAAAAAATACGTCCAAGGAGAATTCCATAAAATGCTACATGTCTGCTACTAGAATTGTCATCACGATCTTCTTTTCAGGATGCACAACAAATGCAAACTATGCATCCTTGATTTGTCCAATCAAAGGTAATTGCTTGTTCTCCATGGAGAAACAATGACTCAAAGTTTTTGTTAGATTCAAACCCAAGGTAGTAGCTACTTTGGTTGGCATCACATTTTCTGATGCACTAGAATCTATGACACAATTACTTAACTTAAAACCATTAACAAGTAAGAAAATAAAGGATCAATATGCCCAAAAGTAGTTGGAGGAACAAAAACTAGGTTATTCTGTAGGGTCTTAGAATTTAGGGCAGTAGGAATATCTGAAGAGATTTCTTTAGATGGATTAGTTCCTTTATCCTTCACAAACTTAACAAGCCTTTCAAATTGCTCAGGATTGGCTTTCAAGTATTCAGCTTTAGAAATCTAGATTTTTGTCTTCTTTGCATGATCAATGATGTATAAAGTTTGGAAGGAACTTTGCAAAGAAGACATAAAAACTTCATTTATGGGATTAACAAAGGGAACACTAGTCTTAGGAACCTAGATACTAGCTTTTGGAACAACAAGAACTACGAGAGAAGGACGAGGAGTACTTACTTGATTATTTGTTGTGTCTTTTGGTTGCCAAGGCAAATGAGATCCTCTTTTTGCAATGGTAACCAATGACTTATCCTTCGCTTGTGGAGCAACAACTTGAGATTGATCAAGCTGATTTTGTTGTGACCGCATAAAGATAGCATATGTATCTGTCACCAAGTCTTCATCATCATATTCATTTACCATTTGCAAATAGCCAATTTTGGAGTCACCAGCTGATTCTATTTCTCAATCTTGAAAAAGATCAACATTTTCTTTCGTGGAATAATCTGGCTATGCATATTCATCTTGTTCAACTTCATAATATCCCACTGTAGTGTTAGTAGGTGAAGCTTCCAAAGCAAGCCCTCCTTGTGGTGTAGGAAGACAATTCTGATTTCTATTTCCAGAATAATTGGGGAAAGTCCTTCTTGGAACATCCTTATAAGTATTATTATTAGAAACTTGCTTCTTCAAAGCCAAAATTTCATTTGCCAACCTTTGAACCATAGGATCAACAAAATTAGAGTTAGCATTGGAGGTTGAAGATCCTGACGCTTGCACCTTTCTATTTGTATTCATTCTTATTTCACCAGCAAGAATCATGTCATCCTCAAGACTTGTAGCTAACTGCTAAGCTTCTTCAACATTAGTAAGAGCTGCCCTACGTAAAATAAAACTTACTTTGGGAAGCTGCATATTGATGAAGAAACACTTTAAATTATGATATGTTGGTCTTGCCACCGTAGGAATCCTTATCACCAGCTTATTAAACTTGGCCATGAACTCAGGCATGGGTTCATGGGCCTCTTTTCGCATGGTTGTAAGTTGCGCCAACAAGGTGTGTGCATCTTTAGCAGGTTTGAAACTTTCTTCAAACTTGATGCGAAGAGTATTCCAACTAGTAACTACAGTAGTTAGAAGAGTATAAAACCATTTTTCAACTACTCCTTGTAAAGTTTCAACGAACAACCTCACAACATCTTCATGCTCAATGCTAAGAACACTAGAAACAATGTAAAAGACAATAATATGCTCATTAGGGTGTTGCTTGTTGTCACCTTGGAACTTCGAGACATGCTTCCATGAGACATGAGGAAGTTCATGTAAAGGGCCTACCAACCTGAGAGGACCAAAAGCATTTCCCCAAGGTCCTGGAGGTGGCGCAACCATGATATTTTGTATGATAGGTACTTGAGTTGGAACTCTATGAAAAATAGAGGATTCACTCAAAAGAGGAGATCTTAGTCTTCGTGGAGGATAACTTGCAGTTCGCTGTAACAGTGACCTTGCTCATGGAGAAGGAAGGATGTTATGTCACTCCAACAATTTAAAAAAAGGATCCACCACTCTTAAACCTTGTGTATAGCTTCTGTCAGCTAGAATGTAGACTTGAAACAAGGGAGATATTAATAATAACAATACACAAGATCACAATAAGATACTGGAGTGCTTATTCACTTCAATCAAAAGCATGAGGCTTTGATTGTGTGCTTCGTTCCCCAACAAAGTTGCCAGAAAAATGTTGGGTGAAAATTTTGTAATCCCTTTTAACAGATTACAAAACCTTAATTTCAACAACAGTTATGTGAGATAGAATCTCTCCTCTTGGAAAGGGGAGGCACCCTTCTTACTGCTTATTGAAACTAAGGAAAACTAATGAAATATTCACAATAATATACACTACAATAATGATATGGGGGTGTGTCACATTCATGATTCTCTCTTTTTTCAGAGAATATGTTTTACAATGTTTCACAATTTTAACTTTTGGATGCAATACAACTTTAAATTAAAACTAAGTAGTAATTCCAATATTCCTATCTTGTCAAAGCAAAGCCTAGGAATACCAACATGATAAAGATAAGTAACAAATAAGAAAAGCTCACGGAGGCACAAAGTTGTTTCGTAGTTTCCGATAATGAATCCTTCAAGATAGTAACCAACATTGTAAAAGAAGCAAAAAGTATTCTATATACTTCACAATAAATCCCACGAGCAACATGAATAAATATAAGCACAAAGTCTTATAGAGAATGCACCAATAATATCAACAATATGCTAATTTCAAGCAATGAGTGTAACTCAAAGTCTACACGGATTTACTTAGAAGCCCTCCAATCTCAATTACTAAGCACTGTCAATCTCAATCAAATCACAAGATAATCGTTCCCAACACAAAGTTTGGTGTGCAACTTCATTTCTTTATTGATAAAAAATAGATTCACAAAAATGAACTCAAAGTTTCAATATTTGCTTCACAATTGGGCAACACTTCGTTGCATAAGATAAAAGGTCCATAATACAATAGAATTCTCTCTTATTTATAGATGGGAGAGGAGAGCTAATCTAGGAAAAACCCTAACCAACTAGTTGACTTATTCAAAAATGTTGTCCATAAATGTAGGAGAACATATTTGTTTTACATGTAATTATATTTTTCAAAATGACATGTAAAATGTCGAAGCCTATCTCCATAAAGCATGGAAAAAAGCATATGAACTATCTAACTCTGGAGATATAAGAAGTTTTTCATGGTTCCTTGCTCTTGGCTTGGAAGTCTTCATATTTCTTCTTAATCTCTTGCATGACTGCCGCATCTGGACCAACTGTATAGTCAATAATTGTATGAACCCTTGTGATTGAATTTCTTGCAAATAAGAAAATATTTTTGCATCTATCTAGATGCATCTTGTGGTTATCTAGAGAAAGTCATACATCACACAAGGTGTGCATTGAAGTCTTTGAAAAGGCTTCATCTTCCACCTACTTCATGATAGATTCTTTGAAGATCTGAGCAATCTCACTTACCGGGAGGAAGGTATGATCATCATCAAGGAGTTTGCCTGACAACTCCTCAATTCCATTCACCATAAAAATACAATGTCCTTCGACATATTCTTGCACTTGTTGTATGTCCTCGATGAGAGACTTGATAACTTGTATGCAGTTTTTAAGAGACTCCTTTACTTCCACATACTTATCTTTGTCAGGAATTACCCCGACTTCCACTAATTTTCTCAACTTAGTGTCCTTCATTTGCAACCAAAATGTGAGAATTTGTTCCATCTCTTTTTGCTCTAAGGAAAGTGTGCTTTCTACCTTTTCCAATTCCAATTTAATTTTGAATACTTGAGCAGTCTTTTCATCAGTAACAACTATGAGTTGTGAACCCTGCTCTATTATCTCATCAACAAATTCATACAACACTTTACCCTTGGAGTAAAAATTCTCCACTTTTTGCAATGTTGGTTCTTCAACATTTACCATGGCCATAGGTTGCACATTGTTTGAGGTACCTCTGATCTTTCTCAAAACCGATGCATACCGTTCAACCTTCTCCTTGTACATATCTCTAGCTTGTTCCATTTTATCAAGTCTACCTGATAATGCATTTAGGGTCACTTGGGCATCTTCTTTGGCACTTGCATTAGTTACCTTCCCAAGTTGGACCCTAGTTACAGTGTAAACTTCCACATTCACATCAACTTGATCATGTGGAGGTACTCCAATATCCACATACTCGTGACCTGACTTATCTACATGAAGTATTGAATGAATCTTTGCCTTATTTTTCCCCTTGGCTTTTGGAAGAACTATCTCTCCAAGATCTAGCTCATTTGGGGAAACCATCTGTTTCTTGCACTTAAATACTTGTGAGACTAGCCAAGGGGGAAGAAATGAAGTATTTCCTTCTTGACTTACCGTTAATTCCTGTGTAACAGCCACCTCTGTAGGGATGTGTGTTATAGTAACAATTGGAGTAGTATCGGTCATGATTGTGCTAGTAGATTGCAAACCAAGAGGATCCCGCAATGACTCCTTCATAAACCTATCAAACTCGACTAGGGAGGAAATATCATATGATGGAGAAGATAGACTCGAGATGGATGATGGAGAACTTGAGGAAACATCAACAGTTTGCAAAATGGAACCCATAGGAGGGGTGGAAAGGATTGATGATGCTGAAGGAGGAATGGTAACCTTTATTGCATGTAGATTTGCTGTAGGAGGAGGTGGAGTGGGAAGAGGAGGTGGAGGATTAGTAGGATTTGGAGGAGTGTGAGGAACATTTGTAGTAATAGGCGATAATGTATGGGAGGGATTATCAACAATGTTCTCATGGGGAGATAGTTGTATTTCATCATTATGCCTTTCTTCTTCCTCGTTACCTTCTTCCTCTCCTTCATCTTCTTCAGACTGTTCATCTTTTGCAGACTCTTCTGATTCCTCTCTTTCATTCCCTCCTTCTTTTGATGATTATTCCTTAGATACAAGCTCTTGTTCTTCTGCAGATGGCTGTTTTGATTTAGTAGCCTACTCTTCTTTAGTTTTCCGTGCAATACTTTTACTAGAAGTGAATTTGATCTTAGGCCCCTTTGTGAAGAAGAGGGAGCAACAACATATTTGTGTTTAGTGCGGAGTTCTTGCTATCAGCTGGTTTCACCTCCCGAAACTTCTCCCTTAGACTCTATTCTGAAAGATTTCAATTGAAAGCCATGCCTCTGCAACCATTCACTTGTGTTATGCAGAATAGGAGCAAGTATTTCCCTAATGGAAACACTCTCTTTCTTGGACCACTGTACAAGAGGTAAAGGCTTACTGGAAATTTCTTCTTCTTCATATGTAGAATTTATGATATCGTCAGGATCTTTAAAATCCGCTGGAATATCAGCCATGCCAAGGTCCCTGATCTATTCCATACTTAACCTACAAAAATCCATTCTTCGAATGTCCTCCTCATCTCTACAGTCTACCCGTATATCCTCAAAATGTTAGACATGATGATGATACTTCTTAAGTTTTCTATTCACATTTCTGTAATCAAAATCAGATCTATACCTGTATGATCTTATGGTCATAATCTACATTTCTGTAACTACTAATTTTTCCTTTTGCACACTTTGAATAGTATACCTTCCAATAGTAATTGGAAACTTAAAGCATGTCTTATGAATTTTATGGCATTCTTTATGGACTGTGATTATTTGTTTGCACAACTCCATTAATATCCACTTGTTGGAAGGATATCTAGGTAACATGTATGGGCATCTAGTGTAACAACCTACTCTCAAATATGTGAAAGCAGGAAACTATAAGAAGATACATCCAAACTTACTAGCAACCTTGAAAGCTTCATCTGACACCCTTTTCTTCTCAAGAGTTGGATCAAAAGTGAAAAGTAGAGGTGGAAAGAAGGCATCAATAACTCTCCTAAAATGCTTGATACTATTTCTCAAGGTGATCTAGGAGTAGAAATAATATACTAGCACAAAACTTTTGTTTCCTTTAGTTGACAATCCTGGAAATTGTCTTATAATAGTAGTAACGTATACTAGGTAAGAAGTCATGTAAAACTTTAAGGTGGTTTGTACATTGATGAGCTACTCATGAACCTCATCGCTTATTTGCATTCCCTAGTCTATGTGTGCTCTTCTCCTTTTGATGATTCAGATATACTCGTATATCCAATCTTGGAAATGGAATGAAACGGGTAAACCTTTCACCCTACTCAGAAGAATGATCATATCTCGAACATCTTCCTTGAAATCACTTCATGGAAGACCCTTGGGCTATCTAGAGATAGTGGGCCTCAGAGTCTTCAACCATTGAGAATTGATCAATTGTTTAGCTTTGTTTGGATCTTTGTCATAAACCTCCTGTGCTTGTTGAATAGAAACATTTGTATATTTTTCCACGTGTAGAACTCAAGAAACTATATCAAAGAACTTTGAATCCAATCTCATCATGATTTTCCCAAAAGAATATCTCACACTCATGTCCTCTCTGATATAATTGTTGGTGTAATTAATAAATAATTGCACTTTACATAAGTTTACTTAGGTAATTATTTAATTCCTAGGTTAATTAGTTGTCATCCTTATCTTGTTGAGCTATCTTGTTGCTCAAGATAAGATTAGGGTTATGCATATTTGCTTTTATAAAGCAAATCATTATCTTGTAATTAATGAATTCTCGAATAATATTATGTTGCACATCCTTTTGCAACCTCTCTGCTTTTTCTGTTTTTCTCTTTTGTGGAAGGATATTCTAGTTTGCAAATCTAATCTTGGTTTCTAACATGGTATTAGAGCCTTGATTTGCAGCCCCTTCTCAAATTTTTGGAGAAAATCATTGCAAGGTTCGTTCGGGATTCCTCGAGGGTATCATGCCTTGAGAGTTCATTTATGAGGCATTTTGGATCAGATCGGGCTTCACCATTGGATTCAGAGTGCTGGAAAAAGTCAGGATTGGCTTTTTTTTTCCAGATTTTGGTCATCGTTTGCCAGATCTATGAGGGTTTCAAGCTGGGAGATTTTTTGCAAGATCTAGGGGTAGTCGAATTTTTGGAGCAGTTTGGGTACAAACGAAGGTCACCATTGCATTCGCAGTGGCCAAAAACCCTAAGAACGCCCTTCGTTTCGTCGATTTCTGAGCAGTTGGTTTGGGAGGCAATTTTTTTTTGCCTGGGGGGCCGTACGGCCTCCCCAACACATGTTACGAGGCATGATTTAAAAAAAAATTTGAAAAAAAACCAATTTTGAAAACTGTGCCGGCGCTCACAGTATAAAAGGACGCGCCGCCCGGCGACCACCGCCGCTCACCTCCTCCGCCGGCGCTCAGCTCGAACTCAGCCCCCACGGCCATATGGAGATCCGACAGCTGCGATCCAGCCCCCAGCCAGGGTTTATGGTGGACCAAGGGCCTGCGCCCAACCCTTGAAAAACTGCAGAATATTCCGGCCAGTGCTTAAGGAATATTTTGACAACCTGTGCTAATCCGGCGGCCGCAAAATTTTTTTCGGCAAGGGAGGGCATTTTTTTTCCCCGATGGCCAGATGGCCATCAAATTTTTTTCCGTGAAGTGCTGATGTTAGCATGATGTCACCCGGTTGTACGACCCTCTTTGCCCCTCCTAGCCCTGATTTTTCCTAAAGGAGCAATTTTTTTCTTTTGGTCATAACTTGGGCATACGGTATCAAAATTGGGAAAACAAGATATCGTCGGAAAGCTGGTTCCGAGCACTTTCTAGTGGTGCTATTTATTTTTTAGTATTTTTCTGTTTACCTACATTTATTTCTGTTTGAAGTTAGATGTTCTTTTTGGGCTTCCGAGCTCATAACTTTTTGCCACGATCTCTGATTTTCGTATTCTTTGCGGCGCTGGAAAGGTATTGAGGAGTTATATTTTGTTGTCCATGCACTTTTTTATGTATCTGTCCCAAGTTTATCATTATTCTAGATTTGTCCTGATGGGTGTTTTGGAGATTACTTGGATGTTTTGGCAGTTGGAAAGGTGCAACCTGAATATTTGCACTTCATTTCAGTACCACATCATATTATTTTAGGTTTATGCATGCATTAGTATTCTATCCTTTTACAATCATTGGGTTATTGTAATAAATGAACTGAGATAAAGTTCCATCAGGGGGGTTTCTTGCATAATAATCTGATTAGAGTGTGCATGCACTTTGATCTCCATATCCATTTTGATTTGTTGGCAGCTCGTATGGGTTATTTGGTTTCCTAGTTTCTTTGGGCCACATTTTTGCTATAGCTTGACACATATCAGATTCATCGGTTCACACTTCAGTTGAGATATTATGTTTCTTGATCCTCATTGGTTTAGATTCTTCTCAGTTTGAGGGCCATGTTTTCATGGTTAATGTTCCAGAGTCTTTTTTGGTACTCCTTCCCATGGAAGAGTTTTAGTCACAATTTGGAATTGGCATCGAGATACATGGTTTCCAGATTCTGTCATCATCTCATCTACTGTTGCTTCACAGATTCTAAGGTTGTTCCAGTTTGTGAGTTTTTCAATGTTTCGTGGCATCGGGTCTGCTGTCGCATTATCATGATTTCGGTTTTGGTTTCAGTTGTAGACATAAGTATCTTTCCTTACTTGTCAGATTATGGTTCCAGTGTTACTCCATAGTGTTCTTCCAGTGCTTCTTTGCAACAGTCATCTCATTGTAGGGGGGTTTTGTCCCACTGGGTTTTCCTTCTCTACCTCATTATTGCATTTGTACTTGGGTACTTGATCAGGCCTTGTTGTCGGGACCCATTCATGCTTTCTTGCATTCATCTTAGTTTTAGGTGCATGCTTTGTTATTCTCCCTAAGTTGCACTTATGGGGGGTGTTGGTGAAATTAATATTTAATTACACTTTACATAAGTTTACTTAGGTAATTATTTAATTCCTAGGTTAATTAGTTGTCATCCTTATCTTGTTGAGCTATCTTGTTGCTCAAGATAAGATTAGGGTTATGCATCTTTGCTTTTATAAAGAAAATCATTATTTTGGAATTAATGAATTCTCGAATAATATTATGTTGCACATCCTTTTGCAACCTCTTTGCTTTTTCTATTTTTCTCTTTTGTGGAAGGATATTCTGGTTTGCAAATATGATCTTGGTTTTTAACAATAATGCGAGGCAACCTGAAGAACAAGTTTCGTGCAGTGAGCAACAACTAGAAATGAAGACACTAGATGTAGGTTGCTATGGACGATTGCTCGCAAATTTTCTTCTAATGGTTGTTTTTCTGTTCTTTTCACAAAATCATCCATATCAAGGTGACCAATCTCTGTGTCCTTGATTTCATCAATCTTTGAGGTCACAACGGTAGGTAAATAAATGCCTTGGTACTTGTACTTCATTTTCTTTTTCTTAGAAGACAAGGGAGATTCTTTTGTTGTCATCTAAGAGTACCAAAGACTAATGAAAATTCACCTTCAGAGATCACTTGATGAGAGATTGAAAGAAATTGCAAGAAAACATGGATTATGAGATGTTAGGAGCATATGCGTTATAAGAGTGATTGGAATGCATGAAGCTGGGCAAGCATCTTAGAATGAGAAAATGTGAGCTATGAAGCATGAAAAATGAAGCAATAGTGGTGGAATGAGGTTCAGAAAGCAAATGGAATGATTTTTTGAGTGTTTAGTGAAAAACTATTTTTTGTGCAAGGGCGCTGAAAAATTAGCGCCCTTACATCTTGGAAGTTCTTCCTTTGATGCACAAGTGCTAAAAATCAACGCTCTGACATGTTTATTGGAACTTGGAAGGAATTGATGCATGAGCGCTAAAAATCAACGCTATGGCATCTGGTGGGAAGTTCAATTTCATGTTGGAGCACTAAAAAGCGCCGCTTCTTTGTGCTTTAGCATAATGTTGAGTCAAGTGCAAAAGCGAGCATTTTCACCGCTTGTACACATGAAGTTTGGGAAAGATCAAAATTTTGTAGGAGCGGTGATTTTCACCGCTCCTACATATGGAGTTTATTTTAGACATGTGTTGGAGCGGTAAAAATTCACGCTTCAACACTTCAAAAGACAGCAGAGAAAATAAATGTAATAGCGGTTATTTTCACCGCTTGTACACATGACAGGAAGAACAACCCTATGTAGAGGTGGCAAAAACTTACACCATTGCAAATGAAAGTGTTTTAGTGATAATGAATACCACACACATAGGGCATTTAGGGAAATAAAAAAAATGACATTGAAGGTCGATGCCATAACATGAACAAGAGATGACCAAAAAACAAAACATCCAAAAAGAGACAACTAGGGCAACATAAAAACCTAGAATGAAACAAAAATGAGAGAAAATTTATAGAGAAAGAAAACTCAAAGAAATGATAGTAAAAACTGTTGGTATGTGGCGACTGATCATGCTATACTGTATAGCCCATGGTATACTGTACACCCCGACACGTATCCTTGCTGGGGTCCGGGCCTCGGGCGGGGGCGGTAGCCCCCGAGAAAATTTTTTCTCCTACTTTTTCGCGTCATCACCGAAAAAGGGAAAAATCAACAAAAAAAGAAAAATCCGATTTTGTAGAACCCAAAATCTGGAAGCTTCTAATCTTGTTAAAAAGGGGTTCATATGGGTATTACAGGATGATGAAAAATGCGATTATTCGCAAGATTGTAATAAGTTTACACTGGATAATAAAAGTATTGGATGGTTGCGGTTTGGTGGATGTAGCCCAGATTGGGTGAACCACGTTAAATTTTGTGTGTGTTTTAGTTTCTCTGTTTATTAATTAAATCTGCATTTAATTGTTAGATATCTGCCTTTCTAACCCTAACAAGTGGTATCAGAGCGGGTTGTGTTTCGATTATCATCTGTAGGAAAGGTCTCATGGTTGAGTGGGAGCAATGGCAGATGAGGGTAAGAAGGTTGAGAAGTTTAATGGGTAGAACTATCAGTTATGGAAGATGCAGATGGAGGACTATCTCTATTAGAAGGATTTATGGCGGCCATTGGAAGGGAAAACCAAGAAATCGCAACAATGTCTGATGAGGATTGGGAGATCTTGGATAGGAAGGCTCTTGGCAATACTCATTTATGCCTGGCACAATCGGTGGCATTCAATATTACAAAAGAAAAGACAACTCAAGAGTAGATGGAAACCCTAACGAAGTTATATGAAAAGCCTTCCGCTTCGAATAAGGTATTTCTTATGAAGCGTTTATTTAATATGAAAATGGTAGAAGGTGGGTCAGTTACTGATCATTTAAATGAGTTTAATACAGTCACCAGTCAATAATTAACTGTAAAAGTAAACTTTGATGAAGAAGTTAGGGCTCTTTTGATTCGTGTTCTTTGACCTAAAGTCGAATAGCTTGGTAATGGTCATAGCAATTCTCGTTTCAGCTTGAATACATTGAAATTTAATGATGTTGTTGGTGTTATTTTGAGCAAGGAAATTCATAGGAAAAGCTCAGGTGTAACATCCACATCAGGAAGTGTTTTGAATGCAGAAAGTAGGGGTAGAAAAAAGGAGAGAGGAAATAAAATCGGGAAGTCATTTAGGAAAATCAAAGGATAAAAAGGTCTCAAATCTAGAGACAAGAGGCCGGCACCGTGGTAAGCCTAAAGTCATCTAAAGAGTACTGTTGGTCTCAAAAATAAAGGTAATAAAAAGGAAGGAAGTAAAGTAGGAAATGTAAAAGCAATAAATCTGATGAGGATGCTTTGATTCTTTCCCTTGATAATGATGATGATTCATGGGTTTTAGATTCAAGGGCTTCATTTCATGCTACGTCCCATAGAATTTATTTTCTTGATTATGTCCAAGGGTATTTTGGGCTGGTTTATTTGGGAGATAACGAACCCTCTTAGATTGTTGGAAAGGGAAGAATCAAGATTAAGTTTCGCATCGGAATCATTGTCACCACGCGGAGGTAAGACAGCCAAAGTTAAGCAGAAATTTAATTTCAGCAGGGCAACTAGATGATGAAGGTTGTGTTGTTACATTTAGTGATAAAAATTGGAAGGTCACAAAGGGTGCCTTAGTGGTAGCAAAAGGTGTGAAGGTAGGCACCTTATATCTTTGTACATGTCATACTGTTCCTTCTACTTTAATTGTTACGGAAAAAGATCAATGTTTAGGAACAGTTGCTGCAGTTCAGCAGGTAGAAGATCATATAGTTACTGTGGACTTTGAATTAGCACTATGGCATAATAGACTTGGGCATATGAGTGCAAAAGGTATGAAATTACTTCGTTCAAATAATATTTTACCAGGTCTAAAATGTGTTAATATGGATTTCTGTGAAATTTGTGTGTATGGAAAACAAAATAGAGTAAGTTTTCTTAAGGATGGGAAGCAAAAGAAAGATAAGAAATTGGAGCTTGTGCATACGGATGTATGGGGACCAACTCATGTATCTTCTCTTGGTGGCTCTCTGTATTATGTTACATTCATTGATGATGCAACTAGGAAAGTATGGATTTATTTTCTTAGGCAGAAATCTGATGTATTTGAAACTTTTAAAAAATGGAGAAGCTTGGTTGAGAATGAGACAAGTAAAAAGATAAAATGTCTTAGATCTGATAATGGTGGTGAGTATTGCAGTAAAGAGTTTGAAGAATATTGTTCCTCTAATGGTATTCGTAGGCAGAAAACGGTTCCAAGGACTCCACAGGAAAATGGAGTGGCTGAGCACATGAATAGAACAATAATGGAGCGTGCACGAACTATGAGATTGCATGCTGGGCTACCTTTAAAAATGTGGGTAGAGACTGTAAACACTGCTGTTTATTTAATTAATAGAGGTCCCTCTAATCCTTTGGGTTGTGGTATTCTAGAGGAAGCATGGAAAGGTAAGAAGGTGAGTTATTCTTTTCTCAAAACCTTCGATTGTGAAGCATTTGCACATGTAGATTCTGAAAATAGAACCAAACTTGATGCAAAATCAAAGAAATGTGTATTTGTTGGATATGGCATTGATGAATTTGGTTATAGGATTTGGGATTTTGAAAATCAGAAAATTGTAAGTAGGGATGTCATATTCAATGAGAAAGTGTTGTACAAAGATCTGTTGCTGTAGCATGAGAAGAAATAAAATGATTATGTCGTGCTTGATGATATTCCAAACAATGATGTTTCAGTGGTTCCTCATGCTAGGCAACAACAACAACAACAAATACCACAAACTCCTATTAGACGATCTTCAAGGATAAGTAGACCTCCAAAAAGATTCTCTCCCTCTTTGTATACTATTTTGTTAACTGATGCTAGTGAACCAGAATATTATGATGAAGCTATGCAGGTGGATACCAAGGTTCAGTGGGAGCATGGAATGGAAGAAGAAATGGACTCTTTGCTAAAAAACCAGAGTTGGGAATTATGCAAGTTGCCCGGCAAAAAAAGGATTTTACCAAACAAATGGGTTTATAGGCCGAAGAGGAGGATGGAGGTAAGAAAATATTTAAAGCCGATGAGTTGTAAAGGGATTTGCATAGAAAAAAGGGTATTGATTTTGATGAGATTTTTCTCCGCTTGTTAAATGACTTCTGACTGTGATAGGTTATTGAAGATTTGCATTTAGAACAAATTGATGTTAAAACAACCTTTCTCCATGATGATTTGGAAGACGAAATATATATGGAACAACCATAAGGATTTGAGGTCAAAGGTAAGGAGAAACTAGTGTGTGGATTGAAGAAAAGTTTATATGGCTTGAAGCAAACACCGACAATGCACTTGGAAATTTGATAGTT
>VDFB02000009.1:6293753-6363459 GCA_007258455.2 Sequoia sempervirens | reverse complement strand
TAATTACCTAAAAGGGGTTTGACCAAGGAAAACCCTTATTTACTAACAATCAACAAGTTTTTCTCCTCTTTACATGTGTGATTGTAGATATAGGTGTCTTGGATCTTGAAGGATCATTAAAGATGAGGTTACAAGCTTGGAGAAAGTTGGTGGAGTTGTCCTCTCATTTTCAAGGTTGTAATCTTCACTAAAAGGTCACCTACAGCCCCGAAATCAGAGTTTTGGATCTATAGACAAAGTGGAATAGAAAGAGCAGACATTGAAGACCAGATCCAAGTTTTAAAGCTCCAAAAAACCCTAACTGGACTCATTCACCACCTTGGGTGAATGAGTCCCAATTTAGGTCAATTTTGAGATTTTTGCAGTTTCGGATACTCTTTTGGAAAATTCTTGTTCCCACACAGAAACCTAGATTTTGGATTGATTTTCCCAGCTTGGTGAATGAGTCCCACTCAGCATTAAAAATATAATTTCTAGCATTTTAGAGCTCCATTCAGCCATCTCTAGATTTCCAGGTGCATACATTCCATTATGTAGCTTTTTGTTTTGCTTCGTTTGCATTTCTAGGTCATCTAGTGAAGCTTTGCATTGAACTAGGGTTTTGCATTTCATCCTGCACTATACTTTGCATTGAATTTGTCTTTCCAAGTCTTGACTTGGTGGTGAACCCCTTATTAGCTTACAATCAGCCCCTAGGACAACCCTATTGCAAGATCTATTTCCCCCTTTGTATTGAGATCTCTAGGGTTTATTCTTGAATGAAAGAGAGTGAAGATTATCATTCTAGGTCCTAAGCTCTAGAAGAAAAGCCACAATTTTCCACCTTTCATTTCAGTGAACCTGCATTTAGAATACCTTCTTTACTGATTTGGAGCCCATCATCATCCTAGATCTAGCTTGCATTGACATTACATTAGGATTTGCATTAGTTAATTGGCATTCTAGGGTTTCTAATTTTGCATTAGTGAAAGCTCATATAGCTTGCATTTTTGCATCTCATTTCATTGAAATTCCTTAAAATTTGCATTTTGCCAATTAGTTCTGATCTTACAACATAAAAGCATAAAATTAAAATTTCTAATTTTTGAAAAAATCCCATTGGGACTCATTAGCCACCTTAAATGAATGGTCTAGATGCACATTGAAACTTCTTTTACATAATTAAAACCCTTGTTTACGTGGTGGTGTGGGTGATCGGAGTCTCCAAGTGGAGGTGTTGGTATGTGGCTGATCATATATCTTGTAACAACCCATGGGTATCTGTACACACACCCTGGCCCCAGATCCTAGTGATCACGCGAAAAGGGAAAAATCAATGAAAAGGAAAATCGATTTTGTAGAACCAATCACAGAGCTTCTAAGCTTGGTAAAGGGGTTCGGATGATTATTCTTGTATGATGAAAAATAGCGATTGATAAAGATTATATGGGGTTTTCAACTGGATAATAAGTATTGGATGGTTGCGGTTTGGTGGATATGTGATTAGATTAGTCCACGTTAAATTACGTGTTATAGTTTATTACATTGATGTCTTTGGTTTTCTGTTTTGTTAATTAAATGCATTTAATTGTTAGATCACCATCTCTAACCCTAGGTTCGTACTTTTGTTTGTTGTCATTGATTATCTATTTCAGTGGGTTGACTTTTTGTTACATGCATTTCACTAAATCTAGTTTAAATTGGTCCATTTCATGCATTGCTCAATTCCAAATTTGCATTTACAACATTTCATCTTTCAGACTATTACATAGTGTAAATAGCAAATTACCTTGTTTCAAATCTGAAAAATTGCATTTAAACATTTCGCTTTAGGTCATAGAATTGCACTTTATTTACTTTTCAATAATAACATGTTTTCTTTCAAGAGATGTGGCTTTGATATGGTTAAAAATGGATTGCATAAGTACAACATCCCCTCATATGAGTTCAATTTAGAGTACAACAATGAGGTCATTAAGAAACATGTTATTCATCCTTCTACTATCTTTCATAGTTATGAGAACATCTTAGAGAAAGTGGATCAAACCATTGATGCAATCCTTAATATTATATTACCTATTAGTGAGGATGGTATGATACAAGAGGATGCAAGCGTAGACAATCATAACAATCATACTTGTTCTTCTCCTGATACATCTCCTATTAGTGACGAAGGTATCTTGGGGAAAGAAGATACAAGCATTGAGAATCTTGATTGTCCCTCTCCTCTTCCCCCTTTGGAAGATATTAGAAAACAAGAAGATGAGATCATAGAAACATTTCTAAACATCACCTTACCTAGTCTCCATTCATCCCTTTCTTGTGAGAATGTTTTAGTGAAAGAGGATGAAATCATAGATAACCATGACAATCAAATTTGTCCTTCTCCTAATATTCCCCTCGTCACGAAGGGATGACTTAGTGTTGAAGGTTGCACCTGTTGAGAACCATGGGAATCTTCCCTCCCTTTCGCTAAATACTCCCTACATTTGGAAAGAATCTATGCGGTGGCATGAAAATTGTAATTTGTCCTTCTCTTGATGCCTCCCTACTTGTGATGAAGCTACTTTACAAAGTCTAAAAATAGATGTGAGTGAACATCTTACAAGCTCTCCTACTGAGGTATATGGTATGGCTGGGAATGGGGCCATAGAAAAAGAACAATCAAATTGAGCCTTCTCTTAATGTTCCCACTATTGATAAAGAAGATATTCTGACCTCCCCTACATGCAATGAAGTCATTTTAGAAGAACCAAGCTTTGAATGTCATGAACATCTAGCTTGTAGTCCTCCTAAAAACTCTCCTCCTAGGGAGGATATCATGGTGCAAGAAAAGGAAAACATTGACAATAATGATATTGTGTACTTAGATGAAGATGATGAAGTAGCATTAGACTCTCCTTCACTAAGGGGCGTTAATATTATTCAACCTCAACTCATCCTTTACCCACCTTCACACAAACCACAAACTCAAAACAAACCCGAACTTATCCTTTACCCACCTAAGGAATAATGTTTCACAACAACCGAGTCATAATATTGCTGCTCATACATATAACACTAGAAACAATCTGCAACCAAAACAAACACCTTCAACAACCTTACATTTGCCTAATCCTATCTTACCTAGTCCTCCTCATCTGCCTTCACATAATGGGAAGGAGTATGATCTTGTTGAACAACTTAAGAATACTCTTGCAAAGATATCCCTATAGGACCTAATTCAAAATTCACCTAATTATCACACTATGCTTCAAATAGCCTTGTAACAAGTTGTGGTCCCTTCTAGTGCAAACCCAAATGACATAGCAACCATGATTCAAGGAATAAATGTTGACATTGTTTTCCACCAAGGTGAGCTCCCTTCTTTGGAAGTGCAAAAACAAAATGATGCCTTCATGATAATAGCCGACTACAATAGATTAGGAATAAAGAGAACCCTTTTTGAAAATGGCTCCACTCTTAATGTGTGTAGCGTAAACCTTTTGGATAGGCTTGGTGTGGGTAAATAAAAAATTCGACCCGATTCTTTATCTATTCGGGGGTTTGACAATGTAGGAAAAAAATTGCTAGGAGTGATTACATTACCTATTACAGTTGGAAAGGCCACATTACAAACCCCGATTCATGTTATGTCTCATGATCTTTCATACGATCTTCTTTTAGGAAGACCATGGATTCATGAGATGCGTGCGGTGCCCTCTACCCTTCATCGTATCATGAAATATGTCTATGACAACAAAGTATATACAATCAAAGCCGAACCTGAACCAAAAAATTGCTTGAACATTGACAAAGATAAGGAAAATCCTTTGGCAACATTGACACCAACTACACAAGTGGAACCTGTGCAACAAAAAGACAAAGAAAAAAATATTGAGGAATTCATGAAGCTATTAGACGCTGATTGGGGTTCCTTAGATTTCACACCAACATTCATGGGAGAATACAAGATCATAAAAAAAGACTCCGAAAAGGGAAAAGAAAAAATAGTAATGTCAACACAAAATTCAAAACACCCCTCGAAAGCATCCACCTCAACCACTTTAGAACAAAAGACAATGAATTACACAACAAACTTTGATGAACTTAATTATGAGCAACCACCGAATCCAAAAGAGATGAAGAATCTTTATGGAAAAGGTTATGAACTTATGAAACAACTCGGTTATAATGGAAAAGGATGTGGTGCTAATGAACAAGGTATCTGTGTCCCTATAGATCCTAACATGCAAGAAACAACTCGTGGTCTTGGTTATTGTCCTTTGATAGAAATCAAAACATCAAACAAACCTTCACTTAATATCAACACTCTTACAAAAGATTCTTCTAAGCCAACTTTAACAGTAGTATATCTTGAAATAATAGACACTAGTGGTCTTGATTGTTGTCCTTTGATTGATGTCCATGTTGTATTCTTGTATCTTGACAATCCAATTGCCCCTCTTTGTACCAAACTCCTGTTGTGTCAAAATAGACTTGACAGTTGAATCTAGAACCAAGACTTTAACATGGCTATTGAGGATATAAAACCTAAAATGCTTCATTGCCTTAACCACAACAAAAGCATGCTTCTCCATTTGGGAATATTTCAGTTCATGATTCTTCAAAGGATAGCTCATGAATGCAATTGGGGACTCAAAACCCTCACTATTTTCTTGCACCAGAATTGCTGAAAGTGTATACTCAGAAGCATAACTGTACATGATAAAATCCTTTGTGTAGTCTGGGCAGACTAACACCGATACATGAGCAATAACCTCTTTGATACCATCAAAAGCAACTTTTCCTTTTGTTTTCCAATGAGAAGTGGTAGTTCCTTTCATCATATTAACAATATGATGAGTCTTCTCTACAAAATCTGATACAAATCTTCGTAGAAAATTTACCTTTCCAAAGAAAGAATGAACAACTTTCTTACTTGATGGAAAAGTAAGAGATTGAATACTTTTAACTCTTTCAGAATCAATCTTGATACCTTCTTTGGACACAACGTGACCAAGAAGCTTACCTTCTGTAACCCGAAAAATTGACTTCTTGGGACTCAAGGAAATGCCATGTTGTCGACGACTTTCCAAGATTTTCCTCAAATGATAAAAGTGTTCATGACATTTCTTGGAAAATATTGTAAGACCATCAAGATAAACTACAATGAACTTACCAAGTACATCACAAAAATCCAAATCCATAGCACACTGGAATGTGGTGCCAACATTAATAAGACCAAAAGGAATTATGTGATATGCAAAAGTACCCCATGGCGTTGTAAAGGCCATCTTATGCTGATCATTTGGGCTGACTTCTATTTGATTGTAATCGGAGAAACCATCTAGCATAGAAAGCATTTCAAATCCAATCACCGTTTGAAGAACTTGATCCATCTCTGGAAGAGGATAGTTGTCTTTCAATGATAGCTGATTTAGATTTCAAAAATCTACACAAATGCGAATCTCACCATTCTTTTAACGAATAGGAACAATATTAGCTATCCATGTTGAATGATGGAAAGGAAATATAATTCAAACATTCAACATCTTTTGAATTTCCACAAGGATCATTCTAGAAATCTTTGGATTATATTGCCTTTGCTTTTGCTTGTATGTCAACACTCTAACTTTAAGTGGAATTTCATGTTGCACTTCCTTTGGTCAGAAAGACTTTAGATCTTCATATGAATATGCCAAGACATCCATATATTCTCGTAACAATTCAAAAAATTGCTTCCTTTCTTTATTTGTGCAACACTTACCAATATTTACCATCTTAGGATCTACTTTAGTTCCTAAGTTAAACTGTTCAATCTCTTTAGATGAGTCACAATTTGAGAGTTGCTTCTTAACATAGTGATCATGCTTGTCAAAAAGTCTCTCAAGGGATACCAACCCCTTGGGAATTTTATTTCCTTTGAGCTGTAGGAATTCTTTGCTTATAACTGGATCAAACTCATAAATAGATTCTTGGGGTGGAGAATCACTTCCTTCAAAGTATAACTCATCAAAAATTTTAGCCTTTTCCAAAAAAGCAACAATTTGATGATCATCATTAAAAAAATTCCAGTTTTTTGAGTTGTCAGGAACACTCGGCCGAAAGACCAACTCAATGGTATAGGTAGAACTGTATAAATCCTTGTGTGGTATCAGGAGCGTGGCTAAGACTACTAGAGAATCAGCGTTGTCATTGTATTCTCTTGGAACTACAGAAATATTGAAGACATCAAATTCCTCAATGCAATCCCAAACAAGATTACAGTAATGCCTTAGTCTATCATTCTTTGTTTGATACAAATTCCTTACCTGGCAGACCACCAATTCAACATCACCTTGAGCATGAAGATTCTTAATACCTTTCTTACTTGCAACTTGCATTCCTAATAAAAAAGCTTCATATTCAACTGTATTATTAGTATTATCAAATTACAATTTAAAAGAGAAAGGAATTTTTTTTCCTTTTGGTGATACAAAGACAATTCTGGCTCCTAAACCAGTAGAAGAACAACTGCCATCAAACTCAATTACCCAAACATCATTTGAATCACCAAGACTGATAGTATCAAAATATGTTGCTTCATCATCTAATGAAGCTTCATAATCTGAAATAGAGAAATCATTTGATGATGATTCATTTCTTGATGGGGAAGAACTGACACTTTATAACTCATGTTTTGTATTCCTTGTTGAAGATTCAACATCTTCTTATGTTTTCAAATAATATGTTCCAACACCCGAAGACAAATAAAATGTGAGCTCTCGAATCATCAAACTTTATCATCGAGAATTTTGACTCCCTTTTAGGAACCAACTTTTGCATTACACCCTTTACAAGTATGCTAGCGTCTGACATATCCATGTTCAACTCACCTCCAACATCTTTACAAAAAATATGTCCAAGGAGAATTCCATAAAATGCTGGCACATCTGCTACTAGAATTGTCATCACGATCTTCTTTTCAGGATGCACAACAAATGCAAACTATGCATCCTTGATTTGTCCAATCAAAGGTAATTGCTTGTTCTCCATGGAGAAACAATGACTCAAAGTTTTTGTTAGATTCAAACCCAAGGTAGTAGCTACTTTGGTTGGCATCACATTGTCTGATGCACTAGAATCTATGACACAATTACTTAACTTAAAACCATTAACAAGTAAGAAAATAAAGGATCAATATGCCCAAAAGTAGTTGGAGGAACAAAAACTAGGTTATTCTATAGGGTCTTAGAATTTAGGGCAGTAGGAATATTTGAAGAGATTTCTTTAGATGGATTAGTTCCTTTATCCTTCACAAACTTAACAAGCCTTTCAAATTGCTCAGGATTGGCTTTCAAGTATTCGGCTTTAGAAATCTAGATTTTTGTCTTCTTTGCATGATCAATGATGTAGAAAGTTTGGAAGGAACTTTGCAAAGAAGACATAAAAACTTCATTTATGGGATTAACAAAGGGAACACTAGTCTTAGGAACCTAGATACTAGCTTTTGGAACAACAAGAACTACGAGAGAAGGACGAGGAGTACTTACTTGATTATTTGTTGTCTTTTGGTTGCCAAGGCAAATGAGATCCTCTTTTTGCAATGGTAACCAATGACTTATCCTTCGCTTGTGGAGCAACAACTTGAGATTAATCAAGCTGATTTTGTTGTGACCGCTTAAAGATAGCATATGTATCCGTCACCAAGTCTTCATCGTCATATTCATTTACCATTTGCAAATAGCCAATTTTGGAGTCACCAGTTGATTCTATTTCTCAATCTTGAAAAAGATCAACATTTTCTTTCATGGAATAATCTGGCTATGCATATTCATCTTGTTCAGCTTCATAATATCCCACTGTAGTGTTAGTAGGTGAAGCTTCCAAAGCAAGCCTTCCTTGTGGTGCAGGAAGACAATTCTGATTTCTATTTCCAGAATAATTGGGGAAAGTCCTTCTTGGAACATCCTTATAAGTATTATTATTAGAAACTTGCTTCTTCAAAGCCAAAATTTCATTTGCCAACCTTTGAACCATAGGATCAACAAAATTAGAGTTAGCATTGGAGGTTGAAGATCCTGACGCTTGCACCTTTCTATTTGTATTCATTCTTATTTCACCAGCAAGAATCATGTCATCCTCAAGACTTGTAGCTAACTGCTAAGCTTCTTCAACATTAGTAAGAGCTGCCCTACGTAAAATAAAACTTACTTTGGGAAGCTGCATATTGATGAAGAAACACTTTAAATTATGATCTGTTGGTCTTGCCACCGTAGGAATCCTTATCACCAGCTTATTAAACTTGGCCACGAACTCAGGCATGGGTTCATGGGCCTCTTTTTGCACGGTTGTAAGTTGCGCCAACAAGGTGTGTGCATCTTTAGCAGGTTTGAAACTTTCTTCAAACTTGATGCAAAGAGTATTCCAACTAGTAACTGCAGTAGTTAGAAGAGTATAAAACCATTTTTCAACTACTCCTTGTAAAGTTTCAACGAACAACCTCACAACATCTTCATGCTCAATGCTAAGAACACTGGAAACAATGTAAAAGGCAATAATATGCTCATTAGGGTGTTGCTTGTCGTCACCTTGGAACTTCGGGATATGCTTCCATGAGAAATGAGGAAGTTCATGTAAAGGGCCTGCCAACCTGAGAGGACCAAAAGCATTTCCCCAAGGTCTTGGAGGTGGCACAACCATGATATTTTGTATGATAGGTACTTGAGCTGGAACTCTATGAAAAATAGAGGATTCACTCAAAAGAGATCTTAGTCTTCGTGGAGGATAACTTGCAGTTCGCTGTAACAGTGAACTTGCTCATGGAGAAGGAAGGATGTTATGTCGCTGCAACAATTTAAAAAAAGGATCCACCACTCTTAAACCTTGTGTATAGCTTCTGTCAGCCAGAATGTAGACTTGAAACAAGAGAGATATTAATAATAACAATACACAAGATCACAATAAGATACTGGAGTGCTTATTCACTTCAATCAAAAGCACGAGGCTTTGATTGTGTGCTTCGTTCCCCAACAAAGTTGCCAAAAAAATGTTGGGTGAAAATTTTGTAATCCCTTTTAACATATTACAAAACCTTAATTTCAACAACAATTATGTGAGATAGAATCTCTCTTGGAAAGGGGAGGCACCCTTCTTACTGCTTATTGAAACTAAGGAAAACTAATCAAATATTCACAATAATATACACTACAATAATGATATGGGGGTGTGTCACATTCATGATTCTCTCTTTTTTCAGAGAATATGTTTTACAATGTTTCACAATTTGAACTTTTGGATGCAATACAACTTTAAATTAAAACTAAGTAGTAATTCCAATATTCCTATCTTGTCAAAGCAAAGCCTAGGAATACCAACATGATAAAGATAAGTAACAAATAAGAAAAGCTCACGGAGGCACAAAGTTGTTTCGTAGTTTCCGATAATGAATCCTTCAAGATAGTAACCAACATTGTAAAAGAAGAAAAAAGTATTCTATATACTTCACAATAAATCCCACGAGCAACATGAATAAATATAAGCACAAAGTCTTATAGAGAATGCACCAATAATATCAACAATATGCTAATTTCAAGCAATGAGTGTAACTCAAAGTCTACACGGATTTACTTAGAAGCCCTCCAATCTCAATTACTAAGCACTGTCAATCTCAATCAAATCACAAGATAATCATTCCCAACACAAAGTTTGGTGTGCAACTTCACTTCTTTATTGATAAAAAATAGATTCACAAAAATGAACTCAAAGTTTCAATATTTGCTTCACAATTGGGCAACACTTCGTTGCATAAGATAAAAGGTCCATAATACAATAGAATTCTCTCTTATTTATAGATGGGAGAGGAGAGCTAATCTAGGAAAAACCCTAACCAACTAGTTGACTTATTCAAAAATGTTGTCCATAAATGTAGGAGAACATATTTGTTTTACATGTAATTATATTTTTCAAAATGACATGTAAAATGTCGAAGCCTATCTCCATAAAGCATGAAAAAAAGCATATGAACTATCTAACTCTGGAGATATAAGAAGTTTTTCATGGTTCCTTGCTCTTGGCTTGGAAGTCTTCATATTTCTTCTTAATCTCTTGCATGACTGCCGCATCTGGACCAACTGTATAGTCAATAATTGTATGAACCCTTGTGATTGAATTTCTTGCAAATAAGAAAATATTTTTTCATCTATCTAGATGCATCTTGAGGTTATCTAGAGAAAGTCATACATCACACAAGGTGTGCATTGAAGTCTTTGAAAAGGCTTCATCTTCCACCTGCTTCATGATAGACTCTTTGAAGATTTGAGCAATCTCACTTACCGGGAGGAAGGTATGATCATCATCAAGGAGTTTGCCCGACAACTCCTCAATTCCATTCACCATAAAAATACGATGTCCTTCGACATATTCTTGCACTTGTTGTATGTCCTCGATGAGAGACTTGATAACTTGTATGCAGTTTCTAAGAGACTCCTTTACTTCCACATACTTATCTTTGTCAGGAATTACCCCGACTTCCACTAATTTTCTCAACTTAGTGTCCTTCATTTGCAACCAAAATGTGAGAATTTGTTCCATCTCTTTTTGCTCTAAGGAAAGTGTGCTTTCTACCTTTTCCAATTCCAATTTAATTTTGAATACTTGAGCAGTCTTTTCATCAGTAACAACTATGAGTTGTGAACCCTGCTCTATTATCTCATCAGCAAATTCATACAACACTTTACCCTTGGAGTAAAAATTCTCCACTTTTTGCAATGTTGGTTCTTCAACATTTACCATGGCCATAGGTTGCACATTGTCTGAGGTACCTCTGATCTTCCTCAAAACCGATGCATACCGTTCAACCTTCTCCTTGTACATATCTCTAGCTTGTTCCATTTTATCAAGTCTACCTGATAATGCATTTAGGGTCACTTGGGCATCTTCTTTGGCACTTGCATTAGTTACCTTCCCAAGTTGGACCCTAGTTACAGTGTAAACTTCCACATTCACATCAACTTGATCATGTGGAGGTACTCCAATATCCACATACTCGTGACCTGACTTATCTACATGAAGTATTGAATGAATCTTTGCCTTATTTTTCCCCTTGGCTTTTGGAAGAACTATCTCTCCAAGATCTAGCTCATTTGGGGAAACCATCTGTTTCTTGAGCTTAAATACTTGTGAGACTAGCCAAGGGGGAAGAAATGAAGTATTTCCTTCTTGACTTACCGTTAATTCCTGTGTAACAGCCACCTCTATAGGGATGTGTGTTATAGTAACAATTGGAGTAGTATCGATCATGATTGTGCTAGTAGATTGCAAACCAAGAGGATCCCGCAATGACTCCTTCATAAACCTATCAAACTCGACTAGGGAGGAAATATCATATGATGGAGAAGATAGACTCGAGATGGATGATGGAGAACTTGAGGAAACATCAACAGTTTGCAAAATGGAACCCACAGGAGGGGTGGAAAGGATTGATGATGCTGAAGGAGGAATGGTAACCTTTATTGCATGTAGATTTGCTATAGGAGGAGGTGGAGTGGGAAGAGGAGGTGGAGGATTAGTAGGATTTGGAGGAGTGTGAGGAACATTTGTAGTAATAGGCGATAATGTATGGGAGGGATTATCAACAATGTTCTCATGGGGAGATAGTTGTATTTCATCATTATGCCTTTCTTCTTCCTCGTTACCTTCTTCCTCTCCTTCATCTTCTTCAGACTGTTCATCCTTTGCAGACTCTTCTGATTCCTCTCTTTCATTCCCTCCTTCTTTTGATGATTATTCCTTAGATACAAGCTCTTGTTCTTCTGCAGATGGTTGTTTTGATTCAGTAGCCTGCTCTTCTTTAGTTTTTTGTGTAATACTTTTACTAGAAGTGAATTTGATCTTAGGCCCCTTTGTGAAGAAGAGGGAGCAACAAAATATTTGTGTTTAGTGCGGAGTTCTTGCTATCAGCTGGTTTCACCTCCTGAAACTTCTCCCTTAGACTCTGTTCTGAAAGATTTCAATTGAAAGCCATGCCTCTGCAACCATTCACTTGTGTTGTGCAGAATAGGAGCAAGTATTTCCCTAATGGAAACACTCTCTTTCTTGGACCACTGTACAAGAGGTAAAGGCTTACTGGAAATTTCTTCTTCTTCATATGTAGAATTTATGATATCGTCAGGATCTTTAAAATCCGCTGGAATATCAGCCATGCCAAGGTCCCTGATCTATTCCATAGTTAAGCTACAAAAATCCATTCTTCGAATGTCCTCCTCATCTCTATAGTCTACCCGTATATCCTCAAAATGTTGGACATGATGATGATACTTCTTAAGTTTTCTATTCACATTTCTGTAATCAAAATCAGATCTATACCTGTATGATCTTATGGTCATAATCTACATTTCTGCAACTACTAATTTTTCCTTTTGCACACTTTGAATAGTATACCTTCCAATAGTAATTGGAAACTTAAAGCATGTCTTATGAATTTTATGGCATTCTTTATGGACTGTGATTATTTGTTTGCACAACTCCATTAATATCCACTTGTTGGAAGGATATCTAGGTAACATGTATGGGCATCTAGTGTAACAACCTACTCTCAAATATGTGAAAGAAGGAAACTATAAGAAGATACATCCAAACTTACTAGCAACCTTGAAAGCTTCATCTGACACCCTTTTCTTCTCAAGAGTTGGATCAAAAGTGAAAAGTAGAGGTGGAAAGAAGGCATCAATGACTCTCCTAAAATGCTTGATACTATTTCTCAAGGTGATCTAGGAGTAGAAATAATATACTAGCACAAAACTTTTGTTTCCTTTAGTTGACAATCCTGGAAATTGTCTTATAATAGTAGTAACATATACTAGGTAAGAAGTCATGTAAAACTTTAAGGTGGTTTGTACATTGATGAGCTACTCATGAACCTCATCGCTTATTTGCATTCCCTAGTCTATGTGTGCTCTTCTCCTTTTGATGATTCAGATATACTCGTATATCCAATCTTGGAAATGGAATGAAACGGGTAAACCTTTCACCCTACTAAGAAGAATGATCATATCTCGAACATCTTCCTTGAAATCACTTCATGGAAGACCCTTGGGCTATCTAGAGATAGTGGGCCTTAGAGTCTTCAACCATTGAGAATTGATCAATTGTTTAGCTTTGTTTGGATCTTTGTCATAAACCTCCTGTGCTTGTTGAATAGAAACATTTGTATATTTTTCCACGTGTAGAACTCAAGAAACTATATCAAAGAACTTTGAATCCAATCTCATCATGATTTTCCCAAAAGAATATCTCACACTCATGTCCTCTCTGATATAATTGTTGGTGTAATTAATAAATAATTACACTTTACATAAGTTTACTTAGGTAATTATTTAATTCCTAGGTTAATTAGTTGTCATCCTTATCTTGTTGAGCTATCTTGTTGCTCAAGATAAGATTAGGGTTATGCATATTTGCTTTTATAAAGCAAATCATTATCTTGTAATTAATGAATTCTCGAATAATATTATGTTGCACATCCTTTTGCAACCTCTCTGCTTTTTCTGTTTTTCTCTTTTGTGGAAGGATATTCTAGTTTGCAAATCTAATCTTGGTTTCTAACATGGTATTAGAGCCTTGATTTGCAGGCCCTTCTCAAATTTCTGGAGAAAATCATTGTAGGGTTCGTTCGGGATTCCTCAAGGGTATCATGCCTTGAGTTCATTTATGAGGCATTTTGGATCAGATCGGGCTTCACCATTGGATTCAAAGTGCTGGAAAAAGTCAGGATTGGCTTTTGTTTTCTAGATTTTGGTCATCGTTTTCCAGATCTATGAGGGTTTCAAGCTGGGAGATTTTTTGCAAGATCTGGGGGTAGCCGAATTTTTGGAGCAGTTTGGGTACAAACGAAGGTCACCATTACATTCGCAATGGCCAAAAACCCTAAGAACGCCCTTCGTTTCGTCGATTTCTAAGTAGTTGGTCTGGGAGGCAAAATTTTTTTGCCTGGGGGGCCGTACGGCCTCCCCAACACATGTTACGAGGCATGATTAAATTTTTTTTTTGAAAAAAAACCAATTTTGAAAACTGTGCCGGCGCTCATAGTATAAAAGGACACGCCACCCGGCGACCACCGCCGCTCACCTCCTCCGCCGGTGCTAAGCCCGAACTCAGCCCCCGCGGCCATATGGAGATCCGACAGCTGTGATCCAGCCCCCAGCCAGGGTTTATGGTGGACCAAGGGCCCGCGCCCAACCCTCGAAAAACTGCAGAATATTATGGCCAACGCTTAAGGAATATTTCGGCAACCTCTGCGAATCCGGAGGCCGCAAATTTTTTTTCGACAAGGGAGGGCATTTTTTTGCCCCGACGGCCAGATGGCCATCAAATTTTTTTGCCGTGAAGTGTTGATGTCAGCATGATGTCACCTCGTACGACCTCTTTGCCCCTCCTAGCCCATTTTTCCTAAAGGAGCAATTTTTTTCTTTTGGTCATAACTTTGGGCATACGGTATCAAAATTGGGAAACGAGATATCGTCGAAAGCTGGTTCGAGCACTTTCTAGTGGTGCTTTGTTTATTTTTAGCGTATTTTTATGTTTTACATTTTATTTGAAGTTAGATGTTATTTTTTTGGCTTCCGAGCTCATAACTTTTTGCCACGATCTCTGATTTTCGTATTCCTTGCGGCGTTGGAAAGGTATTGAGGAGTTATATTTTGTTGTCCATGCACTTTTTTATGTATCTATCCCAAGTTTATCATTATTCTAGATTTGTCCCGATGGGTGTTTTGGAGATTACTTGGATGTTTTGGCAGTTGGAAAGGTGCAACCTGAATACTTGCACTTCATTTCAGTACCACATCATATTATTTTAGGTTTATGCATGCATTAGTATTCTCTCCTTTTACAATCATTGGGTTATTGTAATAAATGAACTAAGATAAAGTTCCATCGGGGGTTTCTTGCATAATAATCTGATTAGAGTGTGCATGCACTTTGATCTCCATATCCACTTTGTTTTGCTGGCGTTCTTCATATGGGTTATTTGGTTTCCTAGTTTCTTTTGGCCACATTTTGCTATAGTAGCTTAACACATATCGACCATCGGGTTCACACTTCAATTGAGATATTATGTTTCTTGATCTGCATTGGTTCAGATTCTTCTTAGTTTGAGGGCCATGTTTTATGGTTAATGTTCCATAGTATTTGTTGGTACTCCTTCCCATGGAATATTTTTATTCATAGTTTGGCATTGATATCGAGATACACAGTTTTCAGATTTTGTCATCATCTCATCTACCGCTGCTTCACGATTCTATGGTTGTTCCAAATTTTCAGAGTTTTCCAAAGGTTTTGTGGCACGGGTCCTTGTCGATTATCATAATTCCGGTTTTGGTTTCACTTGTAGACAGAGGTATCTTTCCTTGCTTTTTAGATTGCGGTTCTAGTGTTACTCCACAGTGTTCTTCCAGTGCTTCTTTGCAATAGTCATCTCATTGTAGGGGGGTTTTGTCCCACTGGGTTTTCCTTCTCTACCTCATTATTGCATTTGTACTTGGGTACCTGATCAGGCCTTGTTGCCGGGACCCATTCATGCTTTCTTGGATTCATCTTAGTTTTAGGTGCATGCTTTGTTAGTCTCCCTAAGTTGCACTTATGGGGGGTGTTGGTGAAATTAATATTTAATTGCACTTTACATAAGTTTACTTAGGTAATTATTTAATTCCTAGGTTAATTAGTTGTCATCCTTATCTTGTTGAGCTATCTTGTTGCTCAAGATAAGATTAGGGTTATGCATCTTTTCTTTTATAAAGAAAATCATTATTTTGGAATTAATGAATTCTCGAATAATATTATGTTGCACATCCTTTTGCAACCTCTCTGCTTTTTCTATTTTTCTCTTTTGTGGAAGGATATTCTGGTTTGCAAATATGATCTTGGTTTTTAACAATAATGCGAGGCAACCTGAAGAACAAGTTTCGTGCAGTGAGCAACAACTAGAAATGAAGACACTAGATGTAGGTTGCTATGGACGATTGCTCGCAAATTTTCTTCTAATGGTTGTTTTTATGTTCTTTTCACAAAATCATCCATATCAAGGTGACCAATCTATGTGTCCTTGATTTCATCAATCTTTGAGGTCACAACGGTAGGCAAATAAATGCCTTGGTACTTGTTCTTCATTTTCTTTTTCTTAGAAGTCAAGGGAGATTCTTCTGTTGTCATCTAAGAGTACCAAAGACCAATGAAAATTCACCTTCGGAGATCACTTGATGAGAGCTTGAAAGAAACTGCAAGAAAACATGGATTATGAGATGTTAGGAGCATATGCGTTATAAGAGTGATTAGAATGCATGAAGCTGGGCAAGCATCTTAGAATGAGAAAATGTGAGCTATGAAGCACGAAAAATGAAGCAATAGTGGTGGAATGAGGTTCAGAAAGCAAATGGAATGATTTTTCGAGCGTTTAGTGGAAAACTATTTTTTGTGCAAGGGCGCTAAAAAATTAGCACCCTTACATCTTGGAAGTTCTTCCTTTGATGCACAAGTGCTGAAAATCAACGCTCTGACATGTTTGTTGGAACTTGGAAGGAATTGATGCATGAGCGCTAAAAATCAACGCTATGGCATCTGGTGGGAAGTTCAATTTCATGTTGGAGCACTAAAAAGCGCTGCTTCTTTGTGCTTTAGCATAATGTTGAGTCAAGTGCAAAAGCGAGCATTTTCACCGCTTGTACACATGAAGTTTGGGAAAGATCAAAATTTTGTAGGAGCGGTGATTTTCACCGCTCCTACATATGGAGTTTATTTTAGACATGTGTTGGAGCGGTAAAAATTCGCGCTTCAACACTTCAAAAGATAGCAGAGAAAATAAATGTAATAGCGGTTATTTTCACCGCTTGTACACATGACAGGAAGAACAACCCTATGTAGAGGTGGCAAAAACTTACACCATTGCAAATGAAAGTGTTTTAGTGATAATGAATACCACACACATAGGGCATTTAGGGAAATAAAAAAAATGACATTGAAGGTCGATGCCATAACATGAACAAGAGATGACCAAAAAACAAAACATCCAAAAAGAGACAACTAGGGCAACATAAAAACCTAGAATGAAACAAAAATGAGAGAAAATTTATAGAGAAAGAAAACTCAAAGAAATGATAGTAAAAACTGTTGGTATGTGGCGACTGATCATGCTATACTGTATAGCCCATGGTATACTGTACACCCCGACACGTATCCTTGCTGGGGTCCGGGCCTCGGGCGGGGGCGGTAGCCCCCGAGAAAATTTTTTCTCCTACTTTTTCGCGTCATCACCGAAAAAGGGAAAAATCAACAAAAAAAGAAAAATCCGATTTTGTAGAACCCAAAATCTGGAAGCTTCTAATCTGTTAAAAGGTTAGTATGGGTATTACAGATAATGAAAAAATGCTGCATTATTCGCAAGATTGTAAATAAGCCTTTA
This sequence comes from Sequoia sempervirens, assembly GCA_007258455.2. NCBI lineage: Eukaryota > Viridiplantae > Streptophyta > Pinopsida > Cupressales > Cupressaceae > Sequoia > Sequoia sempervirens. Next base: position 6,346,064 of record VDFB02000009.1, on the reverse strand, counting down.
AGACCGGATAATAAAAAAGTATTGGATGGTTGCGGTTTGCGGATGTAGCCCATACTGGGTGAACCACGCTTAAATCTGCGTTATGATTTATTCTGTGTGTGTGTTAGTTTCTTGATTTATTATATAGATCTGCATTTAATTGCTAGATATCTGCCATTTCTAACCCTAACAAGTGGTATCAGAGTGGGTTGTGTTTTGATTATCATTTGTAGGAAGATCTCACGGTTGAGTGGGAGTCTCACGGTTGAGTGGGAGCAATGGCAGACAAGGGTAAGAAGGTTGAGAAGTTTAACGGGCAGAACTATCAGTTATGGAAGAAGCAAATGGAGGACTATCTCTATCGGAAGGATTTATGGTGGCCATTGGAAGGGAAACCAAGAAACCGCGAACAATGTCCGGATGAGGATTGGGAGATCTTGGATAGAAAGGCACTTGGCAGTATTTATTTATGCTTGGCACAATCAGTGGCATTCAATATTACAACAACAAAGACAACTCAAGAGTTGATGGAAACCCTAGCGAAGTTATATGAAAAGCCTTCCACTTCGAATAAGGTATTTCTTATGAAGCGCTTATTTAATATGAAAATGGTAGAAGATGGGTCAGCTTAATCGATCATTTAAAATGAGTTTAATACAACACTACCAATTAATCCTCCTCAGAAAAGTAAACTTTGATGAAGAAGTTAGGGCTCTTTTGATTCCTCGGTTCTTTGGCCCCAAAGCTGGAATAGCTTTGGTAATGGTCATCGCTAGCAATTCCGCTTCCGCCTGAATACATTGAAATTTGATGATGTTATTGGTGTTATTTCAGTGGGAAAATTCATAGGAAAAGCACATGTGGAATATCCACATCAGGTAGTGTTTTGAATGTAGAAAGAAAGGGATGAACAAAGGAGAAATGAAACAATTTTGGAAGTTTTGGGAAGTCACAAGGAAGATTAAAGGATAAAAGGTCTCAATCCAGAGAAATGAAGGATTCTCATTGCAATCAGGGTGTTTCCACCATCCTAAGAAAGATTGTTGGTCTCAAAAATAAAGGAGACAAAAGGAAGGAAGTAAAGAGGCAAATGTGGTAAGTAATAAATCCGATGAGGATGTTTTGATTCTTTCCCCTTGATAATGATGATGATTCTTGGGTGTTAGGATTCGTGGCTTCATTTCCATGCCACAATTTCCATAGAAAGCTATTTCTTTGATTGTCCAAGGGGATTTTGGGCTGGTTTTATTTGTGGTGATAATGAACCCCTGCTAGGATTGTTGGAAAGGGAAGAATCAAAATCAAATTGTAGAATGGGAATCATTGGATACTACATGAGGTAAGGCATGTTCCAAGATTAAGTAGAAATTTAATTTTAGTAGGGAAACTAGATGATGAAGGCTGTGTTGTTACATTTAGTGATAAAAATTGGAAGGTTACAAAAGGTGCCTTATTTGTAGCAAAAGGTGGCTGTAGGCACCTTATATCTTTGTATTACATCGCTCTTCTACTTTTAATTGTTACTAAAAAGATCACCGTTTAGGAATGTCATAGCTCAGCCAGAAGATCATACAGTTGCTGTGGACTCTGAATTAGCACTATGGCATAATAGACTTGGGCATATGAGTGCAAAAGGTATGAAATTACTTCATTCAAATAATGTTTTACCAGGTCTAAAATGTGTTAATATGGATTTCTGTGAAAGTTGTGTGTATGGAAAACAAAATAGAGTAAGTTTTCTTAAGGATGGGAAGCAAAAGAAAGATGAGAAATCGGAGCTTGTGCATACGGATGTATGGGGACCAACTTAGGTATCTTCTCTTGGTGGCTCTCTGTATTATGTTACATTCATTGATGATGCAACTAGGAAAGTATGGATTTATTTCCTTAGGCAGAAATCTGATGTATTTGAAACTTTTAAAAAATGGAGAAGCTTGGTTGAGAATGAGACGAGTAAAAAGATAAAATGTCTCAGATCTGATAATGGTGGTGAGTATTGCAGCAAAGAGTTTGAAGATTATTGTTCCTCTAATGGTATTTATAGGTAAAATGGTTCCAAGGACTCCACAGAAAATGGAGGGTGAGTATGAATAGAACAATAATGGAGTGTGCTGAACTATGAGATTTCATGTTGGGCTGCCTTTAAAAATGTGGGTAGAGACTGTAAACACTGCTGTTTATTTAATTAATAGAGGCCCCTCTAATCCTTTGGGTTGTGGTATTCCAGAGGAAGCATGGAAAGGTAAGAAGGTGAGTTATTCTTTTCTCAAAACCTTCGATTGTGAAGCATTTGCACATGTAGATTCTGAAAATAGAACCAAGCTTGATGCAAAATCAAAGAAATGTGTATTTGTTGGATATGGCATTGATGAATTTGGTTATAGGATTTGGGATTTTGAAAATCAGAAAATTGTGAGAAGTAGGGATGTCATATTCAATGAGAAAGTGTTGTACAAAGATCTGTTGCTGTAGCATGAGAAGAAAGAAAATGATTATGTCATGCTGGATGATATTCCAAACAATGATGTTTCAGTGGTTCCTCATGCTGGGCAACAACAACAACAACAAATACCACAAACTCCTATTAGATGATCTTCAAGGATAAGTAAACCTCCAAAAAGATTCTCTCCCTCTTTGTATACTATTTTGTTAACTGATGCTAGTGAACCAGAATATTATGATGAAGCTATGCAGGTGGATACCAAGGTTCAGTGGGAGCATGGAATGGAAGAAGAAATGGACTCTTTGCTAAAAAACCAGAGTTGGGAATTATGCAAGTTACCCTGCAAAAAGGATTTACCAAACAAATGGGTTTATAGGTGAAAGAGGAGGATGGAGGTAAGAAAAATATTTAAAGCCAGATTAGTTGTAAAGGGATTTGCACAGAAAAAGGGTATTGATTTTGATGAGATTTTTCTCCAGTTGTTAAAATGACTTCTATTCGTATTGTGGCTATTGAAGATTTGCATTTAGAATAGCTTGATGTTAAAACAACCTTTCTCCATGGTGATTTGGAAGAGGAAATATATATGGACCAACCACAAGGATTTGAGGTCAAAGGTAAGGAGAAACTAGTGTGCAGATTGAAGAAAAGTTTATATGGCTTGAAGCAACACAATGGTACTTGAAATTTGATAGTTTTATGGCTGAGCAAGGCTACACGGTGTAATTTCTGACCATTGTGTTTATTTTAAGAGGTTGGATAATGACAGCTACATTATTTTATGTTTATATGTTGATGACATGCTTGTAGCAGGGTCTAACATGGATCGCATAAGTGAGCTAAAACAACAGTTAGCAAAATATTTTGCTATGAAGGATTTGGGGGCAGCAAAGAAAATCCTTGGTATGAAAATTTGTAGAGATAGGAAAAGCAGACAATTGTTTTTATCTCAGGCTAATTATGTTGAAAAGGTGTTGCAGAGATTTCATATGGAGAATGCAAAAGCTGTCAGCACACCTTTGCCTAGTCATGTTAAATTGACTAAGGATATGTGTCCCAAGACACAAGAGGAGGAAGAAAAAATGTCCAAGGTACCATATGCTTCAACTGTAGGAAGTTTAATGTATGCCATGGTATGCACGAGACCGGATATTGCACATGCCGTAGGAGTTGTTAGCAGGTATTTGAGTCATCCCGGAGTTGAGCATTGGAATGTAGTAAAATGGATTCTCAGGTACTTGAGAGGTACATCCAATAGATGTTTATGTTTTGGGGGCTCTAATACTAATTTAAAAGGCTATGTTGACTCAGATTTTCTAGGGGATATAGATACCAGGCGGAGTACCACAGGTTATGTATTTACAGTTGGTGGGACAACAATGATTTAGATTTCTCGATTGCAAAAGGTGGTTGCTTTATCCACCACAGAGGCAGAGTATGTTGCTGCAATAGAGGTGGCAAAGGAGATGATATGGCTGTAACTCTTCATGGATGAGTTGGGAAAACAACAGACTAAAAATTACTTGTTTACAGACAGCCAGAGTGCTATACATCTTGCAAAGAATTCTGCCTTGCATTCTAAAACAAAACACATACATTTGAGATATCATTTCATTCGGTTAGTGTTGGAGGATGGACAGGTCAAGGTGGACAAGATACATACAAATGTCAATCCAACGGATATGTTTACGAAGGTGGTGACAAGGGAGAAGCTGAGCTCCTCTTCAACTTTAGTTGGCCTTCAAGGTTGAATTCAAGTATAACAGAGCAGCAGGGTCCAAGGTACTTATTTCCAGTGGGAGCTGTAATTGCAACAGTGTCATCTAGGATCAGTCTCCAAGTGGGAGATTGTGTTGGTGTGGAGCCTGATCAGTCTCCAAGTAGGAGATTGTTGGTATGTGGCGACTGATCATGCTATACTGTATAGCCCATGGTATACTGTACACCTCAGCATGTATCCTTGCCGGGGTCTAAGGTTGGGCGGGCCTCGGGCGGGGGTTCGGGCGGCGCCCCGAGAAAAAATTTCTCCTACTTTTTCGGCCATCACCGAAAAAGGGAAAAATCAACAAAAAAAGAAAATTCGATTTTGTAGAACCCAAAATCTGGAAGCTTCTAAGCTTGTTAAAAAGGGGTTCGTATGGGTATTACAGGATGATGAAAAACGCGATTATTTGCAAGATTGTAATAAGTTTTGCACTGGATAATAAAAGTATTGGATGGCTGCGATTTGGTGGATGTAGCCCGGATTGGGTGAACCACGTTAAATTTTGTGTTATGATTTATTCTGTGTGTGTTTTAGTTTCTCTGTTTATTAATTAAATCTGCATTTAATTGTTAGATATCTGCCTTTCTAACCCTAACAAAAACTATCACCAAGATACTAAAACCTAAAAGAAAATAAGAAGAAACAAAAAAATTACCTGTAAAAATAATGAAGGAATTTCAAACCCTGGCTCGATGAAGAAACAAGACGGTGCATGAAATCCGAGGAAAATCCAAGCTTCTAGGACAATCCTCAAATTCGAAGGTATTTGCTAAATGTAGAAGAGATTGAATTCAAAACAAGACACAAAGAAATGAAGGTGAAAAAGGACTTAAAAGTGATTAAAAAGACTTTAAAGTGATTAAAAAGACTTTAAAACTGTGTCATTAATAAACCACAAGTTGCATTAATAACTACTCGTGCGGAGGGGGGAAAATGTAGGAGTGGTGATTTTCACAGCTCCACCATTTTCAAAATTGTCAAAGATGTAAAAGTGACAAAAAACCCCGCTTCAACATAATGAAGACTTGACAGAAAGATCACATGTCAAAGCGCTAAAAATCGGCGCTTTGACATCTAATATGGAGTGAGTGAAAAGTGTAGGAGCGCTGAAAAACAATGCTCCAACATGAGCAATTTTTTTCCTAACTTCTAAAGGATAAAAATTAACAAAACCTTCATTTTGAAGATTTTTGAGAAATGACTAATGATGAGCGCTTGAACGGACAATTCGAGGCTCAGGACTATGCATTAAGGCCAATCAAAAATTTCCTTGTTTTACGTGCTTAAAGTACACAAACCTACGAAATGGACAAGTTTCATAAGGGGTTATCCTGTGAATCGAGCACAGCTGGATTCTAGGATAACAAAATATCTTAGATCTAATCCACAATATGCAGAACAAACAGTCGAAGCTTGATCCACTTTTTCTTTCTTTGTCTTTCGTCTTTATGTTTGTGACATTGCATGTTTGTGTATCTTGTTTTGTTGCATATTATACACCTTGTGCATGTCCTTTTGTGCTTATGTTAGTTTGACGTAGGGTCTTTGATACTGGGGGCTTGGTTACCTCCTTGATCTTTTTTATCCTAGACCATCCGCATTGGTACGATTGGACCCAGGTCTTGAATGTCTACTTTAGTGCGAGTTTGAAGCAAGTTCATCCTCTCACTAAAGTGAGGGCTAAATGTAGTGTCGAAAAATGTTGTCGTGCACATTTTCACACTTAATTTGGGAATAATTAATGATAAATTGGACTTAATGTCGCCTTGACCTAGTGTTGTGATGTGTTTTACACATCCACATTAGGTCTAGGGCCCATTTAAGCTAAATAAGCCTAACTCTATAATTTAATGTTGTAAAGTGTAGTTATTCACACCTTCACATTAAATTTAGGAGGCTTGTAAACTAAGGTGGACCTAATCTAATGTTGTAATGTGTTTTACACATTCACATGGGATTTAGGGCCCTTCTAAGCTAAATAGACCCAATTTTTCCTTAACTTAGTGTTGCAAAGTGTATTTATTTACACTTTCACATTGGATTTTGGGCCCTCTTGCATTTATGACCTTTATATCATCATTAATAGGCCCCTATGACCCTATATTATGTATCCCAAGGCATATTTTAACCAAAAACCCAACAATATCAACATATAAACTTAATTTACACACTCACCGACACTTTAGCAATCAAAATAGGCCATGTGGGACCCATTCAACACTTTGGGTGAATGAGTCCCATCCAGGTGGGACCCATTTGCCTAGCTTGGCGAATGAGTCCCATTTGGCCTATTTTCAAGGTTTTGAGCAAGAAAATTTGAGTTTTAAGTTCAAATTTTATGTATGTCAACCTTTGGGATCTAATAGATGGGATATTAGGTGGATTTCCTATATAAATGAGGTCTCAAATCATTATTTCATCAAGAATTCATGATATCAAGCCAAGCACTCAAGAGTTAAGCATTCCGAGACTTCATAAGAGCATCAAGAGAGCATTCAAGGTCATTTATAAGGAATTCAAGAGCAAAATTCTTCATCAATTGTTGCAGCAATTCAAGATCCATCATCATGTCAAGCATATCAAGCATCAAGCATGTTATTGAGCTAGTGTTGTGATGTAGCATTAAAGATCCAAGATCAAGCATTGTTCTACACCTATTGTCAAGATCAGGATCTACATCCTTCATGGCCATTTCATGTTGAGTTGCAAATTTACAAGACATCATTCAAGGTATCATTGTTCATGCTTCATATGCTATGTTTCATGTTTCATGTCCTTGTTACATTGTTTCATCATTTGGTTTAATTACCTAAAAGGGGTTTGACCAAGGCAAACCCTTATTCACTAACAATCAACAAGTTTTTCTCCTCTTTACATGTGTGATTGCAGATCTAGGTGTCTTGGAGCTTGAAAGATCATAAAAAAGATTAGGTTACAAGCTTGGAGAAAGTTGGTGTAGTTGTCCTCTCATTTGCAAGGATGTAATCTTCACTAAAAGGTCACCTACAACCCCAAAATCAAAGTTTTAGATCCTGAGACAAAGTGGAATAGAATGAGCAGACATTGAAGACCAGATTTAAATTTTAAAGCTCCAAAAAACCCTAATTGGACTCATTTTCCACCTTGGGTGAATGAGTCCCAGTTTAGGTCAATTTTGAGATTTTTGCAGTTTCGGATACCCTTTTGGCAGATTCCTATTCCTGCACAGAAACCCAGATTTTGGATTGGTTCACCCAACTTGGCGAATGAGTTCCACTCAACATTAAAGATAGAATTTTTAGCATTTTAGTGCTCCATTCATCCATCTCCAGATTTCCAGGTGCATACATTCCATTATGTAGCGTTATGTTTTGTTTCATTTGCATTTCTAGGTCATCTAGTGAAGCTTTGCATTGAACTAGGGTTTTGCATTTCATCTTGCACTATACTTTGCATTGAATTTGTCTTTCCAAGTCTTGACTTGGTGGTGAACCCCTTATTAGCATACAATCAGCCCCTAGGACAACCCTATTGCAAGTTCTCTTTCTCCTTTGCATTGAGATCTCAAGGGTTTATTCTAGAATGAAAGAGAGTGAAGATTGTCATTCTAGGTCCTAAGCCCTAGAAGAAAAGCCACAATTTTCCACCTTTCAATCCAAAAACCATAATTTCCTCTATTAATTGAATAAAACGACATTATTTAATTAATTCAAATTTTCACCATTTTTGACTAATTAAATAAATTTCATTTATTTAATAAAGTCCTAATCTAACTTTATTCTTCCTGATTAATTAAATAACATCAATTATTTAATTATGTCGTTAATTCACTTTGTTCCCCTAAGTCAATTAAATTATTAAAACATAATAATTTAACTGTCACTTTCCCCTAAATTTGAATAATTAAATTTAATTATTCAAAACATCATCAAAAAAAACAAATGAAACTTTTTTTGCAAAAGTTAAACCTGATTTGCACGTTCAACTCAAAAAGATTAATTAATTTAATCAATTAATTAATTATCCTCACCCACTTTCATGATTGAGCAAATTATGATCCCCTGATTGTTCACTCTATTTCTTGACTGATCCATCTATTTCATGATAGATCAATCTATTTCCTGACAGATCAATCTATTTCCTGACAAATCAATTTATTTCCTAACAGATCAATCTATTTCTTCAATCACACCAATTACGTAATCAATATGCATTGATTATTCCCATCTATTTCCTCTCAATGGTTTTGAACCGTTGATCAAGATATTCTACTATGCTATCTTGAGTGTTCATTTTGAAACACAAATTCTATATAACAACCATCTTCCTTCTAAAAAAGGATCAAAGATTCAACATAGTTTACACAATGAAGTGATGCCAAGATCTTAATCGATATTTTGACAAAGCTTTATACACATCTTCGATCAACACACACACGTTCTTCAAGATTTTGCACGTACAATGGACGTTTCTTATTGATACAAACAACTCAACATCTTCGCGAACACACTCTGACATGGGATGGTAAAAACTATATTGTTTGGATTTCATTGTCATTGTTTCATTTCAATTTTGTTCTTGAATTCCTTAATTTTGTAGTTTCATTTCGTGAGTAATGGGAATGAATCGTCTTTTTGTTTGTTTAGATTAGTTTCTATTCACTCAATTTGATCTCATCGCATGATCCCGATTTCCCCCTTGCACACTTTGTTTTCAATTTAAGGCGAGGCTTGAGATCACATATTTAATATGATATGGATTTCACACATATCTATTTCATTAGAGAAGCCAACATATTTTCTTTTAAATTTGAACCAAAGGCTAAAGTCATGACCAAGATAGAAGATTTAAAGTATAATACCAAAGTCCAATCTAGGTCCTCCAAGCAAAATTATAGCTATAAAATGACTCTTTATACCATCCACATAAGAAGCAATAGCCACAAAATTATTAGAATAGGTAGTCAAAGACTAGCAAGCAATCCACAATTGAAAATTCCAACACTTATTCCACAAAAAATGTTGCACTCAAACTATGCTTACACAACTTAAAGTAAGTAGATAATGGAGTCTAAACCTAGTGTTGTGAAGTCCAACATATATTAGCACTACAACACAAGATAAAAGTAAGTAGATAATGGAGTCTAAACCTAGTGTTGTGATGGTACCACAAACATCTCTACTTCCCTTGTAAACACCAAGGAAGTAGAAATATTATTTTACTTCAAATATGGGTCAATGGCCAACTAGTACATTTCATTATTGACAACAAAAACCAAAAGAACCTGATTTCTTTTGAAGCAATTATGTAATGCCTCTAGCATGTTTGTCTCATGTGCTTTTTGTTTTCTTTATTATCTATCATTTTAAGTGATTTGATAGTGTATTGTGAGATAAATGTGTGACAATCTATTCTACCAAACTTTTTTGATGGGGCTTTATTGTACCTTCAAGGTGTTCCAATTATGTATTTTGGATGCTTTTGTTGTGATGTTTTATGTTTATCACTATATGAGATATGGTGTATGACCATTGATGTGTTATCAATGAGGTTTTATATTGGACTCTATATTTTTTACTTTGTATTATGAGATGCATATGGTTTTCCCTTATAAGTTGGATTATTATAGTGTTTCAAATTCAATATTTTCACTATATTTGATAAAGGTATTATTATATCTAATCCATCATTATAATTTTTTGTTGATTATGAATCTTGTTTCTTAGATAATGCTACTCGTAGGTGATTTACAAACAGGAGTGATGATTTGATATCATATTATGTGTTCTTATATCATGATAGTTAGTTTATGTTGCTTTAGCTATTATTATGTGGAGCAAGTGTGCTTGATGTTTGACCTAAGTGTGCAAGGACATGGTTTTCCCTAATGATGGTTATATTGGAGATAGTCATTTTAGGTTAAAATATGTGTGTTAACATCTATCTCACTTAGTTTGAGTAAAAGACGAGTCTAGTGAATCCTTGTGTAAACATGGATATGAATTAGGGGTAATTTTGGAATCTACATATTGTACAAACTCGTAAAGTGTTTGTGAGTTATTTTCATATTGTTATGTTATCTTATTTTTTCATCTAAATTTATTTCAAAATGTGTTTTTTCATGTTTACAAAATATTTAATATGCTTAAGTTGAAAATGATAATATTTGTACTTTAGTGGAAAAAGGTCTATATTATATTATTTTATTCATGACAAAAAAATTAAAATGAATTTGATTGTTCTTTTGAAATGAAACATCTTGTATATAATAGATAGAATTTTCATTATAATGAAAACTTAATTTATCTACAAGATTAAAGGAAAACATTAAATTACTTGCATGAGTATAGTCTTGTTGAATTATATTCTTAAAATTTATATTGACACAAATTAATGACATTGTATTTGCCTTACTGAATCATTAGTATTGATTTAATTATCATTTAAATTTTTTTAATTATTTTCTAAATATAATTTTTAAATTAAGGGAAAAAAATAAAAATATAAAAGCAAAAGGAAAGCATTTTTAGCACACTTGAATATTTTGGCTTGAAAACCTCTCTCCCTCTCTCCTCTTTTGAAAGAAAAATTCTTTTGGATTTAGAATGGATTGAAATTTCTTAAGCTTGGATCCAAGAGTTCTTTTAAGTGTATAAAGAATTTCTTGCATTTGTGCTTGCTCCAAAGAGATTTTCTCCATTTTTGAAAGCTTATGTGGAGAGGTAGTTATCATTTAATTATGCATTTGAAAATGATTTTCCTCATTTTTCATGCTCAAAATAGGTGGAGGCATATGGGTTCATCATTCTAGGATTGTTTTATGGAATTTTTGAGTTTATATTTGCATTATTTTTAAATTTGAAAATGTAAAATAGAGCCATTGTTATGGTAAAAATTTCAAAAATTCTTATTGTTTAATTGTGAGTGGAAAAAATGATGTGCATTTTTTTATGCTTAAGGGCATATTTAATTTTTTGAGTAATTTTGGAAGTAAATTTTTATGATTTCATCAATGGTGGATTTGGATTTCTTATTTTTTTTCTAATTTTTGAAAATATAAATTAAAATTTAGAATCTTTTGAATGAATTATTTTATGGAGTGGGTTGACTCTTTGAGTAAATGTGTATTTACATCATTGGGAAAGCTTCCATTGAATTTTCACTATTTTACATGCCAAGCCAAAATTGAAACCTTGGGTCATTAGGCACTTAGGAGTGAGGTATATGGTGGAAAAGGAGTGGCCTCCCACTACCAACTTTGGATTCATAAGGAACTTATGGATACAACCAAATCAGAGTTTAAACAAGATAAAATTTAATGAGGGGATTAAATATTGAACATAAATAAGTAAGATAATTCTTCAACAAGGTTTAAATGCCTTAAAAAAATTGTGACTTGGAGAAAAGGATATTTTGTAATATTTTAACTGAATTTTTAAAACCAAAATTTTGCATCTTTCACAGTTTATGACGCACAAACATTTCGTCAAACAATTTACTTTCAAGTATAAGACAATGCTCCTTGGTAAAAAATCTTATTAAACTACTTGCTAATTGATTTCTTCAATGCTTAGATTTCAATAATATTTTTTTATATTAAACTACTAAAATTTTTAGACATCAAATATCATTTTATTCCCAAACATGTTATTTGTTGCTATAGATTTTTATATACACACATACTCAAAAATACATACAATATGATTCTAACATAAATGTAATGCAATAAATAAATGTCATTATTGACTTGGATCAATCAATAGATTCATATACTTTATGTCCCTTATTATAGTTGTATGGTATCCAAATAATGGTACAACTCCCCTCAATATTTGTATGGAAGCTTGGAATAGTACACTAGCTCCAAATAAGATGATACTTCCTTGGTAGAATTTGTTGCAAGCTTTCAAAATCCAAAATAGGTTGCACTAAGAAGTAAAATGTCTATAAAAGCCTTCTAATATATTAATCACTCCTTTTTGTTGCTTATGGATGGTGTATGACCTCCATAGGAAATATGGAAATGGTATGACTGGAAACCACTTAGCTAGTTAAAATATAGGTCTGTCAAGAGATCATCCCAAGATAAAATAGGAAGACAATGGATACCCTATTGCAAGAAGTCATTGGAAGCTTTTGAAGAAGTAACACTAAAATTTGAAGTAGCAATAGTAGATGCAAGGACCAAAGAGTTGTCCTCAAAGAGAAGACACATATCCTCAATAGTGTCATCTAGATCCAAAATGAGGGACTCTACAAACAAACGAGAAATTTTTGATAGAAATTAGTCCCAATGGACTGAATCCAGAAGACATAAATGATCATGCTACAATGAATCATTGGAGGCTCTCGAAGAAGCATCTCTAGAATCTAAAGCTACAACAAGTGACTGAGATGGGGTATCAATGAATTGATCATCCAAACAATATGTTTCCACACAAGATGAGGCAACATAAATCTCAATATTATCCACAATAGCCTGGTTCTCCAAGGAAACATCACTTTTAGACAAAGATCCAATATCTCCATACAATTGTTGAATGATGGTCCAAGTAGTGAAAGGGCACTCAATATGCTCTATATGATGTAGAATATCCTAAAAAATAGTAAGACATATTAGTCCATAGACCATGTCATTATTGTTAAACCATGCATTGATTATAGTCACTTGGATCAAGAACGAGTCCAAGGAGATAGGGTAGTTGATCCTGCTCAATGCAATGATTTTTTATCCCTTGTTTCCAGGACAAATAGTTCTCTGAAGCTAGCTTGACAACATAAGGATGAAAATAATTTTTAAGAGACATGCTTAACCTGGGCCCATAAATGGAACTTTATCTTAGTTCGTGATTACAAATTATTTATATAATCTCCCCAAGATTGATACAAAAAAAACAACTTTAAGTGAATGAAAAAAGTGACATCAAGAGACACCCCCCTTTCTACTAGTCTCAAAAATAACCCCCCCAAGATATTACAATGTTGGCACTTTATGATTAGTGTGTTTACAAAGCCTTTTCCAAGATACAATGCCCAATAGGCCCACAATGGCCAAAATTACAAATTCTGATACAAAATGAACTTGAGGAATTTAAAAAAAAAATAGCTCTACATTTGTGTAGTTATCTTCAATACCTTTCCAACTCCTATTCATTTCCAAAAAATAGAGCTCCGAGGTGAAAGTTATGAGTTTTTGAAGAAATTAGCAACAAACAGCTTCAACCTGCAATATCTAGCATAAAATGAAAAAAATTCTTTTCAATACCTCCATGGACGGAAAGTGCTTGTTTCCAACTTTCCAATGATATCTCATTTTCCAAAAATGGACACTGTGGTGAAAATTTATGTTTTTTTTTTTAAAATGGTTGAATTTAGCTTGAAGTGATGACCCCCTGGCAAAATAAAATTTTCCAAAAATCAAATTCATCTAAAATAGACAAAGTTTATATGAGAATAGGGGTTTTTGGGCAATTTGAGTGCAATGGCAAGGTCTGTTTAGGCCAAAAATGCTCTTACAAAAAGCTGTTCACCAGATCTGAGCTTCAAACCCTTGTTTGCTACTATGTCATATGGTGGCAAAATTGAGTGAAACAAATGCCAAATCTGACTTTCTTGAGCCTCCCAGATGCAATGGGACAATAAAAAAATATTGTCACTATAGCCAAAATAGCTACAATCACCAGATCACACCAAAAACACACATGAAAATATAGGATTAACAAATCTTTGTAATTCCTTTCTGATTCCCTATATTGTATTGAAACACAAGAGAAGAGCATGTACATGAATTTACAAGATCATACAAAAAACTCCAATCTATTAATCAAGAATCCAAGTACTAAAATCTCTCAAAATCTAAGCTCTGATACCATGTTAGAAATTTGAAATAGATTGAATAACCAAGATTTTCTATGAGAGAGATAAGCTATAAAACTATAAATGAAATAACACAATTATAGACCCAAGATTCTAAGAGATGTGCAAATGTCAATATGACAAGATTACATTAGGAGCTCAAAGAAAATTTGTAGAATAATGATTGCATGCATCAAGGTGCATGTATGCCAAATTATGCAAGAGAATGCTAGAATATGAAAGAGTATATGAATATACAAGCTAGGTAGTGAGTTTATATAGAACTAAGGAGATGATGGATTTATTAATTAATTTTATAAGGCTAATATCTATTGTAATAGGAAGCCATTGTTTAAATTTTATAAGGAATTTATTGCTAATGACACTTTATGAAATGAAATTAATTTCATCAAAATTTTACCTAAAGGTGATTCCTCTAAGATGAGAATTTGTTGGCTTATTAGTTTTCTTAATGTTGTTTACAATATTTTTGCTAATTCCTTAGCTAGAAGATTTCAAAATCTTAATGTAAAATTATATCTCCCACTCAAACAAGTTTTGTGGAGGGGAGACATATTTTGGATGATCTTTAAACTAGTTCAAAGATAAAAATTGAGAAAAGTTAAATCCAATATTTTTTGTCATTGATTTATTGATTTTAAAAAATGTTATGACTAAATTGAATGACCTTCGATTACTTTGGTTGTGAAAGCCTTGGGTTTTTGTGAGATGTTTTTATATAGAATGGCATGAGTGTTTTGTTTAAGGATTATTTTGCAAATATTTGCATGAATGGAAAAATCTATTTCCTTTCATTTACGAAATTTCTTTAGGTAAGACTACTATCTTACTCTATCTTTAGATTTTTTATTGATGTAGAGGCTATTCATTACTTGTATAGGTATTATTCTTTATATCCTCTTGTTAATGGTGTAGTATTTCCTTCTCAAGATTGTATGATTGAGCTTCAATTTGTTAATGATAATACTCTTTTTGCCAAAATAGAAGAAGACAACTTTAGTAACCTTTGTAGGAGGTTGGATATTCAATGTAATGCATCATGATCTAAAATTGTTAGCTATAAATCTACTATTATGAGCTAGTTTGACAAGTCTCCTATTTTGTTGAAAGTGTTTGGGGTTGAATGAAGTGATCAAATATTAAGTGGAAAATTCACTTTATCCATAATCTATCCTTTAAGGACATTTGGAGATGGGTTATGGATAAGGTGAATAATAAGATATCCAAATGGCAAGGTAAATTTTTATCTCTTGCTGAAAGGTTCCAAGTAAATTAGATAATATTTCTTCCTATATATCATATTTTTCTTCTTGCAAGTTGGTTTATTATTATTTAATTCAAATAAGATGATTAATAAAAAAAATCTATGGTTTGATATAAATAGAAATAAGAAAGGCATGGTAGTTTTTTAAGATATGTGTATAAATCCAAGAGAAAGTGAGAGAATGAGGTTGAAAGATTTATTCAAACATGGTATTTAATTTTTTAAGATAATTTAGCTAGGAGTTCTATTGGGCTCCCCACCCTTGATTTTTTTTGTTTACAAATTTATCCAATCTCTTCATTGTATGTAATCTTTATATCATTTGAGTAGAGGTTTTCTTCATAAATTAATTTTCTATTGGCTATAATGGTCCATCTCACTTTCTTTAGGGATACATAATCTAGGAAAACCTCCTCCACACTTTCAGATATTCCCTCTTTTGAGGGGAATTCCTCTTCTAAAGAGAAAGAGTTAGTCTTAGTGATCCCTTGAAACATTTTTGAACACTCTACAACATTGGCTAAAGAAATAGCCATTAATTTTATTATAAGGTTCAACTAAGGTAGCAACAACTTCCTACACTAATCTTGAGAGGAGGATAATGCAAAACTTTATAAATATTTACAATCGTTACATAAACATAAACATAAACAAACATAAATATCATGTGCATACCACAACACAGTGATTTACGTGGGAAAAACCCTTTCAGGAGAAAAACCCCACACTCTAAAAGCCACCCAAATTATTATTCAGAAATAAAAAAGATTACAATATACTTACAAAGCAAGCTTCTCACAGGAGTATCACCAACTAGAGATCTAGAGGCAACACAACCACTATCAGACTCTTAGAATACATTACAATACACAACCGTAATACAACACCCTCATAAAATAGGGTTTCCTTCTAGGGCAAGTCAAACCAACAAAATATCGACCGTTAGATCTGGGACCTAATGATGAACGGTCCAAATTTAGAATAATAAAATATACATAAAATTTAGCTTTTAGGGGTGCTAACCCCCACCAAAATGTGTGGCCCCTAGACCCCTTGCTAGGGAGATGATCCCACTAGAGCGCTTGGCCCTTGGACCCCCTGCTGGGGGGATGATCCCTCTGGACCCCTTGGGTGGGGGGTACCCCCCTGCACCCCCTTGTCGCTTACATATCAACAATACCTTATGTAATTGCAAGGTTGAGACACATTTTTCCAACATTGTTAACATCATCTTATAAAAGTTCAAAACATACCAATTTTGAACCACTGAGGTTCTTTGATGAAATTTTCTTTCTAGCATCCCTTTGTACCATAGGATAAACATAAAATATCAATGAAAAAAACCCATAAAAAGGAAAATGTGGTACTAGAATATTTTATCCCTCTCTCATACTTTTAAACATTTAAAAAATAACCTAGATATAACAACAATCATTAAATCCTCCTCATTCCCTCCTAGTGACCTTAAATAATTATTAGGTGCAAAATATATAAAGTACCTCCCATAAGATGTTGTTAAGAAATAATATTCTAGCACCAAGTCACTTTACCTACTTTTCTTTTTGAGTTAGTGCAACCTTTATACAAATGACCCACCCCAAAATAGTTCCAACATTAAAAAGACTAATTTTCATTACCTACTCGGGAAAAATCTGTCTGCACTAGGATTCACATACAAAAAATTTTGAGCACCTCATTGTTTTATGGGAGATGGAAACAAATTTCTCCAAATAATTTCTAAATCTTTCCAAAGTTGAGCTAAGCTAGAAATGTTGATGTAGATTTGGCATCCTAACCCATACTATAACAATATTGACTTTTTTGCTAGTTGATTGAAACATGTGGTAATCAAATATTAATAAAAAGTGGGGCATTATCTCATGAAGGGACCCTTCTCTAAAATCCTACTACTGTTGTCTAAAATTCACAAACTAGAATGAAAATAATAATCATAAGGATAAATCACATTGGGTTCTTCAAGAAAGGGTTTTCATGAAGAAGTTATCCATTTGTTGAGATTTGGGAGACAAGGCCAATGATTACTAAATAAAAAAAATCAAAATAATTTCTAAATAGGATGCACAATATCCTCCAATACTTCCTCACCTAGTTCTATAATTGACATTTTCTTATAGATTTTATCTACCTTGCTCCACCTATCCTTCCTCTAGATGTCATATAGAGTTTCTCTATATTAATAACTAACTTTGTATTTTTGATAGAGGGATTAACCCCTCCCATAACTATAGATAAGGAGCATGCAAAACCATTAGGTCAAACTTCATTTTCCTCAGTATATTTCTTTTGTTCTCCTCCAAGAACCTACTTGCCTCCTTCTAAAGCATTCTTAAATGGTGTAAGCAATGATACTTTCCCTTCAATCTCTCCTTCCTCTCCCTCCAAACCACTAAAAAAGGCCTCCACAAAATCTAAGATTTTTTTCTCTACTTGCTAAAGACTCTTCCATAGTAGCAACCAAGCTTGGGGACAAAACTTGTTTTGTATCTTGAGATCTAAATGCAATAATAATGAAACCCTAATTAGGATTAGCAATTATAGCGTACTTCATCACTCATCCCAAAAAGGAATTTCATTAGTTATTAAGTGAATTTTTAAAGCCTTGCATGGTGAAGAGTCTTGGAAGTACTTGTTGAGCTCTTGTATAATTTGACTAATAGTTTTCCAAAGAAGAGTTCTAATTGGAGAGGTTTGTAAGTGGGATTTTTCATTTGATAATTTTAAGATTGAGATTTTTGGGTCCCTTATTTTTCGTTCTATTTGGAAGGCCTCATTTGTTGCATATAATATTGTAGTTCAAGCACATAGAAATGAGAGTGATGTTAATACATTTATGTAGGATGGGTCTCAGATTCCCAATCCTCAAGGTATTTAGTGGGTGATAGTTATCATAAGGATTCTTATGATAGGAATGGTTGGCCACAACATAGAGATACATTAGGGGTGTCTCATATTGATAAAGATAAAGGTATTGTTGCTCTTGATGTTCCTCATGTTTTTACTACTTTAGATGTTCTTGATATTGAGGTCGATAAAGGTAAAAGTGTTGATGATGTTGATCCTAATTCAAGGTGTTAATAGTTTTGTTGATATAGAATCCTTGAAAAGTGAGGAAGATGGTGTTGTCACTCCTCATCCTATGAGTCCCATTTGTATGTATCTAGATGGTTAATTGGAGAATTGTGTTGACAACATAGTCTAGTCTTTGAGAAAGAATATTAAGGGTCTCATAAATAACATTAAAGACTTCATCAGAGACATTGACAATAAAATTAAGGTACAAAATGAAAAATAATTAATTTTGTTCCAAAATAATTTAGCTATAACTTTTTTGTTGTTTTTTTTATATAAACTTTTTTAACTAAATTGATTTATAATTTTACTTGACAAAGATAATGTTTGATGCTACTTTATCATACTCTTGTAAACCAATATTAATCCTATTTTACTCTAGAACTTTTAATGTGCTTTATGAACCATATTTATAAATTATATCCAATATAACAAAACTGAAAAATAGGCATCTCAAACATCTTCTTAATAGTTATGTTTTATTATTTAGATAATACGATTTTCTTACATGATAGGAACAGGTCCATTTATACCCTGCATTTTAGCAGCCAATGGGATATACCGCCAATAAATTTCCAGGACTATACTGATTACAGTGTTGAATTTAACAAGCTGCGTGTTCTATCATGGAAACCCAGCTTTATTTATGTGAAAAAGTAGGTCCAACATTTTGTAAGAGCATTTCCTCCATTGTATGGCTTGAGAAAAGTCGACGCTTGATTTGTCACTTTGAATTTGAACCCTGATGCATCTGATAGAAACTCTATAATACTGCAGACATCTTATTACATAAATTTGGCATCCCAATTTATATGTATATTTATTAACCAGAAAGCAACCTTAAGGCGATTTGAAGGAGAGAATGAATGGTGATGCGGTGTCTGGCGAGGCCTATACTCCCTGATAAGATACTGTACCTCTCTATCTCCGAAGTCGTTTCCATTACGCTCTCCACAGCAGCCTTCAATACTAATTTCTCCATGCCAAAACATTCTTTATCCTTTTGCAGCACTGAAATCACAAGCTCGATGCAAAATCTCCTAATATTGGGAAAGCTAGTCGATGGGCGCGGGTGCCTTCGCAAGATCTCCACCAAATGCATTAGAAACGCATCCTTTGTTGTCGCCGCGCCTTCAAACACAAAATCCATGTCTGTTTTGGTGAGGAATTTGAAGATTTGAGCCGCCAGCCCTATGCTGGCTTCCTGAAACGTGCCTTGTTCTTCCAGTACAAGCTTCACCACCTGAAATATGGCGTCAAATACATTAGCAGATAACAATAACCTTATGTGTAAAGAAAGATTAAGTTTGTGTTACAGAGAGTATAAAATTCTTTCTCTAGTGTTATTTTCTGTCATAAATCTGTTCTTTTTGTAAAATTTTGAAATGTACAGTTTGCTCTGTTTTTCTGCCGTGTGATGGTAAAAGGGAGATAACTTTTCGCGGAACAAGCAGCCATTTGTGTCGCTTACAAGTTATGGAGATGTAAATATTTCTTTAGCCAGACTTCAAATAAGATATATTTTTGAGCGTGAGAGCAGATAACGGAAGCAGAAGTGAAGAATTACCTTTGCCGCCGCAGCAGAGACTTCCTTTAGTTCATCATAATCTGTTTCAACATACTCACAAATGTTTCGAAGGATTCTTGCTGCGTGTACTCCCTGAAAAGTATCACTTAGCGCAGCGATCAAGACTGTGACCACACTGTCGCAGTCGCCACATTGACTGCGTTTAAGTTTCATCATTGATCGGCAGTTGTGTTTATTTTCAAGAGAGAGCAGGGTTAGGGTTTCACCGGCCTTGGAAACCAGCTTCTTTGTCTCCTCATCACTTTGCATGAAAAACAGAGAAAAAAGAACATCCACCACTCCGCCAGTGCTTCCGATGCTCTCTCTGCCCTCATCTTCCATAGCAAGGCTCGCCAGAGTCTCAGAAGCCAGGATTTGAAGCAGCACATGATCGAATCCTCGGTACAGAAGAACATCTCTTAGATTGCTTATTGTGAAGACAACTTCCAGTATCTGTTTCCTCAACGCTTCCCCTGCGGCGCCCTTACTGCTAGCAAGCATTTTCAACAAATGCAGAGATAGCTTTACATTTTGAATTCGTGCTTCGGACTCAAAATTTACCTTTACCTCTGTAAATTCAACAATTCTGAGCAGGAGTTTTTCGTTGCTTCCGATCTTGCTACAGTTTCTAGGGTGCTTTGCTAGATTGTTGAGGATTTGCAGCCCTAACAGACTAAAACCAAAGTAGTCATACGTCTGGATTTCCTGTTGCGGTTCACGCAGCAGTGAAGTGATTGAGTGTAAAGCCCCTGGGATCCGGGCTACTCGAAGGGAATTCCGCTTCTCTCTTACAAAAAATGAAATAATCTCTGCGGCCGCTCTGCGAATCTCTTGCTCGTGAAGGTTCCTCCAATTCAGCATTTCAACCAGCCGGTCGACCACGTCCGGCATAGCCCCTATCGTCCTCAGCGTCTCTTGCTCGAAGCGACGGTCTTTCAGAAATGAAGATAACAACCGGGCGCCGGTCACCTGGCCATGGGCGGAGCCCGATTTGAGAAGCTCTACGCTGAAGGACACCAAGTCCATCTTCAAACCGTCGAAAACGCTGCCGTTGACGCACCGAGAATATGCGTCGTAAAAAAACCTTCGAACGGCGGGAACTTCTGGCGGGTCGAACCCGTATTCTTGGTTCACCTCGACCAAGAGTTTTCCTGCAATAATCTTCCATTGCCAATACGCCTTCTCCAACAAGAACAAAAGAGCCTCGGCCAAGGACAGCCCGTAGAAGATATTCACGGCGGATCTCCGATTCTTTTTATCGCTGCCGGACGCCACGCCAAAGTCCTGCCCGGCGAGTCTATACACAGACAGCGCCACGCATGTCAAGGCCGACAACAGCTGAGACCAAAACAGCAACCTGCTCACTTTCTTGGAAACAGAAAGCCACCCGGTATAAGGCAGCAACTGAACGTTCGACGAAGACCATCTTCGTAATACACCGTGATCGGAAGAATTAGTACGCCGTGGCGCTCCGTGATCAGTATTATCTTCCCCCTTGCTTGTTTTGAAGGCCGAAAACAGTCTCAAAACAGGCTCGAGGAAAGAGTAGGAAGCCCGGTAAAACCTGCAGCTTGCCAGTTTTGCGTCCTTCTTGAGATCCGCCACGGACAACGTAGCCTCATGCTGCCATTCGAGCTCGTGGCTGCGGCTGAAAATGCGGGTGCTTTCAATTACGAGTATAGTCGTAATGAACCAGAAGTCCGCCCTTTCTAAAGTAATTGCGAAGCCTCCCAGGAGGACAACGGTGGCCCAGATGAAGCCCAGAGTTCCCAGCACGCTCGCGCCCTTCTCCAAAAGGGCCAGCCTTAAGGCAAACAACGTTATTTTCTTGTCTGGCGGCTCTTCTCCTCTTGCCTGTAATTCCGATTCTTCATGACTAGTCCATGAATCTTGTATTTCTTCAGCTTGTCGTTCGACTGCGTTTCCTATATTAAGTCGAACGCTATTTTCTACCTGGTCATTGCCCGAAAGGTCACCAATACCTGACAGCATAGTCTCCAGATTATGTTGAGCCATACTGTTTGTGGGAAACGAATGTTCTGTTCAGGCTTATTTATCTACTCTGATTCCTACTTCTTGCTTTTCACATATCCATTGAATTTATTGTTGTCATCAATTTGTGTCTGTTAAGGCACTCCTGGATTCCTTGTACGTTATTCAACGCGAAGATTTCTTCTGTTTTGTTTTTCAACTTCAAGCAGAAGGACAAAGAAACAATTTAACGAAATTACGGTGTCATTTAAGGCTGAATGCGCTGTCACGACAATACTAGCTGTCTCTTGTTATCTGCAATTGGGGGAAAGCGTGAGGAAGAAAGCAAAGGATGGAGAAGAGTGAAGCAACGGGGGGTTAAGTGTCGTTCACGTTGCTCTGTGCTCAGGTAGATCAAAGGAAGGATGAAAAAAAGGAAACCGCCAGTCGCTTTCCCCAAGTTTTCAACGGATTTCCATAAAATTAACTGATATTTCACATTATCTTCTGACAGTTTAAAAAATTATTTTTGGTGCTTACTTCATCAAGTTTTTGTTTTTTAAGGATCGCCTAAAGTGGCTCAACTGTCGTACGCGACAGTGTTTTTTTCTGTATATTTTATATTTTATAATGATAAAAATATACTCTTGTTTATATAATTATATTTTATTTTAAGAGAATGTTTTAATATATTTTTATATTGTTAAATGATATAATTTTGTATTAAGTTAAGTTTATTTTTTAATTTATTATTATTTCTGTTTGTACTTGTTAATATATCTATTTTTAGAAAAATCTATGTATAAGATATTGAGAGATATCATTATGACGACACATATTTTTATTGTATTTTTATTTACAATTATAATAAAAAATACATCTAAAATTAATTAACATTATCAATAAACACTCAAATAATCTAAATAATAGAATTTTGAAATTCCATTGTACAAATATAAAAAATATTCTCTTATTCTCTAAAATATTTTAATTAATTAAAAATATTCAATTATCCTTATTTTAAATAAAATCTTATTTTAAGACTTTATTATCCTAATACTTAAATTCCATCTTCCTTTTAAAATTTAAAATACTTTTTAGAATTTTCAAAAAAGAAATGAAAATTTATCTTTATCTTATATACTAAAAATCTTTGAAAAAAGTTTACTTTTCTTTTTTATTTGTTGCTTTTTTATTTTATGTACATAACTATCAAAGCTCATGTTGTAAGTGAGAAATGCCTCTCAATATAATAAAATATTATATACTTGACCTTGCTTATATTTATATATTTTTAAATCTTTTTACTTTAGTTGTTTATTACAAATATTCTTACATCACATTCTTTCCCTATCTTAATATTATCATTTTCATGTTTTAGGTCAATCCTATGGCATATAAAATCAATCTTGCATCACATAGAACTGACCCTCATGTTTTTATGATTCAATTTTAAATATTCAATTATTCATTGAAAATCATATGCATTAGAAGAAACATCATCATAGGAACAATTCAATTTTGAGTGCTAAAATGGATCTAATTTTTCTAAGACATTTGAATGATTTAAGACTGTTGCTTTTTATCATTTCCACAATTGTAAAGTGAGTACAATAAAGACAGTTAACTTAAGAGAACATGACTCTTATGATTTAATAATTTTTCCAAGGTATTTTAAAATAATGTGATCTAGAGTAGTCCGAAGCTGTTCTAGAGGTGACAAAAGTGAGAAAAAAAGAAAATTCAAATGTTTGGATTTTTTTTCATTATTTTCTAGGTTCTAGTAAATCACATTTTCAAAGGTCTTCGGAGCAGAATTTGGGGTTGAAACTTGCGTCAGTTCCTTAAAATTAAATGTTGAAGGCAGTCAATTTTTAGGAACTGAGTTAGTACTATTGGAGACGTTTCCAATAGTGTAAACATATTTGAATTTCGAGCACTGAGTAGAAAGTTATGACACCAACAAGTTGGGGTAAATAATTTCATAGTTTTTTTTGAAAATTTATATTTTTTATTAGTGTATTTTCTCATTTTTAAATTTCCCACCATGTGGTGGCTGTTGGAATTCTATTTGCTATGTACATATTCAAGTTTTGAATGTAAATAATTCAGTTTTGGAGCTGCATACATCTCTTTTCGAGTTTGTTGTTCTATACAAAACCAATACAATACTGTAAGTTGCACACGAGGTATTGTCTTCGAGTTCCATAATTCAGATTAGTGGTATCAGAGAAAGAATGCTCCTAAATGTCAGATCGCACAAAGTCAAGCTACTAAAGGTTAATATTAAAAACACAAAACTTGTCAGAGTATCCTCCTTTGAGATGCACATGGCCAAAGATGATAAACAAGCAAGGTGATTCATCAGACCCTATCAAGAGAGTGGTGGAAGAAGCTTTGAAAAAGCAATGAGAAGAGATGATGAATCAATTCACGCGTCTCTTCCATAATCAACAACCAAATGGGGAAGAGACAACTTTTCATGGATACACCCCTTTCAAAGTGTAAGTAAGTTTCGATATTCCAAATTTTAAAGGAAAAATTGATGCTAACGTTGTTGATGACTAGTTATCAAAATTGGAACATTACTTCTCTATGAATCATTTTTTAGATGTAGAAAAATAACTTTTTCCCTCCTCAAAGTTGAGAGCCATGTGAAACAAGTATGGGAAATCAAGGTGGAAGATAGAGAGGCACCCATTGGACCAGAATTGGAGCTAGTTTTTGATAACAAACTGACATGGGGAGAATTTGTGGAGTTCATCAAAGAGTCATACTTCCTTGAGGACACTTATGAACAAAAGCATATACAGTGGCAATTGGTCCGACAAAAGAAGGATCAATTTGTGCAAGATTACACTAATACTTTCTATGCCCTTTTAGCAAAAATTGGCATTAAAGACTTGAAGAAGCATGTCAAATTTTGAAGTATCACAGTGGACTTCGTAGGTGCATTAAAACTGAGATGGATTTTTTGAATATTGAAACATTGGTGACTACTTTTAAGTATGCCACAAAAATTGAAGAGAAATTCAAGGAAAAAGGGAAGAGAGATTACTTTGTAAATAATAATAAATTGAAGGGTGAAGGTAGTAGCAAATTTGCAAGAAAATAGGTGGTCAAGGAACCTCCCTCAAACTCACCAAAGAAGACATGGGGTGCTAAGAAGACACAACCAGATAAAGGCATGTGGTGTGAAATACATAAGAGTGCATTCCATAATACTAAGGATTGTCAAACCATCAAGAATCTAATGGTAGAGACACGCGAAGGAGAAACTAAGCCTAAACCATTACTAACAGACCCTTTTGAGCAGAAGGATAATGAGCCAATTATAGCAGCAGACCCATACACCACAGTTGCAACTGCTAAAATATTACCTCGTGAAGATGAAGGATGACTATTCCATTCACAAATGTGGGTTGGTGGAAAGCCTCTACACTCTATATTGACAATGGTAGCCAGAAGAATCTAATTTCTATGGAGATAGTTAAAAAATTAAATCTAAAAACAACAAAACACCCACAACCATACTCCATGGGATGGGTAAGCAAAGGGCGAGATATTCAAGTAAATAGACACTGTCGTCTATCATATTCAATAAAATCATTCAAGGATGAGGTAATATGCAATATAACACCTTTGGATATTTGTGATGTCTTGCTAGGGAAACCATACATGTATCAATGCCATGGTGTATATGAGTCTAGACCACACAGTTTCACAATCAAGCTTGGTGAACGAAAGTATCGTATACCAAAGGTATGTCCAAAAATATCCGAGCTTCTTTGATTAGATCTAAACAATGTATTCATTTGATTGCTCAAATTGGAATTTTTGTACTGCTTATGATTTGTCTTGAGGAAACAAAATAAGTCATTATAAATACACATGTGAAAGTGGCCACAACAACAAACCAACATAAACAAATGGATAAAGTTTTGAAAGAATATCAGTGTGTGTTTAATTCACCAACAGGGGTCCCAACACACTGTCAAGTCAAGAATTCTATTGATTTAATTCCAGGGACACCACTACCAAATGAGCCAATATATAGGAGGTCAATTTTGGAAAATGATGAAATCAAGAGGAAAATTCAAGAGTTGATACAAAAATGACAAATTCATCCAAGTTCTTCACCATGTGGCAGCCCGATTGTTCTTGCTAAGAAGAAGGATGGGACATGGAGACTTTGTATTGATTATCGAGAATTAAATAAAATAATACCCAATCCCTCGGATTGATGATCTTTTAGAATATTGACACAGTCGAATCCAAAAGCTTAAATATTATCTTCATGGACTGTGGAAAACTCATACCAACTAATACCCAATCCCTCAGATTGATGATCTTTTAGACTAGCTTAGAGGGGCTAAGTTCTTCACCAAAATTGACTTGAAGTCTAGGTATCACCAAGTACCAATTGATTTAGTATCTATGTGTGGAAGAGTGCATTTATATCTAACAAAGGTTTGTTTGAGTGGTTGGTCATACCTTTTGATCTAAACAATGCCCTTGTCACATTTATGAGGATGATAAATGATGTGCTTAGGCTATTTATTGATTTTGTTTTGGTTGTTTACTTGGATGAAATACTCATCTTTAGCAAAAATTGTCTATTGAGCATTTGCAGCATGTTGAACGAGTGCTTTCAACTCTACAACAACACAAACTCTATGCCAACATAGGAAAGTGTTCTTTTGGTATGCAAAGCATCTATAATATTTGGGGTACATTATTGACAATGAGGGTGTTCATGTTGATCCTACAAAGATTCAGATAATTAGAGATTGGCCGTGTCTCCTAAAAAATTCATAGAGCTTCGCAGTTTCTTGGGTCTGACAAATTTCTATCACAGATTTGTTCTTGGTTTCTCACATTTATCTTGGCCTCTAAATTAGTCACTGAGGGGGGAGCACAAGCAAAATTTTATTAGACAGATGCAAAGCAACACAAATTTGAGGAATTGAAGAAAATATTATGCTCAACACCAAATTTGGCCCTCCCAAACTTGCAACAATCATTTGAAATAGAAACAGATGAATGTGAGTATGCCCTTGGCGCTATTCTTATGCAACATGGACATCTGGTTGCCTACCATAATGAGACATTTTTATGATACATGTGTCGATACCCCACATATGACAAGGAGCTATATGCCATCGTTCAAGCCTACAAATAGTGGAAGCATTATATTATGGGAAAGGAGAATGTCATACATACGGATCACGAACCTCTTCAGTTTTTGCAAACATAAGGGAAATTACAAAATGATAGGCATCAAAGGTGGTCTACTTAGCTTAAAAAATTTCACCTCAACATCCGTCATAAAAAGGGGAGCAAAAACAAAGTGGCAGATTATTTGAGTAGGCCCCCAATTGCAACCTTGACAATGGTGTTGGAGTCATGTGGTCACCAAACAACAACTTGGGCTCAACTATATGGTAATGACTCCGACTTTGCTGATATTTACAATAAATTGGTAGAAGGAAATTCTATCCCCGATTTTCACTTGCAAGATGGGATGCTTTTTCATATTGGTCACATATGTGTTCCCATTGAAAAATGCAAAAAAATGATATGGGAGGCACACTACAGTTGTGTTGCAGGCCATTTTGGCATCAGTAAGACCACAATTGTCCTTCAAAAGTATTTCTATTGGCCAAAGATGAAACACGATATTATTTCATATATTCAAGCTTGTGCAACCTGTGCAATTGCAAAGCCTACAAATCGTAAACTGTGCCTATATTTACCACTACCTATCCTTGATAAACCATTACAGTCAATTTCAATGGATTTATGTTTGGGCTTCCAACTACTAGATGGGGTCATAATTGTGTTTATGTGGTGGTGGATAGGTTTTCCAAATTAGCTATTATGGTGGCATGTAAGAAGGTAATTTCTATAGAGGAGATTGCTAAGCTATTTTTTGAGCATGTTTGGGTTCATTTTGGTTTGCCAAAAAGCATTATTTTTGGTCTTCACTATGGGCTAAGATGGACATGAAGTTGACAAAATCTACAACATTCCATCCTCAAATAGATGGGTAGACAAAGGTGGTAAACCGAATGGTCATTCACATCCTACAAATGTATCATTCAAAGCATCCTTGCACATGAGAGGAGAGTTTACCCTACGCCCAACACAACTACAACTGTGCACTCCATAGCACTATAGGGCATAGTCCATTTGAGGTTTGTCTTGGGTATCAACCATTGACACCTATGGATATAACACTACCTATACTACAACTTGCAACTCCTCCAAATGATGAGGAGACATATAAAACAACAAGATTCATTGATAAGATCAGACACCTACAATAACAGGTTCTTGAGATTTTGGAGCACAGTAGTAAGAAGTATAAGGACATACATGATAAACACATAACTCCTCATCAATTTTAGATTGGTGACAAGGTGTGGAGGGCTGTATCTTCAGAAGGAGTGGTTTCAAGGACCCAATAGGAAGCTTCGTCCCCTTCGCTATGACCCATATGCCATTATCAAGCAAGTTGGTGAAAATGCATTTGAGCTTAATTTTCCACCATTTTTTGGGTTTGCATCCAGTTTTCAATGTGGAACTGTTGAAACCTTATTTTCCA
The DNA here is from genome assembly GCA_007258455.2 of Sequoia sempervirens. Taxonomy (NCBI): domain Eukaryota; kingdom Viridiplantae; phylum Streptophyta; class Pinopsida; order Cupressales; family Cupressaceae; genus Sequoia; species Sequoia sempervirens. Next base: position 6,317,523 of record VDFB02000009.1, on the reverse strand, counting down.
CCTTTGTTAGACACTTAACAAGCTACTGAGCACATTCATTCTACATAATTGAATTTAGAGACCACTACTCCCTTACAACATGAGAATGCCACTAAATTTATTATGAAGACTTTTAGAAATCAACATATTCCTCTGTATCGTGTGGTTTGAGCTGGTCAACTTTCTCACCAAGGCAAGTGGTTAACCAGTGAATAGATTTAGATTCAATTTCCTCATCTATTGTAGCAAGTGAATGCAATGGGGCCAATTTCCTCTCAAGGGGGGAGGAATGATCTAGAGCAGTTTGAGGATGTTCTCGAGGTGATAAAATTAAGAAAAAGAAAAAATCTAAATTTTTGGATTTTTTGATATTTTCTAGGTTCTAGTAAATTGCATTTTCGGAGGTCTTCAGAGTGGAATTTTGGGTTGAAACTTGTGTTAGTTCTTTAAAATTGGATGAAAAAGGCATTTGATTTTCAAGAATTGAGTTAGTACTCTTGGAGACCTTTCCAACGATGTAAACAAATTTGAATTCTGAGTATCGAGTAGAAAGTTATGACCCCACCAAGTTGGGGTAAAATAATTTCGTAGTTTTTTGAAAATTTGTATTTTTTATTATTATATTTTTTCATATTTGAATTTCCCACCATGTGGTGACTGTTGGAATTCCATTTTCTATGTACATATTCAAGTTTTGAATGTAAATAATTTAGTTTTGGAGTTGCACACACCTCCTTTCAAGTTTGTTGTTCTATACAAAACCAATACAATACTATAGGTTGCACGCCCGGTATTGTCTCCGGGTTCCATAATTTGGATCATAATGTTAGTCCTTGATAACCAACAAAGGGCATAGATTATGGAATTTAAACAAGTTGTGAATTTTCCATCTATATTAGTGGGTTCATTCCTACAATTTATATATCACTTTGATAGTGGGCAAGATTAATCCCACAAGGTTTGAATTTAACTTGAAGAGATTTAAAAGACTATTTTTATCTTAAGGAGATTCCTATATACACAACTAATTTTCAATATTGAGACAAGTGGAGTTTAGCACTACATCAAGTTTTACTCTTCAATGTAGTTCTCACAGATAAGCATCTCATTCCTTTGTATTTTCTTTCCTAATTTAACATTTTGATTTAAACACATTTAATGATAATTCAAATGTTATAATATAGGTTAATGTATGCTAAGATGATTAGCCTAATATTTGAATTTATTTTGTTTACATATGTTTCTCATATACTTTGTGTAGTGTAGAAAAATTTATCCCTTTACATTTTCACACTTGTTGGGCCCTCTTAATTAAATTGGACTTAATTATGCCTTAATAAACCCTATTTTATATTTACAAGCCTAATAAATCACATTTTCGAAACGGGAAACTTGACAATAATTAATGCCAACACATAACACTTTACCTTGAGCAATGTGTGTTCCTGGAATAGGGACCTGGGACCCATTCACCCATGGGTGAATGGGTCCTCCCTAGGCCTTTGAACCTAAATTTAAAATATGTTTTTGGCAACATTTTAAGGTTCCAAAATCCATATTTCAATGTCGGTTTGTGATATTTGAATTTCAGGAAATTAAGGATACATACCTATAAATACAAGGTTATTTCACTAAGTTTCACCTAGCATTTTTCAAGAACTTCAAGAACATTTTTGATGAGAGTATTCCTAAAGAAAAGTGGATTATTAGAGATTTATTGTAGCAGCCAAGATCCATTCATGTCAAAGTCTTCTTGCATCATGCATCTTTTTGGAGCTAACATTGTGATGTAGGTTTCAAGATCAAATCAAAGTGAACACATGGAAATAGGGGTTCCACCTTTTGGGAGATGGAACACAAAGGGATGGGTCCTCCTCCTATTTCGCTATAGTTCATTCAAGGAAATCTTGGAGATCTCAATCTAGGGATGGAATTAGGGAAAGAAATCTGCAATAGGGTGTCCTAGGGGTGTGATTAAAGACAAAAGGGGGTTCACCACTAAGCAAGTGCTTAGAAAGAAGGAAATGTAAATGACATGCAAATCTAACTATGTAACCTAGAATATGAAACTGAAAATCAGAATAATGAACTGAGAATGAACAAAGGGGCACTTGGAAAACTGAAGATTCCTGAAACAAGGTCTGCAATCCTGAAATTATGAATTTTGATGTACATTGCGACTCATACGCCAATTAGGGTGATTCAGTCCTAGTTTAGGGTTTCAGGTTAGATCCAGAATATGAAATTGCTGAACTAAGATCTATAGAAAATGCATGAAAAGTGGTATATTGGGACTCATACACCTAAGGTGGTGATTTAGTCCTAGTATTAGGGTTTGGCTAAAACTTTGGTATCCTCTAGTGATCTCTTGTAGCTTCTCTTCTATCAAATATTTGAATCTAAAACTTTGAATTCTTCTCTGTAGGTTACTTTCCGTGATCAAGTGCAAGAAAGGTGACAACTTTGAAAAATTTGCAACTTTAACAACTTTCTCCAACCTTGCTTTTCAATGGATCTTCAACCAAAATTTGCAAATCACACATCAAAGAGAGGGAAATTTTTTGTTTTGTTAGTGGATAGGGGTTTTGCTTGGTCAAACCCCGTTTTGGTAATCAAACCTTGAAATGAAATGAAATAGAAAGAATGAATGATGAATGAACAAATATGCAATGTTGCAACTCACCAAACCCTTAGAATATAGGCTACAATCTTATGTGAAATGGCTAGCATGAATGTAGATCTTGAATCTTGTCTTGAATGCTATGGATCTTGTCTTGAATGTTTGCTTGAATCATAAAACCCTACATCACAAATGTTAGCTCAAAAACACACATGATGCATGAAGACTTTGACATGATGCTTGAATCTTGAATAATGCTCCAAAGTGCTTGATAATCAACTCTTGAATGCTCTTATAAACTCTATTGATCATAAAATTGCTATAACACATGAATACTTGAGTTGCTAGGTGACTTGTAAACTTGCTAGGTGAAAAATGAGTGAAATAACCTTGTATTTATACTTGTTTATGCCAAATTTCCTAAAATTACAACACTACAAGTCAACATTAGATCTAGGAGAATAAAATCCTTCCAAGAATTTTAATTTAAAATAGGTCCAAGCTAAGCAAGAATCATACACCAGTTAGGGCATATGAGTCCTAGTAGCATAGGCTTGGGACACAAATTTCAAAAAATGTTAAGTTTAATGCCAAATTTAGGATCAAGCCCCGAAACTTAGGTGGGACCTATACGCCCAAGGTGGCATATGAGTCCCAGATCACTAAATCTAGGATACATAATCCAAAAATACATGAGTTATGATTGGTTATTAGATAAATGTCAAGATTATCCTCATAAAAATGCACTAAATAAGGCTTGTGGATGAAAAATAAGGCCAATTAAAGCATAAAGAAGCCAAATTAATTAATGAAGCCCTAGATTAGTGTGAAAGTGTAAAGGTACACTTTAGAACACCCTAAATAAGGCACAATTAGGTCCATTTAGTTTACAAGGGCCATAGAATTAATGTGAATGTGTGAAATTACAACACTAAATCAAGGCAACATTAGATTCAATTTAACATTAATTATTCCTAAATTAAGTGTGAAAAAGGGATACTTTTTTTCTACACTACACAAAGTATTCAAAGAATTATTTCAAGCATCAAGATCCACATCCATTGAAGCCATTTCATGCAAGTTGCAAACCTTCCAAGATCTTCATTACCAAGGTTTATACAAGGGTTTGTTGGGTGGTAACATAGCATTGTTGATTCTTCATTCCCTCTTTCATGCTTTATTTAAATTCAAGGTTTAATTACCAAAACGGGGTTTGACCAAGGTAAACCCCCATTCACCAAAAACAAACAAATTTTCCCTCTTATGTGTGTGTTGCAGATTTAGGTTGAAGAAGGATTGAAGACCTCTTGAAGTGAAATATTGGAAAAGTTGTCAAAGTTATCAAAGTTTTCAAATCATAGAATCTAACCTACATATCTGATTTCCAAATTTCAAACATTGAAACCTAGACAAATTAGAAGCTACAAATCAATATTAGAGGCTCTCGAAAGTTGCTGAAAAACCTTAACAAAAGACCCATTTGACCATGAGCGAATGAGTCCTAGACAACCTCCTGAAAGTGAATTTTGGTGACTGGTAAACATCACTATGCCCTTCTCAGATTTCTAATAAGTTTTATGTTCCTGTTAATATTAATCTTTATCTTGTTGTTTCAAGTTTGAATTGGCATAGTTAGGTTGATTTCCTATTTTTAGTTTTTCTCCCAAAAATGCTATTTAAACTTGACCCCCATCCTCAAAGCATAAGGAAATATGAATATTCTCACATTGAGTTGATTCATCTAAGGGTTTTTAGTCAATTATTTGTGGTGATCTCATTTCCTACTGAAATAAAGGAAAATAGGTCCATCATAACCCCATTATTCATCAAATTCATTTTGGATCCCCCCACCTATTTTTCAGATGTTTCATTTTGGTGAACCTGACTTTTGAGAATCATAACTTTCTAGTCTTGTAGTCTATTTCAACCCTAGATGTAGTATTTTCATTACTTTGCATTGTATTGCATTGATTTGCATCTCATTTAGGGTTGTTTACTTGCATTAGTTTGCATCTCATCTAGGGTTTTATGTTTGCATTTTTGCATTTTTTAAAATCTACAAAATTCAAAACTCTCAGTCATTTTGCATAGTGTTTACATAACATTGCATGATCAATCATTTACATCAAAAAATTGAATCAAAATTTTATCTCAAATTAGGTCTTTTTGTTTGTCATTTAACATTATTTTACGCTTGCATTTAGATATGATTTTCTAGAAATCTAAAACTGTAACCACCTGTTTGAAACTAGATTTTGAAAAGCATAAAAATTAACTCATAAATCTATAAATTAATTTTTAAAACCTTGAAGCAATACCCATTTTCCCATGTGAGAATGAGTCCTTGATCAGGGATTTTTTTGAATTTCTGAGCATCAAAAACATTGTTTCTACATTTTGTATTCCTGCATTCACTTTGTTGTTTCAGTTTCTAGATTTTTTTTCTGAAATTGTTCACCTTAAGATTAAGTTGTCAAATTCATTGCATTGTTTGAATTCAAATTGGCATCATTTTCAAGTTTTTATATAGCATAATTATAAATTCATCTGGTTTTAAAATCTAGGAATTGATTTTACATATTTGCATTACCCTTTACATTCTAGAGTGTTTGATTGCATTTTACTTATTCTCCATTTTGGGTACACTATGGGTTTTTGAAACTTTTATGAGCTTCACAACTTGGTGTCCTATTTCCAATACTATCGTGAGACGTAGCTAGAGACTCATGTCATCCTGTGATACATCACTCGTCGTGGATCTTGGGTTTTCTAACTCTTTCACTCATAGTGTTGACACTATTCAACCCACTATCGACCATACCCTTGACACTTCATTTACTATGACCTCCTTACCAACAACTAGTGTGACTAATGTTGAATCAATGTTTGCTAAAGTCCCTCAAGAGAACCTAAGAAGAATGGATGAAGAATTAGAGAAATTGCAAAAAAATGTAAGTTCTAAATACATTGTTGGTGCTGCAGTTCCTATCATAGATAACATGAGAATAATTGATAATGAACAAGGAATAGAAGTTGTGCATAGATTAAATCATATAATTACCAACCATGTCCCTACAATGACTAGTTGTGCTCAAGCTTTGGGATATACTCAAAGTCAAGGTGGAAATTTAATTCCTCCTTCCACAACCATAACCTCTATTCTGACATACACTAATCCAATTGTTACTACATCCATGCAACCCACTAGCAATGTCCATACTACCTTAGGTATTTCCACTGGGAATCCCTCTAGCTTTGTGTATTCAAATCTCATATCTCCTCACCTGGACCCCCCCTCACAAATTTACAATTCACTTGTCCTCTGAATACATATACATCTCCACCTTATTCATCTCCATCTCACAACAAAAAACAATGATGCCGTCCTTAACCAACTCTTGCAAAGTGTTTCATCCCTCCAACAACAAATTTCTACATTGAATCAAAATAAAAATGGCCAACCTTCACAATATATCAAAAAGAAACCCCTTATCCTTGGAGATATTGAGAACACAAATGCCACAAGGTATAAAGATTCCTAGATTTGAGTATGGTGGCAAATGAGATCCTGTTAGTCATGTTTCCACATACATAGCCTTATGTAGTGACTTCATTTTTGAGGATAAAATCTTGGCTAAAATCTTCCCTAGATCCTTGAAAGACAGTGCCCTAGAATGGTTTTGTTCCTTATCAAATAATTCAATATGCTCATTTAATGAAATTATTGATGCCTTCATTAATCATTTCCAAGTGAACATGGGTCCTAAGATGACCTTAGTAAATTTAATGAGATGTAAAAAAAAGGATGATGAATAAGTAACCAAATTTATTGCTCGTTATCAATTGCTTTATTCACAAATCAACATTAAGATTCCCGATCTTGATCTTCAATGAATGTTCATTAAGAATTTGTAAAATAAAATTCAAGATAAGATTGGGATGATGAAATTTCCCTCCTTCACATAATTGTGTACTGCCATTTGTGATTACCAAAATTTAGTTAGTAGTCATGAAGTGAAGACTCCCTTTAGCTGTCCTAAAAAAATTGAATTTGTGCCTCAAAACAACTATCAACCATTCAAGAAACAAAATAAGGGATTTTTACAACTTAATCCCCCTCAACCAACTCAACATGTTGACACCCAAGTGGCTGCTATAAAGATGAAAAATCCATACACATTTGGAGATAGAAATAGACAATTTACCCCTCTACTTGATACCCTTCATAACACCATGTTGCAACTCTTAAGAAAGAACTTAATTTCCTTACTTCCTGTTAGAGCTCCTAATCCTACTAAGCCGTTACCTCCAAACTATAGACAAAATTCCTTTTTTCCATTTTCACCAACAAAATGGATATTATATAGAACATTGTAAGCATCTTAAACATATCATGCAAGACCTCATTGATTCTAATCATATTCAAATTGGTAGTGTTAATAATCAAGGTAATAAGTCCATAGCCCCTCCTAACCAAAACTTGTAAATCTTTACCAATCCTATGCCAAATCATAACATCTCCTTTGTCAAAGCTAGTGAAAATAAGAATGTTGTGATGAATGTTGACACAAATGATGAAAACATGAAAGAAAATGAGGAAAGTTCTATAGATAACATAGTTGCAACCATTGAAGTTCAACTTCGTAAGGGCATAACCAAAATGACCCTTGAAATTGCTTTCTCACAACATGACATAATCAAACATGCACCTGATGGTCCTCTTTACATAGGTGGAAGAATCAATAAAAACCCTACTAATCAGATATTAATTGATTCTATTTGTGTAGAGAATGTGATCACCAAAGTATTCTTGTTTGTGCATGAGATTTATCAAGATACTTATGAAAAATCGAAAGCATGGATCAAAACCCATAATGGTTTTTATTTCCCTACGATGGGTTCGATCACTCTTCCTTTAAAAGTTGGACCAAAAAACTTAAGTGTCTCATTCTCCATTATCCTATTGTCGGACCAATTTTATGTGAAGTTAGGCTACCCATGGCTTCGCTCCATGAAAGTCATCCCGTCAGTAATACATAAATGTTTAAAGTTTCCATTTGGCATTGAGATCTTTACTGTGCATCATAGTGGCTTTAATCTCGTGTCTTCCCGTGAGAATTTCTCATTGGATTTCTTTTGGCCTGAACCTATGGAACCTATTAGGCCTCATGAGAACTTATTTTTCAAATCTTATCAAAATTTTAAGGAAAAGTGCATAATAGAATTATCCCTTAGAAATATTCCTCAACCCATGATTGAGCCTCCTATCCTTGATGAAACCATGATTAAACCAAAATCCCTTCCAAGTAACAAAGACCAACCCATAACAAATCCTTCGCGTATTTCCTATAAGAGACCACGAGATAACCAAATAAGGCCCATTGTTCCTCCTAAAATCAAACAAGTTTATAAATTTAAAGAGAAAGTGGTTGAACAACCTCCCATGGTTCCTTCCATTACTCCCTTGCAAGAAGAAAAGAAACCTATGTTTGATAAACCTGCTCCTACACAATCACAACTTGAAAACTATACAAAAAGGAACTGAAATGCTAGAGAGCGTAGGCATAGATGTCATGCTATTGCTCGTTTGTTACAAGAAAAATAAAATAACAACATAGAAAATCAAAATCCAAACTTACTTGAAGCAATGCATGATGCTTCTCCACCTTTTCCGAAACAAGAAAAATTTAAATCTCGAACACAACAAGAACAAGAACCTAATTCCATGGATATTATCATTAGAACTTATATTGTGATTAACTTGGATGATGATAATGAGATTGCTAAAATTGACGAGGAATTGCATAAAGAGTTAAATTTATTATTTTCCTCTTCCATGAGCTTAAATGATAACAACTGTGATGATACTCCTACAAAGATTGATTCAACACATGCTGAACTTTGTGATTATCCTAGTTTGGCACTTGACGTGTCCCTTTGGCTATTTCTCCACCTCATGCATATGATGAAAAAGATTGGGATGCAGATGACCTGCTATAGGTTGACTTTCATGTGCCTTACTAGTTTTGTATTTATTTTATTTTCATGTTCTTTATGTGATTGCATGTGCATAATGTGATCCCCCTATTGTTTTGTTTGACATGTCTTTATGTTCATTCCTCTATTTGCATCTACATTCTTCTATATGTCGTAAACCTTTATCTTTTCTTAGGTCTTGTGTTTTCCTTTTGGGTATGACACAAGGTGTCAAGATATTTAGGTATCTTCCATGTTGACCCAAAATATTTTCTTTATTTTTACTCTCTATGTGTCATTATTCTAGTTCTACGAGTATTTGGGGAATGATGATGTTTCCAAGCTCTATAATATCATTGTTGCAAAGACATACATTGACCCAAAATCTGTGGATCCCTTATGTTTTTGGAATTTTATTTGGGGGCAACCCCTTTTTCATGATGCAACTTCATTTGGAAACATATGCTTGAATATGGCTTTCCAAATAAGCTCTCATGTCTTGTTTAGCATTTATCATTGGCTACTTTAAAGTAATTGCTCACATCATGTTGTTTAGAAATTTCTTTAAAGTGGGGGCATACATTGGCATTATCATTTTAATTTTTTTTGACTATATCTTATGTTTCATAGTGTGGTATTCTTACTTCACGCAATGCGTCTTCTTCTTGGCGGTGTCATTGGGTTTGATGTCCTTCAAGAGTGTGACCTTTCTTGGCTTATGACATTCCTCTTAGTGGTGATGCTACACATTGCATTCCCTAAGTTGTGAATATTTTATCCTAGACTTGTCCTCTCTTGGAGAAATTAGGCACAATGTCCCCTAATATGAGAACTTACATGAACTAAGTGTTTAGCATAACACAACTTGCTAACCTTGTGAAGATTGAAGTTACAACCCCCTTTTTTCATGGCCACCAAGCATAACACACCTTGCTTGCCAGTGGGGCCATGTTTGTTCATAAGCATTTATCATATAACAACTTGCTAAGCCTTATGAAGCTCAAATTTCATATTGTGTGGTGCCTTATTAAATTTATCAGACGTATAACTTTGGTATGGTTATGGGAGCCTAATAAGGTTCTCTCATTTGCCACTTTTGGGGGCTCACCTAGTGGGCAACAAATTTCACTAGTTCATGTGAGTATGCATGGTTGTTTGCATAGTGGATAGTGAGTTACACTTGTAAACGTTTTAGGACAAATAGCTAAGTCTTGATCCACATCAAGTTGGACAAACAATCAAGGATTGATCCACCCCTTTTCTTTTTCTTTTCTTTCTTTGAGTCTTTGATGTTGTATGATTGAGTATACATATATATGTTTAACATAGGCATGTGTCTCCTTGTGACTTTATTGTATTTTCCATGATATTTTAGATCTTGGGGGCTTGATCATCCTCCTTGATCTTTGTCATCTTATCTTTCCAAGGATTGTACAATTAGACCTCTCTCGATTGTTTACTTTAGTGTTAGTTTGACACAAGGTCATCCCCTCACTAAAGTGGGGCTAAATGTAGTGTAGAAAAATGTATCCCTTTACATTTTCACACTTGTTTGGGCCCTCTTAATTAAATTGGACTTAATTATGCCTTAATAAGCCCTATTTTACATTTACAAGCCTGTAGATACTTAAAAATGTCCTGAATGATATACACACTTGAATATGATATATTAACATCATTTCATCCTAAAATCCATCCTCTTTTCACTTGTCTAATTAAATAAGCCTAATTATTTAATTAAATACCTTATATTCACCTATTAATCTAATTGAACTAATTGGGTTAATTCACCCCTTCTCTCACTAACATTTCATCTTGTTTAGTTAAATAATGCAAATGCTTTAATTTAACCCTAAGTCCTCTATTTAATTAAATAACCCTAACTATTTAATTAAATATCATATTTGCATCCCCTTTTCATTAAATAAATAAATAATTTAATGAATATCATATTATTCTCCATCTTGCACATTCAAATTTAGTTTTAATTACTAAATTGCTAATTTTCCCCCCATCCACTTGCATAGGGAATATTCCAAAGGAATATTCTTTTAAACAAACTTTGTAACAAAATTTCAAATTTGTTACAAAGTGTGTTTGTTTGAATCATTCTCAACCCTTGATGCTTTCTTTAATCCATGTGATCTTTGATTCTCATCCATTGATGAGAATCCTTGATCCATGTTTCACCCTTCATTCATATTGACCATTGATTGATCAAATTGATTTGAGCCCTTGATTCTTCATTTGCTCTCCTATAAATACATCACTATTTGGAGACAAATGGATCCACCTTTTAATAGTAAACTTATGCTGTTAAAATCACACTCATCTTGCATTCATATTTAGCATATATTTAAATTTTTTAGTTTAAAATCTTGATCATAGTAGCTTAAAGCATCCATTAATGACTGCCATTTTAGCTTAGTTTGCATCAATATCTTTCATATTTGAACTTCAACTCCAATTAGCATAGATTGCATCCATTTTATCAAGCATTCAAGCATTTAGCAATCATCTCATCAAGTTAAACTAGTTTTATTTCATGTTTTGTTCATATCTAATCAGTTTCATCGATTCTCTTCAATATAATCGATTGGAACAAGATCATATCATCCAAGGGATTGGGAAATTGTCACCATTCCACATCAATGCGACACCACTCCCCCAATAGGATAAAATTCGAGGTCTTATAATAGGTTTCTTTCAAGCTTTCATGTTTATTTCATTTTTAGTTTAATGGTTTCTTAGTTTTGATGCTTTCGAATACCATCACATTGGGATCATGGCTTAGTGGATTAAATATGCCTCAAATCCATATGGATCTGGTGTATTTATCCTATACTATGATCATGGTCATAAATCCTAATAAATTACATTTTCCAAAGGGGAAACTCGATAATAATAAATGCCAACATATAACACTTTACCTTGAGCAATGTGTGTTCTAGGAATAGGGACTTAGGACCCATTCACCCATGGGCGAATGGGTCCTCCCTATTCCTTTGAACCTAAATTGAAAAATATTTTTTTGGTGGTATTTTAAGGTCCCCAAATCCATATTTCAATGTTGGCTTGTGATATTTGAATTTCAAGAAATTAAGGATACATACCTATAAATACAAGGTTATTTCACTAGTTTCACCTAAAATTTTTCAAGAACTTCAAGAATTTTTTTTATGAGAGTATTCTTAAAGAAAAGTTTATGATCAAGAGCATTCAAGAGTAGAATTATTAGATATTTATTACAACATTCAAGATCCATTCATCATGTCAAAGTCTTCTTGCATCATGCATGTTTTTGGAGGTAACATTGTAATGTAGGTTTCAAGATCGAGTCAAAGTATTCAAAGCATTATTTCAAGCATCAAGATCCACATCCATTGAAGTCATTTCATGCAAGTTACAAACCTTCCAAGATCTTCATTTCCAAGGTTTATAGAAGGGATTGTTGAGTGGTAACATAGCATTCTTCATTCTTCATTCCCTCTTTCATGCTTTATTTAAATTCAAGGTTTGATTACCAAAATGGGGTTTGACCAAGGAAAACCCCCATTCTCCAAAAATAAAAAAAATTCCCCTCTTGTGTGTGTGTTGTAGATTTAGGTTGAAGAAGGATTGAAGACCTCTTGAAGGGAAATATTGGAAAAGTTGTCAAAGTTATTGCCAAATCACAAAATCTAACATATAGATCTGATTTTTGACTTTTTGACACTAAAACCTAGAAAAAATTAGAAGCTACATATCAGTATCAGAGGCTCCCAAATGTTGTTGAAAAACCCTGAAAAAAGACCCATTTTCCCATGGGCGAATGAGTCCTAGACAACCTCCTAAAAGTGACTTTTGGTGACTGGTAAATATCATTCTGCCCTTCTCAAATCTATAATAAGTTTTGTGTTTCTATCAATTTGAGCTTTATCTTGCTTTTTCAAGTTTGAATTGGCATAATTAGGTTGATTTTCTATTTTTTAGTTTTTCTCCCGAAAGTGTTGTTTAAACTTGACCCCCATCCTCAAAGCATAAGGAAATCTGAAGATTCTCACATTGAGTTGATTCACCTAAGGGTTGTTAGTCAATTCTTTATGGGGATCTCATTTCCTAATGAAATAAAGGACAATAGGTCCATCATAGCCCCATTATTCATCATATCCATTTTGGATCCCCCACCTATTTTTTAGATGTTTCACTTTGATTAGGGTTCGGGTATATCTACTTATATGTGTACATATTTTATCCCAACTTCTCAGCCTAGGATAATCTTATCTTATGGCTATTGGGATTAGCTGTGTCCTACACCTTGCAAGTCCTAAGATTGGATTATTTACTTATATATATATTACTTATTTTTTCCTCATTAGGGAAATGGATCATCCTACTTTGACATAAAATTTTGGTCATGTGTCAACTATCTTGCAATGCATGCAAGAAACTTTGTAAGAGCATCTAATATCATCATGATGTGTAAGAGAACCTTATGAAACTATAAGATATGGGAATTAATTATGATGAAATTTATGAAACATTTAAGAGTATGATTATGGGGACTTACAAAGTGGACATGTATTCTTAATAAAGTTTATAAAAGCGTATGAAAAATACTGATGAGGGCGCAGCCCGAGACATAGAAAATAACCCACAAAGAAGAGAATAATTTTATTATTCAGAAAATGGAGCTTCTTACATGCAGAGGATCTCAAATCCCCAAGTTCTACAACACATGCAAGTTACAAAAAACTATAGAATAACCCTTTCGCAATATGCGAGCTTGTCCCCAAAAAGCTACCCAAAAATTAGGAACCCGCCCATAAATAGAGCTCCTCTTTAGTTTGGAGCCAAAACAACATTCAAATTTGAGTTTAGGCGGTTTGGCGCCGAAAATTACAACTTGAAGTTCAAATTTCAAAAGAACATTTGCAATTGTATCTTCTAGAAAGTGTGCCAACTTCCCGAGGCCATAACTTTTGATCCGGGACTCCGATTCGCGAACCGTTTGAACCGTTGGAAAGGTCTCGAAGTTAATAACGCGCTCAAAATGACCGATTTCGGCAAGTTTTGGGGCCGTTCCGGGAACTCTAAGTGCCTCAAATCTAACTCGGAAGATTTTCAGGTGTAAATCTGGGAAACTAAAACTGCAATATCTTTCAACCCAGGAATAGAAAATAAAAACCGTAAATTGGGAATTTCATTATGACGAAAAGGGTATCCAAAAATGTAAAAACATCTAAAAACTGAGAAACTTGAAATTTAACTATTTTTGGGTGATGCAAGTTGCCCTTACACCACTGGATGCTCCTGCATCAGACACCCAGGGTAATTTGAGAAGTGACCCTGTCACGTCTCAGATGGTTGAGGAAAACCCAACCGTCAACCGCTACCTTAGATAGCCGATGAATCTTCCACATGCCTTCCTCTCCATTTCACTAGATATTCTTCATACTGCCTTTTCGGTACTCCTTCCCACACGACTATCCAAGATTGCTTCAATCTCCTCCCTTTCTGAAGTAGGTGCTGGAATGCCATACTGCCCTATTGCTGGTGCTTCCTCGTTCCACCTTCATGATACTCTGTCAAATTTGAAATGTTGAACACAGGGGAAATGTTGATTCCATTAGGCAACTCTACCTCATATGCATTCCTGAATCATGCTTCTTCAAAAATCTTACAGGGACCGAATTTCTTCATCTTCAATTTGTTATAGGTTCCCACGAGAAACCTTTCTTTCCTCAAGTGGACCATTACTTCATCGCCAATCTGAAACTCCTTATTCCTCCTTTTCGATATGCCTTAGCCTTATATTGCATATTCATCTCATTAATATGTTCCCGTACCTTCTCATGCTTATATTCTTGATGTGCTCTAAAATCTTCGCTTCAACGCATTTTCTTCTCTTGGTCATCTTCCTCAATTCGAGGCTGTGCGGGGCTACCTCCATACATGTCGGAGCAGTTGATCTACCGGTGCTATTGGCGGTGTTGTAAGAATTCTGCACAGGTGAATCAAGTCCCATCCCTTGGGTTTTATCTCTCCTACCAAACATGTCGGTAGGTTACTTTAGACTCTACATTAACAACCTACATTACGCCCATGTTTGTGGATGGTGTGCAAAACTGAACTTCAACTCTATTTTCAACTTCTTCCACAAGGTCCTCAAAAAGTACCCTACAAATTTGGTGTCACGATCTGAAACAATACTCTTTGGCAAACCATGTAGCCTCACCACCTCTTTGAAGAACAAGTCAGCAATGTGGACTACATCATGGGTCTTCTGACATGGAATGAAATGTACCATCTTTGAAAACCTATCAACCACCACAAAGACTAAATCATTCCCTCGTTGTGTCCTTGGCAAACCAAGAACAAAGTCCATACTTATATCCTCCCATGGCCTCTCGAATTACAGTGGGGTTGATATAAGCTTTGTATTCAGCTCCTCCTTTATACATCGACATACCCTCCGACTTTGTACAAACTTCTTCACATCTTGTGACAAGGCGGGAAGACCAATAATAATGTTCATTGATAATGGCAATGGTCTTATCAGGCAAAATGTTACGCCATTCCTCCACTATGCTTCTCCTTTATCGGGTTCTCCTCATGGAACTCCTCGAGATACAATTGACTTCCCTTAAATAACATGCCATCGCCCCGGATTATGAGAATCCGACCACCTTGTCTACATCCAGCATGGCGGGTTCCTTGCAGCTTTAAACCTCACCAAATAGGGATCTTACGCATCTGTTGTCTTGAGTTCGATGAACCAGCTTCCGCCCCTGTCACATCTTTGTCATCAGCATTATGCCTCCACTTAAGGCATCTGCAACCCTATTTTACTTCCACTCATGTTTCAAAATAAGGTATAACTGCAAAACTCTACCACTTCATATGCCTCGATTTAATTTTCCACGACTATTTAGATGCGCAAGGGCGATGATGGGTATATAGAACAAATTCCTTTGGCAACAAAATAATGTCTCCATTTCTTTGAAAATGCTTGAACTATACGCAGAATTCACGATCATATACAAAATACTTTTCTCTTGGAATCATTTAATTTTCACTGAAATAGGCAATGGGCTTACCTTCTTGGCTCAGCTTAACTGCTCCAATGGCACAACCACTGGCATCACAATCCACCTGAAACACCTTGTTGAAATCTGGGAGGGCTAGAACAGGTTGCTCTGTCACCTTCTGCTTCAACAGTTCAAAATTTTTTGCCGCTCTAGTGCTCCACTTGAATTATTTTCTATCCCCTCTCATTGTTTCAGTCAGGGGTCCACAAATACTACTGAATTTTCTAATGAACTTTCTATAAAAACTAGCCAAACCATGGAAAGATCTCACCTCGGTAATAGTTCTTGGGGTAGGCCATTCCAGAATAGCCTTCACCTTCTCTGGGTCCATCTTGAGACCTTCTACTGAGACAACAAACCCCAAGTACATGTTGGAAATATGTGTCTCAAACATTACAAGCTGAAACCTCCTTTAGAGCAATGTCGGTGTGACATTCTGATTGTCTGGCTGACTAGCAGTTTGTTTTATCAAATTTTGAACAAGTCGCTGTGACCTAGGTATTGTCTTGCCGAAAGGTCCACTGTGGAGTCTATCGCTGTGGCTTGGTGTATTCGCTATGACCTCATAGCGCTTGGGAGAGCTTTGGCCGAAAGGCCATTCATTCGTTTATTGGCGTAACTCTTGGCGACTGGAGTTTTAGAGTGGCTTCAACATTCAGAGAGATGTCTCAGCGAAGTTTTTATCTCACCGACAGAGTATGTATTGAGGTCTTCAGAATAACCCTAATATTCACTCGGTAAGATGTCACCGCGAAAGCAAATGTTATGTCGACAGTGTTTGCTTGTTTTGTTTCATCGGGAAGACTTAAGTGTTATCTTCAGTATAACTCAAAGCTATCAGGGAAGGTCTTAGCGATAGAAGAAAATTATGCCGACAGGGACTACGCGGGAGTTATCGATATAACTCTTAGACTTCGTTATGAGGTCTGAGCGATAAGCATTTGTCTTGTCGATAGTCAATGGCTATCGGGGTAACTCTTGGCAATAGTCAGTCTTCGGTGAAACATATATAAATCGGTAAGTTCTCTCGACGATGGACAAATGTTTTGGTGACAGGTGAACACTTCGGAGTAGCATATGAATATCGCTATGAACTCTTGGCGATAGGAGTAAGTCTTACCGACTTCCGTTGGGTGCTCGGTAGATATGGGAACTTCGGTGTAACATTAATGTTTCACCATGACCTTTTGGCGAAAGGGATAAGTCAGAACGACTATGTGATGACCCGGTATATCTGTTGGAGCTCGATATAATATCTTGGCGACTATAGAGGCTCTTGGCGACATCGGTAAGAGGTCAATGTGGCATCGGCGAGACACTGTTAGTGTCTCACTGAGATGCCAATGTAATTTGAATTCTGTTGACCGTGTATGACTTCTGATGTGGCATCACGTGGACGAATTAGAAGAGCCGAATTGGAACCGTTGGGAGTCTGTTCGTTGCGATGGTTCTGTGAGGGAGCTCGACAGTCAGGGAATGCCAGGGATATAGTTGGAAATTATAGATGTTTTGATGTTGGATAGTAGTTCGATCAACAGTGAAGTGTGAAGAATTCAAACTGTATCAGTGAAGGATTAAAATCTGTAAAGGCTGTAACCTGAAAGTTTTCTGTTCGAAGAATGTACATGATGAATGCTGCTGTATAATGACACCAGAAAGATAAGTCTGGAATTGTATGTAACTTTGATTACTGTAATACAAAGTGATTTCTCTTGGTGTGGTGGGTTTTTCTCCCGTAAGGGTTTTCCCATGTATATCTGGTGTTCATGTGTGTTTGTCTAAATACTCTGTTTCTGTAATCTGTCTCATAGTGCATCTCAATTAGACTGTAATTGAAAATTTAAAAGTACTTCTGCATTCTTTCCTGAGGTATTGGCGTTAGGAAAATTGTTTTACATCAGTTTTCCCTTACAAGTGGCATCAGAGCTGGCAGGTTAATGTGTTATCCTTGGGGGTACATTGGGTTTTGTGTCAAAAGCTGATGGGAGTTTTTGTAGAATTTTTATTTCTATTTACAAATTAGATGTCTAGTTCATGCAGGAAGATTAGCAGAAATAGGCCCAATGGCGACGCTTTGAATTGTGGAAACTCAAAATGGAGGATCTCTTAGTAGATCGGAGACCTTTAGCCTAGCGTATGCAGGAACTAAACCTACAGGCATGAAGCAAGAAGAATGGGACCTTGTAGATAGAAAAGCAAAGGGGATGATAAGGCTCTGTTTGGCAGACTCAGTTCTTCTCAATGTGCATGAAGAGAAGTCTGCTTCTCTCTTGTGGAAGAGACTAGCGTCTATTTATCAGGGGAAATCTTTGGTGAATAAGCTGTTCCTGAGAAAGAAGCTTTACTCTTTGAGAATGCAGGAAGGAGGGTTTGTAGCTGATCGTTTGAATGCATTTAACATGCTGCTCACATAATTAACATCTATTGGTGTAAAGATTGAAGAAGATCGTTGTATGCTTACGATACATGTTCTTTGCCGGACTCATGGGGGATCATCTAGTGATAGCTGGGAGTACAACATCCGGTTTCAAAATGGAAGATATTGTTGGTTCTTCTTTGTCGGGGGAAGAAAAATCTTCAGTTGAAAGGAGATACTAACTGTCGAGAGGAAGGTCAAGGAAAGGCAGAAAAGAAGGACAAAGTCTAAATCAAATCGAGAGGGAGATCAAAGAATCTCTTGGCAAGAAGTCAAAAGGTGAAATCTTTGAGCGTGGGCAACTTTGGTCATGTCAGGATTGTAAGAAGAAAGGATCTCACGATAATGGTTCTTCTCATATTGATGGTGATGCCTTCATTGCAGCCTTGGCTACTCAGGCATTAGATGATGTCTAGTTGATCGATTCTGGAGCATCGTTCCACATGACATCTCACAGAGAATGGTTTACAAAGTATGAAGAATATGATGGTGGAAAGGTGTACTTGGCGAGTGATTCAACCTTGGAAATTGTTGGCCGTGGAAGAGTCAGAATCCAATTCCCTGATGGTAGAATAAAGGGGATCAATGATGTTATGCACATACTAGGTCTGGCTCGAAATTTACTTTCTGTCAGTAAGCTAAATGATATTGGAGTACAAGTCTTGTTCTCGGAAAGTGGCCGCAAGATGACTAGAGGTTCAATGGTGCTGGCTAGAGGTGCTCGAATTGGTACCTTGTATAAGCTGGATGCACAAGCTGTTCATTGTAATAGTGTCTCTTCGAAGTCACTGAAAGCTACTCATAGAGGTAAAGAGGGAAATATCCCTAATTATGTAAACTCTACGGAAGTAAAACTTCCTGCAGAAAAGACCAGGCTTTGGCATCATAGGTTAGGCCACATAGGAGAAAAAGGTTTAAAAACTTTGAAGAACAAAAACCTGGTTGAGGGGCTTGAAGACTGTAATCTGGAATTTGAATTATGTGAACATTGTATATATGGAAAGCAGCATCGTGTTTCATTTTATGACAGCCCTCATAAAACTTCTGGTTTGTTAGACTATATTCATTCAGATGTGTTTGGTCCAGTAGATATTCCTTCTTTGTCTAAATCAAGATACTATGTGTCGTTCATTGATGATTACTCAAGAAGAGCATTTATATATTTTTTGAAAAGTAAATCAGAAGTGTTCAGTCGATTTAAGGAGTTTAAAAATCTTGTTGAAAATTAGACTGGTAAAACAATAAAATGCTTAAAGATTGATAATGGCGGTGAATTCTGTTATGATGAATTTGACAGATACTGTAAAGACCATGGAATCAAAAGACACAAGACTACACCTTACACTCCACAACAGAATGGAGTTGCAGAAAGGTTCAATAGGACAGTGATGGAGAGGGCACGAAGTATGCTTAGTAGTGCTGGTTTGGAAGAAAAGTTCTGGGCTGAAGCTACTGCTACTGCATGTTACTTAGTTAATCGGTCTCCAAACTCTGCTCTTGTTGATAAGACACCTATGGAAGCGTGGTATGGTAAGAAGCCCTCTCTTAGACATATTAGAGTCTTTGGCTATGAAGCATATGCACATGTGCCGGATGTAAAAAGATCTAAGTTGGACAACAAGGCTGTTAAGTGTATATTTATTGGCTATAGTGCTAACATTAAAGGATACAAGCTTTGAAATCCTGTTACAGAGAAGGTTGTATACAACAGAAGTGTAATCTTTCGTGAGCTGAAACCTTCCACCTTGGATCTGCAGTCAGAGACAAAGTTAGAAAATAGTAAGGATGTAGCAGTAATTCCTCCTACACCAGAGAAAGAGGAATTGAAGATTCAAAATGTACCTGAAACTGAGGAGAGCTCAAGCAGTTCTGAAAGCTCTGAAGAAGAAGAACCTCAGCCTCAGCCAGTGAGGAGGTCAACCTAAGAAAGGAAATAACCAAATAGGTATGGGTTCTCATTAATTGATTCTCCTTGTGCCTATGCCTTGATTTCTAGCACTGATGAGCCTAGGACTGTAAAGGAGGCAATTAAGATGTCTGATTCAGATTCTTGGTTGGAAACCATGGAGGAAGAAATGGTGTCATTAGATAAAAATGAAACCTGGAGTCTGGTGCCCTTACTAAAAGTGAAAACACAATGAAGTATGAAATGGGTATTTAAGAAAAAAGATTGAGTGGATGGCGGTGTAGAAAAATACAAAGCTTTGGTTCTGAGGTTATTCGGGTAGAGGGGGTGACTATGGGGAAAATCTTTTTCTCTATATGGTGACATCCCATTAGATTTCTATTGTCACTACTGACAACTTATGACTTAGAGGTTGAGCAGGATGGATGTGAAGACAACATTTCTTCATGGTGATCTTGAAGAAAGAAATCTATATGTCAACCTAAGCACTTTGTTGAAAGGTGAAAAAATGGTATGCAAATTAAAGAAGTCTCTGTATGGGTTAAAGCAGTCACCTAGAATGTGGTACCAGAAATTTGATACCCATGTATTATCTTTAGGCTTTGTGAGATCAAAATCTGATCACTATGTATACTATAAAGCTGAAAGTGATCAAGTACTTGTTATTGCTCTTTATGTTGATGATATGCTATTCATAGGAAATAACAAAAGCTAATGATTTCTGATCTTAAGTCTCAGTTGTCTGCTAAGTTCGAAATCAAGGATCTTAGTGCAGCAAGGTATATTATGGGGATGGAGATAACTAGGGACAAGAAGAATAGAAAGCTTTGGCTCAGTCAGAGTAAGTATGTCAGGACTGTTCTTGAGAGATTTTGTATGAATGATTGTAAATAGTTAGTTGTTCTAGTCATGCAAGGAACGAAGCTATTTGTTGAGAGTTGTCAAAATCTCCTCTTGAGATGGAGACATGACCCGATGTCTATGCTAGTGCTATAGGAAGTCTCATGTATGCAATGGTCTGTACAAGACCAGACATTGACCAAGCAGTGGGAGTACTTAGTCGATTTATGGAAAATCCAGGAAGAATACATTGGGATGCTATGAAGAGGGTGTTTAGGTATTTGAAGGAAACTTCAAATTTTGCATTGTGTTACCAGGGTAATTCGGTTTGAATCCTGAAGGACTCTTAGCATTAAGTGGTTATGTAGATTACGATTAGGCGAGGATGACGTGAATCCACCAGTGGATACATTTTCATGTTGAATGGTGGTGCAGTGAGTTGGATGAGCAAGCGGCAAGCTATAGTCGCTTTGTCCACTATAGAGGCTGAATACATGGCAGCTACCCATGCTTGTAAAGAAGTTGTATGGTTGAAACATTTGTGTTCTAACATTGGTTTTGATGCACGGGAAATAACAATCTTATGTGATAGTTAGAGTGCCATTTATTTGGCAAAGAATCCAACTTTCCATGCCAGGACGAAACATATTGATGTGCAGTACCACTTTGTACGAGATATGGTTGAGGATGGAAAGGTTAGTTTGGAAAAAGTTGATACTCTGGAGAATGTTGCAGATGCATTGACGAAGCCGGTGAGCACAAACAAGTTCAGGTGGTGTGCCAGTTCAATGGGCCTTAGTGCCCATGTTTTTCAATAAAGTAATTTTTTGCATGCTCTGGAGGTGCCTGAATGATCTTCGTCAAGTGGGAGATTGTTGGAAATATGTGTCTCAAACATTACAAGCTGAAACCTCCTTTAGAGCAATGTCGGTGTGACATTTTGATTGTCTGGCCGACTAGCAGTTTGTTTTATCAAATTCTGAACAGGTCGCTGTGACCTAGGTATTGTCTTGCCGAAAGGTCCACTATGGAGTCTATTGTTGTGGCTTGGTGTATTCGCTATGACCTCATAGCGCTTGGGAGAGCTTTGGCCGAAAGGCCATTCATTCGTTTATTGGCGTAACTCTTGGCGACTGGAGTTTCAGAGTGGCTTCAACATTTAGAGAGATGTCTCAGCGAAGTGTTTATCTCTCACCGACAGAGTATGTATTGAGGTCTTCGGAATAACCTATATTCACTCGGTAAGATGTCACCGCGAAAGAAAATGTTATGTCGACAATTTTTGCTTGTTTTGTTTCATTGGGAAGACTTAAGTGTTATCTTTAGTATAACTCAAAGCTATCGGGGAAGGTCTTAGTGATAGAAGAAAACTATGCTGACAGGGACTACTCGAGAGTTATCGATATAACTCTTAGACTTCGTTATGAGGTCTGAGCGATAAGCATTTGTCTTGCCGATAGCTAATGGCTATCGGGGTAACTCTTGGCGATAGTCAGTCTTCGGTGAAACATATATAAATCGGTAAGTTCTCTCGGCGATGGACAAATGTTTTGGCGACAGGTGAACACTTCGGAGTAGCATATGAATATCGCTATGAACTCTTGGCGATGGGAGTAAGTCTTGCCGACTTCCGTTGGGTGCTCGGTAGATATGGGAACTTCGGTGTAACCTTAGTGTTTCGCCTTGACCTTCTGGCGAAAGGGATAAGTCAGAATGACTATGTGATGACTCGGTATATCTATTGGAGCTCGATATAATATCTTGGCGACTACAGAGGCTCTTGGGGACATCGGTAAGAGGTCAATGTGGCATCGATGAGACACTGTTAGTGTCTCACCGAGATGCCAATGTAATTCAAATTCTGTTGACCGTGTATGACTTCTGATGTGGCATCATGTGGACGAATTAGAAGAGCCGAATTGGAACCGTTGGGAGTCTGTTCGTTGCGACGGTTCTGTGAGGGAGCTCGACAGTCAGGGAACGCTAGGGATATAGTTGGAAATTACAAATGTTTTGATGTTGGATAGTAGTTCGATCAACAGTGAAGTGTGAAGAATTCAAACTGTATCAGTGAAGGATTAAAATCTGTAAAGGTTGTAACCTGAAAGTTTTCTGTTCGAAGAATGTACATGATGAATGCTACTATATAATGACACTAGAAAGATAAGTTTGGAATTGTATGTAACTTTGATTACTATAATACAAAGTGATTTCTCTTGGTGTGGTGGGTTTTTCTCCCGTAAGGGTTTTCCCACGTACATCTGGTGTTCATGTGTGTTTGTCTAAATACTCTGTTTCTATAATCTGTCTCATAGTGCATCTCAATTAGACTGTAATTGAAAATTTAAAAGTACTGCATTCTTTCGAGGGTATTGGCGTTGGAAAATTGTTTTCCATCTAGTTTCCTTAGGTACACTAACTCCCTCTTCACAAAGCGCACTTCTTTAGATTAATCAGCAGTTTCTCTTCTCTTAACTTCTCAAAGACTCTCGAATATACCATCGGATGCTCATCCAAGCGTCTTAATGAAAATCAAAATATCATCTAAATACAAATAACAAACTTCGGAAATTCTTTTAGTACCCTCGTTCATGAGGCGTATGAATATTGCTTTCCCGGTGCATGGTTAGCCAAAGGGCATGACTAACCACTCGTACACGCCCTCTTTGGTCTTAAAGGTAGTCTTCCATTCATCTCCCTCTCGAATCTGGATCCGGTGATATCTACTCTTCAGATCAATCTTTGTGAAGTACTGAGCTCCACTCAAACAGTCCATCAGGTCATCCATCCTTGGCAGGGGAAATCTGTACTTGATTGTTATCTTGTTTATGGCTCGGGAATCTGTACACATCCTCCACTCCCATCCTTCTTGGTGCTAGTACCGCGGTGCATTGCACACGGACTCAAACCTCCCATATCAAACCTCCTTTCAACAACTCTTGAACTTGTCTCTGCTCACCTCT
>VDFB02000009.1:6222240-6291943 GCA_007258455.2 Sequoia sempervirens | reverse complement strand
GTCGATCAACTCTTTTGGGTTTAGACTTCTAGAATAACTGGGGACTTTTGCTCTGGGTCTTTTCTTGATCTTCGAAATGGCCCTTATTAGCCACATTTGGTCTTGATCAATTGCTTCTTCTTCCTCTTCTACATCTGAACATTCTTCCTCTCCTTCATCCTCACTTTCCTCCCTCAGGTTTAACCCTCTTCTCAACTGCTCTTGTAATGCATCAATCTGTCTCTAGAGGGCTGCCAGTGCATCTTTTCCACCAACATTTCTGCCGCCTCAACCACCTCTAGCACCACCATGCCTACCAGGAATCACTCTTGGAGGCATCTTTCTTGACCTTGACCCACAACCATGGTCCTAGTGCAAACTACCTCACGATCGGCGATCTGTCCACACGCTCAAGAAAACCTACTCTAATACCACTTGATGAGGGCGCAGCCCAAGACTTAGAAAATAACCTACAAACAAGAGAATAATTTTATTATTCAGAAAATGGAGCTTCTTACATGCAGAGGATCTCAAATCCCCAAGTTCTACAACACATGCAAGTTACAGAAAGCTACAGAATAACCCTTTCGCAATATGCGAGCTTGTCCCCAAAAAGCTACCCAAAAATTAGGAACCCGCCTATAAATAGAGCTCCTCTTTAGTTTGGAGCCAAAACAACATTCAAATTTGAGTTTAGGCGGTTTGGCGCCGAAAAATTACAACTTGAAGTTCAAATTTCAAAAGAACATTTGCAATTGTATCTTCTAGAAAGTGCGCCAACTTCCCGGGGCCATAACTTTTGATTCGGGACTCCGATTCGCGAACCGTTTGAACCGTTGGAAAGGTCTCAAAGTCAATAACGCTCAAAATTTTCTATGCCGATTTTGGAAAGTTTTGGGGCCATTCCAGGAACTCTAAGTTCCTCAAATCTAACTCAGAAGATTTTCAGGTGCAAATATGGGAAACTAAAACTGCAATATCTTTCAACCTAGGAATAGAAAATAAAAACCATAAATTGGGAATTTCATTATGACGAAAAGGGTATCCAAAAATGTAAGAACATCTAAAAACTGAGAAACTTGGAATTTAACTATTTTTGGGTGATGCAAGATTGCCCTTACACCATTGGATGCTCCTACATCAAATACCCTAAAGCATTTTTGAATGGGAGAATAATGTCAAAGTGGAGTGCCCAAGTTGGTGGGTAGGCTATGAAAAATCATTATTTCTATGATTAGGGTAAGAGGAATGTTCTTGAATTAGCTTGGAGACCCATCATGAGACTTAGGTTTTGAAATTGATGCCATGAGTAGTGTAATGACATACTTTTAGTTAGTGCATGGTTTCTAAAAATATCTTGTGGTTTTCTATTTTATGGGTTCTCCTATATATTGGATTCTTGGGTTGACATTAGAGGAGATAGAGGAGCTTTTATTGTAGTGTTATTCTATCATATTTTTTCTAGATAATAAGGTGTTTATATTCATGTTAAGGCTTTGATATTGATATTGTATTGTGATTATTATTACTGGAATACATAAATTTGGTGATTTAAAGGATAGGTTTTTCTTAAAAAGGTTTTCTTTGTCACCTGGATTTGCACCCTTTGTTGAACATGTTGTTAAACAATATAGTGACCCAATGGGAATTATCTCAAGATGTGGGACCCTACAAATGAGGTTAGACCTCCAGAGAAGATTGGTTCCTTTGATAAATCTAGATGTATGTCTTGATCCAACCTAACATAGACTAAACCTATGAAATAATCATATTCTAATATTTTTCTAGGGAAAAGGGAGAGAAGAATGTAGGAAAGGAAAAGAACGTTGAGATTTAATGGGTTTCCTCCAAAGTTCACAACAACACAAGGAATCAATGAAAGTTGCTAGGAATATTCAAAATAATCTTTATTTTACTAGTTTTTGCAAATAACTATGGAGGTAAGGGATTCAACAATCACCAGAAGAGAAGAGGGAATCCGCATATAGTTCTTGCAAGCCATTGTTACATAACATATCTATAAAAAAGTAGTAAAACCCATTTAAACATGAAGGTAAGAAAAAAATATACAAAATATTAGAACTAAGAAGAGGTGAAACAAGCAATCCTATTGACTCAATGAGATAATTTTTTTTTAGAGTAACAATAAAATGTAAAAATGTAAGTTTTTTGGTAGAGAAATTAGGAAGGAACCCCCTTGAAATAAAAATGAATATGTATAATATCATTTTGTAGGTCTCACAGAGAAACAAATATGTAGACTTGCACAAGGACCTTGGAAAACAATGATATTCTACTATGGTATGTGGTAGCCATGTCCTCTTATTAGAGTTTTATGATATTTAAACCTAAATATCTCCTGAACTATATGTTTTCATTCCCAAGGATCATGGGAAGTCATCCACCTTATGAATGTGTCACTTATGACATTAATTATTATGCTTAAAAGGAAGGAAAAGTTGGAGATGGTGTGTTGGTCGACAAAGGGTTGTAGGTAGGTGGGAAAGTTAATGTATCCAACATCAAAATTGTTATTGTGAGATTCTATTTCCATGTCTCTATCATGGCATTAAAATTTTTGAACCTCCAATAAAGGAAAAGAAAAGATATCAAAGTATCAAGCCATCAATTACCACTTTGACCATAAAACTTGGGAGAGGAGCATAAAATTATTTGATGTCTCAATATGAATCCTTAATGATCATTATTTGTCAAAATATTAGGCCATATGGATCTCTCTAATTTTCATACCTATCAAGCCTAGGATGTGGGCGCATTCACCTCTAATATATTGAAAAAACACTTGTCCATCAAACATCAAGCCTGTATCAAATAACCTTCCATAAGATAGGGGAAATAGATTTAGAGTAGACTAAGTGAAATGTCAAGGAATTGGACTTTTGGGGATGGTATGACTGAAATGACAAGTCTTAAAGGGATGGAATGATGAAGTTCAAAATTTTAAAACACAAAGAGAAAATTTTGAGGAATTGGGGAAGGAAGGGATGGTAGAAAGGTAAGAGAAATCTCAAAACTCTAATTTAAGTAATAAATACTTAGGAAAATTTAAATAATTTGGTGAACTTTTATACTATTGGGGGTATATGAAAAGAGATATAAAATAATAAAAAGGTTGAAATTATAATGGGGATGGATGGATGAAGAAGTCCAAAAGTTTAGAGAACATAAAGGAAGTTTGGTATTTTTAGAAGAATTTCAAGCTTCTAAGGTTAGGAAATCTAAATGGTACAAAGGTAAGGGAAACCTTGATAATTTGAAAGGTTGGAAATACTACTTAGGAAACATTACATATCAAACTTTTATAATCAAGGATTCTTAATGAATAGTACATAGGTAAGGGGAACCTTAACAGCTCGAAGGGTCAAAAGAACACTTACACACTTTCAAAATGATTCTAGGTGTGGTTTCTATTAGAACACACAAATATATTGAGAGGGGGGGATGAATCAATATATTCCTCAAATCAATTCAATTTCAACTTATCAATAAAAATCTAAAACTTCCTTAATCAGATAACACATTCAAAGAAAGAGCATAGAACCATAACACCAAATTTACAGGGAAAACCCAACAAGGGAAAAACCATGGTGATAAAAGCATCTTGGAGCTACTATCTAAATCTAGCCTCACAAATGAATCAATAGTTGCAAAATATTTAAGGTCTTTAACCTAATTTTACAACTCCCTTCTCACTTATAGAATGAGGCTACAACCTCTGAATACAACTCTTTGAAAAATCAAATGAAAGATCACAACTGTAACACTTCTACTACCTCCAGCTCACTACCTTCAACACTTTTTACACCTCTCTATCATTGGATCACTACCTTCGATATTCACACTTGCACTTCTACCTTCGACTCACTTCCTCCAACACTCACTTTTACAATTTGGTTGGCTCACTTCTTTCCACACACCAATTAAACTCTTCTACTTTCGGCTCACTGCCTCCAACATGCATTAAACACTTCACTAAAAATTTACACACATTACTTTGCCTTCAATGCAATGATGTCAAAAAATTACATTAAGCGCACATTGAACAGTTGTACACCTTGAACACACACTTGATATTACATTTATACCATCCACACACATCAAATTATTTCTCCTTGTCAGCTACCTTGAAGAATTTAAACATGAAACATGCAATGATCATATTTGAGTCGACTTCCAAACATCCATGAGAGAGGGAAATAAAATACGGTACAAGCTAGGGATAAGCAAGACCTATTTCAAATCTGCATGCATTCCCATGTTGATGCACACCACAAAAACTTGGCACAAGCAACTCAGAACACAAAGTTGGCCTAGAAAACACTCAACCCTTGAAATAAACTCTAAACCATAAGAGATACCAAAGAAGTAGGATAGCAACATGTCGATTACATCACAAGAATCAAATGATATTCAAGAATATTTCCACGCCCTTCTTTCACAACTTCATGCATCATAATGTCGGTGGCAACAAATAGATACAAAACTAGTATCTATCACAAACCCAAACAACTTAGTTTTGAGATATGAATTTGACAAATCAACTTGCGGTACACTTCAACAACTAAAACTCGATGAGAGACACCATATAGACATTAGAAACAAATCCTTCAAATTGCAAGCCCATAATAACAACTGTAGATAAATGCAAAGCCTTTCTCAAAACCTTCCAAGATTGGAACAACACAATCTTCACACTGCTTACTCAAGAAACTTCTACGGTAATATCCATGATCTGAAAATTGAAACATACATGCTTCATACTTGACTTTATCTAACTCTCAAACCATAGGACCAAATCATAAAAAGAAAAGGAATGCAAAGCATTATCTAGAGCCTTTTAGAGCACCTTCTTGAGCCACTGACTGTAAGAGATTCTTTTATGTAAATTACAACAAAAAATAATGAATACAACACTCATAGAATCATATACACAATCATGAGTAATAGGGAGCAATTGTTATACCAACTCATGAAATCCTTCCTAATTGAAACATATACACCCAACCACACACATTGCTACTTTGTTGACAATACAGACAATCATCATCATCAAACACCATACAAATGACACTAACGACAACCAATAGACTCCATACTATTGAAACTAATGACAACACTTGCAACATACTTGAAACAATCTCCCCCTTTGGCATTGATGGCAACACCAATGAGAGAAACACCAATAGGATATGCAATATCTCCCCTTTCTCTTAATTTTGCTCTGTCTCTCCCCCTTTGAAATCAAGGAAAAAGGGCTAACCAAGCTTGCAACAACTTATAAGCCCCCCCTATCTGTATAAGATTCAAAAATATTCTACCTACTCCTCCTGAGAGGTAGCATTCATCAATCTAGGGATAAATTT
Organism: Sequoia sempervirens; assembly: GCA_007258455.2. NCBI lineage: Eukaryota > Viridiplantae > Streptophyta > Pinopsida > Cupressales > Cupressaceae > Sequoia > Sequoia sempervirens. The sequence goes on along the minus strand of VDFB02000009.1, from coordinate 6,286,580 downwards.
TTTTCTTGAATTGCTCCCACCTGGAAAAATGCACCAAGTATGCATCTAGCTAGAAGAAGGAGGTGCAACAACCCCTAGCTTTTGTCTCAGATACTAAAAAGTATCCTTTGAAAGTGCCTTTGTAAAGATATCTACAATTTTTTCCTTTGTGGGTACATACTCCAACCTTACTTCCTAATCAACAACTTTCTCTCTTAAAAAGTGATATATGATAGATATGTTCTTTCTTATTGCATGCATCACTAGATTATTTGAAATATTGATGGTGCTTGTATTACCACACAAAATTGGAATAGGCTCATCATACATCACCTCGATGTCCTTCAAAGTTTGCTTCATCCACAACATTTGAGTGCAACAAGATGCTATAACAATATATTATACTTCTATTGTAGATAATGACACCGAGTTCTGCTTCTTACTAAACCAAGAGACCAATCTATCTCTTAGAAATAAATCTCCACCATTGGTACTCCTTCTGTCATCAAAACTACCATCCCGATCAATATCAGTATATGCATTCAAAGAAAAGTCATTACCCTTTTGATACCACAATACATAGTCTAGAGTTCTCTTCAAATATCTAAAAATCCTCTTGACAACCTTTACATGAGTTTCTTTTGGATCGACTTGAAACCTTGTTGAAACCAAGGAAATAGGTTTCTACCTTTTTGGAGATGGAACTTGGCTTTAGGACCTATTTCACTTAGTTCATTCAAGGAAACCTTAGAGATCTCAATCCAAGTATGGAAATGAGGGAAAGAGATCTACAATAAGGAGTCATAGGGTGTGATCAAATACTAAAAGGGGGTTCACCACCAAGCAAGGGCTTGGAAATACTAGTATCATGCAAAACCTAATGATAAAACCTAAGTAAATGACCTAGAAATGAATTCAAATTAGAATAGTAAACTAGAAAAAAGTATAGAGGTGCACCTAGAAACTTGAATGTGCTCAGAATGAGGTCTGGAATGTTGAAAATTCTAACTTTAAGGCTCACTAGGACTCATATGCTAGGCTGGGCGTATCAGTCCCAGACTAGGGTTTCTAGGTAGAAACATGAATTTGTTAGTGACAAGTCTGAAACTTCTGAAATCTGGATAATCAGCTATACTAGGACTCATACACCACAAGTCATGTATCAGTCCTGTTTTGATTTTTTAGAAAGTCAAAGTCTGAATCTATTCTCCTATCTCTGCTCTTCCATCCCAACTTCATTTCCTGATTTGAACCTATAAAAAGACCTACAAAATATAATGTAGTGTTGATTTGCTTATGGGGGGTTTGCATCGGTCAAACCCCTATTTTGGTAATTAAACCTTGATAGAAATAATGGATCTTGAAAGTAAATGTGAATACAAAAACTCTAATATTAAGTGTATCTAAGATTAGGAAATAAAAAATACAATGTAACCCTATTCTAATGTGCTAGAATGAGATGCATGAATGAAGTGTGAAGATGATGAATCACGTTGGGTTATCTCTAATCACCCTAATAAGCCATAATAATGCATGTACCTTCCCTTAGGATGAAAGTAGAAAGATAATGGAGGATGGAATCACTTAGGAAACAAGTCATTAGGCTTGGTTTGATGGCTAGTTGCATCTCCCCAACCTAGAATCCATCATGATTTGCTATAGACAATCATCATCAATCCTTGATAATGTTAGATCTTGAATGAAAGTGAGCTTGAAGACCTAAAAAAACACAATGATGCTAATCCAAGACTTCAACCTTGCTTGCTCTTGAAAACTTGTAGGAGACTCTTGCTTGAAACTCTAGAATGGCTTAACTCTTGAATCAATTTCTCTAGGTCAAATAATGAATTGAAAAGCTTGTTTATATAGGTACTTTACCTAATTTACCATTGATTAGATCTCAAATTATGACATCAACCAAAAATTTGAAATAAAAACCTTAATTTCCTGTTCAAACCCTAAAAAGGGGCCACATGGGACTCATACGCCACTTGTGGCATATGGGTCCCACCTAGGGGACTCATACATCCAAGGTGGCGTATGAGTCCCACCCTAGTTTTTTGTGGTGAGAAAATATCGAGAGGTGAGAAAATTGGATGCATTTATTGATTTTGTTAGGATTTTAGTCAAAATAAGCCTTGAGATCCGAAATAAAGGGTCTTAGGGGCCTATTAATCATGATTTAAAGGGTCATAAATGCAAGGGTACTAAAATAGGTTCAAATTAAGTGAGAAATTGTACCATCTCCAAGAAGGAAGTACAATTTTCTACACTACACTTGTAACCAAGAAAAAATCCTACATAATATTAGGCCTTGAAGTAGTTAAGTACAATAGGCCTCCAATCATAGACCTATAGAAAGTATGATCAACTTTTGGTGAAATATCATCTTTACTCAAATGGAAACTAGTTACCATTGGAGTACTCACTAGTTTACAACCTTCAATACCAAACTTCTTTAGCATTTCCTTAACATATTTTTCTTGAGAGATAAAAAATCCATTATTTGATTGTACAACTTGAAGTCCAAGAAAGAAAGGAAACTCACCTAACCTAGACATTTCAAATTACTTTTGCATTTATTAAGAAAACTTCTTACACATTTCATCATTGCCTCCAAAGTTTATATCATCAACATATGCCACAACAATTAGAATTTTTTCATTTCGTTCTTTGATATACAAATTACTGTCTACAATACCTTTCTTGAATCCTTATTGACATAGGTACCTATCTAATATTGCATACCAAGCCTTGGGAGCTTGATTGAGACCATATAAAGCCTTCTTAAGTTTTTAAACCATGTCCAAATCTGCTAATAACCAAAATCCATCATGCTATCCTATGTATACTTCTAATTCACCATTTAGGAAGGCATATTTCACATCCATCTAATAAACTTTAAAGTTCTTGTGCACAAAAAATGTAAGAAACATTATGATGGCCTCCATTCTTGCCACCAAATATTTTTTTTTCAAAGTAAATTCCTTCCACCCATGAATATCCTTTGCATACCAGTCTTGCTTTGTTCCTCACAACTTATTGATCTTCATTCAATTTGTTCTTGAATACCCATTTTGTTCCTATTGCATTCTTGTCTGCAGGTCTTGGAACCAATTCCTAAGTTTTATTTTTCTCAATCTAATTTATCTCTTCCTCCATATCTTGTATCCATCCTTCATCTTTGCTAGCATCAAAAAAATTCTTTGGCTCTATTCTTGATAACAAAGAGAAATTCACCTTTTTATTTGATTTTGCAAACCTTCTTCTTGTTTGCACACCTTCATTCTTATCTGCAATCATTTGATATTATGAATGATTCCTTTAAACATACTTGGTAGGAGTCTTGGGGACTTTCTCCTAAGCTTCCTCCTTTTTAGTAGCTTCTTCTTCTTCCCCTCTGCAGGTAGATTCATCAGTCCAAGAGTCTTCTTGCTCATGTGTAATTTGATGAAATTCTTCATCCACTCTAACATTTGCACTTTCAACCACCTTCCTCAATATTTTATTATAGCATTTATAGGTTTTTATTATGGTTGAATACCTAAGAAATATTCCTTCATCTAATCTTTAATCAAACTTCCCCAACCCCCTTCATCTCTCCTGATAAAGCATTTGCCTCCAAAAATTATAAAATATTTGATACTTGCTAGTCTCTTATACCATAGCCCATATAGATTTTTGGTTCTATCCACCCTTAGCTAACCTCTACTGAGAATGTAGATAACAATATGAACTACTTCCTTTTAATACACATTAGGAAATTTGGCTTCATTCAACATTGTTCTGGCCATCTCTTGAACAGTTCTGTTCTTCCTCTCCACTACTCCATTCTAATAAGGAATTCTAACAATAGAATAATGTCTCCTTATCCCATGCTCTTCAAAAAATTCTTCAAAATCACTTGACGTGAACTCACCACCTCTATTTGAACTTAGACACTTGATTCTAGCATTCATTTAATTCTCAACCATTGATTTAAAGATCTTAAATTTTCTAAAAGCTTTTGATTTTCCTTTTAAGAATGTAACCCATGTCATTCTAGAGAAATCATCAATGAGTAACATAAAATACCTTTCACCTTGAAGACTCTTTGTTCTGGTAGGTCTACATAGATTAGTATGAACTAATTCCAAAGATCTAGTAGTAGAATACTCTTTAGTCTTGAATTTTATCCTTGTCTACTTCTCGGTATGACATTCTCTGCACATGGTACTTGTAGGATTGACAATTCTTGGCATGTTTCTCACTGCATGCATCGAGCTAATCTTCAAAAGGTTATCAAAGTTGATGTGTCCCATCCTCTTATGCCACAACTAACATTCATTTGTCTATCCCAAAAGACAACTTCTTCCATTCACACCCTTAAGGTTGTATAAGTTTCCTTTAGTTCGTGAACCTTCTGCCACCAATCTTTGATTTCACATCCTTGCTCATTAAATAAGAGACTGTATCCTTTGTTGCACATCTGAATTACATTGCGAATATTGTGCTTGAGACCTTCAACATATAAAACATCTTCAGTCTTATACTTTCCATCAATACTTATAGTGCCTTTTCCAGAGATCTTTGCTAATGAATTATATGCAAACTTTATTGAACTGCCATTCCATTTAACTAACTTGATGAACTTTATTTTGTCACCAGTCATGTGACTTGAACACCCACTATCAATTATCCAGAGACTTGATTGTCCTTGAAATGACAAAAAATAGGGGTTTGATTTATAAAATATGGATTTAATGAACAATAAGGGACCTATTTTCCTTTATTTCATTAGGAAATGAGATCCCCATAATGAATTGATTATAAAACCTTAGGTGAATCAACCCAAAGTGAGAATATTTAGATTTCCTTATGACTGAAGGATGGGGGTCAAGGTCAAACAACACTTTGGGGAGAAAAACTAAAAATAACAAATCAACACCAAAACACAATCTAAGACTTGAAACTTGAAGATTAAACTCAATATTTGCAAAACCAAAAAATAGAATGCAGATCCGAGAAGGGAAAAGAAATGTGTACTAGTCACCAAAATTACTTTTTAGAAGTTGATTTAAGACTCATTCACCCATGGGATAATGGGTCTAAGTATAGGGGTTGCAAATTTTTTTTAGGAGCCTCTAGTGTAGATCTATAGCTTCTGATTTGTCCAGGTTTCAGTGCCGAAAAGTCAGAAATCTGATCTGTAGGTTAGATTCTGTGATTTGATGACAACTTTGAAAACTTTGTAAATCTTTCTCTTCAAAAGGTCTTCAAGTCTTCTTCAACCTAAATTTGCAATCACAAACACAAGAGAGAAAAATGTTTTTTTGGGTGAATAGGGGTTTTCCTTGGTTAAACCCCATTTTGGTAATCAAACCTTGAATTGAAATAACTAAAATGAAAGAGGGAATGAAGAATGAACAAAGCTATGTTACCACTCAACAAACCCTTGAATGAAACCTTGATAATGGAGATCTTAGGAAGTATACAACTTGCATGAGATGGCTGAATTGGATGTAGATCTTGACACTTGAATCTTGCTTGAAATGATACTTTGAATGCTTGACTTGATCATGAAACCTACATCACAGTGTTAGCTCCAAAAACATGCATGATGCAAGAATAATTTGACATGATGAATAGATCTTGAATGCTGTAATAAATATTTGATATATCTACTCTTGAATGCATTTGATTGCTCTTGAAATGCTCCAAAAGTGGTCATAAAATTCTAGGTGAAACTTAGTGAAATGACCTTGTATTTATAGGTATGTATCCTTAATTTCCTAAAATTCAAATATCACAAGCTGGAATTGAATTATGGATTTGAAGACATTAAAATACCGCCAAAAAAATAATTTAAATTTAGGTCCAAAGGTCTAGGGAGGACCCATTTTCCCATGGGTGAATGGGTCCTAGGTCCCTATACTTGGAACGCACATTGCTCAATGTAAAGTGTTATGTTTAGGCATTAATTATTATCAGTTTTCCCCTTCAAAAAATATAATTAAGTAGGATTTTAAATGAATTAAAGGGATAATTAAGGCATAATTAAGCTCAATTAATTAAGAGGGCCCAAAGAAGTGTGTAAATGTAAAGGGGTACATTTAACAACACTAAATTAAGGCATTATTAAGTCTATTTTTAATAAGGAGGGCCCAAACAAGTGAGAAAATGTAAAGGGTTACATTTTTCTAGACTACATTTAGCCCCCACATTAGTGATAGGATGACCCTACATCTAACTCACACTAAATTAGACAATCAAGAGAGGTCTAATTGTACACTTTTTAGAAAGACAAGCCAACAAAGATCAATGAAGGTGATCAAGCCTCCAAGATCTAAGATCTCATGGAAAAACCAACAAAGGCACAAAGAGACACATGCCTATGTTAAACATATATATGTATACATAAATGACAAGATACTCAATCATACAATGCCAAAGATGCAAAGAAAGAGAAAAAGAAAAAAAGGAAAAGGATCAAGCCTCGACTGTCCAACATGATGTGGAACACGCCTAAGATATTTGTCCAATTTTTTTTACAAGTGGAACTCATTGTCCACTATGCAAACAACAATGCACACTCACACAGACTAGTGAATTTTTTTGTCCACTAGGTGAGACCCCAAGGGTGGCAAATGAGAAAATATTATTAGGCTCCCATACCATACCAAAGTTATACCTCTAATAACTTTGATAAGTCACTACACAATACAAACTTCAAGCTTCATAAGGCTTAGCAAGCTGCGTTATGCTAAACACTTATTAACAAACAAGGAACCACAAGAAAGAAAAGTGCGTTATGCTTGGTGGCCATGAAAAAGGGTTGTAACTTTGAGCTTCACAAGGTTAGCAAGCTGTGTTATGTTAAAAACTTACGAAAAAAAATCAAATAGGATAAGACATGTTCAAAGTGATTTTTCTTAGTTCATGTAAGGTATCCTCTTAGGGAACATTGTGCCTAGTGTCTCCATGAGAGGACAAGTCTAGGATAAAAGATTCACAACTTAGGGAATGCAACACGTAGCATCACCACTAAGAGGAAAGTAATATGCCAAGAAAGGTCACACTCTTGGAGGACATCAAACCCAATGGCACCACCAAGAAGAAAAAACATCAAAAGAAGTAAGAAGACCGTGTAATGAAACACAAGGAATATAGTCCAAGATCTCCAAAAATGATAATGCCAACGTATGTCCCCACTTTAAAGAAATTGCTAACACCACGCTATGAGAAATTACTTTAAAGTAGAAAATGATAAATGCTAACAATAAAGAAGACATGATAGCTTATTTGGAAATCCCTATGCCAAGTCATATATTTTCAAATGAATCTACGTCATGAAAAATGAAGGGTTTGTCCCCAAAATGAAATCCAAAAATCACATAAGGGATCTGTGAATTCGGGGTCAACGTATGTCCTTGCTACAATGATATTATAGAGCTCAAAAATGTCATCATTCCCCAAATAACTCATGGAATAGGAAGAATGACACATAGAGAGCGAAAACAAAGAAAAGCCTTTCAGGTCAACATGGAAGAGACCTAAATGTCTCGATGTCTTGCATCATCCCCAAAAGGAAAACACAAGAAAAAAATAAAGATAAAAGGTTTATGACATAAAAGAATGAAGGTACAAATAGAGGAATGAACATGAAGACACATCAAATAGAATGATATGAGGGATCACATTACACATGCAATCACAAGAAAGAACACGAGAAATAAAATAAAGACAATACTAGTAAGGAACATGCAAGTCAACCTATAGCAGGTAATTCATATCCCAATCTTGTTCATCATATGCGAAAGATAGAAAACTAGCCAAAGGGACAACATTAAGTGCCAAAATAGGAAAATCACCAAGTTCAACACATGGTGAATCACTATTTGTAGGAGGATCATCACGATTGTTATCATTTAAGCTCATGGAAGAGGAAAACAATAAATTTAACTTATTATGCACTTCCTCATCAATTTCAATAGTTTCATTGTCATCATCCAAGTTTATCACAATAAAAGGTCTAATGATAATGTCCATTGAAGGTTCTTGTTCTTGTTGTGTTCGAGGTTTAGGACTTTCTTGTTTTGTTGAAGGAGGAGAATCATCATGTATTTCTTGAGTTAAGTTTGAATTTTGATTTTGTAAGTTATTATTTTCTTCTTTTGATTGTAACAAATGAGAAATAGCACAACATCTATGCCTATGCTCTCCAACATTTCAGTTCCTTTTCATTCGATTTTCAAGTTGTGATTGTGTAGGAGCGGGTTTATCAACCAAATGTTTCTTTTCTTCCCTTAAGGAAGGAACAAAAGGAACCATGGGAGGTTGTTCAATCACTTTCTCTTTAGCTTTGTAAACTTTTTTTTGTTTTAGGAGGCACAATGGGAATTATTTGATTATCTCATATAGGAAATGGGTGGAGGATTTGCTATGTTTTGGTCATGGTTACTTGGAAGGTCTTTTGGTTCAATCACAGTTTCATCAAGGATGGGAGGCTCAATCGTGGGTTGAGGCATATTTGTAAGGGATAATTCTACTATACATTTTGTCTTAAAATTTTGATAGGATTTGAAAAGTAAGTCCTCATGAGGCCTAATAGTTTCCATAGCTTCGGTCCAAAATAAATCCAATGAGAAATTCCCATGGGAAGACATAGGATTAAAGCCACTATGATGCATAGTAAATATCCCATTACCAAATGGAAACTTTAAGCATTTATGAACAATCGATGGGATGAAAATCATGGAGCAAAGCCATGAGTAGCCCAACTTCACACAAAATTGGTTTGACAATGGGATGATGGAAAATGAGACACACAATATTTTTGGTCCAAATTTTAAAGGAAGAGTTATCGAACCTATCATAGGGAAAGCAAACCATTATGCGTTTTGATCCATGCTTTCAATTTTTCATAAGTACCTTGATAAAGGTCATGCAAAATAAGAATTTTTTAGTGATCACATTCTCTACACAAGTAGGATCAATTAACATTCCATTAGTAGGCTTGTCGTTGATTCTTCCAACTATGTAAAGAGGACCATTGGATGTATGTCTAATTATGCCATGTTGTGAGAAAGCAATGCCAAGTGACATTTTAGTTAGGCCCTTATGAGGCTGAGATTCAATGAAGTTGACCAAATGATTTATTATGTTCTCTTTATTTATTATGTGATGTTGCATAATGTGATTAAGGCTAAGCACTATTTCTATTCCTTGTTTAGTTTTAATTAAGTATCGTATGTTTTGTATATCATAGGAATGCATTAGTGACGATGGGTTCAAAACTTTCAAAGTTTTGCAATTTCTCTATCTTCATCCATTATTCTAAGGTTCTCATGAGGGAAATTACCAATCATTGTATCAAAATAAGTCACATAATTAGGTGTAGGTAGGGAAGTCATTGGAAATGAAGTGTTAAGGGTATGATCCATAGTGGGTTGACTAGTGTTAACACTATGAGTGAAAGAGTTAGAAAACCCAAGATCCATGAAGAATGGTGTATCGCAGGATGACATGAGTCTCAAACTACATATCACAATAGTATTGGCAATAGGACAACAAATTGTGAAGCTCATACAAGTTTCAAAAACCCAAGGTGCACCCAAAATGGATAAGAGGTAAAATGCAATGAAATATCCTAGAATGTAAAGTATAATGCAAGTGATTTTTAGATTTAAAGCAAGATAACTTTTTGATTATGCTATGCAAAAAACTGAAAATCATGCCTTTTAGATGCAATTTTTGAAATGAAACAATGCACTGAATTTGAAAAATTATGCTTAATATGAAACATTTTAGATAAACAAAATTCAAAAAACTGAAACAACAGACTGAATACAAAAACACAGAAGGCAGAATCAATGATTTTAATGCCAAATTTTTTGGAAAATCCCTGATTAGGGAATTATTCTCCCATGGGAAAATGGGTCTCACTTTAGGGTTTTTAAAAATTAATTTGCAAGTTTCTGAGATGATTTCTATGGTTTTCAGGTTTTGGTTTCAGACAGTGAGTTATAGTTTTAGATTTTTGTAAAATGAGGTCTAAACGCAAGTACAAAATAGTGCTAAATGAAAATCAAAAATACCTAATTTGAGATGCAATTTTGATTCAATTTTTAGATGTAAATGAATGATTATGCAAGCTATGTAAACAATATACAAAATGACTGATATTTTTGAAATTTATAGATTTTAAAGGATGCAAAAATGAAAACCTAAAACCCTAAACATGATGCAAACTAATGCAAGTAAGCAACCTTAAATGAGATGCAAATCAATGCAATGTAATGAAAATAAAAATGAAATACCTAGATCTAGGGTTGAAAATGGACTCCAAATCATAAATGTTATGTTGCTCAAAAGTCAGGTTCACCAAAATGAAACAAAGAAAAATAGGGTTTTGTTTTGTAAAATATGGATTTGATGAATAATAAGGGACCTATTTTCCTTTATTTCATTATGAAATGAGATCCCCACAATGAATTGATTATCAACACTTAGGCGAATCAACCCAAAGTGAGAATCTTTATATTTCCTTATGAATGAAGGATGGGGGTCAAAGTCAAACAACACTTTGGGGAGAAAACTAAAAATAGAAAATCAACACCAAAATGCAATCTAACACTTGAAACTTGAAGATTAAACTCAATATTTGTAGATCCAAAAAATAGAATGCAGATCTGAGAAGGGAAGAAACATGTGTACTAGACACCAAAAGTGCTTTTCAGAAGCTGATTTGAGACTCATTTACCCATGGGCGAATGAGTCCTAGTACAAGGGTTGCAACAATATTTTAGGAGCCTCTAGTGCAGATCTATAGCTTTTGATTTGTCCAGGTTTTAGTGCCGAAAAGTTAGAAATACGATATGTAGGTTAGATTCCATGATTTGATGACAACTTTGACAACTTTTGCAACTTTTGCAACTTTGTAAATCTTGTTCTTCAAAATGTCTTCAAGTCTTCTTCAACCTAAATATTCAATCACAAACACAAGAGAGAAAAATGTTTGTTTTGGGTCAATAAGGGCTTGCTTTGGTCAAACCTAGTTTTGGTAATCAAACCTTGAATTGAAATAATGAAATGAAAGAGGGAATGAAGAATGAACAAAGCTATGTTACCACTCAACAAACCCTTGAATGAAACCTTGATAATGGAAATCTTAGGAAGTCTATAACTTGCATGAGATGGTTGAATTGAATGTGGATCTTGACACTTGAATCTTGCTTGAAATGATACTTTGAATGCTTGACTTGATCATGAAACTTACGTCACAATGTTAGCTCCAAAAACATGCATGATGCAAGAAGAATTTGACATGATGAATAGATCTTGAATGTTGCAATAAATCTCTGATATATCTTCTCTTGAATGCCTTTGATTTCTCTTTAAATGCTCCAAAAGTGCTCATAAAATTCTAGGTGAAACTTAGTGAAATAACCTTGCATTTATAGGTATGTATCCTTAATTTCTCGAAATTCAAATAGTACAAGCCGACATTGAATTATAGATTTGAAGACATTAAAATACCGCCAAAAACACAATTTAAATTTAGGTCCAAAGGTCTAGTGAGGACCCATTCGCCCATGGGCGAATGGGTCCTAGGTCCCTATACTTGGAACACACATTGCTCAATGTAAAGTGTTATGTGTAGGAATTAATTATTATCGGGTTTCCCCTTCAAAAAATGTAATTAATTAGGATTGGAAATGAATTAAAGGTCTAATTAAGGAAAAATTACGTTCAATTAATTAAAAGGGCTCAAATAAGTGTGTAAATGTAAAGGGGTACATTTAACAACACTAAATCAAGGCATTATTAAGTCCATTTTTAATGAGGTCCAAGAGAAGTGAGAAAATGTAAAGGGTTAATTTTTTTTACACTATAGTACCTGAGCATGAAATGTTGTCTGCACAACCATTGAGTTTTCTGTGCTTGTTTCATTGAATTTCTCAACATCAACTGCCTTTTGAATTTTTGATTTTGCAAAATCGCTTTTACAAATTTTTGCTATATGCCCAACATTGTTATAAATCTTACATGTCACATTGACATCTACCAAAGAAGCAAGATGATTTCTACTAACAAAATTTCTTTCTTTCATTTTAGATTTTCACTCTATAACTTATGTCCATACTTATTGCAAATTAAACAGTAACCAAAAAATGCATGATTAAACTTGTTTGCGAAGGATTTACTTGCATGATGAGATATTTCTTTAGCTCTAATATCAAATTTCTAACTTCCAGACATAAATTTCTCCAAATCCTTTTTTATTAACAAGATCTCCTTCTCAAGATTTTTACATTCTCTTATTTTCGCTTCAATTTGGGCCTTTTGCCTCTTGTTCTCTTTCTTTGCACAATCCATATCTTCAAGAGCAGAGACAAGTTCATCTTCAAAATAAAATTATCCTTTTTCTTCATCCATAGATCTATTTGAACTTATAAGGATAAAAAAAACCATTAAAAGGGATTCATCTACATCATCTTCTGATGTACAGTGGTCTCCTTCATCTAAGGAGCAGTATTCTTCTCTGGAGAGAAGATTCTTCTTAAAATTGTTTCTCCTGAAATCCTTGCTATTACATTTACTTTATTTAAAAGGACATTTAGAAGCATAGTGACCAATTATTCAACAATTAAAGCATTTGAATGGTAATTTACCGTTATACTTGCCTAATCCTTTCTTTAGCTTTCTCACAAAGTTTTCCTCTTCTTCATCAAAATCACTAGGCGATCCAGACACTTCTTCTTTCTTTAAAACTTTGAATGCAAATTCTCTTTTGTGTGTACTCTGAACTTCATTTCTCATTTCATAGGCTACGAGAGATCCAAAAAATTCTTCCATGGTAAGCTTTGTTATATCCTTAGCTTCTTCAATTGCAGAAAATTTTGAGTCAAAACCTCTGGGGGAGAGTCCTCAAAACTTTCTTTACCACCGCAGAGTCAATTATGTCATCTCCTAGACCTCTGATCCCATTCATAGCTTCATCTTGTTACCTGATAAGGTGACATTAACCTTGTAATACTATGCCATTGGTATGTCTCCAAGTTCCTTGGAATGTGTTCTAGGGGACATGAGAGAAAAATATTAAATTTTGGCATGTTGTAATTATATTTTAAAGAGAGGATTTATTTTAGATGGTGGTTACACATCAAATAAAAATAAGGAATATTTCCTAGGTGTCCAAAATGGAATATGAAAGGTTTTGGAGTGGGAATCAAAGATTGGAGAAGAAAAGGTGTCTATTGGTGTTCCATCGAGAAGTGGAAAGGTCACTTGAGCATCCAAAAAGGAAGGAATTGGATAGGCTATAGGTTAGGTGTCCATGTGAGAGTCTTGAATATCCAATTAATATTTTATTATGTCTTTTGGCTCTCCAAGAAGTGGGGCATGGGTTTTTGTAGGTAGTTTTGTGCCTCTTGTTTTGATTTATCATTTTTAGTTTTACCTCCCATAATTTATATAAATTGGAGCCATGGGATGGTAATTTTATATTGAGTTCTTGCAGGTAACAGGATGCTGCCGAGTTGATTAGAGATCAGTAGTGAAATTTATTATTGTGCACTCCCATTGGAAGATTAATAATATACTTGTCCTCTTTTCTTGGGTGGAGTTTTTTCCTAAAAGGGTTTCTCCATGTAAATCTGGTGTTTCATTTTGATTATTGATTTTTATATTGTGATGTTTGCTGCAATCACATGTTTATTTCTGATTTGGTAATTTGATTTTCAGATCTAAATTCACTTGCATAAGTTCATATTTTAGCTTACCTTCACCTTTTTTTTCAACATTTGGTATCAGAGCTAACAGTTCTATTGAGAAGGGGACGCCTTTCTCTTAAGTTTTGGAATATTTTTTGGATGTAGTTGGAGCTTTTGTTGTGTTATATTGCAGATTTGTGAAGAGGATTATTTTCCATGGCTTCTACCTCTCATCATGATATTGAGAAATTCAATGGCACGGGCTATGAGATGTGGAAACTGAAGATGGATGATCTCCTTGAAGAGAGAGATCAGTGGTTGCCCATTTCACTAGAGACCAAACCAACTGCAATGTATAATGAATATTGGAAAAAGTTAGACAAGAAGGCATGGGGAACCATATGGTTGTGTCTCATAGATTCTCTCCTCTTGAATGTCTCCACATAAGACACCACATTCAAGTTGTGGAAGAGGATTTATGATATTTATCAAAATAAAAGTTTGTGTAACAAGTTATATCTCAAAAGGTGATTATATTCATTAAAAATGAAAGATGGTGATTCTATTGCAAGCCATTTAAATGATTTTAATTTGATTATAATTCAGCTTACATCAGTGGATGTTAAATTAGAAGATGAAGATAAATGTATCTTGTTTCTTTGTTCTTTTCCCAAATCTTAGGAAAATCTAATTTTTTCCATAAGTAGTGGTAATGTAGATCCAAAGATGGAAAACACGATTTCCATACTTCTATTAGAAGAGATGAGGAGAAATTCTATGAATTTTGGCTCCCAAGATGCCTTGCATGTGTGAGGAAGGTCTAAAGAGAAAGGGTCTAACAAACATTCTAAGACCCTTGGAAAGAACGAAGTGTTGGAATTATGGAAAAAGAGGGCATGTGAAGGAGTGTAAGAACAAGAAAAAGAATGCTGATTCGTCCATGGAAAAGTCATTTGATGATGATTTTGATGCTTTGTTTATTTCAGCTAACTCTATTAGTGATGATGCTTGGCTTATTGATTCAGGTTGCTCCTACCACATGACTCCTCACAAGGAGTGGTTTACTACTTACAAAGCATATGATGGGGGAGATTTTTTCCTGGTAATAACAAAACTAAGAAGATTGCTGGTAAGGGAAAGGTAAATTTGTGTTTTAGTTATGGGAGGATTAAATCCCTTGATGATGTTTTACATATTCTAGGACTTGCGAGAAATTTACTTTCAGTATCCAAGTTGAATGATTTTGGAATGCATGCAACATTTGACAAGTCTAGTTGTAGGTTGGTAAGAGGGAGTTTGGTGATAGCTAAAGGATCTTAGATAGGGAATTTTTTTAGGATAAATTCCTCTACTTTATGTAACTCTTACAATGTAACTAGCACTAAAAATGCATGTATGTTGTGGTACCATAGATTGGGTCACATTGGTGAAAAAGGTCTTAAGACCATTCTTAATAAAAATTTTGTTGACAGTATTTTTGATTATTCTATTTGCAAAAATGATTTATGTGAGCATTTTGTGTTCAGTAAACATAATAGATCTTCATTTCCTAATGGAACTAATAAGGAAAAGAGATTATTAGAGGCCATTCAATCAGATGTATGTGGACTAATGGATGTTGACTCTTTGGGTAAATCTCGATATTATGTCTCTTTCATTGATGTTGTCTCAAGATATACATGGATTTATTTTATACATTCTAAATCTGAATTTTTCACTAAGTTTAAGGAATTTAAGGCCTTAGTTGAGAAGTGCAATTAGATTATAAGATAAAAGTGTTGAGATCTGACAATGGGGGTGAATATTGTTCTAGGGAATTTGATGAGTTCTATAAGGATACAAGTATTTTTTGGTAGAAGGTTACTTATATTCCCCAAAAAAATGGGATAGCGAAAAGAATGAATCGAATCTTGATGGAAAGAGATAGGAGAATGTTGAATGGTGCTAAGATTGATAGATGATTTTGGGAAGAAGTGGTTGGTACTACTTTTTATTTGATTAATAGATCTCCTTGATCAGCTCTTGTTGATAAAACTCCTTATGAAGTGTGGATATGTAGAAATCCTTCTGTTTCTCACTTAAGGGTCTTTGGTTGTGAGAATTTTGTTCATGTTCCTCAAGAGAAGTGATCTAAACTAGATCCAAAAGCTCAAAACTATATCTTCATTAGTTACGCTGAGAATGTTAAAGGTAATAATCTTTGGAATCCTCTAACCCATAAAATGATCTTTTCTAGAGATGTGATTTTTAGGGAGTTTAGAGCTTACTCAAGAGAAGAACAACCAAGAGAGAAAGATAAGACAAAGACAAGAAGATTGAGAAGCAGTAAGATGCACATGTGGAAGAAAAACTAGATTGATCTAAGGATGGAGAAGAAGAAGAGGGTTCAGATTGTTCAGAGGATGTGTAGGATGAGCACACAAAAGAAGAAGAATAGGTAGAGCCCATTACTCCTACCTTGAGAAGGTCCACAAGACAACCAAATCCAATTGAAATGTATAGCCCATCCTATTTCCATTGTGTAGAGTACTGATGATGAACCAAGATCTTAGTGGAACCCTTAAAATTTTTCATGTTCCACTGGTCTGAGGAGAAAGCATCTTCCTGGGTGTCAGCTTGGTCGGCTAGGACTAGGGTTTAGGGTTCTGTATGAGGAGTGCTTTACATTGAAGGATTTTAGCCTTTGTCTTTAAACCATTGTTCTTTGATCTATTTTTCTATTGACTTGCTATCACATGTTCCCTGGTCATGTAAAAACAACCCGAGTCATTAAAATCTGTTGAGTAACCGACCCCATATGGTTAGGAGTTCCTGCTACTCGTCGCTAAATATTTTCGCATGTCTAGGTCCTTGAAATTTCTTTATATTTTAGGGTTGAGCTGTTGGCCATGTCTGGCCTTTACATCCTTTGTTGAATTTTTTTTAAAGACTTTGTAGACCTTATCATACATTGTCCTAGGATATCCCCTTTCTTAAAAAATCTTATTTGCACGTGTAATTTTCAATCAATTACGTGATCGCTCATCGCTGAAATAATTCTTGTTTTCGAGCTCATTATAGCGATGAGCGATGGGCCTATGTTTCTCCTTTGCATCATGTGTTACTGAAGATGGTTTCCCTTCATGATTGGTTTTTGCAATGAGCGATATGGTTGCGGACTTGGTGTATCTCTCATCGCTGAAGTGTTCCAGCTTCTTCTCACCTTTACAGTGATGCACGATGGACTTGAAATTATTTAATAGGGAGCCAAACCTCTCAATACTCGATAAGGTCTCAAAAGGATTTAAAACATTTTCAAAAAAGGAAAACCATGATGCTCAGTTGAGGAGCCAACCGACTCAATCCTTTACTCTAAGCATTCATGAACGAACCAAAGGGACAGGCGGACAACCTCCAGTCACTCCATTAGTGGCTTATTTAGTAAGTGAGCATATTGGCAAGGATAAAATTCAAGAGGAATATGAAGAGCACATTCCCATGGAGCAAGAGGTGGATTAGGAATTCCTTGAAGATAAGGATGATGCCTTGAATATAGTTGTTCCCCCTAGTAGGATTGTAAAGTGGAAATACAATGAGGCCGAGGATGATGATGTCCGAATAAAGGCCTGTGCAAAATTTATGTGTGATGATGCATTTGTCAAGACAAAATAATTTAGAGAATTTTTCATCCATATCAAAGGATTTGACATTAAAAGAAGGATTAAAAAAATAAAAGAGAAAGTTGACCCATCCTTACAAGAAGAAGCTGAGGAGGAGGAAGATAAAATAATACAAGAAATTGCTAGCATGTCACCTGATGAGGCAAGAACATTGTTGAAAGGGATTGGGACACTCTTATTGACCAGATGGGACATATCATCTCCTATTGCACTAGATGCAATTAGGAAGGACCCTGCTGCCTCTATTTCTGAGGAGGCTTTCAACAATAAGTTCTTTGGCTCAGGTTTTAGCCCCAAGCTGCATACACTTGCCATCTGGTCTATGGCACCAAACACGGGGAAGCCTGAAGTCATAAAATATGTGGAAAAGGAGATTGGAGCTATAGTTGTCAGGAGGGCAACAAAAATGACTACTACTGTAGCTGCACAATTGACAATGCATGCTGTAATGTTGATTGTAGATACTACTCAAATTACAGAGGCTAACTACAAGAAGTTGTTGGATAGATACAAAAAACTGATGGATGAACATAATAAGGTGCTTGCTACAACACAAAGGGGTCTACTATCTCCAACAAGTTCTACCTTAGACTTGTCTACATAGGACAAAGAGACCTTGTTGCTGGGAAGTCATAATTTGAATCAAGATTTGAAATCATAAAAGGAGATCACAAAGAAAGCCAAACTGAAGACAGTTAAAGTGGAAAATGACATTTTTGAGTCCATGTATTGAGACATAGAGTGACCAAATTGATTAATAGAGTTGATGATGTGTGGGATTCCTACAAAAACATCCATTAGGCTAACATCAAACATTTGCAGGTTTAGAGGGCCTTTCAAATTGAGTGGTGCAAATGGAGTACTAGGATTGGAACACTGAAGGAGATGATGTCCAAAATGCAGGAAGATCCTGAAGCTCCTACTCATGTTCTTGAAATATTGCAAGCCATTGATTTGATTAATGAAATAACAAATTTCCATGGGAAGTTAGGAATGCAACTCCAAAATAAATTGAGAATGTTCAAGGATATGGAAGAGCATGGTATGCCTAAAATATTAGATGATAAAGGTGAGTTGCTGGAGTTTTCCAAGTGGAAGCATGAATTGGGAGAATGGCTGCCTCAGGCTATGGGGATGTTAACTATAATTGATTACCCCATGCTGAACCCCCACATTGATAACATGGCTGGAGTTGAAATGAGAATGGATGTATTTGTTAAAGAAGCTAGAGCATTAATTGATGCATGGTACACCCAACATAGTGAAAAAGTGCAGACCCTACTGGATATGAGATGGCCCACTGAAGATGAGTATAACACATGGTTGGAGAGGTTCACTAGACAAGCCTGTGTTAAGGAAGGTGATGACAAACATGATGAATAATGGACAAGAGAGAAACAATGCATAGCCTAGAAATAATACAGATTAGGCTTTCGTTGAAGTATTGTAGAATATTGTTCTCTCCCTATCATGATGATTAGTGGAATAAATATTGACTTGGATGGGTTGGTCTTCCTTCTTTTTATTGCTTTTTATGCTTTAGTGTTTGCTGACTGGGCACCCATGTGGTTAACACCTTTGGGCTCATGAGGGAGATGTTTTGATGTTGTTAAAATGAATGAAAGGTGCCTTTTGGAAGGTGGATGTATCTTTCTCAGTAAATGAACATAAGTTTTGTCTTATGTGTTTTCCCCCCACTTTGCAAAAGTGCAAATATAACTGTCTAGGGGAATTTTGAAATTAAAATTGAAATGTATGTCAAATGCAAATGTGACTTTAATTATAATTTGTCCTAATGCTTGTTGCTCCCATGTTTCTATAAATGGGACTTCGAGGCCAATTACACATGTATTTTGATGGTTAAGCAAAATTTTGAGCTCATATAAGAGTTGTTTTGTATTTTCAAGCATAGAGAAATAGATTAGCATTGAGTCTTAGGAATATATTCAGATTTGTAATGAGCATAATGGTTTTGCAATAGTAATGGAATGTGAAGGATAATTGAAAGTTTTGGAATTAGTTTCTCTCCTCTGTATTTTTCCTTTCAAATTATGAATAAAGGGATCAAGGTTCTTTTATTTGTCTTCAGTCATTTTGATTGAATGTATGATGTCATTTATGCTTTAGTTCAAAGAGCTAAATAATTGCTTAAATGAGATCATAGATTTGTAAGTGAAACTCAAGGATTATTAAGAAGTTTCTATCTTTGGATGCATCGAGTTGTGTGTTGCAAAGTAATGCACAATAGTATTTATATGTTTGTCTCCATTGTTGATGTATTACAGTTTATTGTAGGTTTGAGTCCGTTTCCCATAGATAAGGCACTAGTCCATTTATTTGGTTATCTTTGAAATTAGTGAGCCTTCCCGTACTTGACAAAGAACATAAATCTTAATGATTTTTTTTGACACACCTGTAATTGTAGTAAAATGGTAGGAAGTACCATTTATTCCTAGCTTTATTACGAATTTGTTAAAGGGTTAGCAAAATCTTGAAGGAATTTTGTCTATTTGCATCTGATAGGAATACATTTGTTTATTTCAATGTTTATGATAAAATGATACGAGAGTATCATATAAACATTGGTAGGATCACCCTCTTGGGTTTCACAGAGTCCGAAGAGTAGAAGTAGATGTTTAGCAATCCTTTACTTGTTTGTTGGCCAATCCTTGCCTTTTCTTATCATTGAATTGTGGAAAATTCATAGGCATTTGGTGAGATCAAGTTTGGTTCTAAGAAAATAACCAAAAAATCCTACAAGGAGGCTCTCTCTTCAGAGAAAAGAAAGTCTTGGTTGCAAGGCATGCAGGAGGAGAATGGCCTTGGATAGTTGTGACACCTGAGATCTTGTTAGTTTTCCCATAGGAAGGAATCCCATTGGATGCAAGTGGGTATTTAAAAAGAAATTTGGAGTAGATGATCGGTTAGAGTGGTACAAGGCCAGATTAATGGTTAAGGGCTACTTCCAGAGAGAGAGAGTTGATTTTGGTGAAATTTTCTCTCCTATTGCTAAATAACTTCTATTATATTCCTATTATCTATTAGTGCTACTTGTGATTTTGAGATAGAGAAAATGGATGTTAAAATTGATTTCTTGCATGGAGATCTTGAGGAGAAAATTTATGTGAAAACCTAATGGTTTTGTTGTGAAAGGAAAATAACAATTGGTTTGTAGGTTGAAGATTTGAAAAAATCACCCAGGATGTGGTACCAAAAGTTTGATGCTTTTGCATTGAATTTGGGTTTTATTAGGAGCGAGGAGGATCATTGTGTGTACATTAAGGTTATTATGATCAGTTTCTAATTATTACTTTGTATGTTGATGATATGTTGTTTTTTGGTAAGAACAAGGTGATGATTAGTGAGCTCAAGGAATAGATTTTTGTCACATTTGGTATGAAGAAATTTGGGGCTACAAAATATATTCTTGGGATGGAAATTGAAAGATATCAGGTTCACAAAAAGCTTTGGTTAATTCAGAGTAAGTATGTTGATACCATGTTGCAGAGATTTAATATGCATGACTGTAAGCTAGTTAATATTCCATTTTTGATTGGTACTAAGTTGAGCTTAGATATGTGTACTAATTCTAATGATGATGTTGAGGATATGTATATGGTTCCTTATGCTAGTGTCATTGGTAGTTTGATGTATGCAATGGTTTGCACTAGGATAGATATAGCCCAAATAGTGGGAGTTCCAAGCAGGATTATGTCTAATCTTGGTAAAGATTGTAGGACTAGGTTAAAATCAAGTGTAAAGGTAAAGATCAATAGTAGCAACCACAACTACTTAAAATAAAAACCCAAGAGACCCAAATTCAAGCAAGAAAGCACAAATAGCAATAGAAAAAAATAACAAATAAATGTACCAAACTTTCCTATGCTATGGTTGAATCATCTTCCTTGAATCTCCTCCATTTTTATTGTATATGCAAGCTTTCCCTCAAATTTTTTTGTATGCAAGTGCTTAGTCAAGTGATAGTGATAGAAAGAATATCAAAGATCATGGTTGTAAGGTTGGAATGATGGAGACAACTCTATTTTATAGAAAAGCCATTTGAATGGATGATCGAGATCAAAAGCCATTATGATGTGAAGATCAACAACCGAGGTTGCTTGCATAACAAAGAGATAGGGTTAGGGTCAAAATAGGGATTGTTAAGGATGGATGGTCAAGATTAAAAGAGTAACGTGACATGATCAATGATTGAGATTCAAAAGAGGAATTGGAGGGAAATAGAACAAATTAAATAATCATAAGATTATTTAATTTGAGAGAGAATGTGAACAATTAAATAATCAAAGTGGTTATTTAATTGTAGAAGAAGGGGGAAAATGGGATTTTAATTAAAATGATTAAAACAACCATTCAATTAAAAATGGAGGAAAAGGGGTAAACTATTAAATAATTAAATTAATTATTTAATAAGGGAGAGAAAAGGTTAAATGAATAGTTAAATAATTAAAACAATTATTTAACTATAGAAGGAAGAAATGAAGAATGAAGAAAGAGAAATGAATTAATTAATAATTAAAATTATTTAATTAATAGAAGAATGTGACTTTAGAAAATAATCAAATAATTAAAATTATTCAATTATACAGGGAAGAAGGGAAATTGATGCGAAAAATGGTATTCGTAGGCCTAGGACATTTTTCAATGTCTACATTTTGCCCCTCTTTGATATAATGTGAAGTCATCTAAATGCTGTATCAAAGAATAAATAGGAAAATTAAACTCATAACATGCCCCAATGTGTCTGGTGAAAATGGTATAGACCTATGCCCCCTCAGATTTTTTTTCAATTTTTTTTTAAAATTGAGAAATTATTCCGAAAAGAAAATTTGATGTGCTTATAGCAAAAGGTTTTAGTTTCTAGACTTCCAAGATGTTCACCATAGGGTTTAGACTCAAAATTTGGTGCACCTAATTAAAAGGGAGGGTAAAAATCCCACACTAAGGGGGGTACAAATAGGTTTGGGGGTAAAATTGGTCATTTGTGCATTTTTACAGGAGTGAATAGTGAGTTGTGAGAGTGACTTTGTAGTGGAGCTACTGCCAAGATGTCTTATGTACCACACACCTCACATCACAGATTTAGATTTTGGACTTACAGATGGCCAGAGGGCTCTAGGGACACAGTATGTACCCCTTTCCTTGTCATTTTTTCATTTTTTGCTAGATTTTAGGTCTCCAACGAGGGCAAGCAGAGGTGGTGCACGCCGTGTGTCAAATTTGTTATTGCGTTCACCGCAAGTGGGGTGATTTACCGCATCCACTCGTTGTGATGCATTTGTTAGTTAGGTTTTGTCAAATGCATTGTGATGTAACTATTAAGTGCGACACATGCGATTAATGTAACACAATTGTGGTCTTAGGTCAGTGCGGGATCATGGGGGTCCAAACTAGGCCCTTAAGTGGCAATGAAAATTCAGAAAAATAGAGTTAGGAAACTTGACATAAAAATTTGAATAAGTTATTAACATAATTTGAAAAATATGTAAGAACAAAATTTGTAGAAAATTGAATGTAGTTTCTAAGATACTAGTCCTTTTTTGGAAAAAAGTAAATCTACTTACTAAAAAATTTGAAATTTCAATGTAGTAGTACTAAATTTTACGAAAAAAAAGCAGGTGTATGTTTGACCAACCTAAGTACAAAAAAAATAATATATTTTCTTGAAACATTCAATATAAGTAGAGGAAACATTCCTGGATGTGCCACATTTTTTTTGTAATTTGTTTGCAAGTAAATAATTAGTTATGAATTTTTTTATTAAAACTTTTTTAAAATATTAAAACTTGTTTGTTTGATCACCATAACTTGGTCCAAAATTTATGAAATTCAATTTTTTTATTCTATAGTATGGGAAGTGTAGCATGTGCCACATCTTTTGGATTTAAAAAAATATTAAATTTTTTAAGAATTATAAATGTTTTTCAATCACCCTATCAATCAAGACTTTTGTCAGAATGCATGTAGAAAATCAATAATAATTATCTATTTAATTCTAAATAAGGCATATCTTATATTGGAAAAAGTTGATTGTTTTTTTAATAAACCTTTTTCATTTAATAAAATTTGGATGAAAAAAAATTGTAAGTCACTTTTTTGTCATATCGCCACTTTTTGGAACCCCATGATCTTGCACTCACCCTCTTGTACAATGCAAGTGAGATTGTGAGTCACATGTGAGGGATTGTGCAACACATGTGTATTGATGTGACACAATCATTGGTTTGAATGCCATAAATAACTTGCATGAAAAATGTGATTGGTCATGTGATGCAAATGTATTTGTAAGTCGCATATGAAAATGTGTGACACATTTGATCTATGAGCCACATATGTTTAGACAGTGTGACACAATTTCCTGATTAGGTTCTTGCCCCAGTTTTGGATAAAATTTCTTTTGTGATCAAGGTCGAATAGGATTTCTTAGAGCTTTCAATTGAAGTAATGTGCTTGCTTGTGATCACAGGTGAGATACAACCCCATCTATACTCGAGAGAGTTGATCATCCAGTTTTAGGCTATGAGATCAACTACTCGATGAGGAGAGGGAAAAACTACATTAGTTCAGGTTGTACTATGTGACCTTCATGCCCATGATTAGGGCTAATAGGGGGTTACTAATTGCACTAGCCGATAGATGGCATTCAGAGACTAGGTCCTTCCACCTACCAACAAGAGAGGCCATAGTGACATTGGAGGACATTTAGAGGATTCTGCGGCTTCTGATTCATGGGGTGCATGTTTCATATGATCCTGAGTGGGGTAATGCTGCTATCCAAATGTCCTTTGAGCACAAGGAAATTATCGAGCTTGGAATTGAGGAGTACAATATCAAATGGGATGTGCTATCTAAGAGATATGAGTGATTTGAGGTGGTTCACTATGATCGTGAGGATCATGATTCCTGATCGCTGAGGATATGGATTCCTTGTTAGATGGGGAGAGATGTTAGTTGGTATGATGACTCATGGGATGGTGTACACATGAGGACCATGCTTTCTGGCCATGCTATACTTCCAATTGCATGATGTTGCATATAGAGGGGCACATTCCATCAGTGTGGGACTACCTTGCTTATGATCTGTCCATGGGAGAATATCATGTATAATTTCAACTACCTATTAAGAGAAAAATTGGAGTAGGGACACCTTATGCATTCCTTTATGGAGGAGTGGTCACATAGATAAAAGTTGGCGATGTTGGGTATTGGCATCATGCCATAGATCTTCTTGCTTCATTTGTCTAGAGATCATATTGAGACTGTTAGCCATGGGAGGATGATGAGGAGCATTTTCCCTATTATTGGTAGGAACACTATTTGATTGGATGGATTGTATAGTCCCAACACATGATTGAGTGATACCTTCCAGAGTGGATACTTAGACAGTTTAGGGAGTGAAAGTGGCTTCCCATTAGTACATTAGAGTTTGCTAGGTCCTTGCAAGAGATCACTTAATGGGGACAAATGATTAGTGTTGTTACAATAGAGTAGGACATTGATTCCTTACAACCTGTACAATGGGGTGCTGACATAGAGGTTGCTGCTACTAGCATGAATCTAGAGTACGATGCATGGAGGGCCGCACATAGGATTGATCCCTTGATAGATCTAGATTAGCCTGCCCTAGTGGAGCAGAAGGTTAGAGGTCCACATGGAAAGTTCAAGGATAGAGGATGAGGGAGGGGAGGAGATGGAAGCAGAGGAGATGATGATGTAAATGGAGGTTGGGGAGGTAGGGTTAGATGGAGGAGGGATAGAGGACATAGAGAAGTTAGACAACTCTCATCCATTAAGGATGAGGATGAGCAGGAGGGTACATGGGTGGAGGTAGAGAAGGAGGGACCGTAGGTCAAGGGAGAGCTGGAGGTGGCCATGTAGGAGGCCAAGCAGGAGATTGGGGAGGAGGAGAGAGTAGTTTGAGAGGAGATTGTGATGGGGGAGGGCATGAATGAGGGCTACCAACACGTGCCTATTTTGGAGGCCATGGAGGAGGTGGAGGGGGACAGGGCAGTGGACCCACAAATCACAAATTTATAGGCACAGGTTCAAGTTGTTGACACACAAATCTAGAGCTTACAAGCTGAGATGGATAGGCTCACTACTAAGAGGGAAATAGAAGTTATGGGAAAACAGAGGGCTAACCAACAGTGTTCAAATTTTATTTTGATTGTCAATGGACCTGTGGCTGAGCTAGGTCATTAGCTTTTTTAGGTAGGACAAGAGGCACAATACTATAGGGACCTATATGAGTGTCAGGTGCCATCAACAAAGAGGGCACTGGCCTATATGAAGACTCAAAGTCACAGACAGTTACACTCTTGCTAGTCTCAGAGCAGTGGGGGAGTCTCCCACCCTAGGCCTTCTCCATATCACCGACCATCAGGATTAGGGCATAGGGATTTAGGATCACAGGATGGATAGGATAAGTAGCCTTCACCAAGACCATCCCCGTCAGGAGATATGGGTAGCTCTAGCTAGAGCTATTTATGATATGTATTAGACACTTATATTTTTGATTGAGCATGTGAGATCCATTTTTGGGATGCACTATGATATTGTACTATGATACAATTTTTTGATATATATGCGAGATACATGATTTTTATGGTGACTACATGATGCATGCTCTTATGTTATATGCATTTCTATGTAATATAGATTATGATGCTATGATGTTATGCATTTATATGATTTATGAGATGATTCTATATGTTATGGTGCATTATGGATGTATGATGTATGGTTCATGCTTATATATGATTCTCTATCTTATTATGTATGGATGGATGCACTTAATTTATATTGCTACGATGGATGCAAAATGTACATGATTTAAATTTATGTTTATGCGATCTATATGCAAGATGGCTCTATATGATTATGACATGTGATGCTTATATGAATGCACATATGATTCATTATGATGGGATGCTATCTATGTTTTTATACTTTCTAATGCAATATGGATGAGCTAATATGTTTATGATGATGCCTACAATGCTTCTAATATGATTAGGTATACAATATATTTTGTGTGTCATAGGATGCCATCAGGATGATTGCAGTAGGAAGTTAGAAGAATCATGAGAGTGAAGAAGATGGATGTTAGTATGGAGTTACTCGAATGAAAAGGAATGATATTATTGCTTGAAAAATATTAAGCTTGTATGGTTATCATCATTGGGAATTTAAACTATAGAAAATGGATAGTAAACACCATGGTATGACATAGACCAAGGTGTGCAATATTATCTCTTTGCAAAAAATAGACACTTGACAAACAAGGAGTGCCATGATTCATAATAAGGACCAAGTTTCCCTGGTATATTTGTCAATACAAACCACAAGCAACAATAAAAAAGAAAAGATGTCATGATCCATCATCACTCCTATAAATTCTCCTTGGGACATCCTTGAGGTGCATATTAACATGACCAAAGACAAATAAAAAAAAAGACCGACCAAACCAACAAAGTCAAAAACCATTTAGATCATTTTCCAAAAAGATAGTGTTTGCTGAGAGGATTGATAAGGTTGATTGATTTATTGGCTGATTGATTGACTAACAAGATTGATTGATTGATAATTGTAGACATGTAAAAATGTCTTAGTGCATATCACACATCCTAAACTATATTTTTCCATTATCAACATCACTTTCATTATCATTATTTCATTTAACATCATTTTCATCATTAACCCTATTTTCCTCTATTAATTAAATAATCTTGAATTATTTATTTATGTCACTAATTTAACTTTATTCCTCTTGATTAATTAAATAAACATTAATTATTTAATTATGTCACTAACATTACTCATTCTTCTAATTTAATTAAATAGTTATCATTAATTATTTAATTAATCTACTTCCCATCTTCCAAATTAAATAATTAAATCAATTATTCAATTTCCCAAAATTCACTCAACATAGTCTATTAATAAATAGAAATTTATTTATTAAATACATCTTGCACGTTCCTCGCAAGATTAATTAATTATTTAATTAATTAAAATCATCCTCACATATTTTGATTGAATAAATCATGTCCACTGATTTCTCAATCTAATTTGCTAATTCCATTGATTACTCCAATCCCACTAATTATTCAATCCAATCCCATTGATTATCCAATCAATTCCATTAATTGGATTAATTAGGTTAGTTAACTAATCAATCTATTTCCTCTCAACGGTCCTCAACTATTGATCCTGATCTTTCATCTTTGAATCCCAATCGTTCATCTGAAATAAGAAAATATATAAAATAACCTTCATCCCTTTCATAATTAATTTGGAGAATTGGTAGAAAGGTCATGTTAGTGTGTTTCTTGAACAAACTGAGCAAACATTCTTGCATTCTAGTTCATCATCATCATCGTTATCAAAATTTACAAACTATGGAGGCTTTGTGTTGAAGATAAACCTAGCATATCAAGATCAACATGAATACACTCTAACATGGGATGGTAATATTGTGTAGTTTGAATTCATTTATGTTTCCATTTGATTTTGCTAACTTCATTTATTGAATTCATAGCTATGGAAATTACATTTCATGAGTAGGTTGGGTTTTATCCTTTTGTTTTGATTTCATTTGATTGATTTCATTGATACTAATCCTGATCCAATAATTCTCCCTTACACATTCTGGCATTCCCGGTGGGACCTATAACTCTAACATTTTCATCAAGTTTCGTGAGCAATTGAAAGTTCTAGGTCACTGCTGTGTTTTACAGAGGTCGCTTTTGTCAAACTGGGTCACTATAGCCTTAAATCCAAACATGGTTGTCATATTTTTCTAGTTGTCATTGCAGGAATAGAGCCACTTTCATGTTTTCTAATAATTCTTGCAAGAACATAACCACTATCATCTGAAAGAAGGTTGCTATCACACTATTTCTTTGTCACAGTCGTACTAAAAACTAGCTGTTGTTGTCAAAACTAATTGCTTTTGTCAGTTTGGTTGATAGGTTTTTAACTGACTATTATTGTAAAGCCGCTATCATCTACAAGAAGGCTGCTATCATCCTATTTTTCTGCCACTATCATCTGATAGAACCACTATTGTACCAATTATAACACCGCTATCGTAGGTAACATAGCCACTATTGTACTGTTTCCTATGTCTGTTTCAATTTGTCAAAATTTCTTAGATTCTTAGTTTACCTAACCCTACTGCAATTGTTGTTTGTTGCATTTTGAGTTTATCTGACATTATTGGTGTAGCTCTTGTAGGGTGATGGCATGTATTTCATTGAACTACTAATAATTTTCTTGTAGGGTTGATGAATGGTCCAAGACTTTCAAAGATGTAAACTACTAACACATTTTCTTACAGATCTTTCCTCGAAGATCCATTTATTTGCAAGCATTTGTATGGATGTTTTAAGTCTTTAACATTTGAACTTGGTGCTTTAAAAAATGTGAATTTCTATCTATAAAATTTCATTTGAGCTTAAAAATCTAATTACAATGGAAATAAATTAGCTTACAACATTTGTATGAGTGTTTGAAGTCTCTAAATATTTGAATTTTGTGCTTTTTAAACATGAAATTGCTATCTATAACACATCATTTGGGATTAAAATCTAATTCTGATAAATTGTCCACAGTGTCTTCCATGATTGACAAGCCAAGTGTGTATCCTCTCCCCCTGTGCCTTTTTGATGATCTTGGGTGACGAGAAAAACTTTGGGCTCTTTGCATTTTTTTTTGGTCACCCTTCATTTTTTAGATAAGGGCTTTCTTATGAGACACATCCTGCAATGGAGAACTAATAGGATACCCTAAAAGCACATTTACCAGTGGGATATATTAAAGCATGTGAAATCAAAATAAAGTAACAAAAATCTAGATGAGAATTCCATAACATGCCAATAGTCCTCGTGTGAACATAATGGGTTGCACAAGCTAGGCTAGAGACTTAAGTGTCTCACATGTTTTATGCATACGTTGCAGTGTTCACAGTTGTCATTACACACCTTTTTTTTAGAAGCCCATCCAAGTCTTTCCAAAACATTCTTCAAAGTAGTGCATGGGAATGGCACCATTCCCAAAAGTTACTTACCACGTTCTATCTATAGTTGAGGCATAAAGATTAAGAGTTAATTCTATTTTATAAAGCTAGGAGTATCAAGATGGTATATTTCCCTGATATATCCTATTTTACCCCTCTATAAATACATATTTAAAATCACTCCTTTGGGGGTGAGGTAAGCCTACAAATAAGAATGTACCTTTATTCCTTAGGGTGTAATTGACTGATATTATTTGAGTTGTACTAGTGGATCTTAATGGAAGAAGAACCATGAAATATCCCCCTTTACCATTGAGTTGGTTATTGCAATATTCCTATCTGCTGTATGCATCACTTTGTATCAAACAAATCTCCTAAAACATTAGACATTAAACATCAAAATTGGCTAACTTATCATAAACTGTTAAACAAAACTGAACACTATCAAAACAAAGCCATTATGATGAGTTCTATCACTTTTGTTCCAAAATCCTTCCATAGTCGTCCTAAGTTTTGACTAATTTTTTGCAAATAATTGCTATTGTCATTTCTATTTTACCAGTCACTAAATTACATAGAGATCACTATTGCCTAGAGTATCACAACTGTTCTTAAACATAACTGTTATTTTCCTAATTTTTGCCACTATCATCCTAGACAGAAGCCACTATCATCCTACTTTTGGGTACATCTCAGAATTTTTCAAAAATTAGTTTCAAAACATTTGGCCTAATATCTTACACAGTTATTAGAAAACACTGTCATCATTAGACCTATACTTTCAGAATCCAACATCACTATCCTACACTTTGAACTTGGTTTACCTAGGGTTTGTAACTATCACCTTTTGGACACAACAACAAAATAAAAATTACATCATATACTATCAAAATCCTCCCTATCACCATCATAAATCAAACATCAACCTAGTCTTGGACACGTATCAAACACAACAAATCAAACCATCATCTTATTATTTTCTACACTATTAGAAACAACCTTTACTTGAAACCTCATAGCTAGTTCAAGTAAAGCAATCAACACATCCTCTAAAACAAAGAAAAATATCAATCTAAGTCTTGTGCATCTTGTGTTCTAAACTAGCATCAAATCAAAACATCAAACACCCACTCATACTCTCATTCTAGGGTTTGAGCATCCAACACCATAGAGTCATTTATCAAACAACATCCAAAATTGGCTCATCTCCTCATCATAGGGTTGGGTAGCAAAATCTCATCATCCTTAAATATCCAAGACTCCAACATAAAACTTGATCGTCTAACTATCTTAACATAAAAATCAAACCATATCAAATAATCAACATCCTTTGTCCAAAAGGTTTACAAACATCCCCTTCATACATCATTTCACCAAACCAAATCTCAACTCAAAAAACCATCCTATTTCCATAACTTGTCATCTCAAACTTATCAAGGTATTTTGAGCTCGTTTATGACTACAACAAGATCCCAACATAAAAGAAAAATAGAAGCCAACAAAAGTAGCTCTAGTGCACCAAACACCAATACTACCAATGAGGAATTTCAACCATGGGGTTATGATCCAAATAAACTCTCAACTCCTCAAGGGCAACCAATGTTCAAAGCTCAACCAAATCTGCTACCAAGTGATGCATAAATATGCCTTAAACATCAAGACATATTTGCTAGGCAAAAAAATCAACATCCTAATCCTATAGATATGATCATAGAGGAGTATGATAGTGATGAGGAAATCAGTGAAAAAGTACTCTTAGAGCACTCTCAAGATCCAAAAATGCAAAAACTAATGGACAAAATGCTTGAGAAAAATCCAAACACATATTTCCTCAAACTAGCAAAATGTGGTGCTAAGCTACCTACAAATTTTAATGTTGAAACCCTTAAAGATCCTACTCTCATTCCTTTGGGAGACCAATTAGTGGTGGGAAAAATACCTAAACCTGTGATGGATCCCAAGGTACCACCTTTGTTCTCAAAATCACTTATCAATGATCAATATTTCCCACAAAATGTGGATAATCCATTGTATAGACATCCTTCACAAGTCAAACAAGATGTGGTAGCTCAACATGCTCAATAAAATCCAAATCTATTGACAAATCAAAACACGCCACCACACAATATGGAAACTAATACAATAGGACCCAACATATATGAGACATCTTGGAACACCCAACAACAAGGTCCAAGTGCTAATATGTAAAACATGGGAAATCCTCCACCAAGACCACAAAAACATGCAGTGAACCAACAAGGTAACAACCCTTTACAACCACAACTACATGCTAACAACCCACCTCAAGGAAAACACATGTATCAAAAAAATAATCCACCCATATATCAACAACCACCATAATAACCCACAAGATCAAACAATGTACCAAGGAAATGTCCACTATTAAACTCAATACATGCATCAATAGTAATACTATGATCCTAACAAAAATACCAATATGGATCATCATCTAACCAAAATCCTCAGCATCAAATGTACGTTCCAACACCAAAAAATGTCAATACTCAACATCAAATGTATGTTCAACCACCACAAAACACTCATCTTCCAAATCAAGCACCCAATCCCCCATAACTCAACATTGGTGCACAAAAACCTCCATAACAATATCAAACCTACACCCCTCAACACCAACATATCACCCCTCAACAAAAACGCATCACACCTCAACAACAACCTCAAACTTACACGTTACAACAACATCATACCCTCAATCCACAACATACTCACATCAATATTCAAGGACCCAATCCATCATCCTACTCTGACAACATGGCACAAGGGCCCTCATATAGACAAACCCCACAATATCACACACAAAATGTTGTAGGGAAAAAAGGTTATAAGATCCTTCCTTATCAAACGAACACACCAAGTGATAACTTAACCTTACTAATCCACCATCTAAACCAAAGGATATTAGACATTCAACTTGGAAAATGGA
Source organism: Sequoia sempervirens (assembly GCA_007258455.2). Taxonomy (NCBI): domain Eukaryota; kingdom Viridiplantae; phylum Streptophyta; class Pinopsida; order Cupressales; family Cupressaceae; genus Sequoia; species Sequoia sempervirens. The sequence goes on along the minus strand of VDFB02000009.1, from coordinate 6,254,246 downwards.
AAACCAAAGAAGAGCTATGCTCTACATGAAATATGTCCATATCCCTTTGATTATTCCATATCCATGATACCCTTCCCTAAGAAATTTGAAATACCCAAATTCGACAAATATAAGGGAAGAGGAGATCCAACAAAACACGTACAAGAATTCTTGGTATCTTGCATGGATGTACAAAACAATGACTCCTATTTAATGAGGCTTTTCCAATGAATTATTGATGATGCAACTATTGAGTGGTTCTCTCATCTACCTCCTGGTATCAAAACCTTTGCTGAGTTATTAGAGAAATTTTTTAACCACTTCTCTTATAACATAAAGCAAGAAATAATGGTTTATAACCTATACAAGATTAAACAAAACCAAGGGGAATCCTTTTCTTCATACCTACAAAGATGGAGACACAATGCTAGTAAGTGTAAGTGGCTTGTTCCCGAAAAACAACTAGTGGAAATCTTGCCTCTAACCTTCAAGGGGACATTACCTATAAACTCACCATGTTATGCCCTAACAATTTTGAAGAAATCATCAAAAAAGGTTTAGTCATCGAAAAATCCCTCATATCAAGGGGAATCATTAAACTCTATAACAAGAAGGACCAAGCTTCTAGTTCTAATGAAAAACCTAAAATATGGGCAAAGAAAAAGAATGTTACAAATGATGGAGTGGTTGATGCCAAATTCGTATGAAACATACAACCTCCTAACAATCCAAAAAATAATGTCCAAGTAGCTCAAACAAACTATCCTCAAAACAACACACAAAACAACTAGCTTAGGGATCCTCAAAACAACCAACAAAATAACCAACAAAAAAATCAAGGTTAGGATAATAAAAGAGGCCTCCAAGGAAAAGTAACCAAACTAGAAGAAAGTTCAATCCATTGGGAGAAACTATTGAGGTAATTATGCATAAAATTGTTCAAAAGAACCTTATTAAGCTTCCTAATCCTGATAAAACAAAGTATGACGAACCAAACTTTAAACCCCCTTAGTACAATGAGAATGATCAATGCAAATTCCACAAAATCAAGGATCACAAAACAAACAACTGCATGAGGCTTACAAATATTGTACAAGACTTGATAGAAAAATGAGAGCTCGACATTGAACATCATCCTAGGCCCTATCGAAATAGAGACATGAGAATCTACAAGGATCTAATCCCTGATCATTCTAGAGGAAATGACAAAGGTGAAACATAGAGAAAGGGAGAAGGCTATGAAGTCTAACCCCTTTTTTCTAGTTAGGGTTTCATTCAAAAGATGAGATCCAAGAATCTTGAAATAACTATCAACCCAAAAGGTGAATTAAGCCAAGATTTAGGGATCTTGCAATCTTTCCTTTATGCAAGGATGAGGTGGTGAGATAAGTCACAACTTGAGGAGAAGGAATTAAAACAATATGCAAACCCTAATTATAGGTCTAACATATGTAATGCATAAATCTAACACAAAATATAATGAAACAATAACTTTTCTGGAAAAAAAGGAGATAATGCTGTGCACTCGGCCAAATCTATTTTTTTTGAATTTCTAATAGGGAATCATTCTCCACCAAAGGTGAATTGGTCTTGGTAGGCTTGTTCAGGGAGCTCTAAACCTAAAATAGAAGCTTGCACAGTGTAAAATCTGCTGCCCTTCAATCCCTAATAGGGACTCATTTTCCACTAAAGGTGAATGGGTCCTACTAGGTCCTTCTAGAAATCTTTGAATTTGATCTACAACTTCTAGGTTTTCTCTTCTTCTTTGTACTTTGAAATTCCTATTTTTGGATTTGGATTTTCCTATAACCTGCAAGAAAAAATTGGTAGCTTGTTGGTGGATAGGGGTTTGCCTCAGTCAAACCCCTTGTTGGTAATTAAACCTTTGATGATGAATGGAAATTTGAAACATGTAAATGTGTGTGTGCAATCCTAATCTTAAGTGTGTCTAAGACTAAGATTTATGAGAATGTAAAGGGAATTCTATCCATTTGTATTAGAATAGAACCCTATAATGTAACATGAACAGTGCAAATGACTCACTAAAGAAGATGTCTAATCCCCTTAATAAGCCAAAAATATGAATATACCTCTTGTAGGCTGAAAATAGGATGATTATAGAAGGTGGAATCACTTAGGAAACAAGTCCTTAGGCTTGGTTGTATGTCTTGTGCATCTCCCAACACCTAGAATCCCTCATGATTCTCAATAGGAATCTATCATCAACCTTCACTAATACTTGATCTTGAACATAAAATGAGCTTGAAGACCTACAATGCTACTCCAAACTTCACTTTTTCTTACTTCTTGACAATGAATACTTGATCTCATGAAATTTCTGTCTCTTAGCTAGCTTGAAATATTCTTCTAGTTGAAATCATGTAAAATAACCTTATATTTATACATAATTTGAGAATTAACGCAAAAATTCAAACAATTCAATCCAACACCAGATTTGGAAATGAAAATTATTGAAATCCAACCATCATCAAATTCAAAAAGGAGGTCCTTATTAAGGGAGGACCCATTCGCCACCTCGAGAAAATGGGTCCTGTCACAATTTTCTAGGACCGTGCCTTTAGGGAGTGAAATTACATCAAAAACCTATGTCAGATATGCAAAGAAAGGGGGGTCCTATAGAGGGAGGACCCATTTTCCACCTAGGGTGAATGGGTCCTAACACCATTTTCTAGGACCTTGATTTTTCCCAAGTAAATGTTATGTAATTTAAATGTTGGGTGTCAGGGTGGATCCTCGGGAGGTCACAAATAAAGCTTAAACTAAAGGGGAAAATTAACTCTAATTAACCACAATTAATTAAGAGGACCCTAGCTAAGTGTGAAAGTGTGTTGCAACACTTTACAACACCTAAAATAAGGTACATTTTAGGTACATTTTATTTGAAAAGGGGCCCATTAGGCTCCATTGATTAAATAAACCCTAGAAAAGTGTGAAAGTGTGTTACAACATAGTTTTACAACACTTTGAAAAGGTGCAATTTAGGTACACTTAGTTTTAAAAAGGGTCCCTAGATTAATGTGAATGTGTATGATACATTACAACACTAAACCAAGGAATTGTTAAGTTAGTTTTGTATCAATTACTCCCAAATTAAGTGTGAAAAGGTCTACTTTTTTTGACACTACAAAAGTTAAGGGAAAAGGTTACCAAAAATCTAACTTCACCTACAATGAAGTCATAGGAACCATCTGTCAAGCTGATCACAATATCAATGTTGTAACCTTAATGGGAAAAAACCCCTAGTGTAATGTTACTACATGAAGAGGGAAAGTCACAATTCAAGGAGCCCCACTTCTAGCCAAAGTCACCATTAAGCCTTCAAATGACTATAGTATTGTTGACCAATTAAAGAAAACTCCAAAACTAATCTCAATCCTTGAGCTTCTAAAGTTTTCAACTGCACATAAAGAGATCCTAGAGAAATATCTCATTGAATCTTTAGTGCTAAACAATATTAACACCGATAATTTTCAAGCTATGGTTGGTACCATCACTTCCCCCCATCACTTGGTCTTCTTTGAAAAATACCTTCCCCAAATATCCTTTCATAATCAAGCTCTATATATCGAGGTTTGCATCCATAAACACAAGATTAAGAGAGTCTTGATAGATGGAGGTGTAAGCTTAAACATTTGTACCTTGAAACTAATAAAGTAGTTGGATATTCTGATGATGTGATTGACAAAAATAGAAGTATCACCATAAGGGCCTATGATGATATGGAAAGAAATTTTGAGGGAACAATTAGACTTCCAATTCAAGTGGGGCTAGCAATAGCGGAAATGACTTGTTAGGTACTAGATCTTGAGTTACCCTATTACATTCTCTTGGCACATCCTTGGATACATGCGATAAAAGTGATCCCTTCAACCTTCCATCAATGCTTAAAATTTCCTTACAATGATAAGGAATTTACAATATATGCCGATCCTGAACCCTTCCATTACTACATGAACTTGGAGGAGAAATAAAAAATGCTTCTTGAAATACCTATTAATGACATATCCTTCCACTCGTTTTCCTATGTCGATCCAACATCACTGGCTTCATCCTAAAATCCATCTACATCAACTAATCCTCCAAAATATGACCTTAAGATCCAGGTACTTGACAAGGGCTGCAAAGAATACCATTTTAAATAATCCTTTTACATTGGGGAGCTTCCCCATTCACCAAAATCCTATGGGCGACCAAAGGAAATTAAGCATATTCAAGTTGTCACCTATGAAGTCAAACCTACTATTTTCACAAAGTGGGGAGACATGAAGGATGAAGTGGTGTTCGAAGGGGACCTCTCATCGTGGCTCTACAAAGAAGAAGAACAATAGGAATAGAAATAGCTACATCCCATTCCTGTGGATCCTCACAATAAAAGTTATTAGATAGCAAGAAATATGTGATACAATGGAAAAGGTGGCCTTGGTATGCACAAACAAGGTATGAGAGAACCAATCAAAGAACATAGGACTAGGTTATGCTTTGATAGATGTGGTAACCCCAAGCATTTAAATTACCTCTTGTTAGGAAATAGATCCTTCTACTATTATTGAGATATCAAATGGCTACCATACTGAAACAAACTCCAATGAATGGTAATGGGATTCTTACGCCTCTAGTGACTATGACCTAGATACCCTCTGAGACCTTGATAACTCTGCTATCCTTACCATTACCACATTCTCCATAAGATTTTCAGATAGCGATAAGAACCTACCCTTACTTCACCTGTAGTTGATCAATTGGGATCACAACATCACACACTTGTTATGGACTTATTCTAGAACAACAAAGCTATTGCTGAGCTTATGGGGATTCAACATGGTATATCACAAGGAGATCACGAGGCTGGTTTTATCATATAAATTGAGTAAGAATCCTACTTTGGAGGGGATATTACATCCTCCAGTTGCAAAATTGAAATGAAAAATCTAAAAATCAAAATAACATCCTCTAGGGAAAACCATAATGTGGCTCTATTATATCATGAAAAAGGAAAAACAAAGGATGTATCTAAGGGTGAAAACCTCTCTAAGGCACCTGAAGATGGAGGATTCAATCTCCCCATCATAGAGTATCAAGAATAATCGACAGTATTGGTTGAAGGTTCTGAACCTATCAATGTTGGAACAATAGAGGCACCTAAGGTAACATATCATGCAGCTTCCCTAGACCCCGAGGAATGAATCAACTTCTCAACATTCATTAAGGAATATAAGATCAACTTCGCTTGGAAATATGCAAATATGCCTAGGCTAGATCTAGCTTTAGTGGTGCATCATCTAACAGTATTCCCTACAATGAAACTAGTTAAAAAACACTTCAAAAGATGCACCCACAAATAACACTTTTAGTCAAGGTGGAGATTTAGAAATTGTTGGACATTGGGCTCATTAGACCCATAGATTATCTTGAGTGGGTATCCAACCTCGTACCAGTATTGAAACCCACTGGGGGCATACGGATCTGTATAGAATTCAAAGATCTTAACAAGGCATGCCCTAAGGATGACTTCCCCCTTCCTAACATTGACATAATAGTAGATCTAATTGCTAGTCATGAAATTCTTTCACTAATGAATGACTTTTCTAGGTACAACTAGATAAAGATAGCCCCTAAGGATCAACACAAAATGGCTTTTACTTGTGCTTAGGGAAATTTTTGGTGAAACGTCATTCCATTCGGCTTGAAGAACAAAAGATCCACATACCAAAGTGAAATGACTACTATATTTTATGAAATGTTGCACATGACCATGGAGGACTATGTAGACGATCTGTTGGTTAAATCAATCAACAGAAAAGAACATCTAGATAACTTAGCTAGGATATTTGATAGACTAGAGGAGTATAACTTGCATCTAAATCAAAATAAATATGTGTTTGATGTAAGATATGGGAACTATTAGGCTACATTGTATCCAAAAGAGGCATTGAGGTGGATCTCACTAAGGTCAAGGCTATCTTAGAAATGCCTCCCTTGAGAACATTGAAACATTTGCATAGTCTATAAGGAAAGCTTCAATCTATTAGAAGATTTATTGCATAGTTAGCGGATACATGTCATCCATTCACACACTTAATCCATAAAGATGTAGCATTCAAATGGGATAGAAGGTGTGATCAATCTTTTCAACAGGTAAAGGACTATTTTCATACTCCCCTTGTATTGACGCCTTCGATTCAGGACAATGCAATGATTTTATATGTATACACAACAACAATAGCTTTGGGATCCCTATTGGCACAACTTGATGGAAAAGCAAAGAAATAGTAGTTTACTATATCAACTATACCTTGGTTGGCTATGAGTTAAATTATACACCTATTGAACGAGCATGTCTATTGAGTTGTCTTCACAACACAAAAGCTTAGGCATTGCATGTTAAACATACAAATCAAGTTGGTATCAAAATTAGATCCTTTAAAATATCTCTTAGAAAAAGTAGCTCTTATAGGAAGAATCACTAAGTGGGTCATGATATTTAGTGAATTCAACATAGAATATGTTGACACCAAATCCATCAAGGGATAGGTGATAGCAGATCAATTAGCAGAAGTGCCTATTGAAGATCATCAACCACTCATAGCAGAGTTTCTAGATGAGAGCATCCTCCTAACAACTCAGTCAACCCATTGGACCTTATACTTCAATGGATCCCATACTCAACATGGCTCAGGGGATAGTATCCTATTTCTTATACCACAAGGAGACATTATACCTAAAGCATATAGGATTTCCTTCCCTTGTATGAATAATATAGGTGAATATGAAGCACTAATCACTAGGCTGAAAATAGCCATGTAATGGAAGATCAAAGAACTACAAGTCTATGGTGACTCCTATTTGGTCATAAGGAAGGTCAATGGTGAATACCAGACTAAAGACAACAAGCTCATGCCGTACAAGAGAATGGTGGATAGATTCAAACAATAATTTTTGGTTATCATCTTTGAACAGATCCCAAGGGTTAACAATAAAGTAGCTGATGCTATGGCCACTATTGGTTCACTCCTTGACATACCTAAAAACATTCCTAGATACGAATTCCTTGTGGAATAGTTACTTATACTAGCATTTGATATCCTATAATTAGATCTCGTATGTGATGTTGTTAATCTTGACTCGCCTTGGTATGAGGAAATTTTTTCCTATATCCAACAAAAAATCATACCACCTCACCTAATAACTAATCAAAAGAAAACCTTTAATTGTTGAACTTCTCGATTTACAATCCTTAGAGATACCTTATACCACCAAAGTATCGATGGTACACTACTCTGTTGTCTCAATGTAGAAGAAGCACAAAATACCTTACAAGAGGTACACAAAGGTGTTTGTGGGTCTCACTCTAGTGGACCTAACCTATTCTAGAAGTTGCTATGAACAAGGTACTACTAGCCATCATTGGAGCAAGAATCAATTCATTATTCTAAGAAGTATCATCAATGCTAGCAACATGGAGATCTTGTGCATGAACCTATGCAAGAGTTTCATCCTATCACTACCCCATATCCCTTCTCTCAGTGGGGAATTGAATTAATAGGAAATATATCACAAACCTCTTCCAACGGACACAAATTCATCATAATGGCCATAGAGTATTTTACAAAGTGGATAGAAGCTATTCCTTTAACTTATATCACATGGGAAAAAATAGTTAAGTTCATTCTTAACTATTTGATCTGTCGATATGTTATCCCATAGACTATCATAATAGATAATGGAACTATGTTTAAGAACCAATATTTCTATGAGCTTTGCTCAAGATTCTCTATCCAATACCATTTTTAACCCCATATTATCCCCAAGGAAACAACCAGGACAAAGCATCTAATAAGACCATCTTGAAAAACCCTAAAGAAAACTGTTAATGACACCAACCATGACTGGCGCCTACAACCAAACCCAGCCTTATGGGCTTATAGAACATGCATCCACACACCTACAAGTGAAACTCCCTTTTCTTTGGTCTATGGATGCAAAGAAATACTACCTATAGAGGTTGAAATCCCATCCTTGAGAGTATCATTGAAGGATCTTGTTAGAAACAAAGAATATTGGGTATCCAGACTCAATGAGCTTGAATTCATAGACGAAGGACACTTGAGTGCATTGAATCATCTTTAGGCTTATCAAAATTGGCTCAAGCAAAGCTACAATAAGAGAATAAAAAACAAGAATTTTTAGGTTGGTGACTTGGTCCTAAAGGAGAATCAAAAGATTCAATTGAATCAAGATGGAAAAGGTAAGTTTGAACCCAACTAACTAGGTCCCTATATCATTACAACAAGTTATAGTTCAAGAGCATATCAATTGACTACTCTAGAAGGAGAACCTCTAGCCGAACGTCTTAATAACAATAATCTTAAGAAGTTCTACACCTAAGTGTATTAGAATATCTCAAGAAAAAAAGTGAAAAAAGCAAAAAAAATAAAAATCAAGAAAATAGTAAAGAAAAATAAATCATCCTTTAAGTGAAAACAACCTTGTTGCACTTCTAGGACCGGTACCATAGTGAAAACCTAGTAAACAAGTGCTATATTGTAATAAGTCCTACATCCTCATCTATCAACACTATCCATCTACTATCACATCTACTCCATCCTATTATCACATCTGGTTGCATAATAAAACGTGCACCCAACCATGGCTTGTAACTGATCAAATGTTGAACCTTGTTGCACCAGCTCTATCCACCATCTATTTTATCCACCTATCCCAAATAAAATGTAATCCTATTCCAAATTGGAGGAAACCTCCTAGACCTGGTAGTGGATTGGATACTTGTACATCCCACCACTTGTAGAAAACTATCAAAATAAAATAAGAAACATCTAGAAAGCTATCAAAATAAAAAACATCTAGAAAACTATCAAAATCCAAAATAAAGTGTTAAAACAAAAAATCCTAAAAAAATTGTAGGCTGTCTCCAGATGGGCCATAATTGAGTCAAAATAAATTGAACTACATTGTCTCTAAGTTTGGAACGTAGTTAAGACAATCATAGATGATCCCCGAGGCACTAGGTCAGTCCCTTTAGGTGTCCCTCTTGGTATTTAAACTTGGTAGAAAATCTAAAAAAAATCAAAAATCTTATCAAAATCCAAAAATATGCATAAACAGTTAGAAAACTCCAAAAGAAAGTCAAATCATGGTCAGTCAAACTACATCATCTCTACACATACGTATGTAAGACCATAATCAATGAGCCCTTGAGTCGTTCGGTTAGTCCCCTTAGGTCCCCCCCTCTTGGTCTCTAAATCTTTCAAAAAGCATAAAAAAAACATCAAATAGCCTCAAAAGCACAAAAAAAATTCAAAAAATCTCAAAAATCCTATCTCCGTTATCACCTATCTGCAAAAAATCTCCATCCCTAATAAACAATCATTTCCTTCAAACCTTTGACAATGCAATTAGAAAGCAAAGAAAACATGAAAACCTAAAACTTCCAAGTAGAGAATCGAAATGATTGGATCATCATCAAACTAAAAAAATGCCTAAGTGTTAACTACCCTTCCTTTTGAAAATCATCATCAACATCCTAACATGTGTCTTACTAGATAAATTTTTCCTACAATAGGCACCATCAATGGGTAACATCATGAAACATCAAAAAATATATGGCAATTGATACAACAACATTGTTTATCTTTTATGATCTTATCTTTTTGGATTTATCTTATTGTCACATTTCCAAGATCTCTCAAGGATGTCCATAAGGATTTTGAGAGGAAGGAATGGGGCATTGATCATTGGTATTTTTTATACTCTATTTGTTGGATGTTTTTACAATACTACCACAATGAATACTTTCTTTGTTCTATGTGTGGAAGTTGTTTTGGGGAAAATTCATGTAGTGGTTGCATGTTAGGTATTCTATATCTCTCTATGTAACTAGGCCGAAATGTTTTGAAAATTCTCACCCACATACTTTAACAGGGTTTCCATATGTCTAGTATGAGCAAGAATACTCCTTGTTTATAGAGTCAAAGTCCATGCAATAGATGCAAATCCACCTAGGTCATTAATACCTTGGTGCATCGTGTCTATTTGCTACATCAATAAGGATTGCTAAAACTACTTAGTCCTCCATGAAAGAAAAAGAAAACTCATCAATGCATATAATAACATATCATCAATGTACAACATCAATCATGTCATCAATCATCTCATTAATGCACATCATCATAATCATAATCTATGGATTTATAGAAATTAGATCAATCACCTAACACTTCTATCTATCTCTCATCATACTAACATGTCTTTTGACTAACATTTGCATCCTACATCACAAAGAAATTAGTACTACATGCATCTTGCATCCAAAAACTAATTAGTGCATATCATGTCCATCATATAATAAAACATCTTACATCATAACATTATCCATTGCATACATGCATAAATCATCCAACATCCATATCATATAAAATAATAAAAAAATACAAAAACATGAGCATATAATCATAAATCATTTATCATATACATATAAGAATCCATAAACATCTCATAACACATATATGCCGCATCAAAATGGTATATATCTCATATATATAATCAAAATGTGAAGTGACAATACATCATCAAATATCATGTGTGATATCAAAATATATAAAATATATAGGAGGCCTCAGATGGGCCGATGAATGTATATTAAAAACATATCAAGTTTGTAGAAATATAACATAAACATCAAGATCATGAAACATCAACCTTGATAACTATCGCGAGGAGGAAATATCTTCTGATCCTACCTAGGAGGGGGCTACTCCCCATCATGTTGTGACCTGTGATGTCTGTGATCAAGAGACTAGTGTGGCTGAGGGGGAGACTGATGTGGCTGTCTAACTGATTGGCCCTTGATGACTCTACACTAGTCACTACACTCGAAACTCCAAAAATGGAGCATCTCTGTGGTCTAGGGACCTAAGCCTCATAAAGAGTCTTGTAATATGTCCTCTCCTCAATCAGGTCATCCCTCTCTTGCTAATAGTGCTATCTCTCTGAGTCCCGCTCCTATCTTAGACTTTCCCACTTTGACTAGGCTTGGTCTCTCTTAGTAGTAATAGTGGCTAACTGCACCTCTAAGGCCTGTTGTTGAGTTGACTTTGTATCTCTCTTTGTAACTCTAGCATCTCTGTTAGCCGTAAGCTAAGAAATTTATCTTTCCATATCCTCATATGGGGGAGGTGCCCATGGTGCCTATTGCTACTGTTGCTAATCCTATGGTTCCTACTGATCATCCTACTGCTGGTCGCCATCACCTTGTTCATCCTAAACCATCTACAATTGCTCATGTGGAATCCAAAACCTATTTCTATCTCCCCTCCTCCCTGTAACACTGACATCTTCCAATCCTGTCCAATCACTGACCCAATGCCAACAAGAGCTATAAATTGCAATGGTCGATCGCGGGCCCACCACTACACATAATCTCTAGTGGTCCCTAGATATGGGGGGACAAATTCCCATCCCCATCCAATAGATGCAAGTGATTTGAACTCTATAATATCTACCCTTGAATCCACTCTCGGACCCCACACATTGACCTCTCGGGTCATGCATCCAAAATGGGCATGATAGTCATTAGTGAATCTAGTCAACCTCTCTCTAAATTGTCAGAGCACTCTCTCTAGAAAATACCTCTCATGTATTATATCAAATTGACCTATCAACCATTGAGTCTTCCTAAAAAATGTCAACTGATCATGGTCATCGAACCATTCCTAGCCATGTAGGGCCTCCAAATGAACTCTATCACGTCATCAAAAAATGCTTGCCTGTATGATAGTCGGCCTGGTTGTGTGTAATAGAACACAACAATCTATTGAGAGGGAAGGTGAATCAATAGGTCTTAAAATTTATAATCCTTAAACACTTTGAGAAAAATAATTCTTTAAACCCTTAATATGTAAATTATGACTTAACATACAAATACATCAACATGCACACACACAAGCATCACATAACACAAGATGTACATGGAAAACCCAAGATGGGAAAAACCATGGTGAGAAATGTTGCTAGGAGCTACTGTCCTAATCCAACCTCACAGTCCAATGTTCATTTATAATGATTTAAGGGTACCAACCCTGAGGAAACTCCAATCCCTTGATTCTAGGAGCAACCACTCCAAGGAAGCACCCACTCCCTAATTTGAGCACCTACCCAAGTATCTGATGGCACCCACTAATGAGATTTACAATAAGAGATATAACAATTTGATTACAATTCCATGTTGCAACTTACTTTGCAACTGTTTAAACCTTTGTCGCTATCTCTACAACTCTCTTCTTGCTCTGCACCCCTTTGTTCTACTCCATTCTTCTCCCCTTCTCTTAGTGCATTCTATGTCTACCTTAATGCACCCACTTACACCTTCTATAGCCCTCTCTTTTCTTTTTAGTGTATTATTTGTCCACCTCAAGAGCTTAGAATACCTTCTACATTGTATAATTTCTCTTCTCTACACTCTTTTGTACCACACTTAGTCAAAATTGATCTCTTGTTTTTTGCCTTTTTCACTGATTTGTGTAGATTGCCTCAAGATTCTCACATGTGTTCTAATCATCCAGAATGTTCTGATAGTACTTACCTAGTACCTTCTTCATCATACACCATCTGCATCTAATCGCATCCACATTAAATTTGGATGTAGAGAATTTTCTAATAATAGCCATTTGTAAAACCCTAAAATTAGATCTACATTTAATTCATTCTCTATTTATTCGATCCAATTTTGATCTTCATAGAAATGGAAATTTGTGTCACCGCCCTGCACATCAATTCTTCATCATCATTGGTCGTAGGTGTAGTTGAATGAATTAAATTCGTTCACTAAGTTAACATTTGAAACCCTGTTTACACTGTCGTAGCCGTTGAAGATATTCAAGTTTAAATTTTTGCCATCAATCTTCAGTATTCATGCCATAATCCAGTGATCCCCATTCATTGTCACACCTTTAAAACATCACCATCAAATGCTCCTTCCTTTAAATCTCCATCGTTGGTTTCCATCTCATGACCATTGCATTTCGTTACTCTTCTCCAATCGTTCGATTCAAATAGTGATGTGAATTGAAGCAGCAACCACCATTCTCTCTTCCTCCTTTGATTCTGAGCCTTTGATCTCATCCATCACACATCAAAACTTCACTTAAGACTTCACCATTCATATTTGCGATGTGAATGAGTATAGCTATCATTGTCTGATCACATACCTTTAAACCTACACCATAGATCTAGGTTCCTTTGTATTGCATAACACTACTTTGTATATGCATCCATCTTTCATTATCACAATGCATAGAACCTTGGTGATCACCGTTAGACCATCCTCCAAATGATCCGTTCCCTACTACATTGTTGGCCCTAACAATGGGTCCACTAAATTTTAGTGGGTTGGAGAGCTACTACCTTCTATCCTCTTTTGACGTCACCTTCCACTATCACTCAATACTCCTCGCTCATCTCTGAAACACTTAGGGAATCATAATGTATTTTCATGGTGTGAAGGAATACATTGATCACCATTCGATTTCCTTCATTGAATCTCTACTATTCATTGCTCATCACCAAAAGCTTCCTTTGTTTTACTTCACAATAGTGATGTGAAGCAGCAGAGTGATACACTATCACATGTTCACTAGACCCACCAGGTGCATTGTCCTCCATTTGATCAAAGATTTGTTTGATCACCACCATTCCCTGCTCCCCTGTGAGGCATGGATGGGGTCCCACCATAGGTGCCGTAGGCTAGCGGGCACTACTAGATCATAAACTGCAACTTAATCGCAACCATTGATCAACCTTCATTTCTCATCAGTAAACTTCAAGCTACCTTCAAAGAGCTTTCCATAATGTATGAGACCTTAGCGATAGTTGTCGGATATGTAAATGTTGAGCAAAAATTGTCCAATCTTCAAAAGAACATACCAATGGCACCAATCAGAAGACTAGGTAATTGGGATGGTCATCGAATGATCTTAATGACATAAGTTTATGACTTATGTGACTTGCAACCTTCAACAAGCAGTCATTGAAAAAATAGATAGACTGTTAAGGCACCATGATTGCAAGCCTCGGGTTTAAATGATAAACCCTAAAACTATCTGAGAGCACAAATAAATCTTCTCTAAGTGAACCATGCATATTCTAAATCTGCTCATCACATTTATGAGAAACTCTCAGAAAACCCATATTAGATCTAGCCTTTGATTTTACTTTTGAACACATGAAGAATTCATTGCAACACCATGACAACAATGCAACATCTTGAGAAAATTTTGTAACTTACACCATATCTTCTCCTTAGACATCAATGACAATGTTTTGACATCAATCCCAATGCACTCTTCATACATGATCAGTTCCATCTCACCTCTAATCCCTTTTTGACATCAATGAAAATAATATGCTAACAATCTCCCGCTTTGTCATTGATGGAAAAACTGAATGCTTATATCAATTAACTAAGTGATCTGATACCAATTGAAGTCTGTAACATTAAAGCTCTATATCAATTGAACCACTTACACAACAATTCACTCACCCTTTGACATACATCTCTTCTTTGCTCACCATGCTCCTATTTCAAGATTTTTCTCATACTTCTCCCCCTTTGACATCAATGGAAAAGGGTAGAATCCCCCTGACAAGATACTCTCTCTTTGACAAGAAGTTCAAAGAGAAAATGAGAATCCTTGACTATGCAACCATCAAGTCATTATTTGTAAAACAAGTTTACCTTTCTGTACTTTTGGACAAGGATGAATGAAGAACCAATCAGGCTCCTCGTGGATTCATGCCCTATCATTGATATTTAGTGATATGATGTGTGAGAGACTACACCCAAATTCTGCCTTAGATATTCAAATTGCTCTGTAGGGAGAGGAAGTGGTGAAAATGTCATCTACCTACTCTTTTGTTGGGACATACTCTATGCTGACCTCCTTATCTGCAACCTTTTCTCTAATGCAGTGATACTTTATAGATATGTGCTTAGTTATAGAGTGCATCACTAGATTCTTTGAGATGTTGATTGCACTTGAATTATCATAAAGAATAGAGATAGGTTCACTGTATTCTACCTTAAGGTCCTTAATGTTGGAAAATGTGCCTCAAATCTTACTGGGATGTAAACTCCTGAAACAAAAAAGTAGGTGAGACCCTATGGAAGTCTTACCGACTAGTAGTTGCATTCTAAAAATTTGAAGTGCTCGGGTCACCGAGACTTTGGTTTTGTCTTGCCGATGAGAGTCATCGGCAAGAAATGTCAATCGCTATGAAACTTCCATCTCATTCCGCTCGGATAGATCTCCTGCCAATGGATTGGTTTCTAATGGTTATTGGGGAGACTCGTGGCGAAAAAAGTCATCGGGGAGAGGCATGAACATTCAGAATGACTCATTCTGATAGAGTATGTCTCGCCGAGGTTTTTCACATAGGCAACAGATGTCATCGGGGAGACTCTTGGCTGGCAGGTTTTCATTCGGTAAGAACTCTTGCCGATGGATGTGGTCTCGCCGACAGGCTGGTACATTCAATATGACCTCTTGGCGATAGCGTTCCTCTTGCCGATGGATTTGTTTGTGAATTGCTGGGTATGTCTTTGGTGTGATCTCCTACCGATGACTGTTGGTCTTGCCGACAGACAGGTGCTTTCGGTAAGAACTCTTGTTGATGGTTTTCCTCTCACCAATGGGTATGAACATTGGTATGAAATAAGGTTCTGTAAGACTCTTGGCGATAGCGAAACTCTTGCCGATAGATCTGCACAAGATGGATTTGTGTTCGGTATGACGTCTCGCCGATAGCGATGGTCTGGCCAATGGTTCTGCAGTGGATATTTATGTGATGTCTTAGCGATAGAGTGATTCTAGGTGACAGGTTTGAACTTTATATGACTCTAGCCGATAACGACAGTCAGGCATTGTGGCATCAGGGAGACACGACCCAGTGTCTTACCAACATGCGATACTATTTGAATGCCTTGACTGAATGTATATCCTACGTGGTCTGTTTTCGACCAATCAGAGAAGCAGAATGTGAACCACTAGTAGTTGGACTATTGCGACTGTTCCTGTGTGGAAGATGAACAAACTATGAGGAAAATGACTATGTGGGGCAATGGCGGATGACGATGAATAGTTCGATAGGTGACAGTGTTTTTGATTGAATACAAATTGATCTGTGTAAGTTCGTTGGATGTTTCTGAGAGCACTTCTGTACAAGGCTGATTAGGAAATTATCCTGTTGTAAATTGACATCAGAAAGTGAAGTCTATACTCTATATGTAATTTTGTTTACTGTAATACAAAGAGGCTTTTCTTGGTGTGGTGGGTTTTTCTCCTGTAAGGGTTTTCCCACGTAAATCTGGTGTCTAATTATGTATGTTCATTTCTCTATTATGTTATTTCTTTCATGAGTATCTTAATTGGACTGTAATTGAAAAAAATTAAAAGTCACCTCTGCATTCTTCCCTGAGGTTTTGATGTTAGGAGAGTTTGTTCCGCACCTAAGCTTTCCTTACAAGTGGTATCAGAGACTGGCCAGTTGTGTTATCCTTGTGGGTACGTTGGGTTTTTTGTGTCAATTCTGTTCAGTGGGAGTCTTGTAGAAGTTTGGTAATTCGAATTACAGATTAAGATGGCAAGCATGTCAGGAAAGATTGAAATTGAGAAATTCAATGGCAGTAATTTTGAGTTGTGGAAACTCAAAATGGAAGATCTGTTGGTTGATCGTGATCTTTGGCTTGCTGTGTCTAGAACGAAGCCTACAGGCATGAAGCAAGAGGATTGGGACCTTGCAGATCAAAAATCAAAGGGGCTGATAAGGCTCTGTTTAGCAGACTCTGTTCTTTTGAATGTTCATGAAGAAAAGACTGCATCTTCTTTGTGGAAAAGACTAGGAGCTATTTATCAGGGCAAGTCCTTGGTGAATAAGTTCTTGAGGAAGAAGCTGTACTCTTTGAAAATGCAGGAAGGAGTGTCTGTTGCTAATCACTTGAATGCTTTCAACATGCTGATTTCTCAGTTGGCATCTGTGGGTGTGAAAATTGATGAAGATTGCTGTATGCTGTTGTTATGTTCTTTGCCAGATTCTTGGGATCACTTGGTGATGGCTATTGGGAGTACGACATCCACTTTTAAGATGGAAGATGTTGTTGCTTCTTTGTTATCAGAAGAGATGAGAATAAAATCTTATGAGATGGCAAAGGAGGCTCTTGCTGTTAGAGGAAAATCGAAAGAAAAAGGCAAGAAGAAGGACAAGAAGTCCAAATCAAAATCAGAAGGGAGATCAAAGTGTCCTGGCAAGAAGTCCAAGGTGAAGTGCTAGAATTGTGGGCAACCTGGTCATGTCCGAAAGGATTGTAAAGAGGAGAAAAATAAGAAGTATTCTTCCGACAATGATTCTTCTTAGAGTGATGCGAGACGCTTTCATTGCAGCCTTGGCTACGGGCATCGGATGATGTCTAGCTGATTGATTCTGAGCATCTTTCCACATGACATCTCATAGGTTCACTAAAGTATGAAAAATACGATGGTGGAAGGGTGTATTTGGCAAGCGATTCATCTTTGGAAATAGTTGGCCGTGGAAGATTCAAAATTCAATTCCCGATGGAAGAGTAAAGGGAATCAATGATTGAATGCATATACCAGGTCTGACTCAAAATTTACTTTCTATTAGTAAGCTAAATGATATTGGAGTGCAAGTCACATTTTTGGAAATGGCTGCAAGATGACTAGAGGCTCAATGGTGCTAGCTAGGGGTGTTCGTATTGGTACCTTGTATAAGCTTGGATACACATGTGTGCAATGCAATAGTGTCTCTGTAAAGTCATAGAAAGCTACTCATGGAGAAAAAAGGAAAAAGTTTGATAGTGCAAACTCTATGGAAGTTAAACTTCCAATAAAAAGACTATGCTCTGGCATCATAGGCTTGGCCACATTGGTGAAAAAGTTTAAAACACGGTTGAAGGGCTTGATGACTGTAACTTTGAATTTGAGTTTTGTGAACATTATATATATGGTAAACAACACCGTGTTTCATTTTACTCCAGTCCTCACAAATCTTCTGGTTTACTTGATTACATACATTCTGATGTTTTTGGTCCAGTAAATGTTCCTTCTTTGTCTAAATCAAGATATTATGTATCGTTCATTGATGATTATTCAAGAAGAGCATTTGTTTATTTTTTGAAAAGTAAAGCAGAAGTGTTCAGTCATTTTAAGGAATTTAAAAACCTTGTGGAAAATTAGACTAGAAGAAAAATAAAATGTTTAAGGAATGACAATGGAGGTGAGTTTTGTTCTGATGAGTTTGAGAGGTACTACAAAGATCATGGGATTAAAAGACATAAAACTACACCCTACACTCCACAACAAAATGGAGTTGCTGAAAGGTTCAATAGGACAGTGATGGAAAGAGCACGAAGTATGCTAAGCAATGCTGGCTTGGAGGAGAAGTTCTAGGATGAGGTAGTTGCAACATGTTATTTAATAAACCATTCTCTTAATTTTTCTCTTGTTGAGTAAACACCTTTGGAAGCATGGTCTAGAAAGAATCCTTGTTTGAGACACATTCATGTCTTTGGCTGTGAGGCATATGCATATGTGTCGAATGAAAAAAAATCTAAATTGGAAAACAAGGTTGTTAAACGTATTTTTATTGGTTATAGTGCTGGCATAAAAGGATACAAGCTTTGGAATTCTGATACAGAGAAGGTTATATACAACAAAAGTGTTATTTTCATGAGCTGAAGCCTTCTACTTTGGATCTACAGTCAGAGACAAAATCAGAAAATAAAAATGATGTAGTTGAAATTCCTCTGACACCAGATAAAGAGGAATTGAAAATTCAAAATGTACCTGAAACTGAGGAGAGTTCAAGTAGTTCTGAGAGTTTTGAAGAAGAAGATCAACCTCAACCTCAGCCTGTGAGGAGGTCAACACATGAAATAAAGCAACCTAATAGGTATGGGTTTTCTTTGTTAGATTCTACTTGTGCCTATGCTTTAATTTCTAGCACTGATGACCCTAGGACTGTGAAAGAGGCATTTAGAATGTTTGATTCAAACTCTTGGTTGGAAGCCATGAATGAAGAAACGACATCATTAGAAAAGAATGATACTTGGAGTTTGGTGCCCTTTCCTGAAGGAAGAAAAGCTGTTGGCTGCAAATGGGTATTTAAAAAGAAAATAGGTCTAGATGGCAATGTGGAAAAGTATAAGGCAAGGTTGGTTGCGAAGGGGTATTCCCAAGTAGAGGGAATTGATTATGGAGAAATATTTTCCGCTGTAGATAAGCTGACGTCTATCAGATTTCTTTTGTCACTTGCAGCAGCGTATGACTTAGAGATTGAACAGATGGATGTGAAAACAAAATTTCTTCATGGTGACCTTGAAGAAGAAATTTATATGTCCCAACCTGAACACTTTGTGGAAAAAGATAAAGAAAATCTGGTTTGTAAGTTGAAAAGATCTCTGTATGGATTAAAACAATCTCCTAGAATGTGGTACCAGAAGTTTGACACGTTTATTTTGTCATTGGGATTTGTAAGATTGAAATCTAATCATTGTGTGTACTACAAAGCTGAAAACGATCATGTTCTTATTATTGCTCTCTATGTTGATGATATCTGTTCATAGGAAATAGTAAGTTAATGATTTCGATCTAAAATCTCAATTGTCGCAAAGTTCAAAATGAAAGATCTTGGTGCAGCCGGTATATTCTGGGAATGGAAATAACTAGGGATAGGAAGAGTAGAAAAATTTGGCTTAGTCAGAGTAAGTATATTAATACTATTCTAGAGAGATTTTGTATGACTGATTGCAAGCAACTAGTTGTTCCAGTCTTGCAGGGAATGAAGCTAGTTGGAAATTTAATGTATGCAATGGTATGTACAAGGCTAGACATTGCCCAAGCAGTGGGAGTTCTTAGTCGTTTTATGGAAAATCCTGGAAGGACACATTGGGATCCTGTGAAAAGGGTGTTTAGATATTTGAAGGGCACTTCAAAATATGCTTTGTGTTACCATGGAAATTTGGTTGAATCATAGAGGACTCTCAACATTCGAGGCTATGTGGATTCTGATTGGGCAGGGGACATTGACATAGAAGATCCACCAGTGGATATATTTTCATGATGAATGGTGGTGCGTTAGTTGGATGAGTAAGCGGCAGGTGTAGTCGCTTTGTCCACTACAGAGGCAGAATACATGGCAGCAACACACACCTATAAAGAAGCAATCTGGTTAAAACATTTGTGTTCTAACATTGGGTTTGATGCAGGGAAAATTACAATTTACTATGACAGTCAGAGTGCTATTTGTTTGGAAAAAAATCCTACTTTCCATGCCAGGATGAAACATATTGATGTGCAGTATCATTTTGTACGAGATATGGTGGAGGATGGAAAGGTCTCTTTAGAAAAAGTGGATACTCTAGAAAATGTTGCAGATGCATTGATGAAACCAGTGAGCATAGACAAGTTCAGGTGGTGTGCCAGTTCAATGGGCCTTAGTGCCTATGAATTTTAGTAGTTTTGTTGTGTTCTGGAGGTGTCAGTAAGATCTTCGTCAAGTGGGAGATTGTAGGAAAATGTGCCTCAAATCTTACTGGCATGTAAACTCTTGAAAGAGAAAAGTCGGTGAGACCTTCTGGAAGTTTTACTGACTAG
Organism: Sequoia sempervirens; assembly: GCA_007258455.2. Taxonomy (NCBI): domain Eukaryota; kingdom Viridiplantae; phylum Streptophyta; class Pinopsida; order Cupressales; family Cupressaceae; genus Sequoia; species Sequoia sempervirens. The sequence goes on along the minus strand of VDFB02000009.1, from coordinate 6,233,565 downwards.
CAACTGTGTTCTAAATATTTGAAGTGCTCGGGTCGCCGAGACTTTGGTTCTGTCTTGCCGATGGGAGTCATCGACAAGACATGTCGATCGCTATGAAACTTCCATCTCATTCCGTTCGGATAGATCTCCTGTCAACGGATTGGTTTCTAATGGTTATCGGGGAGACTCGTGGTGACAAAAGTCATTAGGGAGAGGCATGAACATTCAAAATGACTCATTCTAACAAAGTATGTCTCGCTGAGGTTTTTCACATAGGCAACAGATGTCATCGGGGAGACTCTTGGTTGACAGGTTTGCATTCGGTAAGAACTCTTGCTGATGGATGTGGTCTCATTGACATGCTGGTACATTTGATATGACCTCTTGGCGATAGCGTTCCTCTCGTTGACGGATTTGTTTGTGAACTGCTAGGTATGTCTTCGGTGTGATCTCCTGTCGATGACTGTTGGTCTTGCCGATAGACAGGTGCTTTCGGTAAGAACTCTTGCCGATGGGTATGAACATCGGTATGACATAAGGTTTTGTAAAACTCTTGGCGATAGTGAAAATATTGCCGATAGATCTGCACAAGATGGATTTGTGTTCGATATGACCTCTTGCCGATAGCGATGGTCTAGCCAATGGGTCTGCAGTGGATATCGATGTGATGTCAGCGATAGAGTGAGTCTGGGCGACAGGTTTGAACTCGATATGACTCTTGCCGATGGTGGTGACTCTGGCCAATAGCGACAGTCAGGCATTGTGGCATTGGGGAGACACGACCTAGTGTCTCACCTAAATGTGATACTATTTGAATGCCTTGACCGAATGTATATCCTACATGGTCTATTTTCGACCAATCAGAGAAGTGGAATGTGAACTGCTAGCAGTTGGACTGTTGCGACTGTTCTTGTGTGGAAGATGAACAGACTGAAGAAAACGACTATGTGGGGCAATGGCAGATGACGATGAACAGTTCAATGGGTGACAGTGTTTTTGATTGAATATAGATTGATCTGTGTAAGTTCGTTGGATGTTTCTGAGAGAATTTCTGTACAAGGTTGATCAGGAAATTATGTTGCTGTAAATTGACATCAGAAAGTGAAGTTTGTACTCTGTATGTAATTTTGTTTATTGTAATACAAAGAGGATTTTCTTGGTGTGGTGGGTTTTTCTCCCGTAAGGGTTTTCCCACGCAAATCTGGTGTCTAATTGTGTATGTTCATTTCTCTATTCTGTTATTTCTTTCATGAGTATCTTAATTGGAATGTAATTGAAAAAATTTAAAAGCCACCTCTGCATTCTTCCCTGAGGTTTTGACATTAGGAGAGTTTCTTCTGCACCTAAGATTTCCTTACACTTAAATGTCTGCTTCATCCATAGGACCTGAGTAGATGCTACTATTGCTATATACTCTACTTTTGCTGTGGAAAGAGTAAAAAATTCTTGATTTTTTCTCATCCAGGAAACCAATTTGTTTCCCAAAAAGAATGCTCCACCACTAGTGCTCTTCTTGTCATCTACACTTTCTGCCTAATATGCATTTGTGTATGCTGTCAAAGAAAAATCCTTGCTCTTGGGATACCACAACCCATAGTCAAAAATGATTTTGATGTATCTAAAAATTATTTTTATTGCGTTGACATGAGATAACTTTGGTGCAGCCTGAAATCTTTCTACCTATTGGAACTATAAAATTTTGAAAATTTTATATTGACCTACACTCATAAATTCCCCGAGGAAAGCCATATCTTGAGTGTAAAATGGATATAATCTACTATGTATAACATAATTACTTGTGATCACATCAGTTTTGACCATTTGATCTCTGAAAATCCCTCTAAGCAAAAGCATTTGAATAAATAATCCATATCAGCAAGAGTTGGTGCAGGTTTCTCTGATCCATAAGCTATTACATTCTAATGTAGGTGTTTTTGGCATATCGGCGAGAGGTAAAAACTGTCACATCGATCAAAATACATGGGAAGATACATATCGAGAAGATACAGCTCGTGGTCTCACCGATGAAGAAGTTCATCAGCAAGACAAACACTATCAGAGTGAGATCTATAAGTTAGCCCGAGCATATATGTCTTGCCGATGAAATATCATCGACGAGATACCCATCCTGTCTCACTGACGAAGCATGAGGAAATGTATCGACAAGAAAAATGCTATCGAAATAAGTTTGGAATGTCTTCTTGACTCTGTATGTCACACCGATGGAAGTTATATCAACAAGAGTCTTATCGATTTACTCAAAATGAAAGAAATGTGCATCGGGGAGACTTCTAATGTCGAGGAAACTTTTAAATATCTCAACGACACTTGTTCTCTTTCCAATAAAGATCAAAAGCTTCATTGGAGTGACACTTGGTGAAAATGATAAGAATTTAAAGGATTAACCATTCGATATCAACATGAATGATGTGATGTCTCTCCGACATATAGTGTGTTCAGTAAACATTGGCCTGACTCAAACGAAAGGATCACCCAGAGTTTCAAATTGTCATGCTGATATAATCATTTGATGTGACAGTGGGAAATTCAAAAAATCTGCTGCACTCGTGCTCAAAGCTAAGAAATTATTAACGCCACGAACACCTGAAGCATAGATAATTTCATGAATTGAAGAAGAGTAATTGAAAGCATTATTGTAGAATTGGCAGCAGGAGAAACGAGAGAGCAAATGAAGGGCCAGAGAATTTTTCAGCCGAAGAACTTCAAATAGATCTTGTGAGTTCTCTACAATTTCATTTTTTCTAATTCTGTAATTGTAAGGGGATAAAATGGAAAGTACAAACTCAAGAAAATTAAAGGGTAGGAGATAGGGTGAAAGTAGTCGCCCTAAAGGAAAAAAGTAGAAAATTGAAATTGAAAATGAGCCAGAGGTCGTTGAGAGAAAATTAAATCAAGACCTTATTGATTAGTTTCCCGACTCAGGACCTAAAGCCAAGCGCTCTACACAGCTTAGGGCAGAGGTAGAGAAGTTAGAAGATAAATGTAAGCACATAAGTGATATATGGACTTCAATAAGGGGATATGAGCTTTTTATCTTTCACTACCATCAAAGGAATTAGTTTGAGCCTGTGTGTAATCCCTAGAATTTCAACCTAGGAAAGCTAGTTTTCCCAAATGTGTTTGTGGATGTAGAATTGGTGAAACTGTTAGCTACCCACTATAACCCAAAGTTCAAAGCCATCTGTGACCCATCATGAAAGCCATTCATACATATATCAGAGGCTGCAATATGTGAAGTTTTTAACCTAGAAGGGGCATGTAGCGAAAAAATTGTGCATGAAGAGTTAGAAAAAGAGTTATGGAGGATGGACACTATATACAAGGGTTGGAGGCTACCATTACATAGATCTAAAAAGGATGGAAATTCAGTTCCATTGGAAGACAGTGATGGACCCCCATTTCATATTGAATTGTTTGAGCCCTACATGAGATCCACATACTTCTCAGCATGCCAAGTGTTAGGGATGGAGGCCCCTGAATACATGTCAATTGTACCCATGGTGATTGCAACAGATGTCTAGTGTCATAACTCTAGATCCTTTGATTATGCTTCATATATTTTCAAAAGGCTTGATTTAGGATTGATGGTAATAAAAAGTGGATCTCCTATTTTACACTTCAAGCATTATTCAGTCTTTATGCACATAGTATTGTATTATGGACAAGAATTGAGGATGTGGCCTGAGAAATTAAGGGTTTCACAGTTTGACAGGGAAGGTAAGTTATTGCCCATTCAACTATGGACTTCTATTTGGGATAGCAGGTTTTCTGGCTCTTTCTTTGTACATTTTGAGGAGTATTTTGTGAAACCATTGTACAGATTCTACAGTCATCCTTGTGAATATTCATTATTTGATGAGAGAAAAAGGTTTTTCAGACCCAAATACTTCAATGGGCCTATTAACCACAATTCAGGAGATTGGTATTATTTGGAAGATGCCACCATGATTAGAGTATATGGATTTGAAGATACACCTTTTATTCTTCCCAAAACGGTGCCTAACATAATTGCTTATTTGGAGATTGTTAGGCAGATGGACTATTCAAGTGTCATGAATTTGAGTTCTTTTGGAAACAAGCATTTATGCCCAACACACTGTTTTTTGGTGATTTTACTGTGTTGTCAAAAGAGGGATATGACATGATTCTTGATAAATTATTGCAATATAACATGAAGAGAGGTCCACCACGAAAGAGTTTTGATCCAGAGGGGTACATTCATTCTGCTAGGTAAAAGATGAATCTAGGCGGGTATGATCATATACCCTATCAATTTGATGATTTAATCAGGAATTTGGAAGAGGAAGAAGAAGAAAAAGAAAGGTTAGTTGATGAATACAACTAGGGACTGCAAGATACAAAATTTATATCTTCTAGAGAAGAGACATCTGGTGAGGATAGGCCTCAAAGCCTAGCCAACAAAATCTCGATTAAAGACTTGGGATTACAAGTGTTCTCCTAGAGAACTAAGTGTTGAAGAAAGTTCAGATGCAGATACAAGGAAAATGGCCTACAGATCATTTATGGCTGATGATGAATTTGTGAATTCTTGAGAATTTAAGGCTTTCTTATATTAAAAAAAAGGGAAAATCAATAAGGGAGATAGTTGACAATATAACACCAAGTAATGAAGGACAATTACTAAACACTTTAAAGTCAAGTGTGGAGAAAGAAATGGAAGATATGACCCCTGAGAAGGGAAGAAAACTGTTGGAAGATGCAAGTGTTATGATTTTTTCGGGGTTGGACTTGAATTCTACTTTGGTTTTTGATAGTTTCTTGAAGAATTATAATGCCACACATAAGCTTAGCCCTGAAGGGGTAACAGAGGTATATGCAAGGTCCAAATATAATCTAGATGAAGGATCACTTTAGATATGGGCTCTATATCTGCCACACAAAAAGTCTATTATTATTGATATCGAAAAGGATTTTGGGCATGTTATGACTTTAAAGGTTGGAGAAATTGATCCCATGGCAACAACAGAGATTGGAATCAATGTTGCCAAATTGAATAAGGCCCAAATCCAAATGTTAATTAAGGAGAAAGAAATGTACAAGATGAACAATGAAAGAATACTAAGAGAAAATGATCGCCTAAAAGATATGATGGGGATCACAATGGGATCTACCAAGCTGCTAACTCATGGGGAAAGCTCACAAAGAAAAGATTAATGGGAAGGATCAAGTGCATACTCTTAGGGAAAAAATGATACACTTGTTGCAGTGATCAGAAAGAGGAAAGCCGGCCTGATGACTTGGTTGAACAAACTTTGGGGAACACATTCACAAAATTATATTGCAAAGCAAGAACACAAGAGAATAGATGGTAGAATCCAAGAGAAATTCCAAGAAATAAATAAGAGGGATGTTCCTGATAATGTGGCTATTGATACTGCTAACCATTTCATAAGAAAACATAGAGACTTCCATGAAGAATTGCAGGGCGATGCACAGGGACTAATTGATTTCATGAAAAAGGGACTGCCAACATTATTTGAAGATGAAGGAAAATTGAAAGAAAAGGCCAGGTGGCTTAATGAATGTGATTCGATGTTGCAAAAGATTCTGGAGACGACTACAAGAAAAGATTCAACGTTGGATGAGGCCTGTGAGAAGAATGAGAAGATGGTGAAAATGGAGATATCAATCCAGAATGCGCTAGGAGATGCTGACACACATGAGCGATAGGATTACTTGGACCATTTGTCAAAAGTTCATTTGTGGCTAAATAGAGCCTAATTTCTTGTTTTAATTATTATTGTTAAGAAAAAAACATTTCTGAAGGGACGTGTCCTTTCACGATTTTGATGTATATATATCTGTTCTATAATGTCAAAACATATATAGGTGAATAGAAGAAATATATAGTAGATAATTTTTAATGATGTTTTCATTTAAAAAGACTATGATGCATGTATAAAACTCTGGAGGAATCAATGAAAGTTATCTAATTTTGTGGCGTATTTCTGGTATCAATTGTTTGTTGAACTAATTGAAGATGTTATCCGATTGTCTCCAATATTGATATTTCTCTATTATTTAAATTGATATATCAATTATATATTCAGTTTATCGATGCACATTTGTTGTACTCGTGTGGTATGATTAGTTGGTTCTTCTAAGTGGAGGTTAGATCCTTCAAGTCAGTCACAATAATTTAGAAGTATCATTTGGATCATTAAGAAGAACTTGGTAATTACAATCTTGCATGTTTATACAAGTTATAAACAAATATTTATATGCCAAAAAATTAGAGTTTATGCTAGATAGAAGTCACTCATCTCAAACTTCCATTTGACTCCATTTTACCCAACAAAGCACTGGTCTCATACATTTCACCATTTAGTTTCATCCATTTTGTTTTCTACATCTGTTAAGTGGACATATTATATTTTACCTTGATATTACTTATATAATTCATACTAAATAAATTTGCATCTCTCAATTTCCAATTGCCATTGTGGATAGATTGCTTAGGGAAGAAACACACAGTTCCAATCTGCTTCATTCACATAGGTTTACTCGCCTAGGTCTGGTAGAACCTAAAGAGTAGAAGGTTCAAATTCATTATTTGGCCTTGTATGTTAGCCAAAAATGTTGTGAGAGCTTGGAAACCTCTTTTGGTTCAAACCTATGTTTTTGAGACCTAATACTTTTGTGACTCTACTAGGGAAATCAACTCAGAGTTAGGGCCATTGTCATAGAGTCAAAAATCTTATACAGACTCCACTGGGAATAAGAAGTTATAGAATTTTCTCACTTTTAAGAAAGTGGGTGGTGACTCTAATAAAACAAAGTACACATCAAACATCAGAACAATTCAACATGCATGGTAGAAGGTCTCTATACAAAGAAGGTCCTAGCAACAAAAGCAAATGGACACATAAGAACGATAAAGTTAAGAAGGTATCTGATGACATGTGCATAACAAATAATGACAAAAAATCAAAACCACACTGTGAGAAATATGATCGTTATGATACATGGACAAATAGTTCAGCTAGAGAACCTCACACTCCTGAAGAAAAAAGAAATCATTTTTATAGTCCCTAGAAACAAGAAGAATTCAACGCTGGTTTAGAGGCTGAAAAGGACAGGATACAACACCTGAGTATGATAATAGAATGGAAGGAAATCATAATGAACCTGTTAATAATGTAGCCCCTGAAGGATTTTATGAATTCATGACTAATCAAGAATTAGATGCACACTTGGAGTATGAAAAGACACTCAGTACACAAACAATAATATATGACTAAATAAACTACTAAAAATTGCATATAAATGACTAATTTTGGTCACATGACCATTAGTAGTTTATTGTCAGTCATTTATAACGCGACCAAATTTATGACTAAACTATTTTAGTCATTTATCTAGTCATTAACTTAGTCATTGATTTGGTCATTAATTTGGTCATTGATTTAGTCATTAATTTAGTCATTAATTTAGTCAAGTAATTTAGTCATTGATTTAGTCATTGATTTAGTCATTAATTTAGTCATTGATTTAATCATAATTTAGTCAACTGATTGTTATTAACTCCGTCATTTATTTAGTCATGGTAGTGGATTTATTTAGTCATTTATTTAGTCAAGGTAGTCATTTATTTAGTCATATATTTAGTCATTTATTTAGTCATATATGTAGTCATTAATTTAGTCATATATTTAGTCATTAATTTGGTCATTACTCTAATCATTTATTTAGTCATTATTTTAGTCATTACTTTAGTCATATATTTAGTTATTTAGTCATATTTAGTCATTAATTTAATCATTACTTTAGTCATTAATTCAGTCATTTTATTTACTAGTTTTCATTAATTGGTAGTAAATATAACCATGAAATAAATAATTTATTAAATACCATAAATTTTATAATGCAAAACTAATATAATATTAAATTTGACCTAAAACATAAAAGTAAATAAAAATATTGCATATGTGTATAAGCTACAACATACTAAAATTAAAAGATTGATTCAACATCATGATAAATAAAGGCAATCTACAATAAAAAAATTTAATGCAAATATATATCAATATATATATCAAGTTATAAGATGTCAAAGATGTCTAAGAGTATATATGTAAATATAATAAAAAAATTTGAAGTTGTCCAAGAGTTTCCAAGTCTTTCAAATACACCATGATAATTAAGATCCCTAAACAACATATTCAAAATACTGCATAAAGTAGTGAGCCAAGATGTAAAGCAACTAGTACATGATAAATATGTTCAACTATGTCATTTTTTGCAAATATTTTAGTGGCCACTGTGTGAAGGTTCCCTCTTTCTCTTTCAAACGAATAGCTCCATCTATTTTGTCTTCATAAACAAGGGGTATGTTACTTGTGACCTTTAAAATGTTTACATTTGCATCCATTGTTCCTTTCAAGTTGACTCCATGTACAATAGATAGGGAGTGAATCCGCCCAATGCCCACAACATCACCATCTAATGGATCCAACACCTTAACTTTATCTCCTTCTTTGAGTTTATCAATACATTCCTGCAAAAAGAAAAAAATAACACATTATAACATAAACTTGCATAAAGGCTTCCAACAAATAACACATTATCCATGTTCCTACTAAACTTGCATAAAGGCTTCCAACAAATTTTTATGCATGAATAACATAAACTAATAAACTTGTATAGTTTTCTCTTTAGATTACAACAGCTACATGCAACTCAATCAATATTTCATTCAGACAAATAAAAAATTGTAATATTTAATATTCAATACCATAGAACACAGAAAATACGATAAAATGTGTTCACTAAGGTCATCACATAACTCACCGTGTTTGGAGAAGCAAGCTGCTTTCCACTCAACATACTAGTAGTTGATCTTTTTACAAACCCATTCTCATAAGCCTGCTTGTGCATACACATCAGCAATTTAAATATCAACAAGCATTCCATATTAACTATTGTTCAATAATCTTATTGCAAACCTTCCTTATAACATAGAAAACAAGAGAAAATTACAAAACATACATTTCTACCAAGGTGTGAGGAGTCAAAAACTAGGAAAAAATAATTTTTTATCCAAAACCTGTGGATGATAGTTAATTTTTGTTCAAAATTTCAATTCAACTTATAAAATCGAAGTTAACATTTTGACAAAATGATTTGACCAGGTATAGGGTTGGTTTCCATCCATACATAAGGAGATTCGTAAAAAAGGTTGCACGAGGCAAACAAAAATAAATCCAAAGCATGACATTCAACTTATATTATATTTGATCTATAACAATCCTTGGAAGATATGTTGAGTTTTTATTACGTTTAAAAGTTACACTTCATCCATGTTCCTACTAAACTTGCATAAAGGCTTCCAACAAATTTTTATGCATGAATAACATAAACTAATAAACTTGTATAGTTTTCTCTTTAGATTACAGTAGCTACATGCAGCTCAATCAATATCTCATTCAGACAAATAAAAAATTGTAAGATTTAATATTCAATACCATAGAACACAGAAAATACGATAAAATGTGTTCATTGAGGTCATCACAGAACTCACTGTGTTTGGAGAAGCAAGCTGCTTTCCACTCAACATACTAGCTGTTGATCTTTTTACAAACCCATTCTCATCAGCCTGCTTGTGCAAAACAAAATTCATCTTCAATTAATGTGGAAGCATAGAAAAGGCACGTAAACTGTTTGACAGAATGCCTCAGAGAGACGTTATCTCATGGAATGCAATGATTGCAGGATATGCACAAAATGTATTTTTTTAAAAAAAATTAGAAACTTTCAAGCAAATGCTATTGGCAGGTGTAAAAGACAACAAATTTTTCCAGCATTCTCCCTCCCTACCTATGCCAAAATAGGAGCATTGGAACAGGGTATGGACATCCATTAAAGCATAAAGAAAAGAGGAATTTTATCAACTGTTGCAGTTGCAACTACCCTGGTGGACATTATGCAAAATGTGGAAGCATAGAAAAGGAACGTTCACTGTTTGAAAAAATGGTCCAAAGATATGTCATCTCATCAAATGCAATGATTTCAGGATATGCACAACATGGAATTTCCAAAGATGCTCTCAAAATATTTGAATTAATTAAGCACTCTAGAACATAACTTGACATTGTAAAGTTTCCTAATGCTAGTGCATCACTAATTCCACTACCCACCATGGCAGTCATGTCCTCCTGCTTTAGCTCTCCAATAAATATTAGCTTGTCTTCGTATCTTTCATTATTTAGTATTATGCATGTATACAAAATGTGGTGCGAGAGACAAGACACAGGGACAAAAGGTTTGACAGATGGACAAACCTTCAACTGTAAGAATATTTTTCCTCAAGAATTTTTATGCCACATAATTATTACTTATAAATTATCCGCATATATACAACAATGGCCACGTATGCCTAGTATAAGAAGAAGAAAGTTAATACAATACGGGCGAGTTGTATAGGGTTGTTGTTTTCAATATTATACTTGTCTTAGAAAAGTTGAAGTGGCATGGTAGTTGTTTGCAGGAGGTTCTATGTGAGATAAGTCAATAATGGGGTGAGGGAGAATTGATCAGACTTTAGAAGTGATTATAAGACTTAGTAGTAGGGATGTAATTTTTGAAAGATTTGCAACACAGATGACCTTAATTGGCTGATTAGAAAAGATAGAAAGTTCATTAGTTCAAAAGTGAGGCCCGAGTGGTTACTACGCCATATTGTTGGCTTGTTTATTTCATTGACCTTTTCCTCAAGATTAATGGCCTGATTAGTGATTATTTTGACTACTTCAGACTCTATGCTTGTTGTTGTCTTCTCTAATCATTTACATAGAGACATTTAAATTTACAATAGATTATGTCTCCTTCAATAGATCTAGAAAAATAAGTATGGTATTTCTTCTATTGTTCATAGCTTTAGTAATTTGAGCACCCAGCACCAAGAAATTAGTGTGAAGTGACCTTTTGAACTGACAACATTTAGGACACTAATACAAGCATAAGAAATGACCCAATGACGTTGTTAGAATGGAATTAGTGTCAAGAACATTATCTTCTAATTGATTCCATTTAAGGCCCTGATTGGAGTGACTGAACATTTATTTTCTTTAGTTGATATTAAAGGTCTTTCATAAAATGATGGGTTGTTTCTTGACTATTGCAATTCTTAAATGTTAATTATTTCTAATACTCACAAATTTATGATGTTTTATTAAATATATGAAAGAATGTTTGATTTTTCTAATTGAAAATGTGTAATATTTATTTTTTAAATATTATCTTGCCTATTGATAATGGAGCCTAATTATATTCCTAATTCAAATTTTTTGTTTTAGTTATGTTTCA
>VDFB02000009.1:6205666-6222140 GCA_007258455.2 Sequoia sempervirens | reverse complement strand
TGGATGAAGGATGTGCGAGATTTGGGGTTTGTGCCAATAAATGCATAATTTTGAATTTCAAATTTGTTGAAATGGCATGCATGAGGGAAGGGAAAATGCAATAAATGCCACTTGGCTCAAGGCAAAGGACATGTAAGATGAATTTATTGTCTTGTTGGATGTACATGTTGACTTGGAATTTTTTAAATTTAAATTGAGAGAATATTCCAAAAGATGCCATGTGAGGAAAATAGAGATTTAATAAATGAATTAAATCTATTTTCATGTGCAACTTGCATTATCTAGAGGATGGGACATGAGATGAAATTAAATTAATCAAGGGTTAATTTATTTAATGAGAAAGGTTAGATGGTGTGACCTATTTGACTCAAATTTATGGATTTATTTTAAATCAAATAAAAGAGGAATATGACAAGAGATTAATTAAATAAGGATTTTGATTTATTTAATTAAAAGAGATGGTGTTAGATTAAATCAAATAAGGTTTTAATTTATTTAATTTAATGGATAGACTTTAGAGATTTGATCAAATAAATTGATTATTTAATTAAATAGGGATAATTAGATCAGATGGATTGATTTAATTAACAAAAGAGATGACTTGATTAGATAAAAATGATTTATTTAATTAAGAGAGGAATATTGATTAATTTAATTAAATAAGGAGATTTGATTAAATGGTTAGACCGAGGGATGATTTAGGAAGAAACGGTGTTAGTAGTCGAGATCAGATGCACAATGTCAATCCGTATATTTTTCATGTCTACATTTTGCCCCTCTTTGAAGCAATGCACTCGTTGCGTTGGTTCAAAGAATAAACGATCTTGATCAAAGACAAAAAAAATTGATAATTAAAAACTTGCCCCACTGCTGCATGGCGAGATAAAACATGCCATTATAATGCCCCCTCGAGAGATCGAACTAAAATTTTAATTTTTTGGGTGATCTCACGAAAAAAGAGGAAAAAGTACCCGACAAGTCCGAAAAGGCTCCAGTAGGCTAAAAAATGTGTCTAAACGCAATAAAACGATGAAAAACAAGCCTCAACTGGACAGAAAGTGGTTCGGGGGTCCAAAACCCTACCAGGATAGGAAATTATGGTGAAAAATCCCTAATTTTCATGCTTAAATGGGGCCTGAGGGGTCACTTTCAAGTCATTTTCAAACACCTCCAATAGTGACCTCGAGATTTGAGCTCAGACCTCCTGACGATATGGCGCAACAATAGCTTCCTCTGCATATTTTAGATCGAGTTCAAACGTACCAGCGGCCACCTGGCATCGGGGCACCGGTATGTGACCCTTACCCAAGCTTCATCCTTCATTTAATGCTTTAGAGAGTCGGTCCGTCTGCAGTAGCGCTATATGGCGTCGCTCAAAAGACAAACTACGTCGCTCGGTGTCAAATAGCACCGCCGTGATGCAGTTTGGAGTTTAGAAACTCTGACGTTGAGCTCGAGGCCGGCGGTTGGATTTACAAAGTGCGACGCGGCGTTGCCCATTTTGTCCAAAGTGCACCGCTATCAGGGAAACTGCACCGCGACGGTGCTATTTGGCTCTTTTCAGCCCTAGCGTCGGAGTTTGATTTAAATCAAACTGTGACACCATCACGAGTTGCACCACTGCGGAAGTTTTTTGAACGCTTGATAAAGAATTTTTCAAAAAAATTAACATAATGACCTTCCTTGATGTAGGACGGGGTGAGGCAGCTCTACTCCCAAGAGCACAAGTCGCGGGACCTAGCTGGCTACCTGAGGGACCTAAGCGATCTGGACCAAGACCAACTTTGGATTGTGGGTTTGTGGCATATTGCGTACGCGGTGCCGATCCGCACTCACTTAGGGATGCTGTCAGCGCTGGCAAAGAGATGGCACAACAAGACGTCATCATTCCATCTTCCTACTGGTGAGGCCACCATCACTCTAGAGGACGTTTGGCGCATTCTACGATTGCCTATTCATGGTCGACAGGCGATATTTGATATGGATGAGGGACGCGAGGCTTGCTTCCGAGTCCTTGCCACATATGAGATTATCTTCTGCGAGGGGCAGATAGAGCTTGAATGCCACCGAATCCTAGCACCTCCTTACCGTTGGGTGGTTGCTGCTATCATTTCAGGGCTTGTTGCCCCTGATAGATGAGGGAGATACTTCAGTCTTGGCTAGGGATCATGTTGGGAGCGGATGGTCTGAGACAGGATGACTTGTTTTGCATGGGGGCCTATTCTTCTCGCTTCACTTTACAGGGACCTCCATGAGTACATTTACATGGATGGGAGAGCACTGGGAGCAGGGGTGACCCTTCTTCATGTCTGGGCGTGGGAGCACATTTATGTGCTATGTCCATGGGTCGTTCCAGTTCTGATGGGGGCAAATGATCCCCTTGTGGCACGATATAGAGGCGATGTGTCATTTACCCATACTGGCGAGCACAGGATCCCTTACTGGAGGAGGGTTCTGGATGAGATGTAGGTGTTTACTTGGCGCCCCTACCTCGGTCGGCCTAGATGGGCCGACGATGTTGACCAGATATTCTTCTGCCGCCAGGATCGATATATGCAGGGGTGGGAGCACACGATGATTGAGAGGTACCTTCCTGGGCACGTGCAGTGTCAGTTTGGGGAGCCACAGGATCGGCCAGATGACGCCTACATAGCCATCTTCACCCGCACCATGGTACAAGTCACATGGGGGCGGTATATTCTCGCCTCAGAGGCAGTAGACAGTTTCAGACAGCTGGTAGCCTGGCCATGGGCTTATGATCAAGGGCCGGCAGATCCAAGCACCACCCAAGCCTATAGAGACTGGTTCCGACCTCCACTTCGGCTGACCATTCCAGGTGAGGACCCAAATGTGCAGAGAGTCGGGGGCAGAGGGGGAGGCCGAGGACGGAGAGCTGAGGTTCAATGAGATCCGTCGTTTATGCCCCCATTCCCGCCAGGGCAGGGGGATGTTCATATGCAGGATCAGCAGCACGCACCGCCAGTTCCACCACCACGAGCCGAGGGTGAGGATCAGCCCCATGTGTAGCCACGGGTATAGCCAGCAGGACAGGCAGATGCACGGGACACCTTGATTGTGCAGCTGCAGGCCCAGGTTCAGGCGGTGATAACGGAGAGAGAGACCAGACAAGGGCTGAGAGGGAGCAGCTCCGGGCCGAGAGGGATCAAGCCGTGCAGCAGAGACAAGCTACAGAGCTATAGGTAGCCACTGAGCTAGGCCGCAGATAGCAGATAGAAAGCATGATAGCCTCCTCCTCCCAGGGTACAGTGTCAGTTCAATCCTACAGGGATGCTATCCAAGAGGCAGAGTACTACCGACGAGCCTATTACGAGACCGTACCCAAAGTAGAGTGGGTCCCAAAGTATTTAGAGCGGGCCAGCCACAAACCAGCAGAGGGTCATAGCAACAGAGGCGATGACAGAATTCACAGAGACCGAGCTTGATTGAGATGTGATGATATACTTTTTTGTGCCTCATGGGCTCATTTTTGATAGCCCGATGGGCATTTTGTACCAATTGACATATATGTACAGTGATCTAATTTATTCTTTGTACTATGACAGTGACATTATTGATGATATATATATATGAGCCGATGATGATTTTGATGCCATGTATCATGTTCTCTTTTATGCATGGATGGTTTATTTCTATATGCTTTGCAATGATGTCCTTATGGATGTATTTATTTCTGATGATGATACATGTGTTATGATTATGACTAACAGATCTATATTATGTAACCTATGATATGCAAATGTGATATGCAATGATGTTGTCTATATGATGATCTATTTTATGTTGATGCAAATGGTGATGTGATATGTGATATGGATGGTATATACGTGAAATGTGATGTGAATTAATTTGATATATGGGATGATTATGGATGGATGTATGCTTTGTATGTAAGAATTATTTATGCTTATGTGGAATGAATTATTTATGATGCTATTTATGAGATGATGTGGATGATGTAATATGGATGTGATGGTCGTGATATGATGCAAATGAGATGGTTTATTTACGATGCTTAGAATAACAAACATTATTATCCTAAACATACTAAATGATGATGTAATGTATGTGACGCAATGGTATGTTAATGTGTAATGTAATGTGAACGTAAAGTGGTGAGATGATGTCATGTATGTTATGCAAGTATGTATGCCTAATGAATTAAATGCTTATATACCTATTGATTATGTGAAAAATATTATGAAATGCTTCTGTAGATGCTTATGTGATGATTTATATGATAGATGGTAATATGAAATGGTTATGAAATGCCAATGAATGTTTATGCAATGATTGATATAATGGCATGAGATGCAATGTAATGTCCTAGATGCACCTATCTATGAAAAATATTTATGATAAATTGTTTATATGATGATGGATATGTGATGCGTATGTTTCCTATATGATATGTTTATGCAATATGTCAATGATTGTGGATGCAGGATCGATGACGATGATGGTGATAATGATCAACTGTCATAGTACCTTGTTAGTGCGGTTAGTAAGAAAAGAAGAAGTCATTTCAACACGACACAAAATGATGCAAATGCAAATGATGATGATGATGATTACTTGCCGAGGAATTGGTATTTTCAAAGGGCCAAATTTTCTTATGTTTGATAACACAAGTGGTATGATGCACCAAGGTATAGAAGACCAGGATGGCATTGTACCCAGTGAGATGAACTTTGACTTGACCAGTAGATAGGAGTATTCTTGTTCACACCTGACATACGGAAACCTTGCTAGGATACACTTCAGAAGTTTCAGACACCTTAGACCAAAACATGGAAAGGTAAACCTATCCATGCAATAGTCAACAAGTTGCCCTAGACCTCTTCCATACATACCTAACAAAGCAAGTATTCGCCAAGGTTATATTACAAGAACATCCAACAAGCATAGCAGACAAAAGATAATGATCGTTTCCCCATAACTATTTCTCTAAATCCTCTATTTTTAGGATATCATTGAGATGTCCTTGGAATGAGCGCAAATAAGATAAGTCAAAAGATAAAGACCAAGTAAACAAACAAACTGGTGCTCTTCAATACCGCTAATGGAAAGAGGATGTGTTTTCTAAGGATGATAACCAAAACTTATTGCCAAAAGATAATGCCCATTGTAGGAAGGATTCATCCCAGGACATGTTAGTGGATGGCGGCACATCATTTCGTTTATCCAAAGTGTTCTAAGGGATGATTGATATGGGACCAATTTAGATGATGAGTTACCAATATGAAGAGATGACCAACTTGCTTACCCACTGACCTAGACTTAAGACTTGATGTTTTTGGGTTTTTACTTTTAAGCTGCTAGACTTGTTTCCAACTGTTTCACCAAAGGTTGAGGATGACGATCAGTTTATTATGGGTGGTGTTATTGTGGGTGCAAGCGAGATGAGGTGGATGGATTTTTTTCAAATATTTGGATGTTTTTGATGTTTTGAAATGTTTTGAGGTTGTTTTTGGTATTTTTTAAGGTTTTCAAATGCTTTGATTTTTTATTTTCCAATGTTTTGGGGTTTTCTGAGATTTTGACCAAGAGACTAACCTAAAGACCTATCCTAGGGGTCTCGAGGGCTGATCAACAAATGAGCCTTGCCTACGTTATATTACCTGTGGTATCACGAAGCCCCACCCATCAATTTGACAGATACGTACATATCATGATGTCACTTATTATGACTCGACTCTAAAGGACTGGACTCTAAGTGTCTCTTGGGATGATCAAAGATCAACCCCGCCCATACGCTCGCTTCCGCAGAGGACGAGTTCGGCTAAGACATCCCGCTTTTTATCATCTTTTGATCACCCGACCTATTTTGGATTTTGATGATGTTTTGCCATTTTTGGATTTTCTGATGTTTTGATGTTTTTGGATTTTTTTTATTCGAGGAATTTAAGAATATATACAAATCTGATCCGATGAGAACGTTCCCCTAGTGTGATGCAATAGACTACTCTGATAAAGGCAGTATAAACTGACCTTGAGAATGGGTCGAGTAGTACTAGGAGGGATCATGATACGAAAATAGAACCAAGCTATGGTGCGGATGTGAGTGGATGAGTGATGGATGGAGACCTAAATGCGATGGATGATGCGTAAGTATCAGTTTACAAAACCAGTGGGATGGAAAGTGCCATTCCGCACGCTTATTTGCTGTGTTTTCACCAAGGTAATTTTCCGCAGCGCCTGCCAAAGTGGTTTTCACTATAGGACGACATTTTTTTTTCTTACTATTTTGCTAATTTTTCTGATTTTTGTCACCAAGACGCTTTGTTTGCCGTGTTTTCGCCTAAGGCAATCCATTTTTCAAGACATTTTCTAATTTTGGATTTTAGTTCTATACCTTGAAAGATTTAGGCATAAAACTTTTTGAGATGGGATTATTCATGGCCCTTTACAGAGGTTCTAAGTTGATAATTGATATGCCCCTCGATTTGTAATCGAATATGATGACGAATATCCAACCGGTTCAAATTTTCCTTTGGTCACGGTTTGGGACATTCTTCTGATTTTCTTTTAAGACCAGTTCTCCGACTTGGAAAGTCCTGCTTCTGATTTTCTTATTATAGCTCATTTTGAGTCTATTCTGATAGACTTGCAAATGATTTAAAGCATCGATCTGTCTCTCATCCAGTAACTCTAGCTCATTTATTCTTGATACCCGGTATTCTTCATTAGTGATGAGGTTTTGTAGTGATATCCTGAGGGATGGGAGATCGATCTCAATGGGGAGTACCGCTTCTGATCTGTAGACCAAGGAAAAGGGAGTGGTGCCAGTGGGTGTGCGGATGCTGGTTCGATAGGCCCAGGGGGCGGGATTAAGTTGCAGATGCCAGCAATTGCCATTGTAGTGATAGCAGGCTTGTTATCATTTTAGTGAGCTACTATTGTAGTGAAATAGGGTCACTATTGTAAAATAAGGCTACTATCATCCTAGAAAAGCTCACTATTGTTAAAAATGAATGTTTTAGCTAGTTAGTTTGCAATTTTAAGTTACCGATTTGATTTTACAAAAAAAAAATTGGCGTTGTGGGTTGAATGTTTGCAAGTGGTTCTCAAACCATTGTATTAGATAGAGAGTGTCGATCACAACAGCTATTGGATTTCATTGCTATATTTTAGTAGCTAGAGAGGGACTTATTGGATGTCATCGATTTACAATACATTTGTTATATGCTCAAGATCAAAGCTACAGAAGGTGTAAGTGGGTGCATTAAGGTGGATAGAGAATGCACTAAGAGAAGGGGAGAAGAAAAGAGTATAATAGAGGGGTGCAGAGCAAGAAGAGAGTTGCAGAGATAGCAACAAATATTTAAACAGTTACAAATTAAGTTGCAACATGGAATTGTAATCAAATTGTTATATCTCTTATTGTAAATCTGATTAGTGGATGTCATCAGATACTTGGGTAGGTGCTCAAATTAGGGAGTGGGTGCTTCCTTGGAGTGGTTTCTCCTATAATCAAGGGATTGGATTCTTCTTAGGGTTGGTGCCCTTAAATCATTGTAATTGAACATTGTATTGTGAGGTTGGATTAGGATAGTAGCTCCTAGTAGCATTTCTCACCGTGGTTTTTCCCATCTTGGGTTTTCCACATACATCTTGTGTTATGTGATGCTTGTATGTGTACATGTTCATGTACTTGTATGTTAAGTCACAATTTTCACATTAAAGGATTATTTTTCCCAAAGTGTTTAAGGATTATAAATTTTAAGACCTACGGATTCACCCCCCTCTCAATAGACTGTTGTGTTCTAACAATTGGTATCAAATCCCTAGGTTCCCTATTTGAAGCTTAATCAAGTCGGGTAGATTATGGTAGTGTGAACACAATTAACAATCAGGAAGGTTCAAACAAGCCACCTCGGTTTGATAGAAAAAATTATGCTAAGTGGAGCTCATTGATGAAGGGAGATTTGGGATCCTTAGGACTTGATGTTTGGTTGTCACTCAAGACCAAATATATTCTCCCTCCTACTCCTCCCACTAATGCTACAAGAAAGGACTATGAGAACAATGAAAAAGCTTGGTTTTCCATTATGAACATTTTTTTTGAATTTATGTATGGCAAGGTCATGCATTATCAAACTACATATTATTTCTAGGAAATTTTGAAAAACGTCTACGAAGGAGATGACAAGATAAAGTTAGAAAAGCTTCAAGTATTAAGAGCTAGATTTGAAGGCCTGAAGATGATTGAAAAGGAGAAGATTGCATACTATCTTTTGAGAGTTGAAGATGTTGTAAACTCTATTAGAGGATATGGAGAAGAGGTGAAATATAAATCATTGTATAGAAAGTTGTAAGGTCAATGACAAATAGATATGATCCCAAGATCTCTACAATTAAAGAAGGAAGATAAATGGAAAACTCACTCTTGATGAGTTGCATGGTATATTCATTGCATATGAAATGAGGATGGGAAATTTTGAGCCTTCTAGGATAGAAGTTGCATTCAAGATTATAAAAATGGAAATGGATGAAGCTCATAAGAAAGACAAGGCTGCAGAAACTGCATCTAAACAAGGAGAGACTAATGAGGAAGAAGCAAACTTCATCAAAAGATTAAGGAGAGGATCTGGAAAGTACAAAGGTAAGTTACCCTTCAAATGTTTTTACTGTGGTAAAATAGGACATTTTGCTTCTAAATTCCCCTACAAGAAGGATAACCCTAAATAAGACAAAGACCATAGGATGAAGAAAACCTATTACCCTAAAAAGAAGAATTGTGGAAAGAAAAAGAAGATCTTGTATATTTAAGAATAAAGTGACTCATTTGATGCCAATGATAGTTCATATGACAATTTTGACTGTGCTCTTGTAATGGAAGAAGAAAAGGAAGAATTTTTCTTCATGGCGAAAGACTTTGTGAAGTAGAAGCATGGTATGGGTAAGTATCTTGGTGAAGAAGAAGCTCAAATATATTTGGAAGGAGAACTTATTTATGCTTTAGAGGATCTTGAAATTCTAAGAGATGAAGCTAAAAGACTGAAAAAGGAGAATAAGAAGCTAACTAAGGAACTTGAGGAATCTAATCAAATGGTAGTAATTCTAAAATTTCAAGTGGGGGAAGTTAAAAGAATGGAGGAAGTGATGAAATCCAAAGTAGGATCTGAAATGGACATATGCATGAAGCTTGAGGTAGAAGTAGTTGCCTTAAGAAAAGATTTGGAGAAGGCCAAGGAGCAGATCAATAATGGTTTGAAGCTAAAGGGTGGCTCTAACATTCTGGATGAGTTGTTAAGCACACAAAAGCCAGCTAATAAGGAGAAATCAAACTTAGGATTAGAAAAAGGAAAAAGCTCATTTGTTGATGCTTCTATGAAACTCTATGAAAGATTTAGGGTAGAAGAAAAACTAGTCTCTACTGGTGAAAAATATGAAAAAAGGGAGGTCTCTAAAGATGAAGAGAAGTCTAATAAGGTAGAGAAATCTGATGAAGAGAAGAATCTGGTTGTAGACAAGAAGGATAGACAGTCATTCCATGTTCAACAAAAGAAGAACACAAAAAGAAAATATGATGATGGGTTCACAAGAGTGCATTATCCAAGGAAGCCAATGCAAAGAATATCTCCTCATCCAACTCAAGGAAATTCCATGACCAGGTACTCATCATACTTCTATGGGTATTGCTATAATTGTAATCATTTGGGTCATAGGGCTAGAGAATGTAGAGTCATTCTAAGGAAGAACAAAAATTTTGTAAGAAAAAATCCATTTTCTCGCTTGGTTGACATGAATATAGTCTGTTACAATTGCAATAATTTTGGTCATGTAGCTAGATATTGTAGAAAAAAATTTATAAGACAAAATGTTCAGTTTGAGAAGAAGAAAAACACACCCCCCAAAATAGAAAAGGAAACTAAGGTTTTTGAGAAAAAGGAAGAGAAAGTTGAAAAGAAACCTAAGAAGGTGTGCAAGGAGAATGAGCAGAGTTCCAATCAATCTATGATTTCCCAAACAACACTGCGTGCAAAGAAACAAAGTTTGTGGGTAATTGATAGTGGATGCTCCAAGCATATGACTGGAGATAAAAGCAAATTTATTGAACTCAAGATGTGTAAAGAAGGATCAGTAAGTCTAGGTGATAATACTATTGCCAAAAAAAATTTAAAAGGAATTTTGAGCATAGATGGGAAGAATAAGACAAAATATGTCCTCTATGTTGAGGGTTTGAAATATAACCTTCTTAGTGCCGGCCAGATGTGTGACAATGGGTAGAAAATTGTATTCAACTCTGAAGGCTACAAAATATGAAAGAACGGTAAGGCAATTGCACAAGGAGTAAGGATTGATAGTAATCTCTACAACTTTTGTGAAGTAAAAGGCCAAAATTATCTAATCAGACAAGCAGATGAGAGTTGGTTGTGGCATAGAAGATTAGGGCATGTAAACTTTGAAAATTTGGTAAAGATAAGTTCAAAAGAACTGGTTAGAAACATGCCTAAGTTAACGAAGCCTACAAACACTACAGGCAAAGGATGCCAAGAAGGAAAGAAAACAAGGTTTAAGTTTCCAACAAAGGATTATTCAACCACAAAACCCTTGCAAATAGTTCATACTTAATTGTGTGGTACCACAAGGACAAGAGGATTGCAAGGTGAGAGATATTTTATGCTACTTATTGATGATTACACTAGAATGGCATGGGTAACCTTTCTAAAGGAGAAGGTTGAGCCATTTGAAAAGTTTAAGATATTCAAGAAGCTTGTTGAGAAGGAAACTGGTAGGACAATCAAATGCTTAAGATCAGACACGGGAGGAGAATTCACATTAAGTGAATTAGTAGGTATTGTGAAGATCATGGAATCAAGAGGCAATACTCTGCACCAAGAACTCCACAAAAAAATGAAGTGGTTGAAAGAAGGAACCGAATAGTTAAAGATATGGGTAGAGAAATGTTGAGTGAGGCCAAGTTGAAAGATGCGTTTTCGAAAGAAACAATTCACATTGCAGTGTACATTCAAAACAAATCTCTTCTAAGACCAAACAGTGGCAAGACTCCATATGAACTGTGGTATGGTAAATCTACATCGGTCAAGTATTTCAAGGTCTTTGTTAGCAAATTCTACATAAAGAGAGAAGATGAAAATTTAGGAAGCTTTGACTCTAGATGTGATGAAGAGATATTCTTAGGATACTCAACTCAAAGAAAATCTTACAAGTGTTATAACAAGAGGCTACACAATATTGTAGAAAGTGTCAATGTCAAGGTTGATGAAGATATTAATCAAGTTAAGCCCAATAGAAACAACTTTGAGATTGAATCAGAAGATGATGATGTAGGTGCTACAATTGAAGAAGAAGAACAAGAAGAAGAAAATGAAGAAGAGGTTGAACGAGCCCCTATAAAATATATGCAAAAGGATCATCCTGGAGATCAAATAATTGGTGACAAAAATGAAGGTGTTCAAACCAGGAGAAGACTTGCAAAGAATAAGGAACAAGTAAATTTTTCTCTTCTATCTCAGATTGAACTAAAGAGATTTAATGAAGCTAGTAAGGATGAGAGTTGGATAAAAGCCATGGAAGAGGAGCTCAATCAGATTGAGATAAGCTAAATGAAGATGGAGTTGTGGTGAGGAAAAAGGAAAGATTGGTGTACAAGGGGTATGCACAAGTTGAAGGCATTGATTTTAAAGAAACATTTGCACTTTTTGCAAGATTAGAAGCCCTTAGAATGTTTCTTTCATTTTTAATTTATAAAGGATAAAATGTGTATAATATTTGCAATGTGTATAATATTTGCTACACACATGCAAGATGAATTTGAAATTTCAATGTTGGGAGATTTTTCATTTTTCCTTGGTTTACAAATTGCACAAATAGACAAAGGGATATTTATATCTCAAACCAAGTATTCTAAGGAAATTCTTAAAAAATTTGGCATGGAAGATAGTATACCAGTCAATACCTCCATGATAACTAGTTGTAAGTTAAGAAAATCAGATGAATCACCAGATGCAAATCAGACTATGTACAGGTCAATGATTGGAAGTTTACTATACTTGACTACATCAAGACTAGATATTATGCAAGTAGTGTGTATGGTAGTGTTAGGTCTCAAAAACGCAGGTTTGAACCATGAGAGGTTGCCAAGCTCTCACAACATTTTTGGCTAACGTACAAGGCCAAATAATGAATTTGAACCTTCTACTCTTTAGGTTTTTCCAGACCTAGGCAGGTAAACCTATGTGAATGAAGCAGATTGGAACTGTGTGTTTCTTCCCTAAGCAATCTATCCACAATGGCAATTGGAAATTGAGAGATGCAAATTTATTTAGTATGAATTATATAAGTAATATCAAGGTAAAATATAATATGTCCACTTAACAGATGTAGAAAACAAAATGGATGAAACTAAATGGTGAAATGTATGAGACCAGTGCTTTGTTGGGTAAAATGGAGTCAAATGGAAGTTTGAGATGAGTGACTTCTATCTAGCATAAACTCTAATTTTTTGGCATATAAATATTTGTTTATAACTTGTATAAACATGCAAGATTGTAATTACCAAGTTCTTCTTAATGATCCAAATGATACTTCTAAATTATTGTGACTGACTTGAAGGATCTAACCTCCACTTAGAAGAACCAACTAATCATACCACACGAGTACAACAAATGTGCATCGATAAACTGAATATATAATTGATATATCAATTTAAATAATAGAGAAATATCAATATTGGAGACAATCGGATAACATCTTCAATTAGTTCAACAAACAATTGATACCAGAAATACGCCACAAAATTAGATAACTTTCATTGATTCCTCCAGAGTTTTATACATGCATCATAGTCTTTTTAAATGAAAACATCATTAAAAATTATCTACTATATATTTCTTCTATTCACCTATATATGTTTTGACATTATAGAACAGATATATATACATCAAAATCGTGAAAGGACACGTCCCTTCAGAAATGTTTTTTTCTTAACAATAATAATTAAAACAAGAAATTAGGCTCTATTTAGCCACAAATGAACTTTTGACAAATGGTCCAAGTAATCCTATCGCTCATGTGTGTCAGCATCTCCTAGCGCATTCTGGATTGATATCTCCATTTTCACCATCTTCTCATTCTTCTCACAGGCCTCATCCAACGTTGAATCTTTTCTTGTAGTCGTCTCCAGAATCTTTTGCAACATCGAATCACATTCATTAAGCCACCTGGCCTTTTCTTTCAATTTTCCTTCATCTTCAAATAATGTTGGCAGTCCCTTTTTCATGAAATCAATTAGTCCCTGTGCATCGCCCTGCAATTCTTCATGGAAGTCTCTATGTTTTCTTATGAAATGGTTAGCAGTATCAATAGCCACATTATCAGGAACATCCCTCTTATTTATTTCTTGGAATTTCTCTTGGATTCTACCATCTATTCTCTTGTTTGCCATGGGATCAATTTCTCCAACCTTTAAAGTCATAACATGCCCAAAATCCTTTTCGATATCAATAATAATAGACTTTCTGTGTGGTGGATATAGAGCCCATATCATAAGTGATCCTTCATTTGGATTATATTTGGACCTTGCATATACCTTTGTTACCCCTTCAGGGCTAAGCTTATGTGTGGCATTATAATTCTTTAAGAAACTATCAAAAACCAAAGTAGAATTCAAGTCCAACCCCAAAAAAATCATAACACTTGCATCTTCCAACAGTTTTCTTCCCTTCTCAGGGGTCATATCTTCCATTTCTTTCTCCACACTTGACTTTAAAGTGTTCAGTAACTATCCTTCATTACTTGGTGTTATATTGTCAACTATCTCCCTTATTGATTTTCCCTTTTTTTTATATAAGAAAGCCTTAAATTCTCAAGAATTCACAAATTCATCATCAGCCATAAATGATCTGTAGGCCATTTTTCTTGTATCTGCATCTGAACTTTCTTCAACACTTAGTTCTCTAGGAGAACACTTGTAATCCCAAGTCTTTAATCTGGAGATTTTGTTGGCTAGGCTTTGAGGCCTATCCTCACCAGATGTCTCTTCTCCAGAAGATATAAATTTTGTATCTTGCAGTCCCTGGTTGTATTCATCAACTAACCTTTCTTCTTCCTCCTCTTTCAAATTCCTGATTAAATCATCAAATTGATAGGGTATATGATCATACCCACCTAGATTCATCTTTTACCTAGCAGAATGAATGTACCCCTCTGGATCAAAACTCTTTCGTGGTGGACCTCTCTTCATGTTATATTGCAATAATTTATCAAGAATCATGTCATATCCCTCTTTTGACAACACAGTAAAATCACCAAAACATAGTGTGTTGGGCATAAATGCTTGTTTCCAAAAGAACTCAAATTCATGACACTTGAATAGTCCATCTGCCTAACAATCTCCAAATAAGCAATTATGTTAGGCACCGTTTTGGGAAGAATAAAAGGTGTATCTTCAAATCCATATACTCTAATCATGGTGGCATCTTCCAAATAATACCAATCTCCTGAATTGTGGTTAATAGGCCCATTGAAGTATTTGGGTCTGAAAAACCTTTTTCTCTCATCAAATAATGAATATTCACAAGGATGACTGTAGAATCTGTACAATGGTTTCACAAAATACTCCTCAAAATGTACAAAGAAAGAGCCAGAAAACCTGCTATCCCAAATAGAAGTCCATAGTTGAATGGGCAATAACTTACCTTCCCTGTCAAACTGTGAAACCCTTAATTTCTCAGGCCACATCCTCAATTCTTGTCCATAATACAATACTATGTGCATAAAGACTGAATAATGCTTGAAGTGTAAAATAGGAGATCCACTTTTTATTACCATCAATCCTAAATCAAGCCTTTTGAAAATATATGAAGCATAATCAAAGGATCTAGAGTTATGACACTAGACATCTGTTGCAATCACCATGGGTACAATTGACATGTATTTAGGGGCCTCCATCCCTAACACTTGGCATGCTGAGAAGTATGTGGATCTCATGTAGGGCTCAAACAATTCAATATGAAATGGGGGTCCATCACTGTCTTCCAATGGAACTGAATTTCCATCCTTTTTAGATCTATGTAATGGTAGCCTCCAACCCTTGTATATAGTGTCCATCCTCCATAACTCTTTTTCTAACTCTTCATGCACAATTTTTTCGCTACATGCCCCTTCTAGGTTAAAAACTTCACATATTGCAGCCTCTGATATATGTATGAATTGCTTTCATGATGGGTCACAGATGGCTTTGAACTTTGGGTTATAGTGGGTAGCTAACAGTTTCACCAATTCTACATCCACAAACACATTTGGGAAAACTAGCTTTCCTAGGTTGAAATTCTAGGGATTA
Organism: Sequoia sempervirens; assembly: GCA_007258455.2. Lineage (NCBI taxonomy): Eukaryota > Viridiplantae > Streptophyta > Pinopsida > Cupressales > Cupressaceae > Sequoia > Sequoia sempervirens. Next base: position 6,206,812 of record VDFB02000009.1, on the reverse strand, counting down.
CACACAGGCTCAAACTAATTCCTTTGATGGTAGTGAAAGATAAAAAGCTCATATCCCCTTATTGAAGTCCATATATCACTTATGTGCTTACATTTATCTTCTAACTTCTCTACCTCTGCCCTAAGCTGTGTAGAGCGCTTGGCTTTAGGTCCTGAGTCGGGAAACTAATCAATAAGGTCTTGATTTAATTTTCTCTCAACGACCTCTGGCTCATTTTCAATTTCAATTTTCTACTTTTTTCCTTTAGGGCGACTACTTTCACCCTATCTCCTACCCTTTAATTTTCTTGAGTTTGTACTTTCCATTTTATCCCCTTACAATTACAGAATTAGAAAAAATGAAATTGTAGAGAACTCACAAGATCTATTTGAAGTTCTTCGGCTGAAAAATTCTCTGGCCCTTCATTTGCTCTCTCGTTTCTCCTGCTGCCAATTCTACAATAATGCTTTCAATTACTCTTCTTCAATTCATGAAATTATCTATGCTTCAGGTGTTCGTGGCGTTAATAATTTCTTAGCTTTGAGCACGAGTGCAGCAGATTTTTTGAATTTCCCACTGTCACATCAAATGATTATATCAGCATGACAATTTGAAACTCTGGGTGATCCTTTCGTTTGAGTCAGGCCAATGTTTACTGAACACACTATATGTCGGAGAGACATCACATCATTCATGTTGATATCGAATGGTTAATCCTTTAAATTCTTATCATTTTCACCAAGTGTCACTCCAATGAAGCTTTTGATCTTTATTGGAAAGAGAACAAGTGTCGTTGAGATATTTAAAAGTTTCCTCGACATTAGAAGTCTCCCCGATGCACATTTCTTTCATTTTGAGTAAATCGATAAGACTCTTGTTGATATAACTTCCATCGGTGTGACATACAGAGTCAAGAAGACATTCCAAACTTATTTCGATAGCATTTTTCTTGTCGATACATTTCCTCATGCTTCGTCAGTGAGACAGGATGGGTATCTCGTCGATGATATTTCATCGGCAAGACATATATGCTCGGGCTAACTTATAGATCTCACTCTGATAGTGTTTGTCTTGCTGATGAACTTCTTCATCGGTGAGACCACGAGCTGTATCTTCTCGATATGTATCTTCCCATGTATTTTGATCGATGTGACAGTTTTTACCTCT
>VDFB02000009.1:6117168-6205566 GCA_007258455.2 Sequoia sempervirens | reverse complement strand
AAATCCACCTAGGTCATTAATACCTTGGTGCATCGTGTCTATTTGCTACATCAATAAGGATTGCTAAAACTACTTAGTCCTCCATGAAAGAAAAAGAAAACTCATCAATGCATATAATAACATATCATCAATGTACAACATCAATCATGTCATCAATCATCTCATTAATGCACATCATCATAATCATAATCTATGGATTTATAGAAATTAGATCAATCACCTAACACTTCTATCTATCTCTCATCATACTAACATGTCTTTTGACTAACATTTGCATCCTACATCACAAAGAAATTAGTACTACATGCATCTTGCATCCAAAAACTAATTAGTGCATATCATGTCCATCATATAATAAAACATCTTACATCATAACATTATCCATTGCATACATGCATAAATCATCCAACATCCATATCATATAAAATAATAAAAAAATACAAAAACATGAGCATATAATCATAAATCATTTATCATATACATATAAGAATCCATAAACATCTCATAACACATATATGCCGCATCAAAATGGTATATATCTCATATATATAATCAAAATGTGAAGTGACAATACATCATCAAATATCATGTGTGATATCAAAATATATAAAATATATAGGAGGCCTCAGATGGGCCGATGAATGTATATTAAAAACATATCAAGTTTGTAGAAATATAACATAAACATCAAGATCATGAAACATCAACCTTGATAACTATCGCGAGGAGGAAATATCTTCTGATCCTACCTAGGAGGGGGCTACTCCCCATCATGTTGTGACCTGTGATGTCTGTGATCAAGAGACTAGTGTGGCTGAGGGGGAGACTGATGTGGCTGTCTAACTGATTGGCCCTTGATGACTCTACACTAGTCACTACACTCGAAACTCCAAAAATGGAGCATCTCTGTGGTCTAGGGACCTAAGCCTCATAAAGAGTCTTGTAATATGTCCTCTCCTCAATCAGGTCATCCCTCTCTTGCTAATAGTGCTATCTCTCTGAGTCCCGCTCCTATCTTAGACTTTCCCACTTTGACTAGGCTTGGTCTCTCTTAGTAGTAATAGTGGCTAACTGCACCTCTAAGGCCTGTTGTTGAGTTGACTTTGTATCTCTCTTTGTAACTCTAGCATCTCTGTTAGCCGTAAGCTAAGAAATTTATCTTTCCATATCCTCATATGGGGGAGGTGCCCATGGTGCCTATTGCTACTGTTGCTAATCCTATGGTTCCTACTGATCATCCTACTGCTGGTCGCCATCACCTTGTTCATCCTAAACCATCTACAATTGCTCATGTGGAATCCAAAACCTATTTCTATCTCCCCTCCTCCCTGTAACACTGACATCTTCCAATCCTGTCCAATCACTGACCCAATGCCAACAAGAGCTATAAATTGCAATGGTCGATCGCGGGCCCACCACTACACATAATCTCTAGTGGTCCCTAGATATGGGGGGACAAATTCCCATCCCCATCCAATAGATGCAAGTGATTTGAACTCTATAATATCTACCCTTGAATCCACTCTCGGACCCCACACATTGACCTCTCGGGTCATGCATCCAAAATGGGCATGATAGTCATTAGTGAATCTAGTCAACCTCTCTCTAAATTGTCAGAGCACTCTCTCTAGAAAATACCTCTCATGTATTATATCAAATTGACCTATCAACCATTGAGTCTTCCTAAAAAATGTCAACTGATCATGGTCATCGAACCATTCCTAGCCATGTAGGGCCTCCAAATGAACTCTATCACGTCATCAAAAAATGCTTGCCTGTATGATAGTCGGCCTAGTTGTGTGTAATAGAACACAACAATCTATTGAGAGGGAAGGTGAATCAATAGGTCTTAAAATTTATAATCCTTAAACACTTTGAGAAAAATAATTCTTTAAACCCTTAATATGTAAATTATGACTTAACATACAAATACATCAACATGCACACACACAAGCATCACATAACACAAGATGTACATGGAAAACCCAAGATGGGAAAAACCATGGTGAGAAATGTTGCTAGGAGCTACTGTCCTAATCCAACCTCACAGTCCAATGTTCATTTATAATGATTTAAGGGTACCAACCCTGAGGAAACTCCAATCCCTTGATTCTAGGAGCAACCACTCCAAGGAAGCACCCACTCCCTAATTTGAGCACCTACCCAAGTATCTGATGGCACCCACTAATGAGATTTACAATAAGAGATATAACAATTTGATTACAATTCCATGTTGCAACTTACTTTGCAACTGTTTAAACCTTTGTCGCTATCTCTACAACTCTCTTCTTGCTCTGCACCCCTTTGTTCTACTCCATTCTTCTCCCCTTCTCTTAGTGCATTCTATGTCTACCTTAATGCACCCACTTACACCTTCTATAGCCCTCTCTTTTCTTTTTAGTGTATTATTTGTCCACCTCAAGAGCTTAGAATACCTTCTACATTGTATAATTTCTCTTCTCTACACTCTTTTGTACCACACTTAGTCAAAATTGATCTCTTGTTTTTTGCCTTTTTCACTGATTTGTGTAGATTGCCTCAAGATTCTCACATGTGTTCTAATCATCCAGAATGTTCTGATAGTACTTACCTAGTACCTTCTTCATCATACACCATCTGCATCTAATCGCATCCACATTAAATTTGGATGTAGAGAATTTTCTAATAATAGCCATTTGTAAAACCCTAAAATTAGATCTACATTTAATTCATTCTCTATTTATTCGATCCAATTTTGATCTTCATAGAAATGGAAATTTGTGTCACCGCCCTGCACATCAATTCTTCATCATCATTGGTCGTAGGTGTAGTTGAATGAATTAAATTCGTTCACTAAGTTAACATTTGAAACCCTGTTTACACTGTCGTAGCCGTTGAAGATATTCAAGTTTAAATTTTTGCCATCAATCTTCAGTATTCATGCCATAATCCAGTGATCCCCATTCATTGTCACACCTTTAAAACATCACCATCAAATGCTCCTTCCTTTAAATCTCCATCGTTGGTTTCCATCTCATGACCATTGCATTTCGTTACTCTTCTCCAATCGTTCGATTCAAATAGTGATGTGAATTGAAGCAGCAACCACCATTCTCTCTTCCTCCTTTGATTCTGAGCCTTTGATCTCATCCATCACACATCAAAACTTCACTTAAGACTTCACCATTCATATTTGCGATGTGAATGAGTATAGCTATCATTGTCTGATCACATACCTTTAAACCTACACCATAGATCTAGGTTCCTTTGTATTGCATAACACTACTTTGTATATGCATCCATCTTTCATTATCACAATGCATAGAACCTTGGTGATCACCGTTAGACCATCCTCCAAATGATCCGTTCCCTACTACATTGTTGGCCCTAACAATGGGTCCACTAAATTTTAGTGGGTTGGAGAGCTACTACCTTCTATCCTCTTTTGACGTCACCTTCCACTATCACTCAATACTCCTCGCTCATCTCTGAAACACTTAGGGAATCATAATGTATTTTCATGGTGTGAAGGAATACATTGATCACCATTCGATTTCCTTCATTGAATCTCTACTATTCATTGCTCATCACCAAAAGCTTCCTTTGTTTTACTTCACAATAGTGATGTGAAGCAGCAGAGTGATACACTATCACATGTTCACTAGACCCACCAGGTGCATTGTCCTCCATTTGATCAAAGATTTGTTTGATCACCACCATTCCCTGCTCCCCTGTGAGGCATGGATGGGGTCCCACCATAGGTGCCGTAGGCTAGCGGGCACTACTAGATCATAAACTGCAACTTAATCGCAACCATTGATCAACCTTCATTTCTCATCAGTAAACTTCAAGCTACCTTCAAAGAGCTTTCCATAATGTATGAGACCTTAGCGATAGTTGTCGGATATGTAAATGTTGAGCAAAAATTGTCCAATCTTCAAAAGAACATACCAATGGCACCAATCAGAAGACTAGGTAATTGGGATGGTCATCGAATGATCTTAATGACATAAGTTTATGACTTATGTGACTTGCAACCTTCAACAAGCAGTCATTGAAAAAATAGATAGACTGTTAAGGCACCATGATTGCAAGCCTCGGGTTTAAATGATAAACCCTAAAACTATCTGAGAGCACAAATAAATCTTCTCTAAGTGAACCATGCATATTCTAAATCTGCTCATCACATTTATGAGAAACTCTCAGAAAACCCATATTAGATCTAGCCTTTGATTTTACTTTTGAACACATGAAGAATTCATTGCAACACCATGACAACAATGCAACATCTTGAGAAAATTTTGTAACTTACACCATATCTTCTCCTTAGACATCAATGACAATGTTTTGACATCAATCCCAATGCACTCTTCATACATGATCAGTTCCATCTCACCTCTAATCCCTTTTTGACATCAATGAAAATAATATGCTAACAATCTCCCGCTTTGTCATTGATGGAAAAACTGAATGCTTATATCAATTAACTAAGTGATCTGATACCAATTGAAGTCTGTAACATTAAAGCTCTATATCAATTGAACCACTTACACAACAATTCACTCACCCTTTGACATACATCTCTTCTTTGCTCACCATGCTCCTATTTCAAGATTTTTCTCATACTTCTCCCCCTTTGACATCAATGGAAAAGGGTAGAATCCCCCTGACAAGATACTCTCTCTTTGACAAGAAGTTCAAAGAGAAAATGAGAATCCTTGACTATGCAACCATCAAGTCATTATTTGTAAAACAAGTTTACCTTTCTGTACTTTTGGACAAGGATGAATGAAGAACCAATCAGGCTCCTCGTGGATTCATGCCCTATCATTGATATTTAGTGATATGATGTGTGAGAGACTACACCCAAATTCTGCCTTAGATATTCAAATTGCTCTGTAGGGAGAGGAAGTGGTGAAAATGTCATCTACCTACTCTTTTGTTGGGACATACTCTATGCTGACCTCCTTATCTGCAACCTTTTCTCTAATGCAGTGATACTTTATAGATATGTGCTTAGTTATAGAGTGCATCACTAGATTCTTTGAGATGTTGATTGCACTTGAATTATCATAAAGAATAGAGATAGGTTCACTGTATTCTACCTTAAGGTCCTTAATGTTGGAAAATGTGCCTCAAATCTTACTGGGATGTAAACTCCTGAAACAAAAAAGTAGGTGAGACCCTATGGAAGTCTTACCGACTAGTAGTTGCATTCTAAAAATTTGAAGTGCTCGGGTCACCGAGACTTTGGTTTTGTCTTGCCGATGAGAGTCATCGGCAAGAAATGTCAATCGCTATGAAACTTCCATCTCATTCCGCTCGGATAGATCTCCTGCCAATGGATTGGTTTCTAATGGTTATTGGGGAGACTCGTGGCGAAAAAAGTCATCGGGGAGAGGCATGAACATTCAGAATGACTCATTCTGATAGAGTATGTCTCGCCGAGGTTTTTCACATAGGCAACAGATGTCATCGGGGAGACTCTTGGCTGGCAGGTTTTCATTCGGTAAGAACTCTTGCCGATGGATGTGGTCTCGCCGACAGGCTGGTACATTCAATATGACCTCTTGGCGATAGCGTTCCTCTTGCCGATGGATTTGTTTGTGAATTGCTGGGTATGTCTTTGGTGTGATCTCCTACCGATGACTGTTGGTCTTGCCGACAGACAGGTGCTTTCGGTAAGAACTCTTGTTGATGGTTTTCCTCTCACCAATGGGTATGAACATTGGTATGAAATAAGGTTCTGTAAGACTCTTGGCGATAGCGAAACTCTTGCCGATAGATCTGCACAAGATGGATTTGTGTTCGGTATGACGTCTCGCCGATAGCGATGGTCTGGCCAATGGTTCTGCAGTGGATATTTATGTGATGTCTTAGCGATAGAGTGATTCTAGGTGACAGGTTTGAACTTTATATGACTCTAGCCGATAACGACAGTCAGGCATTGTGGCATCAGGGAGACACGACCCAGTGTCTTACCAACATGCGATACTATTTGAATGCCTTGACTGAATGTATATCCTACGTGGTCTGTTTTCGACCAATCAGAGAAGCAGAATGTGAACCACTAGTAGTTGGACTATTGCGACTGTTCCTGTGTGGAAGATGAACAAACTATGAGGAAAATGACTATGTGGGGCAATGGCGGATGACGATGAATAGTTCGATAGGTGACAGTGTTTTTGATTGAATACAAATTGATCTGTGTAAGTTCGTTGGATGTTTCTGAGAGCACTTCTGTACAAGGCTGATTAGGAAATTATCCTGTTGTAAATTGACATCAGAAAGTGAAGTCTATACTCTATATGTAATTTTGTTTACTGTAATACAAAGAGGCTTTTCTTGGTGTGGTGGGTTTTTCTCCTGTAAGGGTTTTCCCACGTAAATCTGGTGTCTAATTATGTATGTTCATTTCTCTATTATGTTATTTCTTTCATGAGTATCTTAATTGGACTGTAATTGAAAAAAATTAAAAGTCACCTCTGCATTCTTCCCTGAGGTTTTGATGTTAGGAGAGTTTGTTCCGCACCTAAGCTTTCCTTACAAGTGGTATCAGAGACTGGCCAGTTGTGTTATCCTTGTGGGTACGTTGGGTTTTTTGTGTCAATTCTGTTCAGTGGGAGTCTTGTAGAAGTTTGGTAATTCGAATTACAGATTAAGATGGCAAGCATGTCAGGAAAGATTGAAATTGAGAAATTCAATGGCAGTAATTTTGAGTTGTGGAAACTCAAAATGGAAGATCTGTTGGTTGATCGTGATCTTTGGCTTGCTGTGTCTAGAACGAAGCCTACAGGCATGAAGCAAGAGGATTGGGACCTTGCAGATCAAAAATCAAAGGGGCTGATAAGGCTCTGTTTAGCAGACTCTGTTCTTTTGAATGTTCATGAAGAAAAGACTGCATCTTCTTTGTGGAAAAGACTAGGAGCTATTTATCAGGGCAAGTCCTTGGTGAATAAGTTCTTGAGGAAGAAGCTGTACTCTTTGAAAATGCAGGAAGGAGTGTCTGTTGCTAATCACTTGAATGCTTTCAACATGCTGATTTCTCAGTTGGCATCTGTGGGTGTGAAAATTGATGAAGATTGCTGTATGCTGTTGTTATGTTCTTTGCCAGATTCTTGGGATCACTTGGTGATGGCTATTGGGAGTACGACATCCACTTTTAAGATGGAAGATGTTGTTGCTTCTTTGTTATCAGAAGAGATGAGAATAAAATCTTATGAGATGGCAAAGGAGGCTCTTGCTGTTAGAGGAAAATCGAAAGAAAAAGGCAAGAAGAAGGACAAGAAGTCCAAATCAAAATCAGAAGGGAGATCAAAGTGTCCTGGCAAGAAGTCCAAGGTGAAGTGCTAGAATTGTGGGCAACCCTGGTCATGTCCGAAAGGATTGTAAAGAGGAGAAAAATAAGAAGTATTCTTCTGACAATGATTCTTCTTAGAGTGATGCAGACGCTTTCATTGTAGCCTTGGCTACGAGGCATCAGATGATGTCTAGCTGATTGATTCTGGAGCATCTTTCCACATGACGTCACATAGAGACTGGTTCACTAAGTATGAAAAATATGATGGTGGAAGGGTGTATTTGGCAAGCGATTCATCTTTGGAAATAGTTGGCCGTGGAAGATTCAAAATTCAATTCCCTGATGGAAGAGAGTAAAGGGAATCAATGATTGAATGCATATACCAGGTCTGACTCAAAATTTACTTTCTATTAGTAAGCTAAATGATATTGGAGTGCAAGTCACATTTTTTGGAAATGGCTGCAAGATGACTAGAGGCTCAATGGTGCTAGCTAGGGGTGTTCGTATTGGTACCTTGTATAAGCTGGATACACATGCTGTGCAATGCAATAGTGTCTCTGTAAAGTCATAGAAAGCTACTCATGGAGAAAAAAAGGAAAAAGTTCCTGATAGTGCAAACTCTATGGAAGTTAAACTTCCAACATAAAAGACTATGCTCTGGCATCATAGGCTTGGCCACATTGGTGAAAAAAGTTTAAAAACCTGGTTGAAGGGCTTGATGACTGTAACTTCGAATTTGAGTTTTGTGAACATTATATATATGGTAAACAACACCGTGTTTCATTTTACTCCAGTCCTCACAAATCTTCTGGTTTACTTGATTACATACATTCTGATGTTTTTGGTCCAGTAAATGTTCCTTCTTTGTCTAAATCAAGATATTATGTATCGTTCATTGATGATTATTCAAGAAGAGCATTTGTTTATTTTTTGAAAAGTAAAGCAGAAGTGTTCAGTCATTTTAAGGAATTTAAAAACCTTGTGGAAAATTAGACTAGAAGAAAAATAAAATGTTTAAGGAATGACAATGGAGGTGAGTTTTGTTCTGATGAGTTTGAGAGGTACTACAAAGATCATGGGATTAAAAGACATAAAACTACACCCTACACTCCACAACAAAATGGAGTTGCTGAAAGGTTCAATAGGACAGTGATGGAAAGAGCACGAAGTATGCTAAGCAATGCTGGCTTGGAGGAGAAGTTCTAGGATGAGGTAGTTGCAACATGTTATTTAATAAACCATTCTCTTAATTTTTCTCTTGTTGAGTAAACACCTTTGGAAGCATGGTCTAGAAAGAATCCTTGTTTGAGACACATTCATGTCTTTGGCTGTGAGGCATATGCATATGTGTCGAATGAAAAAAAATCTAAATTGGAAAACAAGGTTGTTAAACGTATTTTTATTGGTTATAGTGCTGGCATAAAAGGATACAAGCTTTGGAATTCTGATACAGAGAAGGTTATATACAACAAAAGTGTTATTTTCATGAGCTGAAGCCTTCTACTTTGGATCTACAGTCAGAGACAAAATCAGAAAATAAAAATGATGTAGTTGAAATTCCTCTGACACCAGATAAAGAGGAATTGAAAATTCAAAATGTACCTGAAACTGAGGAGAGTTCAAGTAGTTCTGAGAGTTTTGAAGAAGAAGATCAACCTCAACCTCAGCCTGTGAGGAGGTCAACACATGAAATAAAGCAACCTAATAGGTATGGGTTTTCTTTGTTAGATTCTACTTGTGCCTATGCTTTAATTTCTAGCACTGATGACCCTAGGACTGTGAAAGAGGCATTTAGAATGTTTGATTCAAACTCTTGGTTGGAAGCCATGAATGAAGAAACGACATCATTAGAAAAGAATGATACTTGGAGTTTGGTGCCCTTTCCTGAAGGAAGAAAAGCTGTTGGCTGCAAATGGGTATTTAAAAAGAAAATAGGTCTAGATGGCAATGTGGAAAAGTATAAGGCAAGGTTGGTTGCGAAGGGGTATTCCCAAGTAGAGGGAATTGATTATGGAGAAATATTTTCCGCTGTAGATAAGCTGACGTCTATCAAATTTCTTTTGTCACTTGCAGCAGCGTATGACTTAGAGATTGAACAGATGGATGTGAAAACAAAATTTCTTCATGGTGACCTTGAAGAAGAAATTTATATGTCCCAACCTGAACACTTTGTGGAAAAAGATAAAGAAAATCTGGTTTGTAAGTTGAAAAAATCTCTGTATGGATTAAAACAATCTCCTAGAATGTGGTACCAGAAGTTTGACACGTTTATTTTGTCATTGGGATTTGTAAGATTGAAATCTAATCATTGTGTGTACTACAAAGCTGAAAACGATCATGTTCTTATTATTGCTCTCTATGTTGATGATATGCTCGTTCATAGGAAATAGTAAGTTAATGATTTCTGATCTAAAATCTCAATTGTCTGCAAAGTTCAAAATGAAAGATCTTGGTGCAGCCAGGTATATTCTGGGAATGGAAATAACTAGGGATAGGAAGAGTAGAAAAATTTGGCTTAGTCAGAGTAAGTATATTAATACTATTCTAGAGAGATTTTGTATGACTGATTGCAAGCAACTAGTTGTTCCAGTCTTGTAGGGAATGAAGCTAGTTGGAAATTTAATGTATGCAATGGTATGTACAAGGCTAGACATTGCCCAAGCAGTGGGAGTTCTTAGTCGTTTTATGGAAAATCCTGGAAGGACACATTGGGATCCTGTGAAAAGGGTGTTTAGATATTTGAAGGGCACTTCAAAATATGCTTTGTGTTACCATGGAAATTTGGTTGAATCATAGAGGACTCTCAACATTCGAGGCTATGTGGATTCTGATTGGGCAGGGGACATTGACAGTAGAAGATCCACCAATGGATATATTTTCATGATGAATGGTGGTGCAGTTAGTTGGATGAGTAAGCGGCAGGCTGTAGTCGCTTTGTCCACTACAAAGGCAGAATACATGGCAGCAACACACACCTATAAAGAAGCAATCTGGTTAAAATGTTTGTGTTCTAACATTGGGTTTGATGCAGGGAAAATTGCAATTTACTATGACAGAGTGCTATTTGTTTGGAAAAAAATCCTACTTTCCATGCCAGGATGAAACATATTGATGTGCAGTATCATTTTGTACGAGATATGGTGGAGGATGGAAAGGTCTCTTTAGAAAAAGTGGATACTCTAGAAAATGTTGCAGATGCATTGATGAAACCAGTGAGCATAGACAAGTTCAGGTGGTGTGCCAGTTCAATGGGCCTTAGTGCCTATGAATTTTAGTAGTTTTGTTGTGTTCTGGAGGTGTCAGTAAGATCTTCGTCAAGTGGGAGATTGTAGGAAAATGTGCCTCAAATCTTACTGGCATGTAAACTCTTGAAAGAGAAAAGTCGGTGAGACCTTCTGGAAGTTTTACTGACTAGCAACTGTGTTCTAAATATTTGAAGTGCTCGGGTCGCCGAGACTTTGGTTCTGTCTTGCCGATGGGAGTCATCGACAAGACATGTCGATCGCTATGAAACTTCCATCTCATTCCGTTCGGATAGATCTCCTGTCAACGGATTGGTTTCTAATGGTTATCGGGGAGACTCGTGGTGACAAAAGTCATTAGGGAGAGGCATGAACATTCAAAATGACTCATTCTAACAAAGTATGTCTCGCTGAGGTTTTTCACATAGGCAACAGATGTCATCGGGGAGACTCTTGGTTGACAGGTTTGCATTCGGTAAGAACTCTTGCTGATGGATGTGGTCTCATTGACATGCTGGTACATTTGATATGACCTCTTGGCGATAGCGTTCCTCTCGTTGACGGATTTGTTTGTGAACTGCTAGGTATGTCTTCGGTGTGATCTCCTGTCGATGACTGTTGGTCTTGCCGATAGACAGGTGCTTTCGGTAAGAACTCTTGCCGATGGGTATGAACATCGGTATGACATAAGGTTTTGTAAAACTCTTGGCGATAGTGAAAATATTGCCGATAGATCTGCACAAGATGGATTTGTGTTCGATATGACCTCTTGCCGATAGCGATGGTCTAGCCAATGGGTCTGCAGTGGATATCGATGTGATGTCAGCGATAGAGTGAGTCTGGGCGACAGGTTTGAACTCGATATGACTCTTGCCGATGGTGGTGACTCTGGCCAATAGCGACAGTCAGGCATTGTGGCATTGGGGAGACACGACCTAGTGTCTCACCTAAATGTGATACTATTTGAATGCCTTGACCGAATGTATATCCTACATGGTCTATTTTCGACCAATCAGAGAAGTGGAATGTGAACTGCTAGCAGTTGGACTGTTGCGACTGTTCTTGTGTGGAAGATGAACAGACTGAAGAAAACGACTATGTGGGGCAATGGCAGATGACGATGAACAGTTCAATGGGTGACAGTGTTTTTGATTGAATATAGATTGATCTGTGTAAGTTCGTTGGATGTTTCTGAGAGAATTTCTGTACAAGGTTGATCAGGAAATTATGTTGCTGTAAATTGACATCAGAAAGTGAAGTTTGTACTCTGTATGTAATTTTGTTTATTGTAATACAAAGAGGATTTTCTTGGTGTGGTGGGTTTTTCTCCCGTAAGGGTTTTCCCACGCAAATCTGGTGTCTAATTGTGTATGTTCATTTCTCTATTCTGTTATTTCTTTCATGAGTATCTTAATTGGAATGTAATTGAAAAAATTTAAAAGCCACCTCTGCATTCTTCCCTGAGGTTTTGACATTAGGAGAGTTTCTTCTGCACCTAAGATTTCCTTACACTTAAATGTCTGCTTCATCCATAGGACCTGAGTAGATGCTACTATTGCTATATACTCTACTTTTGCTGTGGAAAGAGTAAAAAATTCTTGATTTTTTCTCATCCAGGAAACCAATTTGTTTCCCAAAAAGAATGCTCCACCACTAGTGCTCTTCTTGTCATCTACACTTTCTGCCTAATATGCATTTGTGTATGCTGTCAAAGAAAAATCCTTGCTCTTGGGATACCACAACCCATAGTCAAAAATGATTTTGATGTATCTAAAAATTATTTTTATTGCGTTGACATGAGATAACTTTGGTGCAGCCTGAAATCTTTCTACCTATTGGAACTATAAAATTTTGAAAATTTTATATTGACCTACACTCATAAATTCCCCGAGGAAAGCCATATCTTGAGTGTAAAATGGATATAATCTACTATGTATAACATAATTACTTGTGATCACATCAGTTTTGACCATTTGATCTCTGAAAATCCCTCTAAGCAAAAGCATTTGAATAAATAATCCATATCAGCAAGAGTTGGTGCAGGTTTCTCTGATCCATAAGCTATTACATTCTAATGTAGGTGTTTTTGGCATATCGGCGAGAGGTAAAAACTGTCACATCGATCAAAATACATGGGAAGATACATATCGAGAAGATACAGCTCGTGGTCTCACCGATGAAGAAGTTCATCAGCAAGACAAACACTATCAGAGTGAGATCTATAAGTTAGCCCGAGCATATATGTCTTGCCGATGAAATATCATCGACGAGATACCCATCCTGTCTCACTGACGAAGCATGAGGAAATGTATCGACAAGAAAAATGCTATCGAAATAAGTTTGGAATGTCTTCTTGACTCTGTATGTCACACCGATGGAAGTTATATCAACAAGAGTCTTATCGATTTACTCAAAATGAAAGAAATGTGCATCGGGGAGACTTCTAATGTCGAGGAAACTTTTAAATATCTCAACGACACTTGTTCTCTTTCCAATAAAGATCAAAAGCTTCATTGGAGTGACACTTGGTGAAAATGATAAGAATTTAAAGGATTAACCATTCGATATCAACATGAATGATGTGATGTCTCTCCGACATATAGTGTGTTCAGTAAACATTGGCCTGACTCAAACGAAAGGATCACCCAGAGTTTCAAATTGTCATGCTGATATAATCATTTGATGTGACAGTGGGAAATTCAAAAAATCTGCTGCACTCGTGCTCAAAGCTAAGAAATTATTAACGCCACGAACACCTGAAGCATAGATAATTTCATGAATTGAAGAAGAGTAATTGAAAGCATTATTGTAGAATTGGCAGCAGGAGAAACGAGAGAGCAAATGAAGGGCCAGAGAATTTTTCAGCCGAAGAACTTCAAATAGATCTTGTGAGTTCTCTACAATTTCATTTTTTCTAATTCTGTAATTGTAAGGGGATAAAATGGAAAGTACAAACTCAAGAAAATTAAAGGGTAGGAGATAGGGTGAAAGTAGTCGCCCTAAAGGAAAAAAGTAGAAAATTGAAATTGAAAATGAGCCAGAGGTCGTTGAGAGAAAATTAAATCAAGACCTTATTGATTAGTTTCCCGACTCAGGACCTAAAGCCAAGCGCTCTACACAGCTTAGGGCAGAGGTAGAGAAGTTAGAAGATAAATGTAAGCACATAAGTGATATATGGACTTCAATAAGGGGATATGAGCTTTTTATCTTTCACTACCATCAAAGGAATTAGTTTGAGCCTGTGTGTAATCCCTAGAATTTCAACCTAGGAAAGCTAGTTTTCCCAAATGTGTTTGTGGATGTAGAATTGGTGAAACTGTTAGCTACCCACTATAACCCAAAGTTCAAAGCCATCTGTGACCCATCATGAAAGCCATTCATACATATATCAGAGGCTGCAATATGTGAAGTTTTTAACCTAGAAGGGGCATGTAGCGAAAAAATTGTGCATGAAGAGTTAGAAAAAGAGTTATGGAGGATGGACACTATATACAAGGGTTGGAGGCTACCATTACATAGATCTAAAAAGGATGGAAATTCAGTTCCATTGGAAGACAGTGATGGACCCCCATTTCATATTGAATTGTTTGAGCCCTACATGAGATCCACATACTTCTCAGCATGCCAAGTGTTAGGGATGGAGGCCCCTGAATACATGTCAATTGTACCCATGGTGATTGCAACAGATGTCTAGTGTCATAACTCTAGATCCTTTGATTATGCTTCATATATTTTCAAAAGGCTTGATTTAGGATTGATGGTAATAAAAAGTGGATCTCCTATTTTACACTTCAAGCATTATTCAGTCTTTATGCACATAGTATTGTATTATGGACAAGAATTGAGGATGTGGCCTGAGAAATTAAGGGTTTCACAGTTTGACAGGGAAGGTAAGTTATTGCCCATTCAACTATGGACTTCTATTTGGGATAGCAGGTTTTCTGGCTCTTTCTTTGTACATTTTGAGGAGTATTTTGTGAAACCATTGTACAGATTCTACAGTCATCCTTGTGAATATTCATTATTTGATGAGAGAAAAAGGTTTTTCAGACCCAAATACTTCAATGGGCCTATTAACCACAATTCAGGAGATTGGTATTATTTGGAAGATGCCACCATGATTAGAGTATATGGATTTGAAGATACACCTTTTATTCTTCCCAAAACGGTGCCTAACATAATTGCTTATTTGGAGATTGTTAGGCAGATGGACTATTCAAGTGTCATGAATTTGAGTTCTTTTGGAAACAAGCATTTATGCCCAACACACTATGTTTTGGTGATTTTACTGTGTTGTCAAAAGAGGGATATGACATGATTCTTGATAAATTATTGCAATATAACATGAAGAGAGGTCCACCACGAAAGAGTTTTGATCCAGAGGGGTACATTCATTCTGCTAGGTAAAAGATGAATCTAGGTGGGTATGATCATATACCCTATCAATTTGATGATTTAATCAGGAATTTGAAAGAGGAGGAAGAAGAAAGGTTAGTTGATGAATACAACCAGGGACTGCAAGATACAAAATTTATATCTTCTGGAGAAGAGACATCTGGTGAGGATAGGCCTCAAAGCCTAGCCAACAAAATCTCCAGATTAAAGACTTGGGATTACAAGTGTTCTCCTAGAGAACTAAGTGTTGAAGAAAGTTCAGATGCAGATACAAGAAAAATGGCCTACAGATCATTTATGGCTGATGATGAATTTGTGAATTCTTGAGAATTTAAGGCTTTCTTATATAAAAAAAAGGGAAAATCAATAAGGGAGATAGTTGACAATATAACACCAAGTAATGAAGGATAGTTACTGAACACTTTAAAGTCAAGTGTGGAGAAAGAAATGGAAGATATGACCCCTGAGAAGGGAAGAAAACTGTTGGAAGATGCAAGTGTTATGATTTTTTTGGGGTTGGACTTGAATTCTACTTTGGTTTTTGATAGTTTCTTAAAGAATTATAATGCCACACATAAGCTTAGCCCTGAAGGGGTAACAAAGGTATATGCAAGGTCCAAATATAATCCAAATGAAGGATCACTTATGATATGGGCTCTATATCCACCACACAGAAAGTCTATTATTATTGATATCGAAAAGGATTTTGGGCATGTTATGACTTTAAAGGTTGGAGAAATTGATCCCATGGCAACAACAGAGATTGGAATCAATGTTGCCAAATTGAATAAGGCCCGAATCCAAATGTTAATTAAGGAGAAAGAAATGTACAAGATGAACAATGAAATAATACTAAGAGAAAATGATCGCCTAAAAGATATGATGGGGATCACAATGGGATCTACCAAGCTGCTAACTCATGGGGAAAGCTCACAAAGAAAAGATTAATGGGAAGGATCAAGTGCATACTCTTAGGGAAAATATGATACACTTGTTGCAGTGATCAGAAAGAGGAAAGCCGACCTGATGACTTGGTTGAACAAACTTTGGGGAACACATTCACAAAATTATATTGCAAAGCAAGAACACAAGAGAATAGATGGTAGAATCCAAGAGAAATTCCAAGAAATAAATAAGAGGGATGTTCCTGATAATGTGGCTATTGATACTGCTAACCATTTCATAAGAAAACATAGAGACTTCCATGAAGAATTGCAGGGCGATGCACAGGGACTAATTGATTTCATGAAAAAGGGACTGCCAACATTATTTGAAGATGAAGGAAAATTGAAAGAAAAGGCCAGGTGGCTTAATGAATGTGATTCGATGTTGCAAAAGATTCTGGAGACGACTACAAGAAAAGATTCAACGTTGGATGAGGCCTGTGAGAAGAATGAGAAGATGGTGAAAATGGAGATATCAATCCAGAATGCGCTAGGAGATGCTGACACACATGAGCGATAGGATTACTTGGACCATTTGTCAAAAGTTCATTTGTGGCTAAATAGAGCCTAATTTCTTGTTTTAATTATTATTGTTAAGCAAAAAACATTTCTGAAGGGACGTGTCCTTTCACGATTTTGATGTATATATATCTGTTCTATAATGTCAAAACATATATAGGTGAATAGAAGAAATATACAGTAGATAATTTTTAATGATGTTTTCATTTAAAAAGACTATGATGCATGTATAAAACTCTGGAGGAATCAATGAAAGTTATCTAATTTTGTGGCGTATTTCTGGTATCAATTGTTTGTTGAACTAATTGAAGATGTTATCCGATTGTCTCCAATATTGATATTTCTCTATTATTTAAATTGATATATCAATTATATATTCAGTTTATCGATGCACATTTGTTGTACTCGTGTGGTATGATTAGTTGGTTCTTCTAAGTGGAGGTTAGATCCTTCAAGTCAGTCACAATAATTTAGAAGTATCATTTGGATCATTAAGAAGAACTTGGTAATTACAATCTTGCATGTTTATACAAGTTATAAAAAAATATTTATATGCCAAAAAATTAGAGTTTATGATAGATAGAAGTCACTCATCTCAAACTTCCATTTGACTCCATTTTACCCAACAAAGCACTGGTCTCATACATTTCACCATTTAGTTTCATCCATTTTGTTTTCTACATCTGTTAAGTGGACATATTAGATTTTACCTTGATATTACTTATATAATTCATACTAAATAAATTTGCATCTCTCAATTTCCAATTGCCATTGTGGATAGATTGCTTAGGGAAGAAACACACAGTTCCAATCTGCTTCATTCACATAGGTTTACCTGCCTAGGTCTGGAAAAACCTAAAGAGTAGAAGGTTCAAATTCATTATTTGGCCTTGTACGTTAGCCAAAAATGTTGTGAGAGCTTGGCAACCTCTCATGGTTCAAACCTGCGTTTTTGAGACCTAACACTACCATACACACTACTTGCATAATATCTAGTCTTGATGTAGTCAAGTATAGTAAACTTCCAATCATTGACCTGTACATAGTCTGATTTGCATCTGGTGATTCATCTGATTTTCTTAACTTACAACTAGTTATCATGGAGGTATTGACTGGTATACTATCTTCCATGCCAAATTTTTTAAGAATTTCCTTAGAATACTTGGTTTGAGATATAAATATCCCTTTGTCTATTTGTGCAATTTGTAAACCAAGGAAAAATGAAAAATCTCCCAACATTGAAATTTCAAATTCATCTTGCATGTGTGTAGCAAATATTATACACATTGCAAATATTATACACATTTTATCCTTTATAAATTAAAAATGAAAGAAACATTCTAAGGGCTTCTAATCTTGCAAAAAGTGCAAATGTTTCTTTAAAATCAATGCCTTCAACTTGTGCATACCCCTTGTACACCAATCTTTCCTTTTTCCTCACCACAACTCCATCTTCATTTAGCTTATCTCAATCTGATTGAGCTCCTCTTCCATGGCTTTTATCCAACTCTCATCCTTACTAGCTTCATTAAATCTCTTTAGTTCAATCTGAGATAGAAGAGAAAAATTTACTTGTTCCTTATTCTTTGCAAGTCTTCTCCTGGTTTGAACACCTTCATTTTTGTCACCAATTATTTGATCTCCAGGATGATCCTTTTGCATATATTTTATAGGGGCTCGTTCAACCTCTTCTTCATTTTCTTCTTCTTGTTCTTCTTCTTCAATTGTAGCACCTACATCATCATCTTCTGATTCAATCTCAAAGTTGTTTCTATTGGGCTTAACTTGATTAATATCTTCATCAACCTTGACATTGACACTTTCTACAATATTGTGTAGCCTCTTGTTATAACACTTGTAAGATTTTCTTTGAGTTGAGTATCCTAAGAATATCTCTTCATCACATCTAGAGTCAAAGCTTCCTAAATTTTCATCTTCTCTCTTTATGTAGAATTTGCTAACAAAGACCTTGAAATACTTGACCGATGTAGATTTACCATACCACAGTTCATATGGAGTCTTGCCACTGTTTGGTCTTAGAAGAGATTTGTTTTGAATGTACACTGCAATGTGAATTGTTTCTTTCGAAAACGCATCTTTCAACTTGGCCTCACTCAACATTTCTCTACCCATATCTTTAACTATTCGGTTCCTTCTTTCAACCACTTCATTTTTTTGTGGAGTTCTTGGTGCAGAGTATTGCCTCTTGATTCCATGATCTTCACAATACCTACTAATTCACTTAATGTGAATTCTCCTCCCGTGTCTGATCTTAAGCATTTGATTGTCCTACCAGTTTCCTTCTCAACAAGCTTCTTGAATATCTTAAACTTTTCAAATGGCTCAACCTTCTCCTTTAGAAAGGTTACCCATGCCATTCTAGTGTAATCATCAATAAGTAGCATAAAATATCTCTCACCTTGCAATCCTCTTGTCCTTGTGGTACCACACAATTAAGTATGAACTATTTGCAAGGGTTTTGTGGTTGAATAATCCTTTGTTGGAAACTTAAACCTTGTTTTCTTTCCTTCTTGGCATCCTTTGCCTGTAGTGTTTGTAGGCTTCGTTAACTTAGGCATGTTTCTAACCAGTTCTTTTGAACTTATCTTTACCAAATTTTCAAAGTTTACATGCCCTAATCTTCTATGCCACAACCAACTCTCATCTGCTTGTCTGATTAGATAATTTTGGCCTTTTACTTCACAAAAGTTGTAGAGATTACTATCAATCCTTACTCCTTGTGCAATTGCCTTACCGTTCTTTCATATTTTGTAGCCTTCAGAGTTGAATACAATTTTCTACCCATTGTCACACATCTGGCCGGCACTAAGAAGGTTATATTTCAAACCCTCAACATAGAGGACATATTTTGTCTTATTCTTCCCATCTATGCTCAAAATTCCTTTTAAATTTTTTTTGGCAATAGTATTATCACCTAGACTTACTGATCCTTCTTTACACATCTTGAGTTCAATAAATTTGCTTTTATCTCCAGTCATATGCTTGGAGCATCCACTATCAATTACCCACAAACTTTGTTTCTTTGCACGCAGTGTTGTTTGGGAAATCATAGATTGATTGGAACTCTGCTCATTCTCCTTGCACACCTTCTTAGGTTTCTTTTCAACTTTCTCTTCCTTTTTCTCAAAAACCTTAGTTTCCTTTTCTATTTTGGGGGGTGTGTTTTTCTTCTTCTCAAACTGAACATTTTGTCTTATAAATTTTTTTCTACAATATCTAGCTACATGACCAAAATTATTGCAATTGTAACAGACTATATTCATGTCAACCAAGCGAGAAAATGGATTTTTTCTTACAAAATTTTTGTTCTTCCTTAGAATGACTCTACATTCTCTAGCCCTATGACCCAAATGATTACAATTATAGCAATACCCATAGAAGTATGATGAGTACCTGGTCATGGAATTTCCTTGAGTTGGATGAGGAGATATTCTTTGCATTGGCTTCCTTGGATAATGCACTCTTGTGAACCCATCATCATATTTTCTTTTTGTGTTCTTCTTTTGTTGAACATGGAATGACTGTCTATCCTTCTTGTCTACAACCAGATTCTTCTCTTCATCAGATTTCTCTACCTTATTAGACTTCTCTTCATCTTTAGAGACCTCCCTTTTTTCATATTTTTCACCAGTAGAGACTAGTTTTTCTTCTACCCTAAATCTTTCATAGAGTTTCATAGAAGCATCAACAAATGAGCTTTTTCCTTTTTCTAATCCTAAGTTTGATTTCTCCTTATTAGCTGGCTTTTGTGTGCTTAACAACTCATCCAGAATGTTAGAGCCACCCTTTAGCTTCAAACCATTATTGATCTGCTCCTTGGCCTTCTCCAAATCTTTTCTTAAGGCAACTACTTCTACCTCAAGCTTCATGCATATGTCCATTTCAGATCCTACTTTGGATTTCATCACTTCCTCCATTCTTTTAACTTCCCCCACTTGAAATTTTAGAATTACTACCATTTGATTAGATTCCTCAAGTTCCTTAGTTAGCTTCTTATTCTCCTTTTTCAGTCTTTTAGCTTCATCTCTTAAAAGTTCAAGATCCTCTAAAGCATAAATAAGTTCTCCTTCCAAATATATTTCAGCTTCTTCTTCACCAAGATACTTACCCATACCATGCTTCTACTTCACAAAGTCTTTGGCCATGAAGAAAAATTCTTCCTTTTCTTCTTCCATTACAAGAGCACAGTCAAAATTGTCATCTGAACTATCATTGGCATCAAATGAGTCACTTTATTCTTAAATATACAAGATCTTCTTTTTCTTTCCACAATTCTTCTTTTTAGGGTAATAGGTTTTCTTCATCCTATGGTCTTTGTCTTATTTAGGGTTATCCTTCTTGTAGGGGAATTTAGAAGCAAAATGTCCTATTTTACCACAGTAAAAACATTTGAAGGGTAACTTACCTTTGTACTTTCCAGATCCTCTCCTTAATCTTTTGATGAAGTTTGCTTCTTCCTCATTAGTCTCTCCTTGTTTAGATGCAGTTTCTGCAGCCTTGTCTTTCTTATGAGCTTCATCCATTTCCATTTTTATAATCTTGAATGCAACTTCTATCCTAGAAGGCTCAAAATTTCCCATCCTCATTTCATATGCAATGAATATACCATGCAACTCATCAAGAGTGAGTTTTCCATTTATCTTCCTTCTTTAATTGTAGAGATCTTGGGATCATATCTATTTGTCATTGACCTTACAACTTTCTATACAATGATTTATATTTCACCTCTTCTCCATATCCTCTAATAGAGTTTACAACATCTTCAACTCTCAAAAGATAGTATGCAATCTTCTCCTTTTCAATCATCTTCAGGCCTTCAAATCTAGCTCTTAATACTTGAAGCTTTTCTAACTTTACCTTGTCATCTCCTTCGTAGACGTTTTTCAAATTTTCCTAGAAATAATATGTAGTTTGATAATGCATGACCTTGCCATACATAAATTCAAAAAAAATGTTCATAATGGAAAACCAAGCTTTTTCATTGTTCTCATAGTCCTTTCTTGTAGCATTAGTGGGAGGAGTAGGAGGGAGAATATATTTGGTCTTGAGTGACAACCAAACATCAAGTCCTAAGGATCCCAAATCTCCCTTCATCAATGAGCTCCACTTAGCATAATTTTTTCTATCAAACCGAGGTGGCTTGTTTGAACCTTCCTGATTGTTAATTGTGTTCACACTACCATAATCTACCCGACTTGATTAAGCTTCAAATAGGGAACCTAGGGATTTGATACCAATTGTTAGAACACAACAGTCTATTGAGAGGGGGGTGAATCCGTAGGTCTTAAAATTTATAATCCTTAAACACTTTGGGAAAAATAATCCTTTAATGTGAAAATTGTGACTTAACATACAAGTACATGAACATGTACACATACAAGCATCACATAACACAAGATGTATGTGGAAAACCCAAGATGGGAAAAACCACGGTGAGAAATGCTACTAGGAGCTACTATCCTAATCCAACCTCACAATACAATGTTCAATTACAATGATTTAAGGGCACCAACCCTAAGAAGAATCCAATCCCTTGATTATAGGAGAAACCACTCCAAGGAAGCACCCACTCCCTAATTTGAGCACCTACCCAAGTATCTGATGACATCCACTAATCAGATTTACAATAAGAGATATAACAATTTGATTACAATTCCATGTTGCAACTTAATTTGTAACTGTTTAAATATTTGTTGCTATCTCTGCAACTCTCTTCTTGCTCTGCACCCCTCTATTATACTCTTTTCTTCTCCCCTTCTCTTAGTGCATTCTCTATCCACCTTAATGCACCCACTTACACCTTCTGTAGCTTTGATCTTGAGCATATAACAAATGTATTGTAAATCGATGACATCCAATAAGTCCCTCTCTAGCTACTAAAATATAGCAATGAAATCCAATAGCTGTTGTGATCGACACTCTCTATCTAATACAATGGTTTGAGAACCACTTGCAAACATTCAACCCACAACGCCAATTTTTTTTTTGTAAAATCAAATCGGTAACTTAAAATTGCAAACTAACTAGCTAAAACATTCATTTTTAACAATAGTGAGCTTTTCTAGGATGATAGTAGCCTTATTTTACAATAGTGACCCTATTTCACTACAATAGTAGCTCACTAAAATGATAACAAGCCTGCTATCACTACAATGGCAATTGCTGGCATCTGCAACTTAATCCCGCCCCCTGGGCCTATCGAACCAGCATCCGCACACCCACTGGCACCACTCCCTTTTCCTTGGTCTACAGATCAGAAGCGGTACTCCCCATTGAGATCGATCTCCCATCCCTCAGGATATCACTACAAAACCTCATCACTAATGAAGAATACCGGGTATCAAGAATAAATGAGCTAGAGTTACTGGATGAGAGACAGATCGATGCTTTAAATCATTTGCAAGTCTATCAGAATAGACTCAAAATGAGCTATAATAAGAAAATCAGAAGCAGGACTTTCCAAGTCGGAGAACTGGTCTTAAAAGAAAATCAGAAGAATGTCCCAAACCCAAGCAGCAAAGGAAAATTTGAACCCAATTGGCTGGGACCATTCGTCATCATGACAAGTTACAAATCAGGGGCATATCAGTTATCAACACCCGAAGGGGAACCTCTGCAGGAGCCCATGAATAGCTCCCATCTCAAAAAGTTTTATGCCTAAATCTTTCAAGGTATAGAACTAAAAATCCAAAAAATTAGAAAATGTCTTGAAAAAATGGTTACCTTGGCGAAAACCGGCAAACAGCGTCTTGGTGACAAAAAAAAAAAAAATTATCAAAATAGTAAAGAGAAAAAATTGTCCTATAGTGAAAACCACTTTGGTGGCACTTTGGGAAAGTACCTTGGTGAAAACTGGCAAACAAGCCTTGTGTAAATAAACACTTTCCATCCACTAGGATTTTTATGGCTTGTTCTGCATCATCCATCCATTTCGCTTCCATCATCCATCGCATTTAGGTCTCCATCCATCACTCATCCACTCACATCCGCACCATAGCTTGGTTCTATTTTCGTATCATGATCCCTCCTAGTACTACTCGACCCATTCTCAAGGTCAGTTTATACTGCCTTTATCAGAGTAGTCTATTGCATCACACTAGGGGAACGTTCTCATCGGATCAGATTTGTATATATTCTTAAATTCCTCGAATAAAAAAAATCCAAAAACATCAAAACATCAGAAAATCCAAAAAATAGCAAAACATCATCAAAATCCAAAAATAGGTCAAAAAGTCAGTCAAAAAGATAAAAAACGGGATCGTCTTGTCGAACTACGTCCTCTCTGAGCTTGAACGTAGGCAAGGTTGATCTTTGATCATCCCCGAGACACTTAGGTCAGTCCTTTAGGAGTCCGTCATAATAAACTAACATCTCATAATGTATATCATCATCTGTAAATCTGTCAAGTCGTCAGTCAAACTACGTGGTCTCTGCGTGTATAACGTAGGCAAGGCTCATTTGTTGATCAGCCCTCGAGACCCCTAGGATAGGTCTTTAGGTTAGTCTCTTGGTCAAAATCTCAGAAAACCCCAAAACATTGGAAAATAAAAAATCAAAGCATTTGAAAACCTTAAAAAATACCAAAAACAACCTCAAAACATTTCAAAACATCAAAAACATCCAAATATTTGAAAAAAATCCATCCACCTCATCTCGCTTGCACCCACAATAACACCACCCATAATAAACTGATCGTCATCCTCAACCTTTGGTGAAACAGTTGGAAACAAGTCTAGCAGCTTAAAAGTAAAAACCCAAAAACATCAAGTCTTAAGTCTAGGTCAGTGGGTAAGCAAGTTGGTCATCTCTTCATATTGGTAACTCATCATCTAAATTGGTCCCATATCAATCATCCCTTAGAACACTTTGGATAAACGAAATGATGTGCCGCCATCCACTAACATGTCCTGGGATGAATCCTTCCTACAATGGGCATTATCTTTTGGCAATAAGTTTTGGTTATCATCCTTAGAAAACACATCCTCTTTCCATTAGCGGTATTGAAGAGCACCAGTTTGTTTGTTTACTTGGTCTTTATCTTTTGACTTATCTTATTTGCGCTCATTCCAAGGACATCTCAATGATATCCTAAAAATAGAGGATTTAGAGAAATAGTTATGGGGAAACGATCATTATCTTTTGTCTGCTATGCTTGTTGGATGTTCTTGTAATATAACCTTGGCGAATACTTGCTTTGTTAGGTATGTATGGAAGAGGTCTAGGGCAACTTGTTGACTATTGCATGGATAGGTTTACCTTTCCATGTTTTGGTCTAAGGTGTCTGAAACTTCTGAAGTGTATCCTAGCAAGGTTTCCGTATGTCAGGTGTGAACAAGAATACTCCTATCTACTGGTCAAGTCAAAGTTCATCTCACTGGGTACAACGCCATCCTGGTCTTCTATACCTTGATGCATCATACCACGTGTGTTATCAAACATAAGAAAATTTGGCCCTTTGAAAATCCCAATTCCTCGGCAAGTAATCATCATCATCATCATTTGCATTTGCATCATTTTGTGTCGTGTTGAAATGACTTCTTCTTTTCTTACTAACCGCACTAACAAGGTACTATGATAGTTGATCATTATCACCATCATCATCATCGATCCTGCATCCACAATCATTGACATATTGCATAAACATATCATATAGGAAACATACGCATCACATATCCATCATCATATAAACAGTTTATCATAAATATTTTTCATAGATAGGTGCATCTAGGACATTACATTGCATCTCATGCCATTATATCAATCATTGCATAAACATTCATTGGCATTTCATAACCATTTCATATTACCATCTATCATATAAATCATCACATAAGCATCTACAGAAGCATTTCATAATATTTTTCACATAATCAATAGGTATATAAGCATTTAATTCATTAGGCATACATACTTGCATAACATACATGACATCATCTCACCACTTTACGTTCACATTACATTACACATTAACATACCATTGCGTCACATACATTACATCATCAAATGTTTAGTATGTTTAGGATAATAATGTTTGTTATTCTAAGCATCGTAAATAAACCATCTCATTTGCCTCATATCACGACCATCACATCCATATTACATCATCCACATCATCTCATAAATAGCATCATAAATAATTCATTCCACATAAGCATAAATAATTCATTACATACAAAGAATACATCCATCCATAATCATCCCATATATCAACATAATTCACATCACATTTAACGTATATACCATCCATATCACATATCACATCACCATTTGCATCAACATAAAATAGATCATCATATAGACAACATCATTGCATATCACATTTGCATATCATAGGTTACATAATATAGATCTGTTAGTCATAATCATAACACATGTATCATCATCAGAAATAAATACATCCATAAGGACATCATTGCAAAGCATATAGAAATAAACCATCCATGCATAAAAGAGAACACGATACATCGCATCAAAATCATCGGCTCATATATATATCATCAATAATGTCACTATCATAGTACAAAGAATAAATCAGATCACTGTACATATATGTCAATCGGTACAAAATGCCCATCGGGCTATCAAAAATGAGCCCATAAGGCACAAAAAAGTATATCATCACATCTCAATCAAGCTCGGTCTCTGTGAATGCTGTCATCGCCTTTGTCACTATGACCCTCTGCTGGTCTGTGGCTGGCCCGCTCTGAATACTCTGGGACCCACTCTGCTTTGGGTATGGTCTCGTAATAGGCTCGTTGGTAGTACTCTGGCTCTTGGATAGCATCCCTGTAGGATTGAACTGACACTGTACCCTGGGAGGAGGAGGCTATCATGCTCTCTATCTGCTATCTGCGGCCTAGCTCAGTGGCTGCCTATAGCTCTGCAGCCTGTCTCTGCTACACGACCTGATCCCTCTCGGCCCGGAGCTACTCCCTCTCAGCCCTTGTCTGATCTCTCTCTCCGCTATCACCGCCTGAACTTGGGCCTCCAGCTGCGCAATCAAGGTGTCTCGTGCATCTGCCTGTCCTGCTGGCTATACCCGTGGCTGCACATGGGGCTGATCCTCACCCTCGGCTCGTGGTGGTGGAACTGGCGGTGCGTGCTGCTGATCCTGCATATGAACATCCCCCTGCCCTGGCGGGAATGGGGGCACAAACGACGGATCTCGTCGAACCTCAGATCTCCGTCCTCGGCCTCCCCCTTTGCCCCCGACTCTCCGCACATTTGGGTCCTCACCTGGAATGGTCAGCCGAAGTGGAGGTCAGAACCAGTCTCTATAGGCCTGGGTGGTGCCTGGATTTTCCGGCCCTTGATCATAAGCCCATGGCCAGGCTACCAGCTGTCTGAAACTTTCTACTGCCTCTGAGGCAAGAATATACCGCCCCCATGTGACTTGTACCATGGTGCAGGTGAAGATGGCTACGTAGGCGTCATCTGGCCGATCCTGTGGCTCCCCAAATTGACACTGCACGTGCCCAGGAAGGTACCTCTCAATCATCGTGTGCTCCCACCCCTGCATATACCGATCCTGGTGGCAGAAGAATATCTGGTCAGCATCGTCGGCCCATCCAGGCCGACCGAGGTAGGGGTGCCAAGTAAACACCTACATCTCATCTAGAACCCTCCTCTAGTAAGGGATCCTGTGCTCGCCAGTATGGGTGAATGACACATCGCCTCGATATCGTGCCACAAGGGGATCATCTGCCCCCATCAGAACTAGAACGACCCATGGACGTAGCACATAAATGTGCTCCCAGTGCTCTCCCATCCATGTAAACGTACTCATGGAGGTCCCTATAAAGTGAAGCAAGAAGAATAGGCCCCCATGCAAAACGAGTCAGCCTGTCTTAGACCATCTGCTGCCAACATGATCCCTAGCCAAGACTGAAGTATCTCCCTCATCTGTCAGGGGCAACAAGCCCTAAAATGATAGCAGCAACCACCCAGTGGTAAGGAGGTGCTAGGATCCGGTGGCATTCAAGCTCTATTTGCCCCTCGCAGAAGATAATCTCATATGTGGCAAGGACTCAGAAGCAAGCCTCGCGTCCCTCGTCCATATCAAATATCGCCCGTCGGCCATGAATAGGCAATCGTAGAATGCACCAAACGTCCTCTAGAGTGATGGCCGCCTCACCAGTAGGAAGATGGAATGATGACATCTTGTTGTGCCATCTCTTTGCCAGCGCTGACAACATCCCTAAGTGAGTGCGGATCGGCGCCGCATACGCAATATGTCACAAACCCACAATCCGAAGTTGGTCTTGGTCCCGATCGCTTAGGTCCCTCAGGTAGCCAGCTAGGTCCCGTGACCTGTGCTCTCGGGAGTAGAGCTGCCTCGCCCCGTCCTACATCAAGGAAGGTCATTATGTTAAATTTTTTGAAAAATTATTTATCAAGCGTTCAAAAAACTTTCGTAGTGGTGCAACTCGTGATGGTATCACAGTTTGATTTAAATCAAACTCTGACACTAGGGCTGAAAAGAGCCAAATAGCACCGCCGCGGTGCAGTTTCCCTCATAGCGGTGCACTTTGGACAAAATGGGCAATGCCGCGTCGCACTTTGTAAATCCAACCGCCGACCCCGAGCTCAGCGTCGGAGTTTCTAAACTCCAAACTGCCTCACGACGGTGCTATTTGACACCGAGCGGCACAATTTGTCTTTTGAGTGACGCCATATAGCGCTGTTGCAGACAAACTGACTCTCTAAAGCATTAAATGAAGGACGAAGCTTGGGTAAGGGTCACATACCGGTGCCCCGATGCCAGGTGGCCACTAGTACGTTCGAACTCGATCTGAAATATGTAGAGGAAGCTGTCGTTGCGCCATATCATCAGGAGGTCTGAGCTCAAATCTCGAGGTCACTATTGGAGGTGTTTGAAAATGACTTGAAAGTGACCCCTCAGGCTCCATTTAAGCATGAAAATTAGGGCTTTTTCACCGTAATTGCCTATTCTGGTAGGGTTTTGGACCCCCGAACCACTTCTGTCTAGTTGAGGCTTGTTTTTCATTGTTTTATTGCGTTTAGACACATTTTTTAGCCTATTGGAGCCTTTTCAGACTTGTCGGGTACTTTTTCCTCTTTTTTCGTGAGATCACCCAAAAAATTAAAATTTTAGTTCGATCTCTCGATGGGGCATTATAATGGCATGTTTTATCTCGCCATGCAGCAGTGGGGAAAGTTTTTAATTATCAATTTTTTTTTTCTTTGATCAAGATCGTTTATTCTTTGAACCAACACAACGAGTGCATTGCTTCAAAGAGGGGCAAAATGTAGACACGAAAAATATACGGATTGACATAGTGCATCTGATCTCGACTACTAACACCGTTTCTTCCTGAATCATCCCTCGGTCTAACCATTTAATCAAATCTCCTTATTTAATTAAATTAATCAATATTCCTCTCTTAATTAAATAAATCATTTTTATCTAATCAAGTCATCTCTTTTGTTAATTAAATCAATCAATCTGATCTAATTATCCCGATTTAATTAAATAATCAATTTATTTGATCAAATCTCTAAAGTCTATCCATTAAATTAAATAAATTAAAACCTTATTTGATTTAATCTAACACCATCTCTTTTAATTAAATAAATCAAAATCCTTATTTAATTAATCTCTTGTCATATTCCTCTTTTATTTGATTTAAAATAAATCCATAAATTTGAGTCAAATAGGTCACATCATCTAACCTTTCTCATTAAATAAATTAACCCTTGATTAATTTAATCTCATCTCATGTCCCATCCTCTAGATAATGCAAGTTGCACATGAAAATAGATTTAATTCATTTATTAAATCTCTATTTTCCTCACATGGCATCTTTTGGAATATTCTCTCAATTTAAATTCAAAAAATTCCAAGTCAACATGTACATCCAACAAGACAATAAATTCATCTTACATGTCCTTTGCCTTGAGCCAAGTGGCATTTATTGCATTTTCCCTTCCCTCTTGCATGTCATTTCAACAAATTTGAAATTCAAAATTATGCATTTATTGGCACAAACCTCAAATTTCGCACATCCTTCATCCATTCATAGCTTGACAAGTGGCATCATGCCATTGGATGAATGATAGTCCCACATTGCTCAAATTTGGACATTCATCTATTTTGAAATTCTATAAATAAAGAGCTCATATCCTCATTTCATCATCCACAATCTAGGCAAAGTTACCATGCTCAAATATCTCTTGAATTTTACCCATTATCATTGAGTCATAGCTAGGTTTTTTGCAGATTTTGGCTTGGAGTTCTCATTCTTCACCAAGAAAGTGGATCAATCATCTTCAACACATCAAGCTTGCATCATAGGAATTGGGAAAGGGCCAATTTTCACATCAAATTGGCACCAATTCCCCCATGGGATCATGAGTTTGCACATCTAATTAGGATTTGATCTTTGTTTTATCATTTTCATTATGTTCTTTGTTATTTTCTTTCCTAGTTTGAAGTTGTAAATGGATTTCATGGGGAATCCTTGTTTTGGCTTGCAATCACTTGTCTAACTTGTTTATTCTTGTTGTTTTGCAGGTACCAAGGTTGGGGTTCGCACAACAAGTAGTTTCAACAACTACAATAATCTAACCTAGTACTATAGCGATATTATCACGTCAATAGCAATAATTTTCTTAAATTACCATTATCATCCTAGTTTGACTTTGAGCATTAATTACGAAAGCATAAAAATACAAAAGTGAAAATGAAAAGCATATGCACTGCAATCCTTGCATCGACTGGTGGCTAGAACTGACAAACTATGTTTGCTCTGTATGGGGAACTTGGAATGCGAGCCATCATGAATCGACAATTGTAACACCAGATCACCAAAGAGCTAGAATTCAAAAAGGATGAGAGTGCAAATGAGGCTAAATGAACCCTAATTTCCTATTTTAACCCCCCTAAACCCTAATTTTTACCCCTAGGAACCCTCCTAGGTTAAATTTTCAACACCCTGGGACATCCTAAACCTTAAACATGACCTATAGGCCCTAATTTTTCATCCTCTATGCATTAGAACTACTCTTGAACCTTGTTGTGAGCTCGACCAAATTTTTTTTTTTTCTAGCCAACCTCTTGAGGGGGAAGCCTAGCATCTTATCATCGTTCTGTTGACCACTGGGGCATAGTGGGGCATTATTAAATTTTTTCTTTCTTGATCTGAGCACCAAATTCTTTGAAACAATGTAACCAATACTTTATGTCAAAGAGGGGAAAATGTAGACATGTAAAAATGGCTTAATGTATATCACACATCTTAAACTACATTTTTCTATTATCAACATCACTTTCATTATCATTATTGCATTTAACATCATTTGCATCATTAATCCTATTTTCCTCTATTAATTAAATAATCTTGAATTATTTAATTATGTCACTAATTTAACTTTATTCCTCCTGATTAATTAAATAAACATTAATTATTTAATTAATCTACTTTCCCTCTTCCAAATTAAATAATTAAATCAATTATTCAATTTCTCAAAATTCACTCAACATAGTATATTAATAAATAAACTTTTATTTATTAAATACATTTTGCATGAAATAATTAATTAATCATCCCCACATATTTTTATTGAATAAATCATGTCCACTAATTTCTCAATCTAATTTTCTAATTCCACCAATTACTCCAATCCCACTAATTATTCAATCCAATCCCATTCATTATTCAATCAATTCCCTTAATTGGATTAATCAAGTCAGTTAACTAATCAATCTATTTCCTCCCAATGGTCCTCAACTGTTGATCCCAATCTTTCATCTTTGAATCTTGATTGTTTATTTGAAATGAGAAAATATATAAAACAACCTTCATCCCTCTCATAATTAATCTGAAGAATTGGTAGAAAGGTCATGTCAGTGTGATTCTTGAACAAATTGAGCAAAAATTCTTGCTTTCTAGGTCATCATCATCATCGTTATCAAGTTTTTGCAAACTATGGAGGCTTTGTGTTGAAGAGCAATCCAACATGTCAAGATCAACACTTTTTTCAATCTAACATGGGATGGTAAGATTGTGTAGTTTGAATTCATTTATGTTTCCATTTGATTGTGATAATTTTGTTTGTTGAATTCATAGCTATGACAATTCAATTTCATGAGTAGGTTCGGTTTTATCCTTTTGTTTTGATTTTATTTGATTGATTTTGTTAATACTAATCGTGATCCATTAATTCCCCCTTACACAATAATATTGATTGATTGATTGACTAATTGATTGGTTGATTGATTGAGTGATTGACTAATTGACAACACCTAGTTCTAGGAAAGGAAACATGTCGTATAATACGTCAAGTTTGGTTTCGCCATGCAACCACTTGCATAAGGAAAATAATAGGGTTGAAAAATGATAATGTCTGACTTCAAGAAGGACACACCCTATATAATACCAATGATAGGATCAGGTCTAGTTTTAAGATAAGGCAAGTCATATAAGACATCAAGTTTGGTTTTGAAAATGCCACCTTTTGTATAAAGACAATTGAATTGATGGATATTATTGATTAGACAATTGATTGATTTGGATTGAAGACTGGTTGGATAGTTAATCTGTTGATTCATGATTTGGTTTAGACTTAGATATCTGCTTGTTTTTATCAAAGTGTTGTCCTTAGCAAGGGATAACTTATTATGGGATAGATGACGATGGACCAAGATAGACCCGAAAAACCCTAAAGGATTGACCTAGTGCCTTGGGGGCTCATCGAAGATAGCCTTGCCTATGCTATACACATAGATACATCATAGTTTGACTGATTGTGACCATGGATAACTCATTATTATGATGTGAATCATGATTGAATTGACTCAAAAAATCCTAAGGGACTGACCTAGTGCTTCGGGGGCTCATTAATGATGGCCTTGCCTATGTAACATGCATAGAGAGATCATAGCTTGACCACTTGGATTGAAACAAACCCTGACTCTATTTTTGGAGTTTTTGATGTTTTATGATTTTTTGGATTTTGATGTTTTTTGATTTTTTTTTGATTTTGATGTTTTTTGATTTTTTTGGATTTTGTTCTTTGATTTTTTTGGATTTTGATGTTTTTTGATTTTTTTACATTTTGATGTTTTTTGATTTTTTTATATTTTTGATGTTTTGAAAGCTGATACCATGTTTAGTATCCCATAAAGATGTAAGTCAAGGAATTTCCCCCAGTCAGGTATAGGACCAACTAATTATGGGCAAAGGGATTGATGGATGCCAATGTATTATGGATGGATATAAAAGGAAAAGGATGCTAAATGTCAATAGTTCTGAGACCATGCGAAGGATGCCGAAGTTTTATTATGCGCGGAGGGTGTGCAAAGGTGGAAATTTAGATAGAATGATGTTAGACAATATAGCAAAGACTGACTACACATGGCACTTTTTTTCCAGGTTTTCACCATGGTATTTATCCAAACTGCCACTGAAGTGGTTTTCACTATTGGATGAATTATTTCTATTTACTATTTTTTCATTTTTTCCATATATTTTTATTTTTTTGGTGTTACCAAGATGCCTGTTTGCTAGCTTTTCATTAGGGTCACAATTTTTTTTTAATTTTTTAAAAATTTTAAATTTTTTTTTTGTATTTTTTTGAATTTTTGATAGGATTCTTTGAAAGCTAGGTATAGGACTTGTGAAGTTGCATGTCGTTGATAGGATCAGGTAATGGTTCACCTTCAGGAGTAGAAATATGATAAGCACTAGATCCATATGTTGCTATTATGATGTAAGGACCCAACCAATTAGGCTCAAAATTTTTAGGCTTATCTCGATCCATCTAATTCTTGAGATTCTCTTTCAAGACTAAGTCACCAATGCCAAAATTTCTTACTCAAAATTTATTATTATAGTTATGACAAAGATGATTCTAGTATGCCTATAAATGAACTAAGGTATTATGTCTCTTCTCATCCAATAGCTCTAGCTTATGTAAAAAGGATATACAATACTCTTCTTCATCAATAAACTATTGCATATATACCCTCAAGGATGGTAACTTGACCTCAATGGGAAGAATGACTTTGGATCCAAAGACGAGGGAATATGGAGTGGCTCCCATGGGAGTGCGAATGCTAGTACGATAGGCCCATAATGCAAGATTAAGTTGGATGTGCTAGCCACGACCAGAATCATTGAAAATATTCTTTAAGATTTTAAGGATGCCTTAGCTTGACCATTTCCTTGGGGGTAGTATGGAGTGGTGAAATGATGTTGGATATGAAATCTCTTGCATAATTCACAGACATCTTGATTTTTGAAGGGATGACCAAAATCCACGAAGATGGATTATGGAACACCATATTAACATATGATGTAGTTAAGTATGAACTTGGATATTTTCCTATTAGTGATATAGGTCATTGGAATGAATTTGATCCATTTAGTAAAGTACTTAGTTGCAACAAGTATAAATTTATGACCATTAGTAGAGGTATACGAATCTTTCCCACGAGGTCAAGTACCCATTGAGAGAATGGCCATGGTGATGTAAGTGGATAAATTTCCTGAGCAGGTGCATGTACAAGATCTCCATGTATCTAACATTGGTGACATTTCTTCACATGGTAGTAGGCATCACATTCCATAGTAGGCCAATTGTACCTCGTTCGCATAGGCTTCTTAGCTAGAGTAGGACCAATAGAATGAGCTCCAAATATACCATTGTGTGCTTCTTATAAGGTCATTTGTGCTTCATATGAATTGAGACATCTTAGGAGGGTGGTATCTAGACTTTGGAGGTAAAGGGTGTCACTGATGATGACATATTTGGATGCTTGTTGAATAAATATCTTGCATTGGTTAGTGGAAAAGTTAGGAGGGATAATCTAGTCATGTAGGTAGTTGTAAAAGTTTTTGTGCCAAGGAGATTCAAGACCAAAAACTTCACACACGAGTTCAGATTTGGGGACATCAAATGCAAGGATCAACAACTATTCCACCAAGAACTCATACTATGAGCTGTTGTTAGGAATATCCATGAGAGATCAAATGGTTTCCATTGCATCAGTTGCTTTGTTTTGAATCCTCAATATTTTCTCAAAGATTATAATATTGAAGTACAGTATAAAACTATCAACCATGCACTTGTAAGGAGTGAGGCTCTCATCTTTTGTATCATAGTCATAATTAACTTGATTGATAACCAACTATGAGTCACCATTAACTTGGAGATCCTTGATTTTCCATTTTATAGTTATTTAGAGTTCTGTCAACAATGCTTCATATTTAACCATGTTATTTGTACATGGGAATGCTATTCTATATAACTTAGGTATTGAGTCTCCTTGAGGCGTGATAAAGAAAATACTAGCTCCTGAACCATGATTTATATAACACCCATAAAATTATAATTTCCATGTCTTAGGAGTTTCTATTACGAAGATGGATTCATCAAGAAAGTTAGAAACCAAAGGATGATCTGCTATCATTGGTGTGCCTACAAGTTGATCAACTATCACTTATCCTTTTATTGCCTTACGATCAACATATTCTATGTCATATTCACTCAAGGTCATGACCCACTTTTCTAGCCAACTTGTTAAAGTTTCTTTTCTCAATAGATATTTCAAAGGATCAATCTTAGCTATCAATTTTGTTCGATGCTTTAGCATATAATGTCTAAGATTTTGTTCAATGAAAATAACTGCAAGGAATGCTCATTCAATGGGTTTGTAATTAAGCTCATATCCTACAAGAGTATGAATAATATAATAGATAGCTCTCTCCTTTCCATCATTGTCATTATGTGCTAACAATTCACCTAGTGCTGATGTGGTGGCTAATATGTGTAATATTAGGTATCTACCATCAATAGGAGGCATGAGAACTAGAGGAGTCAATAGATAATCCTTTATTTGTTGAAATGCTTCCTGACAATGTTTAGTCCATATGAAGGGGACTCCTTTTTATAGAAAATGATGAAATGGATGACACTTATCTGCTAACTGGGCAATGAACATTCAAATAGACTATAACCTTGTAGAGTTCGTAACCAACTTATATTTGTTGGTAGAGGCATATCCATGATTGCTTTCACTTTTGTGGGATCAAATTCAATTCCTCTATGGGAGACAATGTATCCCAAAAGTTTTCCTGATTGGACCCCAAAAACACACTTCTTTGGGTTTAGCCTAACCTTATACTATTCTAGTCTTCTAAAAATCTTGTCTAACACTTCTAGATGGCCATTTATTTCTAATGATTTTGCTAGTAAATCATCAACATAATCTTCTATAAGTGTATGCATGTAGTCATGAAAAATGGTGGCCATCACTCTTTGATACATTAATCTGACATACTTGATACCAAATGACATAACATTCCAAAAAAAGGTGCCCCAAGAACAGGTGAAAGATGTTTTATGTTGATCCTCGGGGGTGATTCTAATAATGATTATATCCTGAAAAAACTGTCCATAAGTGATAACATCTCATACCCCGCTATGAGGTCTATTATGATGTCAATATTAGGCAACGAGAAATCATCTTTAGGACAAGCTTTGTTTAGATCTCTAAAATATGTGCATACTCTGATTCCACTAGTTTGTTTAGTGAAAATAACAAGACTTGATACCCACTCTACATAGTCTGTATGGTGAATGAAGCCAACATCCAAAAGTTTCTTCAATTAAACCTTTACTAAGAGCGCGATATGTGGGTGCATTTTCCTCAATTTCTGCTTGACAGGCTTAGCATTTGGAATCAACGATAAATGATGTAAAACAATTTTGGGGTCCAACCTAGGCATATCAACATATGACAATGCAAAATTGATTTGTCTCTCTAAAAAATGTAGTGAACTCTAGTTTTTCTTCAGTGGTCAAAGATGCTGCAAGTTGAATGATTCTAAGATTTTCCTTTGTCCCAAGATTGATCTCTTCTAATTCTTCAACAAGTAATGGTGATCTCTCTCATTCAATGGGGAGTCTATCCAACCCTCCATCCTTAGGCACCTCAAAGAGGTTTTCACCTTCAAATATGTCCTTTATTTTTACTTTTTCTTGGTCTAAAGGCACCTTTTAATTTTCACTTGAAGACCTATTCTTTTTCTTTTTTATTTTTATCATTTTTGTGACTAGAGAGAGGAGCATAATCTCCAAAGTATGTTGAATTGTGAAGCTCTATGATTAAACCAAATTTATGACCCCCACTTGGTATTCCTTCTCGAAGTCCCATGAACTCAACAATTGCTTCGTCATTCTCAAATGTGTCTAAACTCGGTGGTCCTTGTTGATCCCAATCTATTAGTTGCGGGTAAATGAGGGGTAAGCCATCATCGATATTATCAAGGGTCAATGAGTAGGTAGATATGGTGAAAATATAGGTATTTTCAGGATCCCAAAAGAAATCAATCTAGATATTGATGTCCATGACATTGGTCAGAGAGGAGGATAAGTCAAACTCTTGAAAGATCTCAGCTAGGTCATATTCACTGGATGTGTAGGAATCCCATTCCCACTCATTAGAGTCGGTTTCAGTTTAGTATTCCTCAAATGTATTTATTTTATTTAAAA
This sequence comes from Sequoia sempervirens, assembly GCA_007258455.2. Lineage (NCBI taxonomy): Eukaryota > Viridiplantae > Streptophyta > Pinopsida > Cupressales > Cupressaceae > Sequoia > Sequoia sempervirens. The sequence goes on along the minus strand of VDFB02000009.1, from coordinate 6,168,649 downwards.
TTTTAACATTCTCACCTGAAGGCAACTTAGTACTAGGAGGACTCAATTTTGATGGTACATACCCTAGCCAAATGTTCTTTGGTAACCGAGAAGGTAGTATCAGTTCTATCATTCCATGTTTGTTTAGACCAAGACCACTATGTCCTTCATATCCTTGTTGCTTCATGATTTGGAACCCTTTTGGATACTGCTCAATTTGTAACTTCTTAGGCTCAATGTCTTCTTCATCTTTATAAATCCATGTAGAAATATCCTCACCTATAGACTCTTTTCTCAATTCTCCCCACTTAGTGAAGGTAGTGGGAGGGTTGTGGATGGTAATTTTAGGATCTTTTTGAATAGGATGAGGTTTTCCATAAGAATTTGGTGATACATGGAGATTTCCAACACAAAATAAGCTCTCCATGTTGTATTCCCCACATCCCTTATCGTGGATCTAAACCTTGAGTTTGGAAGGTGTGGTGAATGGAGTGGATGATTTTACTAAGGAAGATGGATCAATGTAATGTGATGAGGTAGAGGATGAATCTTCTCAATTAATAGAAACTTGATATTCAATAGTACCTCTCAGATTACTACAATATTGGAAGGGATCAGGATCACTTGGTATGGTAATTTTGATTCCATTGTGGGGAAACTTCAAGCATTGATGGTAAGTGGAAGGAATGAATCTCATGGCATGAATCCATGGGTGACAAAGGAGGAGATTATATGGTAAGTCCAGATCCAAGACTTGGAATATTGTGTTCTGAGTAGCAGGCCCAAACCTCATGGGAAGTGTGATTAATCCTTCAAAGGAGTTCTCAACATCATCATAAGCCTTGATAACAATTTTCTTAGATTCATCTATACAAGCCTCAAAGGATCCCAATTCCATGACCAATTTTAGTGTGCATATATTTAGACCTATTCTACCGTCTACCAAGAATCATTTGATTTTATGTTTATTAATGTAGACTTCTAGGTTCAAAGGATCCTTATGATTTGGTTTATGTGTGGAAAGATCTTATTCAGAGAATGTGACATGGTGAGGTGTAGCTAGGTATCATACCATGGCTTGAAATTGATTAACATTTAGGTTAGTGGGCATAAATGTATCTTGTAAGGATTTGTAAAGAATGGACTTATGCTTAGGGGATACGCGAAGCAACTCAAGAATGGATATTTATATAAGAGTCTTTCCTAGATAATCCAAGAGGTTATATTGAATTTTTGGTTGTGGATTAGGAGCGGCCCCTTGTACGTTCACCTTAGCTCTATGGGTGGTAACTGCACATTTTGAACTTTTATTAATTGTGATGGTCACAACATGATTATCAAGGGCTCGAATGTCATTAATGGTATAGTCATGCACAACTTTGGTATAATTAGCATTGTTATCATTCGTTGAACTGAAGGACTTCCCTTTTCCATGGTCTTGTAGGGGAGTTTTTAATATGGTGTGATCAACATTGGTCTTACCTTGTGAATTATCCACTATTATATCACCTTGTTCAATAAGGTCTTGGATAAGGTTCTTGAGTGTCCAACATGATGTTTTATGTCCTTTTCCATGTTGGTATTCACAGAATTTAGTTTCGTTCCACCAATTTGGTTTAGCTAATGTTGGTTAATATGTTTTATTGTTGGGAAGCTGAATGATGTTTGATTGTAAAATTTTCTTTAAAACTAACTCAATGGGTTCCCCTAAGGGTTTGTATATTCTTTTGGGTGTGTCCGCTTGTGAGGGACCTCTATGTTGTTGATTATTTTGGATCACATTCATTGTTTGATCATTGGATGGGTGTTTGTGTATTTGATGTGGATGGACCTTTAAGGTGAATGGTGGGGTGGCCTTTGTTTACCACTTTAGCATCAACTACCCTATCATTGGTGACTTTCTTATTTTGAGACTAGGATTTTCCTTTTTCACTAGGAGCATTTAGGGTTTCTTTGAAAATTTTGACTAGTCCTTTCACAATTAGAGCTTTCTCAATAAAGACCCATTTTTCAACGACATCCTCAAAGGTGGTGCAACATTGGATTTGAAGTTGAATCATCAATTTTGTATTGAGGCTTTTTAAAAAAATGGGAACCAACTATTTTTTAGGTATGCGACAAGGACATTTTCTAGAAATGCTTCACCATGTTTGATAGAATGATGTTAATGACTCCCCCTCTTTTTGTTTGGTCATGCATAATTTTGCTAGGGCCATGTCACTTTCTATATTGTAGGAAAAGTTTGTAATGAACCTATCATCCAATTCACCCCATGTTCGTATCCTAGGAGGAAGGTGTGCAAACCATTCTAGATCCTTCCCTGAAAGGCTTTGTGGAAATAGTTTCATCAAATATGTGGGATCAAAAACAATATCCATACATGCCGTGTTAAATTCTCATATATGTTCCACTAGATCCCCTTTCCCTTTGTACTTGTTAAAGTTTGGAGCGTTAAAGTGTGGGGGGAATGGTGGCATGTATATGCTTCTATCGAAGGGATAAGGACATAATTCCTTCATTGAGTATGTCTTCTTGGTTGTCCCTAATTGTATGTTTTCCATTTGTTGTTGTATTGCTTGCATTTGTTGCATCAAGGCGTCCATAGGGGATGGTGTCATGTTGGGTTGAATTTGCATAAGGGGATTGGTATTCTTATTTATTTAATTATTCATTTTTCATTTCTTCCTTCTATAGTTAAATAATTATTTTAATTATTTAACTATTCATTTAACCTTTTCCCACCCTTATTAAATAATTAATTTAATTATTTAATAGCTTAACCCTTTTCCTCCATTTTTTAATTAAATGGTTGCTTTAATTATTTAAATTAAAATCCCATTTTCCCCCTTCTTCTACAATTAAATAACCACTTTGATTATTTAATTGTTCACATTCCCTCTCAAATTGAACAATCTTATGATTATTTAATTTTCTCTCTTTCCCTTTAATTCCTCTTTTGAATCTCAACCATTGATCATGTCACATTACTCTTTTAATCTTGAAAATCCATCCTTAACAAGCCTTATTTTGACTCTAACCCTATCTCTTCATTGTGTAAGCAACCTCGTCCATTAATTTTTGCATCATATTGGCTTTCGATCTTGGTCGTACATTCAAATGGATTTTTTAATAAAAGAGAGCTATCTCCATTATTCTAGCCATAAACCACGATCTCCGATATTCTTGCTATCACTATCACTTGACTAAGCACTTGCATACAACAAGGGTAAGATTGTATATACAAAAAAATTGGAGGAGATGCAAGGAAGATGATTCAACCATAGCATAGGAAATTCTAGTATATTGCTTTGTTATTTTCTTTTCTATTGCTATTTGTACTTTCTTTCTTAGATTTGGGTCTCTTGGGTTTGGATTTTAAGTAGTTGTGGTTGATACTATTGATCTTTACCTTTGAACTTGATTTTAACCTGGCCCTACATTGGTGAACATGATGTGAAGCTAACAAAATTTGAAGAAATTCATGAGTTTTTTCTTGAGTTTGCAGGTTCGTACAATGCATTTGTGAGATAGTGACTTTAGAGTTAATTAAATAATTAAAGAATAAAGAAGGAGAAATGAATTAATTAAATAATTAAAATTATTTAATTAATAGAAGAATGCAACTTTAGAAAATAATCAAATAATTAAAATTATTCAATTATGTAGGGAAGAAGGGAAATCGATGTGAAAAATGGTATTCATAGGCCTAGGACATTTTTTAGTGTCTACAAAGAGCATTAAACTTTTGTTAAAATGGTGTTTAGATATTTGTGAGCTACTTCTAATTATTGTTTGGTTTATCATGGTATTGATGATGTGGAAAAGTCATTGGACATATAGGGATTTGTTGATGTAGATTGGGCAGGTGACTTGGATAGTTGAAGGTCCACTAGTGGCTATGCATTTACTTTGTTTGGAGCAGTGAGTTGGATGAGTAAGAGGCAACACACAGTTGCTTTTTCCACCATTGACATAGAGTATATGTCTGCTACACATTCCTCTAAGGAGGTGGTATGGTTACAAAGGCTTGGAAATGGCATTGGTTTTGATTGTAGGATAGTGAGGATTGGATGTGACAGTCAAAGGGCTATGTTTTTGACCAAAAATACTATGTATCATGCTCATACTAAGCATGTTGATGTTTAGTATCACTTTGTGTGAGAGATGGTTGAGAATGGTAAGGTCTTGATAGGAAAGTTTGACACTTCAAGAATAATGTTTCAGATTCTCTTACAAAGCCAGTGACCATGGTTAAGTTCTCTTGGTATAGGAAGGCATGGGCCTTGATCACTGTACTTGATTTTATATTTTGTATCTCTTGAATGTAATTATAATGTATACTGTCACGTGGGAGAATTTTAGGATAAGGTGACATTGACCTTGTAATCCTATGTCATTTGTATGTCTCCACGTTCCCTGGAATGTGTTCTAAGGGACATGAGAGAAAAATACTAAATTTTGGCATGTTGCAAATATATTTTAAAGAGAGGATCTATTTTTGGTGGTGGTTACACATCAAATACAGATAGGAATCTTTCCTAGGAGTCAAAAATGGAATATGAAAGGTTTTGGAGTGGGAATCTAAGATTAGAGAAGAAAAGGTGTCCATTGGTGTTCCATTGGGAAGTGGAAAGGTCACCCAAGCATCCAAAAAGGAAGGAGTTGGATAGGCTATGAGTTAGGTGCCAATGTGAGAGTCTTGAATATCAAATTAATATTTTATTATGTCTTTTGGTTGTCCAAGAAGTAGGTCGTGGGTTTTTGTAGGTGGCTTTGTGCCTCTTGTTTCAGTTTACCATTCATAGTTTTACCTCCCCCAATTTTTATAAATTAGAGCCATGGGATAGTAGTTTTATATTGAGTTCTTGTAGGTAATAGGGTGTTGTTGGGTTGATTATAGATTAGTAGTGAAGTGTATTATTATGTACTCTCATTGGAAGATTAATAATATACTTGTCTTCTTTTCTCGGGTGGAGTTTTTTCCCAAAAGGGTTTCTCCACGTAAATCTGGTGTCTCATTTTGGTTGCTGATTTTTATATTGTGATGTTTGCTGTAATCACATGTTTATTTATTATTTGGTAATCTGATTTTCAGATCTTAATTTTCTTGCATAAGTTCATATTGTAGCTTACCTTCACCTTGTTTTTCAACACATCTACCCAAAGAAAATAGTCAACTATGTTCTCTTCTTCTTTCATCTTCAGATTCTCAAATAGTGTTAAAAAATATTGCAACTTTGCTTGCTTCAAACTACCATTTCATTCATAGAGATTCTTGAGCTTATTCCATATCTCCTTTGTAGTCTTGCATTGCACCACTTTGAAAAATTCATAATTTTCTAATCCACTTAGGATAAAATTCTTTACTTTAACATTATTCTCATGATTCCTTTTTGCATTTGGATTAGTAATAAGATGATCAAGTTCAAAATAATCATCTTTGATAGCTCTCCAAACATCATAACCAAGAGATGTGAGATAGGCATCCATCCTCATACTATAGAAGGCATAATTGTTCCCATCAAACTATAGTTCCTTAGAAGAGGACTCCTTTTGAGCCATGTGTTCTAGACCAAGATCTACCTTTAGTTGTTAGGTTGCAACAAGGAACTTAGCTCTGATACCAATTTTTAGAACACACAGATATATTGAGAGGGGGGGGGGTGAACAATATACCCTTAAATAAATTCAATTTCAACTTATCAATCAAAACCTAAAACTTCCTTAATTATATAACACATTCAAAGAAAGAGCACACAACCATAACACTAGATTTATGTGGAAAAACCAACAAGGGAAAAAACCATGATGAGAAAAGATTCTTGGAGCTATTGTCCAAATCCAACCTCACAAATGAATCAAAAGTTACAATAGATTTTAGGTCTTTAACCTAAGGAAGTTTGCAACTCCCTGCTCACTTATAGAATGAGGTTACAACCTTTGAATACAACTCTTTGAAGAATCAGATGATAGATCACATTTGCAACACTTTTGTTTCCTTTGACTCACTGTCTTCAACAATTTTCACACTTCTCTGCCATTGGATCACTACCTCTAGTATTCACACTTCCACTTTTTACTTTGGCTCACTGCCTCCAACACTAACTTACACAATTTGGTTAGCTCACTTCCTTCCACACAACACTTAAAATCTTCTACTTTTTCCTCATTTCCTCCAACATGCATTAAAAACTTCACTAAAAATTCACACACATTACTCTACCTTCAACACACTACTGTTAGAAAATTACACTAATCACACATTGAACACTTGTACAACTTGATCACACACTTGATCTTACATTTATACCATCTAAAAGCATCAAATTTTTTCTCCTTGTTAGCCACCCTAGAGCATATAAACATGAAACATGAAACAACCATATTTGAGTCAGCTTCAACACATCCGTGAGAGGGAGAAATCAAATGTTTTCCAAGCTAGGAGATAAGAAGGACCTATTTAAAATTTGCACACATTCCCATGTTGGTGTACATCACAAAAACTTGGTGCAAACAACTTAGAACACTAAGTTGACCCAAAAAACACAACCCTTGAAATATTAACTCCAGAACACAAGAAGTACTAGAGAATAAGGATAGAAACACATAGATTATATCAAAAGAATCAAATGATATTTAGGAATATTTCCATTCCATTCTTTCACAACTTCATGCATCATAATGCTAGCACAATCAAGCAGATACAAAACCAATATCTATTGCGAACCCATACAACATAGTTTTGAGATATAAATTTGATAGCTCAATTTGAGGTACACTTCAACAATTGAAACTTGATGAGATAAACTAAATAGATTTTAGAAACACATCCTTCAAATCATAAGACCACAAAAACAACTGCAAAGAAATGCAAAGCATTTCTCAAAACCTTGCAATACTGCAACAACACAGTCTTCACACTGCTTAGGAAACTTCTGTGGTAATATCCATGATCTAAAAAACTGAAACATACATGCTTCATACTTGAATTTATCTAGCCCTCAAAGTGTACGACCAAATCATAAAACACAGAGGAATGTAGAGAATTCTGTAGAGCCTTTAAGAGTACCTTCTTGAGCCACTAACTCTAAGATATTTTTCTATGCAAATTACAACAACAAACAGTGAATACAACATTCATAGAATCATATACACATTCATGAGTCACAAGGAGCAACTATTATAGCAACTCATGACATCCTTTCAAATTGCAATATATACACCCAACCACACACATTGCTACTTTGTTGACAACAAATACGATCATCATAAAAAATAACCATAAAGATGACACCAATAACAAAAAACAAACTCCATACTGTTGACATCAATGAAAAAAACTGCCAACATACTTGCAATAGTTTCAAGAGAAATAGGAAATACATACAAGGATGGACAACCTCAAAACTATGAAATTCAAAAAAAGAAAATACTTAGCCAATTTTGAAAGGATTAGAGTAGGGAGCTAGAATTAGAAGGGAAGGTATGCAAGGGTGGATAACTGCAAAAAAAATGAAACCATGAAAAAAACTGACACTTAGGGCCATTTTATTTTTTCAAATTGGGTATTTGACTAAGACATGAAAGGAGGATTAATATAACAAATAAAGGCACCATTTTCAACAAGATGACCTTTTTATAATCTCTAAGATTGGTTGTGATCGATGGGAAATAAAGAGGTACATGAAATGATAACATTTTGGTAACCTCTCGGTGGATGTTTTCCTACTAAACATGAATCTAGTAGCCTTATAATTCCATTGGGTATGGAATCATAAGGACCTTATAACAATAAAACACAACTAGCCTAATAAACTGAAAAATGCCTCAAAACATGACAAAATAGGAGACACATGCGTAGACTACACTTGGAGGAAAACATGAGGAAGAAAATAAAGGATGATGACTAGCCAAGATTTCTTTTTCTTTTTCCTTGAAATTCAAGTAAACGAAAAAATAAACAATTTGATGAAATTATACTCTGTCATCTAGTTAAGGTTGAATGCATTGTCATGACAATACTAAGTATCTCTTGCTATCTACAATTGGGGAAAAGAATGAGGGTAAAATAAAGGATGGAGAAGAGTGAAGAAATGGGGAGTTAAGTTTTTTCATGTTACTCTGTGCTTAGATTTCAAACGCTAGTGAGTTCAAAGGAAAGATTGAAAAAGGAAACTACCAATCACTTTCTTGAAGTTTTCAATGGGCTCCCATAAAATTAACCGATTTTTCACATTATTTTTGATAGTTTAAAAAATTATTTTAACAATTTTATGTTTTTTAGGGATTTCCTAAAGTGGCTCAAGTAATTGTTGTATGCGATAGTGTTTTTTTTGGCATATTTTGTAATGATAAATATATACTCTTGTTTATAACTGATATTTCTTAAAGTGGCTCAACAATAGTGCAATGAAATTTGCATTTTTATGTTAATTATATTTTATTTTTAGAGAGTGTTTTAATATATTTATATATTGATAAACAATATAATTTTGTGTGAGGTTAAGTTTATATTTTAATTTATCATCTCTCTTATTTGTACTTATTATTATATATTTGATCTTGTTTTATTTATATTCATATAAATCTTTGTTTTTTTAAAAGGGTAAACACTTTTGAATTGAAGCTATGAATCAATGAGGTCACAAATGGGGGACCTCATCCCCAATATAAACATTAAAAAATAACATATCAATGGTGTTTTAAGCTTGATGGTAAGAACAACACCACAACTTAACCATCACACTATGCCACTATTAGCATATAAATCTTCATATTTTAGTTGTTTATAATATATATTCTTAGATCCATTTTAATACATTTCTTCCCTATTTTAATATTATCATTTTCATGTTTTGGGTCAATCTCATGGCATATAGAATCAATCTTGCATCACACAAAATTGACCCTCAATTTTTTATGATTTGAGTATTCATTGAAAATCATATGCATTAAATGTGTATTTAATAATCATCAGTTAATCATTAAAAAAATTGTGCATTAAAAGGAACATCATCATAGGAACAATTCACTTTTGAGCACTAAAATGAATCTAATTATTCTAAGAAATTTGAATGATTAAAGTTTTTCTTTTTATCATTTCCATAATTATTAAGCGAGTATAATCAAGGTAGTTAACCTAAGAAAACTTGACTCTTATGATTTGATAATTTTTCCAAGGTATTTTAAAATAATGTTAGTCCTTAATAACCAACAAAGATTAGAGAACATGGTGAAACACGTAAATTCAAGTCTAATATTAGTAGGTTCATTCTTATGATTTATAAATCACTTTCATAGTGGGGGAAATTAATCCCATGAGGTGTGAATTTACTTGAAGAGATTTAAAAGACTATTTTGATCTTAAGGAGATTCCTAGATAGACATAATTAATTTTCAATAGTGAGACTAGTGGAATTTAGCACTACATCAAGTTTTACTTTTCATTCTAGTTCTCACAGATAAGTATATCATTCCTTTGCATTTTCTTTCCTAGTTTAACATCTTGATTTACACAAATTTATTATTTTTACTGTAACTCACTATAATCTAGGTTAATTTAAATACTAAGTTGATTAGCCTAGGATTTGGATTTAAATTGTTTACATACGTTTCTTATATATTTTAGTTAGGGTTTTGGTATACCTAGTGATATATATACATATTGTATCCCAAATTCCCACCCTAGGATAATCTTACCTTATGACTATTGGGATTAGGTGTTTCATATAGCTTGCAAGTCCTAATATTGGATTATTATTATTTTTTATCATTAAAAGGCCCGAGCCTAAGTATTTTGCATTAATATTTGAACAAAATTACAAAAGGCCAGATTTATAGTATTGGTAGTCCCATATCAGCTTGTTACTATCTATATTTTTAGCTCTATAATAGTCTAAAAATTACCATCTATAATATAAACTTGATCATGCATATACCACCATGTATTTCTATTTACTAAAATTTACAAAATTTATCCCCGTTTGTCAACTTCTTCACTCCATCATAACATCAACCCCTTCATTATCATTCTTCGCTACTTCATTTAGATCAAACATATTTTCACCTTGACCCTCTGCTAATTCTTGTGCATGACTTTCAAAATGATGAGAAATTCTTGGTATATGGACTTGACTCCTTCTGTGCAGAATGTATGATATAGAAAAATATTTTTCTTTGAACATTTCGATCATGTTCTCTCCCAATTCCTTAGGATGCACTAGAAACACACGAAAGAGCATTCCAGGATCATCATCTCTTAACCCCTTCTTCATTGCTAAGTACACTGTTACAAATCCTTTTATCTCTTTAAGATATTGTCTTGGAAAAATACCTGCTACATAAGCTTCACCCAAATCCAAATTATATTTTTGTACTGCCTTTAATAGTTCATCTTCACCCATTAATTTTGGCAATACTGCTACTAAAAGAACAATTTTTAAAGCCACAAAAGATTGAAGCATATCCATTGAGTTTGACAGAAATATAGATAACAAATTTGAAGGAAACATGAGCCTAGGTGAGTCTGGGCAAATGAATTCTTCCCCAATTACTTCTTTTATGCAGTCTACTATGCTGGGGCTTGATGTTTGAAAGACTTGTGCCATGTCTTCCTCTGACACCTCTTCTGAGAAAGGTATTTCATATTCTTTAACTTTCACAAGAACTCTAAAATTCCTTACATTATATTCCTTAGCCATTTGCAATGACTCTTCACACACCCTGAAACTAAAAACACAGCCATAATGTTAACTCCCAGTGATATCCACAAAAATGGAGGCTACATTATATGACACCCTTCACCACCATTTCAATATTATTGAAAATAGTACCAAAATTTACCAGTCCTTTTATGCATAACTTATGCAATGCAAATCCCTATCACTCTCAGCCCAATCCCTTTGTTTATGGTTTATATTAAAGCATTTGCAAAACTAGTATCATTGCCATCAGATAAATACCAACGAAACAAAAATAGAGTCACCGTTGATCAGAAACAATACTTAAACCAAAAAATCTTTCACACAGATGCTCTCCATCCAAAAATGTCCATCAAAAACAATACTTAAACTGGAAATTCTTTCACACAGATACCCTCTGCCTAGAAACGTCCATTAGAAACAATTATTAAACCAAAAAAATCTTTCACTTAGATGCCCTCCACCCAGAAAATACTGTTATTCTGAAAGAGATCAAGCAACTTAAAAAAAAAGCAGACTATGAGTTCGAAACATGGATAACTTTACGCAAACTTACAAACTCTTAGTTTGTTGTTTGTCGCTATTGGTAACCTTTTTTCCATAGAGTTTGGAATCACCTTGCCACTAAAAACTCTAGTCCTCTATCCGTATCCACTACTGTAGCAAATCTTTATTCGCATTCAACTCCATACGACTACATTTTAATAAATTTTTCTCTACTTTTATAGCCAAAGCACCATCATTAATCTAAAAGCTCCTTTTTTGCTTGCTTTCTAAATTGCACTCTTGTTTTGAGCTTTACTTCCAAATGATTATTGAACACCCACATCTTTCCATCTTGTTTCCTTGAACAAATATTTTTATGATGTACAAATTTTGAAAGGTACCGCCTTCTGATTTTACATTCATAGTCATGATTGCCTATTCATTGCCATCATCCTCTACATTTTAAATTTTCTTGTATATGTTGTATCATAATTTCCCATTCCATAATGTGACCTGCATCCTTAACAATTGGCTTGTTTTAAAATCATTATAACTAATGTTCTAACACCTCCCCTGTTCTTTCATGAACATGATATTTAGCTTCTTACTATATCATCATTCCTGCAAAAACAACAAAGTTAGTAAAACAAAACACTTCCCACTCTTTATTTCCACGTTTATGTTTAAACTTTTCCTATCCATGAACTTTCATCTATCATCTTTTCTTGTGTATGAGCATATCATCTACCAAATTTAACACAACTCTTCTGCTATTGTCTTCTGTACATTAAAGCTCTGTTTCAATATATGCCCAAATTGACTAATGCCTCGTGCATAATTGAAACCAACCATCATATTTTTTGATCTCTTCGATGAATTAAAAATCAGATACATATCACTCTTGCACATTTTTTCCATTCCTATTCCTCTTTTGAAAGTCCATATTCTCTGAAGCCTCCTTCATATATTTGCTCTGTTTTAATGAAACAACACTACAAACCAATTTTCTTTTGTTCTTATTGGTAGCTATGATAAAAACAATTATATACTATGTCTTTTATCCCAATATATCATTTCTTGCACATTCAAAGGAAACTCTATGATATATTCACCATACATTTTAAACTCGTAATCTTGATCACATCCTATGTCTGCAAGCCCATCTACTACTTGATTTGCTTCCCTATAAGCATGATTAATTTCATACATTTCAAAATTTTCTAATAAAAGCAGATTTTTTTTCAAAACATAACCAATTTTCCAGTTACAAGATCTTTTATCTTTGCAAGCATTTACTATTAACAAAGAATCCCCTTCAATTGCCAACTTGGAAACTTTATGAAAATTTGCTAAAAGTAAACCATGAAGAAGAGCATGTACTTCAGCTTGATTGTTTGTACCATTTGGTAATGAAATTGATTTTTCTCCTAACATTGAACCCTCATGATCCCTTAACACTGCCCCAACCCCTGATAAACCCGAATTACCTCATGATGCACCATCAAAATTTAACTTAATAAAACCCTCAGACGGAGGTAACCAAACCACCTTTTTTCTATCAATTTTGGTATTTACAACCGATACCCTACTGCCTTTAAAAGGTATTACCAAAAACTCCCATCTCTTTAACTGTTTCGCCTCCCATTCTGTAAATGTTGAGCCCACATGCTTATTGTTTTGCACATAAGCTTTAGTAACTTCACAAATAGACTTTTGCAACTTTACCAATACCACATCCAAATTATATTTTTCTTTTATGAATACTCTCTTATTCCTTTCCCACCAAATGCACCATAACACAGAAGGAATTACCTTCCATAAACTTGCAAAAAGAGAAGACTTATATAAAGTAGGCCAAGACATGAAAAAATCCCAAAGTTTGTGAGGTAGGGGTGAACTCCACCCTATTTTGGATTGTACAAAACACCACCATGAGTTAGCAAATGAAAAATTTAAAAATAAATGATCCACTTCTTCTATGAGCTCTTCATAAAGCACATATTTGAATGGATTAGCTATTCCAAGTTTAACCAGTCTGTCACTTGTTAATACCCTATGCTTTAATTCCAACCATGAGAAACATCCTGCTTTAGGTAAAACCATTGAATTCCGACAAAATGATAAAGCCCTTTGATTACACCCCTGATCTCTATTTGACATAGTAGCCTTATAACCCATTTTAATTGTATAATTACCAGTTTTTGAAGGGGCCTAGATCAATTTATCATCATCCTTCCCTATGAAAACTATTCTACACTTAAGAGAATTTACCAATTCAATTTGTTGATCATGTGGTATGATAGTTGGAGGAAAAAATTTCCATACTACTGCCCCTGTTTGACCATCTACTTTCATAATATAATCTTTAAGTTTTAATCCTCAGTTATTTATTGTATAAACAATTGCAGCATGAAAGTCATATAATTTATCCAATGGTGGCAGCCCATTCCACAAGTCTTGCCAGAAATTTGCACTTTCCCTATTATGAATTTCCCAAGACAAATATTGAACTACTACCTTTCTACAATCAACCAAAAAATTCCACATCACAGACCCTTTAGGAGGATTAGACATTGCAAGAATACGAGATGGATTATCCGTATCTAGATACTTACATTGCATAATTTTACACCATTTTTCTTGTGGTCTTGTATACAAATGCCATACCAATTTTTCTCCCAGTGCAACATTCCTTGCTGACATATCATGCATCCCAACCCCACCTTTTTGTTTATCTTTACAAATATTTTGCAATGAAACTAAAGGGATTTTTCTTTTAGAATCCATATTTCCTTTCCATAAAAAGGATCTGATTATCTTTTCTATTTCTAAAATCACTGTTCTAGGAGCTTTTAGAACTGCCATAAAATAATTTGGAATGGATGAAAAGACTGATTTAATGTGAAGTATTCTGCCAGTTATAGATAACCATCTCCCCTTCCAACTTGATATTCTTGATTTAATTGTCTGAATTACCTTATCCCAATATGACACTCTATTCTGACCAACAAAAAAAGGAATAACTAAGTATTTACAAGGAAACTCTGGAACTTGAAAACCCATAATTTATATAATCTTATCCCTTATCACTGAATTTGTATGAAATATGTAAATCTTTGATTTACTTGAGTTCACCTTTTGACTAGATGCTAAAGAATACCTTTGTAGAACTTCCTTAATTTTCTTAGCTTCATCAATAGTAGACATCCCAAAAAAAATTGTATCATCAACAAATAATGGGTGACTAATTGTTAATCTAGTATTTGGAAAATGAATACCTTTCAATTTTCCTTCCAAATGAGCCTTTTTAACTAATCTACTTAAAGCTTCTGCAAGAACAATAAACAGGAAGGGAAATAAGGGATCACCTTGCCTTACCCCTTGAGAGGACTTAAAAAATCCTAAAGGTATTCCATTTATTAATATATAAAACATTGCACCAGACAAATAAGAATAAATCTATTTACACCATTTCTCATGAAAACAAAACTTCTTTAGTATTTGCATCAAAAAAGACCAATCCACCCTATCATACGCCTTCATCATATCCAACTTAAGAACAAATGATGATAAAGAAAATGATGATACTGAATGCAAAACTTCATATGCAACCAAATCCCCTTCTGTTGTTTCTCTTCCCGACACAAAGCCTCCCTGCTCCTCCGAAATTATACCTGGGATAATCTTAACTAACCTCAAATAGATTGCTTTTGTAAAAAAATTATAAACAGTGTTACAAAGTGAAATGGGTCTGAACTCTAAAAAAGATGAAGGATTAGTTACCTTTGGAATCAAAGCAATATGAGTTACATTAAATTGCTTTAACATAGTCCCTGGACTTCTAGATTCCTCCAATGCTTTCAACAAATCTACCCCTATGAACTCCCAACATTTATGAAAGAAGAGGGAAGTAAAACCATCTAGATCTGGAGCTTTATCTACTGACATTGAAAACACTACTTCTCTCAACTCTTCCAAAGTAAACAGTTTCATCAAATGCACATTATCTTCAGGCAAACCAAAGTTGGAATGTTCTGCAACATTTCTTCCCTTACAAGTGCTTGCTGATTTGATGTGAAATTTGGTGATGTAAGTAAATTTGCAAAAAACTTAACCCATTCTTTCTGAATGTCCTCCTCTCTAGTTAATCTTTCCCCTGTAACACTATCTTCAATTGAGAAAACTGAATTTTTAATCTTTTTAATTTGAGCATATCTATGAAAAAACATAGTGTTTTTATCACCCTCTTCAAGCCACATTTCCCTTGATTTTTGACGCCAATATATTTCTTCCCTAGCTGAGAGCTCATCCCATTCTTCCTGAATTTTTTTTTGAACTTCATATGATTGAGGTGTTAGACCTTGAACTATAATTTCAAAATTTACCAAAGATAGCTGCTTAAATACCTCTTCCTTCTGCTGGAAAATATTCTTAAGAACTATGATATTCCATTGTTTAATTTTTCTCTTTAAAAACTTCAACTTGTAGAAAAACCTGTACATTAAAGTTCCCTCCACTTTTGGAGCCTGACACCACCATTGTTTTAATAGATCCATAAAAAGAGGGTGTTGAAACCACATTTTTTCAAATTTGAAAGAAGCCTTGGCAACTACAACCACCTTCTTCCTCTCAATACATAGAGAAAGAGGAAAATGATATGAACCTATCTAAGGAAAAATTTGTGACATTAATACAATTTTCTGAGTGATCTAGTTAGATGAAACCAAACTTCTATCCAAGCACACAACAATTTGCAAAAAAAAATTACGCTTGTTTGTCCAAGTGTAATTGCCATTTCCTGGTTGTACATCTACCAGTGCATTATTAAGGACAAAATAATTGAAATCTTCAACTATTTTTTGGATTATTTACTTAATTTTATTTATTAATTATTTTATTATCATTAGAGAAATGGGTCATCCTACTTTGAGGTGACATTTTGACCATATAATTTACTTTACTAGAAGAAAATTGTACTCTAGGTACTATAGTGTATAATTTATTGTTGAATTATCATTTTAAGCAAGAAGTAGATGAATTGACCTTTAGACAAATTGGTTATCTCGTTGAGGATATGATGAAAAGCTATTGTATGGTTATCTCAATTGATCAAATAGGAATGAAATAAAGGAATTAAACAAGAAAATGATCAAATTCAAAGCCATACATCAATGAAATTTAGTAAACATTTCTAAAATGATTCAATTAACATAAAATAAATCTAAATTCTAAATAATTGAATGCAATAGCAAGAAAACCTCCAATCCCATTGTGGATTGAGTGCAAATTTGGAGTGATATGGATGTGGATTGCTCAAATTTTCATAATCCATGTTGTTGCAAAAGCTTGGTTAATGAATGAGGATGATTCACAAAAGAGGGGTTCTCAAATTTCTCAAAGGTGAGTAATCAATTCAAGAGAGTAAGTTTGCATAAGGATTGTGAATCCTTTTTCATGTAAAAAAGGTTGGATTTTATAAATTTTTAAAATATTGATCAATGGTGAGGATTCAAAATGATAATCAAGTGATGGAATTGAATTAAGGATGTGAGTGTGGATCAATGGATGGAACAAGGGTCAATAATCCATGAAGGTGTGGATCAAATATTTAATCAAGGGTCCTTAATCCATGAGGATTCAACAACATCCTTAAATTTAAGAAAATATGTTGGAGATATTATTCATCTGGAGGGAAGAATTTGAATTTGAAAAGGGAATATTCCATGGGAATATTCTTTATACAAGTTGGAGGATTGGAGGAAAATTAATTAATTAAATTATTAAGAAAATCATTTAATTATGCAAGTTGAAAGAATTAAGAGTTTTAATTAAATAATTGAGAATTATTGAATCAAGGAGGATAATTGCATTTAATTAAATAATTTGACATTATTTAATCAAAAGAGGAGAAATTAGCATGAAGGTGATGAATTAACCAAATAAAGATAATTATTCAATTAATAGGGGAATAAGGTGAATTTAACTAAATAATTGGACATTATTTAATTAAATAGATGAAATCTAGGTGAACTATGAGATGAGAGAAATTAGGATGTGTGATATACTTAAGAAATTTTTAGGTGTCTACATTTTGTCCCTCTTTGAAGAAAGGTACTTGTGTTATTTCAAAAAACTACTCCTACTTGGTGAAAATATTTTTTTTTAATTTTTCTTGGTGCCCCATTGTGCCCTAGTGGACAAGGGAATGCTGGTATGCTGCCCCCTTGAAAGATCAAGTGGAAAAATAATTCTCAGATCGAGACCATGAAAAAGTCATGGAAGTGGTTCTGTTGAATAAAGGACAAAAAATAAGTCCTAGGAAGCTTAGATGTTCAATGTATACATATTTTATGATGTATACACACTTATCGACAATGAATAGCCTCATGTATATTTTTATGTATATCACACAAATTTGATACTTTGGATATAAATGTTAGTGATAGAAGAATGAGATATAATAAGATGATTATATAGAATGATTAAAATGATGATGTTGATCAAAATACCAATAAATCTATGATAATTAAGATATTTTATTGGATATGTGATGAGATATAATATCTAAAATTTCTTTTTATTTTAGATTAGGTTTAATTTCACCATAGTAATCCTTATTTTTGATATAGAAAGTAGAAACGATGCACCAAGGTATGAAGAACCAGGGTGGTGTTATATTTAATGCATGGAATTTGACCCTACAAACAGATAGGAGCATCCTTGTTCTTACTTGACATACAAAAATCTTGTTTGATCATGTGAAAGAATGAAGCCATCAAAGTAAGGAAACTAATGCATAAAAGATATAAAGAACCTAATATGTCCTAGCCATTTTTTCACTTGAGACTATCCTTGCACACACAAGGCAAGTATTCGTCGAGGTCATATTACAAGAATATCTAACAAGCACAACCAAAAAAATCAATGATCAATGCCCCATTCCTTTCTTTCTAAATCATTTTTAGAAATCATTGAGAGAACATTACAATGGAACAACAAGATAAATCATAAGAAAAGATTAAAATGACAAAATCGTCAATATTACCATATCTCTTGCCAAAGGTGTTTTTTTAGGGTGATATCCAATGATGATGTCTATTGTAGAAAAGATATATCCGTAAGAAATGTTATTGAATGATGGTTGATTTTAACTATTTGATAAGCCATTAATATGAGGTTAATTTACATGTTTGACAATGATCAAAGACATAAGATTTTTACATTTAAAGTTTGTGTTTTAATAATTCTTGTATTTTCTTCTGTTTGTGTTACCAAAGATGAAGGGGATGATCAATTTATTATGTTTGAAGATTTATTGCAAGTGAAAGTGAGATGGGATGGGTGACTTTTTTTTTCATATGTTTTAATGTTTTTAAATTTTTGGAATGTTTTGAGGCTATTTTTAGGATTGTAAGACACTTACAATGTTCCATATCATGTCCATTTTGTTGGTGATAATGGAAAAAGGCATTGGTCTAATAGTTTGGAGGTAAGAGATTTGTAGAATCAATGGTTCTGATGGGAGGTAAGGTAATTAGGTTCTTACTCAAAAGTTGGAACATTATGGAATGGAGGGTATTGGGTAATGGGGTGAATTGTCTATCACACTCTCTGAATTGATATGGATTTGTTATTTTAATGGTAGCCACTTGAGACTCAACATGTTGACTTGTTTTAGGTGGGTTGATTTGTAAAAATCTCTTATTTTGTTTCTTGAATGGTTGGAAATTGTTATGGGGCATGTACTAGGATTTCTTAGGGTGGTTAGAGGGATTTTTTCACTTCACAATGACTAATCGAATTTTGATAATTATGAAGGGCCATATAAAAATGTGTAAAGGAGGGAAATTTCATCATCCCAAGCTTGTTTTGGATTTTTTTTGTAAGTTTTCAATGAACACTATTTGAATTTTGACATCGGGAATCTTAATATTGAATTGTGAGTAAAGAAATTGGTATCATGCTATAAAATCAATGATCTTTTCATCATCCTTTTGTTTACACTTCATTAAATCAGCTAAGGTAGTTTTGGGACCAATGTGCACTTGGAAATGGTTGAGGAAAGCATCAATAAGCTCATTGAATGGACTAATTGAGTGATTCATTAAAGAGAAAAGCCATTCCAAGGTTGCATCTTTCAAAGACCTAGGGAAAAGTTTAGCCAAGAGCTTATCTTCAAAGACAAAGTCACTAGATAAGGCTGTGTATGACAAAAAATGGCTGCTAGGGTCTCCTTTACTACCATATTTCTCAAATATAGGAATCTCTATACCTTGTGGCATTTGCGCTCTCAATATATCCAAGGATAATGGATCTTTTGACATATTGTGAAGGTTGGCCATTTTTATTTTGGTTTAATGTGGAAATTTGATGTTGGAGGGATGGAACATTTTGCAAAAGTTGGTTAAGAATGGAATCATTGGTTGTGTTTTAAGATGGAGGTGAATAAGGTGTAGGTGTATATGTATTGGGAGGACATGTGAATTGAAATTTTGTGATAAGTGATTATGAGATATAAGATTTTAATTCACATAGGTAAAAGGATTCCCATTGGAAATACCTAGAGTTGTATTGACATTTCTAGTGGGTTGCCTTGTAGTAGTAACAATTGGATGAGTGTACATGTAGGAATAGATGCCACAATTGTAGAAGGAGGAATTTGATTTCCACCTTGACTTTGAGTGTACCCAAGAGTTTGAGCACAACAAACCATTTTAGGGACATGCTTGTCAGTTATATGAGCTAGGCTATGCACAAGTTCTATTCCTTGTTCATTATCAAGCATCTTCCTCATGTTATCTATGAAGGGAATCACAATACCAATAATGTATTCAACACTCAAAAAGTCTTACAATTTTTCTAAGGTGTCATCTATTTGTTTTAGCTTTTATTGAGGGACATTAGCAACCATTGTGTCAACATCAGTCACATTGGTTATGGGTAGAGTGGTCATGGGAAATTTGGTATCAAAGTTATGGTCCATAATGGGTTGACTAGTGTCAACAATATGAGTGTAAGAGTTAGAAAACTCAAGATCCATGACAAATGTACTAGCGTGGGATGGAATGAGTCTCATACTATGTCTCACTAAAGCATTGGCAATAGGACACCAAGTTGTGAAGCTCATACAAGTTTCACCAAACCCAAGTGCACCCAAAATGGAGAAAAGGCACTAGAAAAATGCAATTATAAGCACCCAAAGTATGAATCACAATGCAAGGGTGTAAAAAGATTTTGTAATTTTTCAGATTTGAAAGAAGATATTTTACTGATTATGCTATGCAAAATGTAGTACCCCTCCGTTTATGCTTATGCTTTTTGTTGATACTTTCTCATACTGTTAGACTTATGTTGTTTTGTTGGATACTTTGATCGCTGGTTTTGAGCGATGGTGGATTATTCTGTGACATGATGATACTTTGTGTGATGTTTATTGTTTTCAGACATGATATGATTTAGTGTAGATGTTTACTTTCAGTTGTTTATGGATATGCACATGCTTATGATGGACTAACAATGTTTACTCAGTCAGTTTTCTGTGAGTGTATTGGTGTGGAGAACAGAATCGCATCACTCGCTTGCGAGTGCCCTGCGATATCTGTGATTTTCTCCGCACGGTGTGTTTGTTTAATGCTTTATATATATATATATACATGTATGCATGTTGTTTGTTTGGTTGCAGGATTTGCAGGTACATGACACCGACTCGACTTGTGTAATCAGGTCTGAGCGTGTCAAGACTCAACGGAAAATGTTGAACGGGAGATAGTAGTTAGGTTTATCCTAGTCCGGTCTTTAACCTTAGTCTTAGTACATTGTCAGTTTTCAGTTTTGAGTCATAGGTTGTATTGTGTTTCTGTTGGTTAAATCATTTTTGAAAGGTAAATATTGGTTAATTTTAAATGTTTGTTATTGTGCTTTATTTATTGTTATTTAATTAATATTTAAATATGATTGAAATTTATTTACTTGATTATTTAATACATTAGTTAGTTTATTTAGTTAAATAGTTGGTCTTAAAAGGATTTAACTATTTTAATTAAATAAATAAATTAATTAAATTAAATTATTAAGTGCATAAATTATATTGTATTTAAATAAATTAGAAAATTAGAAAATAAAAATAAAATAAAAATGCATGTAAAATAAAATTGTGATTGAAAATTGATTTGTAGTATTTAAAATAAAATAAATAAATTATTTGCATGCAATTAAAAAAATTGATTTTTAAATTTTAAATTTAATAAATTAATTAAATTACATGCAAATTTTTGAATGGCAAATTGCCGAGAAGAGGAGAAGATATTTTTCTCAACAACTTCTCGACAAGTGTGTGAGTGCCATAATTGCAAAAGGTTGTTGAAATTTTTTACAGAGGTTATTGTGGATCTCGGGAAAATTGACAGAGGCTATTCAATTTCCTCACGGGGAAATTATCAGGGCACTTGTTAAAAAAAATTTTCCTCTTACTGTGAATTTTCTTGAAATCTTCTTAGAAGTTGTTAATTTATTTTGGTTGATTTTGGAATTGGAAGATCCTCCAAAAAATCTTGGTGGTTGGTTATTGGTTATTTTTCTTGGATTTGGCTTTGCGGGAAGGAGATTGGAACCTACAAGCAATAGTAATTCCTACAGGAAAAAGTTACTTCTACAGGAAGCAATTCTTTTTACAGGTATTTTTCTTGTTTGATATGTTTTTTTTCTTTAAAAGTTAAAAAAAGAAAAGAAAGTAATTGTTTTGTATTTCCTGTTCTCTCGAGAATTTTGTTAAAATTTTACTACACAGTGAAAACTTTTAAAAACAATTAGGAAAGTTCTTGAAAAAAAAAATTAAAATGTAATTACCTGTTAAGGATTTGTTATGAGTATTTGTTAAAAAATTCACAACAGAAATTAGAAGAATTCTTTGTAAGATTTTATGCTGAATTCGTCTATTAATGAATTAGGGAAAAAGAAATATATTGTTCTTAATTTATATCCCATTTATTTCTTTAATTCACAAAAGATTCCTGTGCATTTATCTGTTGATTCTGTGAATTTTCTGTGAATTTTTAACTGCCTGTGTAATTGAAATTTATATATATAATTATTTGTTAAAAGAATATATATGCTGGAATTATTATTTATGAATATATTATTTCCTGTTCAAAAGAAAAACAAAATATAAATTTTCGTCAAATTTTGTTTTCCGTCTGTACGGAAATATTTAAAAAACGATTTGAAAAAAAATATAATAAAATTTTAATGATTTAGGGGAGGGCTGAAACCCTCCCCCCATTTATATGGGTGGCGCAGCCCTGGAGAGGGCCGCGCCCTCCCCATTGGAGCCGTGGCAGGGCTGTGGCCTGCCCTAAGGCTTTAAAATTTTATTTTTTTTCAAAAATTTCAAACGCATTTTCTTTATTGATATATTTTAAAATGCGTTTTTTTTAATTTTTCAATAATAAGATTTACATATATAAAAAAATTCAAACGTGTTTTTTTTATTGTGTATTTTAAAAATGCGATTGTTCGATATTAAGATTTACATATATATATATGTATTTATATAATAGTTTATAAATATATATTAATTTGAATATATATATTTTTTTGGAAATCAATATAATAATTTATATATTAGTATTTATATACAGACATATATTCATATATGTTTATATAAATATATATATAAATATTAAGAAGATTTGTGAGTTATTAAATAAAGAAATAAATTTGATATTTTATAAATTATATGTAAACTTCAAGATTAAATACTTTAAAGATAGTAAGAATGAAAGAGAAATTTCTTTATACATTTTTATGTGAATTTGGAAATATCAAAGAGTAGATTAAATGAAATAATTATTATTTTAACGTCTTCAAAATAGATCTTTTATCAAATTAATTTCTATTTACATCGTTTTCAAAATTGATGCATGTGGATTTAGTAAATCCGAAAATTAGACATTTGTAATTCCTGATTTGTTATTTCAAAATCGTGTTTTCTTTTATTGGGAAAATGGGGATTTTTATGTGTTATTAAGTCTTCCAGATCATTTGTAAATGTGGGGATTGTGATTATTAAAATTAAAATTTTGAGATAGCTAAGGTTGTATACATGGTGTTTGTGTGGTGTTTAGACACCCGATTTTTAGAACATAGTTATTATTGTTCGTTTTGAAAAGAGTTGAGTTTCTTGTTGTATTTCTGTACACCATGTCAACCTTAGTTAAGAAGACTTAGTAAACCTATGTTATGTTTAGGGGAGTGGCTTTTTGTAAGGGCCGACACACAAAGGGGTGTCAGGGTAACTTACAAGGAGTTTGTAAGTCAGTGATAATTAAATAACACAGTAGTTAGAATTAAAACTTTTAACAAGATGTGCATGCCTCTCTTATGACACTTGAGCTTCTTCAGTCAAGAGTATAAGATGAGAAGGCCTGGAATGGCAAAATCGATGTCTTGTTTCTTCAAGAGGCATTCGATTCCGCAACAGTATGCAATAGGAGCCGGGTTTCGTAAGAGGTTGCCAGGGTAACCCAAGGATTGGGGGCCAGAACCTAGGAAGAAACACCAGGGTAACCATTGCATCATTGTGATGACACTCCACCTAGAATAACAGTTAACCTTGAGTTTGTGTTTCAATCAATTGTCAAAATCTGGAAGCAATGTAACCAATAGTTTGTATGTACTAGTGTCTAGGGTTAGTAGATTAGGTCTAGGTAGCCTTATTACTATCTCCTAGCACGGGGGGTGGACCTACGGGTACCACATGGTTGGGTGGAATGTGCACCTTACTCCGTTGGGTCCCCAGTTTGATTGTAGCATCGAGCGCTTCATGGATGGAGAGCTCGCACATGGATTCCTTCTATACCTTCATCATTGTATATTATGAACTTGTAATGTAAAAAAATCCCTCAATTGTATAAGAGGTGATCAATGTAATTGTAAATGTATTTATTATTTGAACTACCTCATCAGATGGATGAGTAATGTAATATCATATCAATGCAATGTATGGAAAACATGTTTGTAATTTATTACATCTTGAATGGAAAATTATTATTATGCAATGTTTACTTTATGTTATGCTTTAATATGTGCAATGCGAAATACTTAAGTCGCTTATGGAATAACTCAAAGTAGTGTAACGTCGTTTAACCTAAGAATGTATGCAATTAGTTAATTTAATATTAATACTTTTAAAAAAAAAATTTATTACACCTTTATAGCACAATTGCAACGTTCTTAGGTTATTAAGACGGGGCATTACACAAAATACTAAAAATGATGTCTTTTTAATTCCAATTTTGGTTTCAAACATTGCACTTAATTTGACCAATTGAACTTAATGCAAGAAAGTACATAATTTCCTATTTTCTAAAACTAAAACACAAATCTGACAGCAGAATGAAATTAAGCAAATAGAGACAAAATGATGCCCAAAAATTTGAAAAAGACCCTATACAAGGAAAGTGTAATACCCCTCCCGAAAAGTACTGAAACTATATTATGAATTACTGTGAAACTTGAAAATAAGAAAAGTGAAACCTAGGCAAATGAACTAATACTCACTTCTAAATTAATCAGACTAAGATAATTATTAAAATTAAGTTTTACAAGAAATAAATTAATAATTATATATGTATTTGATAAAAGAAAGTATTAATTTATTTAAGAAATAAATTAATAATTATATATATATATATATATATATATATATATATATATGATAAAAGAAAGTATTAATTTATTTGTTACTATTTTTATTATCAAATTTATATTACTTAATAATGTTCTACCATTTTCAAATGTACTAATGATTTGAATAAAGTGTTGCAAGTAATTTTAATTGCCGCTTTTTACCTAGGGTGAAAAATCTTTACACTTAATAGATTAGTTGGTTTTTAATAATAAATAAATTAATAGTAGTTTTGGGAAGTTATTCCCGAGAGGAGAGTGGAGTGGTTATTTACGAGAAAACAATGGCTTTAAAAGCCCAGGTATTGAATGTAATGAAGGAAGAAGAATGTATTTTATGGATGATCAATAAAGGAAGCGGTGGAACTTTCTCGGTGGTTTTTCTCCAGTTGGGGTTTTCCATGTAAATTTGTGTTGCTCTCTTTTTATCTCCGTTATTTATCCTTTTACCCTTTGTGATTTATTTTATGAACAATTTTAGTTCTAGGTATTTAATGGTTGTGGTTAATTTATTGTCTCATGCATTTGAATTTGTAAATGTTTCCTGATATTCATTCAAACTTAGCCTTTTATTGGGCTCATATAGTAAACAAAGATGTTTTGCGTTTCAATAGTAGCATACATAATCCTCCATAAATGGTAAGCTGCATTGTCTCCTCCTCTTTCAAATATGGATGTAATTCGTTTTATGAATTTTAAATTTATTTTAGTGATTCTTTTAAAAAATAGAAGGAAATGAATATCATCAATTTAGAATTGTTGATTACTATTACTATTTTTTTGAAATAAAACTTTCAAGAAACAAGTATGATATTGAAATATCTTCAAATAGTAGTAAAATATCAAATTAAATAAATGATCATTTCCTTTTAATGTTCATTGGAACCTTTCTATGTTAATTATCTTTTAAGTTTTGTTAGCAACACTCGTGTATATTTAAAAATGTCAATTAGTTTTATTTGTAACCCTAGAGTTTGGTAAATGTAGTTCTATTTTACGACGCCTCTTGTTTGTTTACAACAACATTGCTAAATCTTGATCGATAATTCCATTATTAGATTGTAGTCGCATCCCTTGCATTAGTGACTTAGTGGGCTTGATGCTGGTTCCATTTACCATTCCCATTCATGCCAGTCAACATTGGCGCTTCTATTTCCGGTTTTTCCTCTTGCATTTTACTTTTACCTTAACCTTTATATCATGTTGAGCGGTGGCTTTGATTAGGGCACTTCAAATGTAGTATCTATGTAATGCAAAAACATAAATCCTTAAATACAGTTATGTGGGAAATGAACATTGGTTACCATTGCTTACTTTCAAGAACTCGAGAGGTACTCAAGAATTGTATACCGATCAAGCCATCTTTGTTTATTGTTTCAATGAGTCTTGTAAACTTCCTAGTACGTGGTCACTTAGGAAGTGTAGAATGGCTTACATTTTTCAAATGTTCATTCTTTGTTCGAGTCAAGCACTTCCGCTAAGAATATCAAGGGGTGACATCGGGGTGAATAAATTTACTTTCCTCAAGATGCACCATATAGAAAGAGAGTTAGCTGATTTTAAAAACTTCCAATCTTCCTGGCTTACCTTCTTTTTAAAATGTGTATAGTATTTGATTTTGTGTTGTACTTTTTTCCAGTGATTGTTTCATTTTGGTTTGAATTGGTCTCTATAAGTAGTCAGTAGTTTTCCTCTTTGAAGGGTATGAGGATGCCCCAGTGAACGCTTTGGTTTATCTCTCAAATATTTTTGTATTGCAACATACACTACATGGGAATTTTGTATATGTAACTTGATTGAGTTCTATTGCCATTTTTACTCTGTTCTATTTGATGCTTCTTGCAGATTCTATAGTATTGCATTAGAATGCATTTGAACTGATAGTCCCCAATCAATTCTAGGTTTAGTTGGATCTCATTCCAAGCCTAAGCCATGGATGCAAGATGTAGATATGCATCCACATAATCATAAAACTTGAGCAATAGTAGCTTGTATAATTTTTTTGATTTTTCAGTATAATGTAGCCATTAAAATGACCTAGCAAGATGTGTACAAAATTAGTGCAATTTTTTTGATTTTTTATGAATTTAAGTGATGCAAACATGCAAAAATAGACCCTAAATGCAATGAAAATCTCACTAATGCAAATCTAGATATATGGTTTTGAATGTATCTAAATCAAAATTTAGGATGTACAAGGTCAGGTTCACCAAAATGAAACATATGGAAAAGGGGATGATGAAATAGGAGACCTAAAATAAGGGAACTATGCCAAAAATCAAAAGGGGGGTGTCCAACTAATCACAAATCCACATTTCCCATATTCATTAGGAAGAGGGATAGTTCCAAAAAAGATTAGAATTGACTTGCAACCCTCAAGGTGAGTCAACCCTAGGTTTAGACACTATGCTGCCTTAACTTCTTTATGACATAAATGATTGAACAACAGTTTTGGGAGAAGAATAAAAGTGCATTAATAATCAAAATTATGATACCTAACACTTGAAACATGAAGTATTATGATAATATTTACAAAAAAAACCATTAACTAACATATCTGAGAAGGTTAGGATGGTATGTACCTAGTTCCAAAAATGGGTTTTAGGCTCTATTGAAGGACATATTCACCCAGGGGTGAATGGTCTCTATACAAGGCTCTAAAAATTCTTTTTGTTGTCCTTGGATCTCGAATCTAATCTTTTGATTCCCCTGGGTTTAATTGTCAAAAATTTAGAAATAAAACCTATAGGTGAGTTTTCATGTCTTGACAACTTTGATGACAACTTTGACAAATTTGCAAAATTGCACAATTTTGATCCAATTTCAATCCTTCTTCACATGCAAATTTGTAAACACATAAAGAGGAGAAAAATGTTTGTTTTTGGTGTATAAGGGATTGCCTTGGTCAAACCCTAGTTTGGTAATTAATCCTTGATAATGAAATAATAATAAAATGAAGGAAATGATGAATGAAAAAAGCTTGTTACACCTCACCAAACCCTTTAATGGCTACCCTTAGAGGATTGAAGTCTAACACATATCTTTAAGGATTGAATCTTGCATGAAATGGCTTGATTGGATGCTTGATTTGACACTTGATTTGATGCTTAATAACTTGAAACATACATCACAATGCTAACTCAAAAACATGTATGAACACACATAAATATTGACATCATGATAGGATCTTGAATGTTGTAATAAATGATTAATAAATCTTCTCTCCAATACTCTTGATAATAATCTTTACTCTTGTAAATTTTTTCTTAATGTTGCTAAGCTTGATTTGATAAAATAATTGTATTTATAGGTGTTTCCTTAATCACCCAACAATTAAATATCACAAGCCAACCTTTGCAATTTGAATTAAGGTCATTAAAATGTTGCCAAAAGCATATTAAAAAATGGTATCCTAGACTTAAGGGGGACACATTCGCCCTTAGGAGAATGGGTCCTAGGCCCTAAACCTAGGACACACATTTTTCATGATGTGTAATTAAGTGTAGGTATTGACTAAATGTGGGTTTACCTTTCAAAAAATGAAATTAATTAGGCTTGTGAATGCATAATTGGGCCAATTAAAGGCTTAATTAAGTCTAATTAATTAAGGGGATGCAAAAATAGTGTGAAAATGTAAAGGAGTACATTTATCTACACTACAAACCCTAACCAAAGCTTCAAAAAAGGTTTAAGTAAATATCTATATTCTAGTACAATGAACCTAGAAAAACGATGTTGACTTTAACACCCAAATCATTTTTTTATTCCCCAATCTTGTCACTTGACATATATAACACTTTTCAAGGCTTTAGACACTTCTAAAACATATAATAAAAACTCCAACATTAAACTAGTTCATAGGTCACCACTTTATGATTTTAAATTCATTCAAATAGTAGGAAAATAATATTTAAAAACCTCATAAATCCCCTCTTATATTTAAATTTGCTACTGAAAACTTAAGGGAATTTAACCAAACCTCAAGTTAATAATAATAAAAAATATTAAAAATTAAAAAAATGATCAAAAAAAGTCTACACCTAACACATTTATACAAAAGACATTAACCCCCTCTTAAGATAAAGTCTAGGTATCTTGGGGAATCACAATAGTGGTTTCTTAAGAAGCTTCATGATTTTTTATTGGTCATAGCATATTAACCTACATGCTTACACCCAAAATTAAATATATCCAAGATAATAGTCAAAGAAATATTTATAAGTAAATTAATATATATATATATATACAATATAATATCATATTAAATAAAAGTCAAAAAAGAAGTTTAATCTATTATCCAACACATATTTAAACACAGTATTACATAAACATGTAAAACCTATCTAAATTACATTGAAATTCATTTTACACAATCAAATCCATTTGAAAATCACTCTATAAAGACTGTTAGATCCACAAGACAACTAAAAGGGGGGTGAACGAGTCGTACACTAAAAAATTCAAACCCTTAATATATTTTCAAACCCTTATCAATCATTAACCCTTATCATGAATTAGAAAAATGTGAACATATGAAACAATAATAAAAACACATCCAAAAACATAAGAACACTAGATTTATGTGAAAAACCCAAGAAGGGAAAAACCACAGTGAGGATTAGCTCACAATATAAAGTAATAACAAGAATGAATACAATAGGCTCAGTGCTAGAGGTGTCACTATCCAAAAGAAAGAAGGGATCACTGCCAAAGGAATCACTATCCAGAAGAAAGAAGAAGATAGAAGAAGGGGTGGCTCATGTCAAAGGTACAGTTCCACTAAAGCACTGAAAAATCATTCAACAGACTAAAATGTAGATACCTTCTACTCACTGCATCTATGATTCATAGGCATTAAAGCTCACACTCAGATCAATGCATTTGATCACTTTCACATATTTTTCATCACACATGCTCTTTGATCAATCCACACAACAAATCACATTGTATTTATACCATCTGTGACATAAAACAATCTCAATTAGGTTGGCCTTAAGGAAACATATGCACCTCAAGCATACAACATCAAATAGGTCGACACCAAACATTTCCATGGTGTAAAGAAGTGAAAGTAGACCACACCACAACTTAATTGGGACCTAAATCTACACCAACACGCTTCTCAAAACTTCCAAAAATACCAATCATCCTCCATAATTAGTGCTAGCATGATAGGTCAGCAAAACATGCACTAACACTAACAAGAAACCACAAACACACCTCTCCAGGTCTGAAAACATCTTGTAGACCTTACAAAACCAATCCAAAAAATTTCAAAATATTCCACATCATCAGAATATTTACCACTACTACTATAACCACCTGAAACTTAACAACACCTTCATTCTATGCAACTAGACACACTAGCAAAAACATCCAACACACCAAACAACCTTGCAGAACACAAAAAAACCTGGAAATTCAAGAGAAGGTAGATACAAAATATATAAGAATATTCCTATGTTTGCAAGCCAAGAGACTTTACTATGGAGAAATGTGGAGCAATCTCATTTCTCCCACACACCTTATTTCACTAGATAGACATACTGTCAAACACATCTTCCATTGCAGTAGGATCTAGAACCTTAAAATCTAGATATAGAACCTCTGAAAACCTCTAATAATAATATCCAAACCATGCAACCATATCTTCAACCATGAAGAAATGCAGAGAAAAACATTGAAAACCACTCTATCACACTGAACTCTCTTTTATTCAAATTTTCTCAAAAGTACTTGAAAATAAAGTAAACGAACTACATCAACAACACTACTAACATCTCTACAACACATCTGCAACATCTACAACATCTCTCATCAAATATAACACATTCAACTATCTCTCCAAACACAAATTCTACAACTATGACAACAATAACATTGTGTTGACATCAATACCAACAACTTTGGATAGGCTTCCAACAACTCCAATGCTAGGGGTTGACATCATCAACACCAATAGTATTCCAACACTCTCTTCATACAAGGGGTTGATATCAATGACAACACCCATACAACTCACAAAAAACTCAAGCTTCCAACAATCTCTCCCTTTGTCATTGATGGAAAGACAATTTTTTTGAAAAACCATCAACAACAAAAGAAACCAACTCTACAATAGGTAGTACTCCCCCTGATTGGGAAAAATATTTACTCTTCCTACTTTCTTTTCATAGAATTCTTCTCCTACAACACCAACTCTCTCCCCCCATTTGTTCAAACATTGCTTTTCCATACACTACACTAACTCTCTCCATGTTTTTCAGATTCTCTCTCCCCCTTTGACTTCAATAGAAAAGGGCCATAGACTCATCCAAATATCTTTCATGTATGGAATTCTCTTACTCCCCCCCTTTGACAGCATTCAAAGGGAAACACGTGCATCTTTCACACATCATATGTATACACCACTTTGACACCACTTACAACACGAACAAACAAAATTGCACTTTCTCTTTATTGTACTCACTTTTTTGCACTTTCCCCCTCAGGGGCACAAAATATGCTTCATATGTCTTCAACAACCAACGATAATACTACCTACTCCCCCTGAGAGGTAGCCTTCAACATTAGTCCAAGACCAAGAATGTATATTGAAATGCTTCCTAAACAGATGCACACTCTTATACATCTATATACTCAAATGTATCTTTAGGAAGAGCCTTATGAAGATATCTACAACTTGGTACTTTGTAGGCACATACTCCAACTTCACCTCATTTTATGCAAACTTCTCTTTTAGAAAATGATAC
Source organism: Sequoia sempervirens (assembly GCA_007258455.2). NCBI lineage: Eukaryota > Viridiplantae > Streptophyta > Pinopsida > Cupressales > Cupressaceae > Sequoia > Sequoia sempervirens. The sequence goes on along the minus strand of VDFB02000009.1, from coordinate 6,137,049 downwards.
CAAATTGAGATATGCTTTATCCTTGAATGCATCATCAGATTCTTGTCAAAAAATGTCATCAGTGACATTTTCACACTTCTTTGGGCCCTCCTTATAAATCTAAGCTTAATGATGCCTTGAATTAGTGTTGTAATGTGTTTAACACACTCACATTAGGTCTTGAGCCTTGGTGAGGTAAATAAAATTAATTTGTACCTTGATAAGGTGTTATAAAGTTTTGTAACACACTTTCACACTTTTTTAACATTTTATTAATTAATTGAGCCTAATAAACCTCTTTTTAACCAAAGTGTGCTTAAATTATGCCTTATTTAAGGTGTTATAAAGTGTTTTAACAAATTTTCACACTTTTCTAGGGTTTTCATAAATAATTGAGCTTCTTTATGATTTAATTGTCCTTATTTTGCATCCACAAGCCTTAATTAATGCATCTTTTCGAGGATAATCCTGACATAAATCAACATTCAATCATAATTTAGGTGTTTCTAGGTTGTGTGACCTAGATTTAGTGATCTAGGACTCATACACCACCTTGGGAATATGGGTCCCACCTATGGTTTTGGGTCTTGATCTAGATTTCATACCTTTCTAAACATTTTTGAAAATGGTCCTATAATTAATGCCTAATGGAACTCATATGCCATCTTGGGCGTATGAGTCCCGTGTGGCCCAAAATCAAAATTAATTCAAATTATTGGTGGGATTTTATCCTCCTAGATCTGATGTCAGCTTTTAGTGTTGTAATTTTGGGAAATTTGGCATAATTATGTATAAATACAAGGTTCTTTCACTCATTTTCACCTAAGCATTCATGAGATCACCTAGCAAGTGGAATGAGAATCCTTATAGAAAAGTTGAGTTCACAAGAGAATTCAAGTGTTTACAAGAGAATTCAAGAGCATTCAAGGGATGATTATCAAGTGTTTTAGACCATTATTCAAGCATCAAGCATAATTTCAAAGTCTTCCTGCATCATGTTTTTTTTTGAGCTAACATTTGTGATGCGGGGTTTCATGATTCAAGCTAGCATTTAATTCAAGATGTATCACATTTAAGCAAGAGTCAAGATCCACATCCATTGGAGACATTTCATACATGTTTGTAGCATCTTACTCAAGGGGTTTGGTGACTTGCAACATTACATTTTTTTCATTCATCACTCTCTTTCCTATTTCATTTCATTTCAAGGTTTGATTACTGTTGACGCCAAAATTTGACTAGATAACAGTGCCTTTATGGGAAACTCAGTTCAAGGGGGACCCCTTTGCGCCAAACTGAGTGACCTCCGGATTTTAAAGAAGCCGGCTTCTTCTATATAATGGGTTTTGGAAAGGGAAAAGGAAACGGATATAATGAAACAAATATTAATCTAAGGCGATGCGCCAAAGCTTTCTGATAGGCACGATAAATCATAGACTCAAGGGCCTGAATGTTATTGTTATGTTCCAAAACATCGGAAACTTAAAGCAATAGCATAAACAATTCATTTAATTGACATAAAACAGTATCGCATACATTCTTACTGCTAAGAAGAGTCATTAAGACATGATTTAGACCAGCAAGTTTGCATTCAATGTATAGAAGTCTCCTCAAATAAAATGCCTAAGACAATAAGAAGCACAGTTCACAGTTTAATCAAGACATGAAAAACAAAAAGGCCGAACAATAGGCACAGTCTGAAATCTTCTTACGAATAAACATGCAAAAGAGGCCTGGTGTCTCTTGCTAAAACCAGTATTCTTTCTAAAAATCTTGGACCCCCTCTCCTCAACAGAGAGAGTATATATAGCCGGAGAGCAAAATCCCACCGCCTGGAGAGTTGTAACAGAAAGATTCCACAATCTCCCGCAATGATGCCCGAATAAGGATATTCCCAATGCCGTTATGAGAGCAGCCAGTCAGAGCACCGCATCCAGTCGATCAGTTACAGGCGTGCCCTTTGTAATGATGGCAGTGGTCCCAACCAGGCTTCGAAGCGACAAGTGCCGCCCACCGCTTTAGAGAACCATGACGAGCAGCACCCAATAACACCATTCCGCTCGGCCATCCCATAGCTTGCTTTGATAATCAATGTAAGGCACGTGGCAGCAAATCGCGGCCCGAATGAAAACTCCTCCCCCATCGACCGTGAGCTTGCGGAGGAATGACACGTGTTCCGGGGACTGAGGCTACTTTGAAAATGGGGAAAGGCCGTATGAACCGGGTGGTGAAAGACGCGTGGCCGCGTTTCGCAACCCGGGGTGCTCTCATCCCGGCTGCTGTTTAAAAGCTGCGCACCGCTGACGCGTGGGCGAAGGTAGGTCCCGCCAGGAAATAAAGAGGGCCAATAGAAGTCTTTTGCGGCCCGACGCAGCATATTCTATCCTTGTTAGGAAAGTTTGCGATACATCACCACGTACAAAAATGTGGGCCCTCGATGAACCCTAGGAGTATTGGACCTTTATGAAAGGCTTAGCAACCCGAATGAAACACAAAGCAAAGAAAATGAAAAACCCCGCAGGCGAGACACGTGGGCGCCCAGCGCAGCATTTCAGGAGCCGAAAGGGGAGCCGCCCGCCGAAGTTGCGAAGCGAGGAATGTGCAAAGGGAAAGATCAAAACCTGCCGGGAAGCCGAAGAAACGCGGAGACGCATGGGCCAGCGCACAAACATGTGCAAAAAATGGGACCCGAAGGGAGCTGCTTGAATCATTATTTCAACAGCTTTTGGCGACTAACAGGGGCATTTCGGATAAGGAACGGGGAACCCAAGAACTCTCTGGTTCTACAGACCAGAGCCTTCATCTATAGGGCGAACGGAGTTAGAGCTTTGAAAGTGCAGCCTGCAAAGGCACCCATTCATTTTCGGACGGCTTTGCCATGCTGCGCAAATTCTCTTGTGCCCCATGGAGATCAATAACTTCCTTATGAGGCAGCACCTCTGGCAGGCCAGCACCTGCTTGGATATGGAAAAGCAGCTGAGAGAGTGGATGAATGATTGCCTCGATATCTGCTGCTGCTGGGGGGCTGCCGAATTCCTTGAATGCCTCCGGATCGCTCTCCTTCTGTTCAATAGCCTCCGTAATCTGCGCAGCCGTGGCAATAGTGCCATCCTCAAGGAATGGAGACGGCAATCCCAACCTGCCCAACTCAGAGAAACTTCCTCGAATGCCATCCAGCGCTTTGTTTAGAAAAGCCGATGCTGCCTTAGTACGCTGGAAAGCGGAGTGGCAATGAATGAATCTATTTGCCGTTTGAGCTGCGGCGTCCCGATCTTCGATACCCGCCCCGGCAAGGATCTCGTCTGAGACCGAGTATAGCTTATTTAGCAAGTCCCTTGCCTCGGGCACCCTTTCCAGGATGAAACGCGGGAACTGTTGGATTGTGTCATGGGCCTCCTGATTGAGTTTTAATGCCTTGTCAATGAACCGGAGGGTAGGCTGCAGATTTAGGCAGAAGGCTTTGATTTTCTCCCAGTGAGAAATGTACAATTGCCTGATCAGTGGGATGATATCAGGTTGGGCAGGGGCTGGTAACAGGGAGGACTTGAGCAAAGAAATCTCCGCGTCTCTTGAAATGAGGGCCTCGGCGAATTCCGCCTTCTTCTTTTTCTCGGATGCCAACTGCTCTGCATAGCTGTTCATTTCTTTGTTCCAAGTTTGTTCAGCTCTGGAGTGGTTAGCCGATTGTTCTTCTAATGAAGCTTTTGTCTCTCGGAGCTCGTCTTCTAGCTTGGTCTTTAAACCTTTGAATTCGGCCTCTTTTTCTTGTACCTTTTGCTGATACTGCTCTTGTAGGCGCTCCATCTCCTCACCTTTCTCTGCCAGCTTCTGACTGTACTCAAGGCGGAAACGTTGAAGCTCCTCCTCCATCGACCGTAGGCTCTGTTGCGCCGCTTGGTTTTGATTCTGCAATTCCTTTAATACGGCTGGGTCGGCTATTTGGGCCTTTGCAATTTCGCCCTGAAGCCTGTTTCTCTCATTCTCTGCTGTTAGCGCCCTTTCTGTCATTCGGGCTATATCCGCCTCTAAGGATTTTTCCTTTGCCTCTAGAAAGCTCACCCTGTCCTTGGCTGCCTTGAGCTGTTCATCCTTCTTCTTTAACTGGCGACCAGTCTTTAGGAAGTCGGAAGTGACCACTCGTTGTGTCTCCTCCATGATTTCGACTTTATCCTGTGGCTGGGCCACCTTCATGTCAAGTCCGACAGCATAAATCTCATAGTCCTCGGGTTGCATTTCTCCCTGGGGCTTGTTTATCCTCGGGTACATAGTTGCAAATTTCAACTCTTGGCGGGCCTCGTCATACGAAGCCTGTACTCTCAGCTCGGCGGGGGCATTGTCATCCTTTGCCCTTCGTCGCCTCATTCTATTTGCGCGCGCTTCCTTCCCACAATCTATCTGTGCAATGAACTCAGCTGGTGATGAAACCAGCCCACCTGCGAAAGGAACACCGGAAGGCAGGGCGTAGGGATAGGTAACTTTCATAGGCGCGCGCATTTGCTTCTTCTGGAGGGTGACGGTTTGCGGAGAAAAGTGTGGCACGTTCCATAGCTTAGTCTGGGGGTTATCAGCAGGGCTAGACGTTTGCAACGGCTGAACCGGAGATTCAGTCGTAAGGCCCGTTGGCCGAGGAAAAAGAGTCGCTGCCTGGGGCTCGGTTCGCTGCAGTGGGAAGGGATCTGTGAGCATCTCGGAAAAAGAGTGGGGGCCAATGGGAGGAATGTTTTCGGAAAGCGAGGTGAGGAAAGTCTGTGCGGCAGCAGTAGGCGTTAGCATGCTCGGAGGGGTAATTATAAACGGTTGGGCTTGCGAATATTGGGCAAATCCCGCAGAATAAGCTGGGCCAGAAACAGAGGGTGGAGGGTTCGGACGAATGGCAGGAGTTGCCAATTGAGCAGGGACGGACGTGAAAGAATGAGATGTAAGAGAGGAAGGAGCGAAATGTACCTGCTGACTGGTCGGCGGTGGCATCGGGATCGTTCGAGACTCGCCCGCAACTTCTGGCATTTGACTAGTAGCGGGTGCTTCCCTTTCGGCCGGTTCATGTGAAACTGTCCCGATAACACTTTCCGTGCGTTGCCTTTTCGCGGGGGGACACTCACTAACCTCGGCAATCGGATCCTTCTGCTGGGGCACTAGCCTGACCGGTTTAGCGGCCCATGTGCGCGTAAGCGAGCCCCTTGATATGTTAAAGCGCACATTAGTGCCCACATAGGCGGCATGCCCGGGGGCATCGCCTTCCTGCGCTGATATCGCCGTCTCTTCCTCCTGCTCATCGGAGCCTTCTGCTTCGCTCTTGTTGGCACTGGAGATCGGGCTGGGATGGCCTTCATCCCAGTATCTTTCAAATTCCTGGTCGTCCTTTAATTGATTATAAGGAGCTTTCAACTGCCCTGTTTCCTGGCGGTACCTCCAGAAAGCTTTTATTTTTTCATCGCTCCATTCCTCGTCCACTTTCAACTTGTTATGCATGCTTCGCTCTATCGGAAGGTTGTCCTGGGCCATGGCCACTGGAAAGTAGAACTTGTGCCATGGGCCCCTGGTATCCGGCGTAGGGATTTGTGCTAATTCAACCAGATCTTCATCTTTATCAGTCCGGTTATTTCGCCGCTTCTCCCAGTAAGGTCGGGGAACATGTGTAACTTTCATATGCGGCTCAGGCAGGTCATTGAAAGGGTTGTAATCCCACTTATCATTTACTAGTACCAACCCCAGGTGTGCCAGCTTGTCCCCTAGCAGCTCATGCGATTGCTTTTTAACAAGCGTTATCGATTTGAAACTCTTCGGGCAAGTGAAGAATCCCTTCTTCTTGACACTTTCGCTGCTGCAGAACATGAAATCAATGATGCACACCTGTCGGTAAACCTCCAGCGCAAGCACTCTATCTGTGATGCAAGTCGGGAGCAGGAAAGGCCTGCCAATAAAGCCCCTCATTCGAAGGATCGTGAAATCCTTGCCCAAGAACCAGTCGCAAGCGGGGGTGTAGCCTTGCAGGAATCTAGTCTGCTCAGTGTTAAGCCAGACGATATCACCCTCTCCGAGCAAATCATTTAGGACCGGGGCTATGAAATAGTCCGCGAAGGCATAGTAGTCATATGTTGCGGAAAGGTAGGGTGTCCATGTAGATGCCGGCTTTCTTTTGTTCTGCTCGTCAAAAATTGATAGTGGGATAAATCGGGCGAAGAAATCTGGATTCTGATGCAGGAACATGTGGACCAGGTAGGAAAGAAATCTAAATTTCTTCTCCGCCTGATAATTCTCTATTTGCTGTATCATTTCTTCGACCATGAACTCAGCAAAATCATACCAGAAAAGCTCATGCTGCCTGCGAAACTGTATTGCAGGGCCCAGCTGAAAAGCCTCGATCTTCTCGTCGGAATCACGGCCGCAAACAAATGCCAGCATGGATATGGGGTCTTGGAGGTCATCGCGGAATGAACCGCGCGATAATGGGATGCTCGGTGCCTTAGCGGACGCAACACCCTTCTTATTAGTTTCTTCTAACAGGAAATCGGAGCTGGTTCTCATCCTTTTCCATATCTTTTCCCCTTTGCTTGGGCGGAAATATTCGATTTTCTCCTTTCTTGTCCTGGGGTCAGGAATGCATAGCATATGCCAGATGGCTTCCGGGCCGATATGAACCCTTAAATTGCGACCTTCAATGCAGTGGGTCTTTGGATTATAACGTTGAACAGCTGCGTCGACCACCTCCGGGCAATAGTGCACCAATGGGACCATGTATTGTGGAAGACCGCTAAACCAGACTCTACTTGCCGTGGCTTGGTCCGCCCCTGGCGCTGATAACCTTGCGCAAGCCGCCTCTCTCAGAGATTTAGGGTTCTTGGCAAGCTTTGGGTCGTAGATATTAGCCCACTTTTCTCTAACCCTTTTCGGGTTATTCCACTCTTTGGGCCTTTCCAGCTCCTCTGTGTTGGCTCTTTTCACCTTCTTAGGTATACCAGGAGTGGCGTATGCTACATCCTCGTATACGTAAACCTCGGGCGAGGAACGAATAGCCGAATACAGCTCCTGGCTAATCCCTTCCTCTGTTGGCTGGGCTGAAGATTCTGACATTTTTCTCCGCGGCAGAACTTGTAATCTCCCTGGCCTTTGAATACGCTTGCACTGGAATACAGACAGAAAACACTTCGCGCACTCCTTAGCTTTTGGAAAAAGACTTAGGAACAATAAGCGTTTTCATGCAATAATAGCAACTTTTCTCAAGGTGGTAGGCGAGCGCGAGCCCTAGCATTTAATTCGGCATGTACCGTTAGCTCCACAGCTCGTGCAAGATGAGCTAATTGCTTTTTCGAGGTGGCCAGATTTCATCATTGCTTTTAGGAGATCGTGTGATACGCCCTGATTTCCTTGGAAATTGAGCTTGCAACTGGCCTCCTTGCCTTGTGCTAGCATGTACCGGTAATTAATATCCCTGGCCGGAATGATTACGCCAAGCAAACGATCACCGCCTGAAAGAGATACGAATATCGCCTCGGGTTCTGGGATGTGCTTAAGATTTGACACCATAGCATATGGCCATACGTCCCTTCATCAACAAGTGCCACCTTTTTAAAGTTCAATTAATTAACTTGATTTAATTAAGCATGCCTTGAACCGTGCTACCATGCATGTACTGGCCCAAAACGTGAACAAACGCAGACTCGGCCCTCGAGATTGCGGCCAATACACATCACGTTGCTTACGGGCGGATTGGCATACGTCTTGTCAATTTTCTATAAATAGGCCAGTAGATAGCGAACATACACACTTTGCGTCCAAGAAGTGATAGGCAAGTAGAATACTGCTAAGCAAGTCTTTTCATAGGTTAGGTGGTGAGCAGATTTCGGTATTACTCAGCAGATTTAGGAATAGTTTTAGGAGAGATGGATACTCCTATTCGCCTAACCTCCTTCAAATCACAGACGGCGTTTATAGGTGAGATCTCCACTAGAAGGCTCAAGAGAATGACGAAGAACAAGCACTCGCTGGTTCTAGTAGCCATCAAGTGGGTTCTCGGCGAGGACTGTGTTGAATATGAAGATAAGCATCGGGTGAACACCGACGTGTGCTCACACTTTGTAGCGTCTATGCTGGACATTTGCGTCCCCCGGCCTCTTATCTTGAAACTGGTCAAGGAGATCTTTCCGAAGAAGTACCTGAACGGGCTCGGCGAGGTCGTTACCCATGCTGCGTACGGGACAGGCCTGCCAACAGCCAACGACCTACGTCGCTATATTGAAGAAGAAGCTGTCGTGGCTTGGCTACCATTCCTTAGCGGATTCTACCTGCAGACCCATGGCCAGCATCAGCAAAGGGTTACCCAAGCCCTACACTTCCTGTTCAGGAGCTACAACGTGATACCATTCTACGACGTAGAATGGTATACTGACTTCAGGAACCTGGTGTATCCACCACCGACGACAGTTGCGCTTCATGATGCTGCCAGTGCCACCGAGGAGCCTGTTGACGAGGAAGAAGCGGACACTGTCTTGAATGCGTCGGTTGCTGCCAGCCACTCCTGCGGATAGATGATCCCTTTGCCTCATACAAGCCTAATAAAAGGCCATCATATGTATATATGCTCTAATACCTTGTACATTTTGAAAATCGGCATTCATGCCATTTTGTAACCCAGAAACATATATATATATAAATATATATGTCTCTCGTTTTAAAGGAAAACTAGGCTCCCTTTGTTTGTGTGTTTAATTTTTCTGGGTTTTGTAAATTTTCGTGCCTTTTCTCCGTTTACGAGCATACTTTTGCGTTTTAAGAAACTCCGGTGCTTTACCCATTAATAATGATAGGCGAGTGCATAGCAAATCAATTGATTTAGCAAAAGGATAGGCCAAAAATAGGAAAGGAAAAAGAAAAAGCGTTATTTACAACTGTACAGGGTAGGGCTTGACGCTTAATGGAACAATTTAAGGTGAATCCCATTAACCGGGATTCCTAAAGGCTCCTGTTCCATATTTTCCAGCTCGAAGGCATTGTGTTGCATGCACCGAATGATTTTAAAGGGTCCTTCCCATAGGCTATCGAACTTACCATGCTGACCTGGCTTCGCAGCCCTGCTGTCGTATTTTAGCACTAAATCTCCACTTTTTAGGCCTTGGTCGGAAGCCTTTTTGTCAAACCACCGTTTGACCACCTGTTGACGGCCTGTCATGGCCTTTAGGGAATTCTCCCTTTTTTCTTGTACTTCTAATAGTTCGGCAAGCCGAACTTCCATGGCATCATTTTGTTCTATCTCAAGAGATTTCAACAACTGTATCGCCGGAATCTCCATAGAGATAGGTAGCAGCGCCTCTTTCCCGTATACTAGCTCATAGGGCGAAGTCTTGAGGACTTGTTTAGGAGTTATGCGGTTGGCCCAGAGTGCTTTTCGGAGATTTTTATGCCATTCCCTCTGGTGTTCTGAGCCAACCTTTTTGAGGAGTCAGACTAAACTTTTGTTTGTTGACTCGGCTAGGCCATTTCCCTGTGGATAGTAATTTGAAGATGTTTTAAGGAATATGCCATTTTTTAATGCAAAGTGACATACCTTTGTGCCTACAAATGCTCTAGCATTGTCCGAAATGATTGTCTTCGGAGGGCCAAACCTTGTCACCAGAGCCTCGAGGAAGTCCACAATCTCTGCCTCCGTCGCCTCCTTAAGGGGAACAGCCTCCGCCCACCTTGTGAAGTAGTCTGTAGCTGTTAAGATCCATTTATGTCCGGAGCTAGAAACCGGGTTGATCATTCCGATAAAGTCAGGCCCCATTGCGCAAATGGTTCATCCGCCACGATAGGTTTGAGGGGCATCGCTGAATTCTTCCTTCTGTCGGAGAATAACTGACATTTTTTGCAAGTCTTTACAGAGAGTAGGAATCATTGAAAAGTGTAGGCCAGTAATATCCAGCCCGTAGGACCTTGATGGCGGTAGTTTTAGCGGAGAAATGTCCACCTTCGTCGCTATTGTGAAATGCGTCGAGGATCCTCTGCGCCTCCCCTGAAGTAACGCATCGTAGGAGCACACCATTAAAATTCCTTTTGAAAAGGACTCCTTCTATCAGTGTGTATCCGCAATTCTGGAGCCGGTAATACCTTCTTTTCTGGGATGAGAGGCCTGGCGGATACTTTCCGGTTCGCATGAAGTTCATTCTATCTTTCAGCCAATCATCCTCCGATCCCAATCCATTTATCAGGATAAGTTCTGGCTGTTCCTCTTTAGCAGGCATCTCCTCGTCCTGTGTCATATACTCACACAGACCTCTGCCTTTAATAGTCCTGGTGGGCCTGACCTCAATGTCATATTCCAGGATCTTGGTGATCCAATTATCCCTTTTTTCTGTGATTTCTCCCTCCATGATGTATTCCCGCACACTAGAATGTGCGACATATACCAGGACTTTGCTACAGGAAATTAGATGGCGGAACTTTTTAAGCCCCTTTACTATTGCGAAGGCCTGTCTTTCAACGAAGTTATAATTCACCTCATATTCCTTTAAGGTTCGGGAATAGAACGCAACTGGATGCTCTCCCTTTCCTTCTCTATCCTTTTGAGTCAGAACAGTAGCGATACTGGACTTGCTACTGAAGGCATACATTATAAAATCTTTATGTTGATCTGGATTGATTAATACTGGGGCTGAGGAGATTGCTTCCTTGACCTTTTCAAATGCCTCCCGAGCTTCTGTTGTCCATTTGAAAGCTTGATCCTTTTTCAGCATTAGAGTGATCGGCCTAATTATTCCCGCAAAATCGGAAATAAATTTACTGACGAAATTTACTTTGCCCAGGAAGGACTGGACACCTTTCTTATTTACCGGGAGAGGAAGCTCCTTCATGGCCCTTACTCGTTCTGGGTCAATTGAAATACCTTCCTTCGACACAACATGTCCTAACAGCTTACCCTGAGGTACTCCGAACACACATTTCCTCGGATTTAAGGAAATCCCGAACTCCTGGCACTTTTGAAAAACCAACTCCAAATGATCAAAATGATCATCTTTAGACTTAGAGAACACAGTAAGATCATCCAAATAGATTAGGATAATCTTATTGATCAGTTCGCTAAATGCAACGTCCATAGCTCTCTGGAAAGTTGCCCCTGCATTAGATAAACCGAAAGGCATTTTAGCATATGCAAATGTCCCCCACTTGGTGGTGAACGTAGTCTTGTGCTGATCTTCCTCTCTTACTCGAATCTGGTTATAGCCAGAGAAGCCATCCAGTAGAGAGAACATTTCCGATCCCGCGACAGTTTGGAGGATTGATTCCATAGAAGGCAACAGATAGTGGTCTTTCAGAGATGCTCTGTTCAGGTCTCGGAAATCCACGCATAGGCGGATATCACCATTCTTCTTTCGGACTGGCACCAGGTTTGATACCCAAGTACTATGTTTGATTGGGAAGACTATGCGTGACTCAATGAGCTTGGTTAGCTCTTGTGCCATCAAGGCTTCAACTTTAGGGTTGACTGGCCGCTGCTTTTGTCGGACTGGTTTCACACCTTCTGTTAGCTCAATAGTATGTTGGATGATGCCAGGATTATAACCTTCCAGATCATCGTAAGACCAGGCCACAACTCCATATTTTCCGCAGAAACTGATAAGCCTTTCTCTATCCTGCTGGGAGACATCTTTTCCGACCCGAAGGTTCCTGTCATCGGAAACCCGAAGGTTTTCATAATCACTTTTTTCCGCCACGAATTTCCGCTTATCATTTCGGGCGTCACTACAATCGAAATTTTTTTCGAGAGTAACCAATCCTTTCGGAAGCTTATTTGACTTTAGCTGCATAATTTGTCCTTCGTAGGCCTCGGCGATCTTTGGTTGGAGTTGATCGGAAAATTCCCCTGAGTGTTGAATAAACGAGGCGATGTGTTCATCGCTCTCGAAGACTTGCCAACTTTGGTCATTGTCGGGTATTGCTGGTCTAACCAGCACTCGTATTGAATATTTGTTCCGAAGCAAGTCGGAGACAGGATCAAACTGAGCACCAATTACCGCCATGCGATCTGCATCGCCATTCTGCACTCGGGGAATGGTCAGGATGTTGAAAGCTTCAAAACTTTCTACAAGGTCCCAGATTCGATGCCGATAGGATCTCATGCGGATATTCTTTGCTGCTGAGATTCCTCGGACCTGATTAACTACCAGTTCTGAATCTCCGAACACAATCAATTGCTTGATACCCATTCGTTCCGCTAGGCTTAGGCCTTGGACTAGCCCCTCATATTCAGCCTCGTTACTTGAACAAGCAAATTGGAAACGGAAAGACCTCAACAACTTTTCATTCTGTGGGGATATTAGACATATCCCTGCTCCAGCTCCAACTTTGCTCCTTGCTCCGTCAAAATACAATTTCCACAGCTCGCTTGCTTGGTCATCGTCGGGTTCTTTGACGGCCTTCGGAAGAACTTGGTCTTCATCATAGATCACATATGTGCCTAATCCGGTAGCATGATAATTTCCGAAGGGATCATTGTTTATATGTTCACTCAACAGAGCATCTTCGTTATCACTTCGGTCTCCGTTGACCTTCTCCTCCTCTAGCAGTTCGACATTGTACATGTCTTGCTTGGTGATGGAGGTATGTGTGGCTTCAAAGTTAATCAGGGCCTCATTCGCCACATGTTCAGAATGTAGAGCCTCCGATTCTATCTTCATCTTCGCGCCATTCTTGGTTCTAAGTATTAGATGTGACCAATCTAAAGACAAATAGCCGCCCACCTTTGAAGTAAACTCTCAAGAAAGGCAAAGACCAAACATTGGCGGAACATCTATGATCACTGTATCTTGCGGGACCGTGATACTCGGGCAGGAAAATAGAGTCAACGGAAGTGCTTTGATGACACCCACAATATCAACCTTATTTCCATCTAGCTGCATCACCCCTTTCTTCATGGGTTCGTAGCTGAGTCCCAAGGCTTCAGCTATCAGTTTCAGCATAACTGTTGTACTGGCGCCAGAATCAATCATAGCGTTATGTAATAGCTTTTCCCCTACAACGAGGGTCAGGAAGAAGGGTTGAGGTTTTGGCCTACCTCCGCCTTCCGCATTGGATTCCTTCGCTTTGTTTGCGAGAACCTCAGTTGGTGACATTTGATAAACCGCTTCGGTACTGGCCGAAGGCTCGGTTAGTGCTGGGTCCATCTGTTGCTGAAGCGCCTTTTGGAGTATGGTTTTCTGTTTCGGGATAGCTAGAATGTCCCATAAAGACACATTAGCGGGTGATTTCTTCAACTGCTCTACCACATCAAGAGGTGAGGAGCTCAGAGATTTCTGCTCCTTTGCTTTTATTATAACAATTTCCTTCCGCGGTTGACAAGACAAAGAGACGGTCGGACCGCCAGGAATTTGGTCCGAAACGTCTTTGCATTGCGGACTGTCCGAAAGTGGAACAATGGCCTCACCGGTGAATCTTCTCTTGGAGCGCGTGTTATAGTCAGACTTTACCCGCGGCGTTTCGGCTGTGGACGTGTCATTGGCAAACACCACTTCCTCGCCTTCCATCCATGAGAAGAGCGCATGATCAGGAACAATGTCGGACTCTTGCTCTAGGGACATTCCTTGTATTTGCGCGGTAAGGACCGCCTTCTCCATTGCCGGGGCATATCTGTATTCTTCGTTCTCTGTCACAATACCTTGACTACGTTGCTCTACTATCCTTTGTTGTAAGTTGCCACGCGGACAATTTCGGGGCATATGCGCCTCGTTGCAAGGGAAGCACCATGGATTGATGTCATCAATAAGATTGTTTTGTCCCACAGCACTGCTTAGAGCTCGACGCCTTCAGCCTGCTGCGTAGGCAACTGAATCACTTGTTCATATAGTCAGCCGGTGAATTAGTGCGATGCGCATTCTGATATTGACTTTGCTGATAGGTAGGCCACCCACCTTGATAGTTCTGATATGCAGGCCACAGAGGCATTGCTTGGTTCCGCTTGAGAGTTGTTATATCATTCGCCATAGTCTGCAACATCTCCTTGAGGTCGCCCATCTCATTCTTGGGAGAACCTGATGTAGAGGCCAAGTTTTTAGGAGCGGCTGCATATGAGTACGTTGACTGGGGAGTCATTGGTGCACTGGTTGACACCACCTCTTGTGCTACATTCGATATCTCAGGAAATATCGGCATAACAGGTCGAGGCAATTTCCGCAGTCATCAAGGATTTTCGCTTTCGATAGCTGCGGCATATGCATCCGTAAAGTGGCCTCCTAGAGACTTGATCATCATGTAAAATGTCGATTGATGGACTCGATGTAACATGAATGCCACTGAGCTCCGGATGGTCGAATCCTCCTCACCAACTCTTGGAGGAATCGGATTGAAGTCCGCCGAGTCTCCCTGGGTGCTCAAGTTGGATGACTCGATAACCGATAATACAAATAAGAACGATCTCCGTCATTTGAAAACCTTTCATAGAACGGATCTCCGAGGTCATCCCAAGTGCGGATGGTATTAGGAGTCAGTGTTCGGTATCACTCCAGAGCTTTGCCTTTGAAGGACGCAGCAAGGAGCCTCAAGGCTACATTCTGCACTGTGATACCATGTACCAGGCATACATCTGCTACATCCTGCAAATGCTCTGCTGGCGTTTTTTTGTTATCTCCGGTGAATTTGGGAAGAGCTTTCAGTCGAATCTAATGGCGCTTCCAAACAACAGGTGCTATCTGAGCTACTGTGGGCTTCCATCCGCTACATAATTTTGTTCGCAATGCTAACATGGTGAGAGGAAAGGGTGGTGGGAATGGAATGGTTACTAATTGATTTGCAGCCTGGACTGTCCCTAATGGAGGCACTAGTAAACCTGGGTTATTTGCAGTTTGGGATCTAGTTACAGGCCGATGGCTCATACACCCTTTTAGAAGATGATTTCATTAGCTTGGGTCCCACCGGGCGTGCCAGAAAAAAGACAAACTATTGACGCCAAAATTTGACTAGATAACAGTGCCTTTATGGGAAACTCAGTTCAAGGGGGACCCCTTTGCGCCAAACTGAGTGACCTTCGGATTTTAAAGAAGCCGGCTTCTTCTATATAATGGGTTTTGGAAAGGGAAAAGGAAACAGATATAATGAAACAAATATTAATCTAAGGCGATGCGCCAAAGCTTTCTGATAGGCACGATAAATCATAGACTCAAGGGCCTAAATGTTATTGTTATGTTCCAAAACATCAGAAACTTAAAGCAATAGCATAAACAATTCATTTAATTGACATAAAACAGTATCGCATACATTCTTACTGCTAAGAAGAGTCATTAAGACATGATTTAGACCAGCAAGTTTGCATTCAATGTATAGAAGTCTCCTCAAATAAAATGCCTAAGACAATAAGAAGCACAGTTCACAGTTTAATCAAGACATGAAAAACAGAAAGGCTGAACAATAGGCACAGTCTGAAATCTTCTTACGAATAAACATGCAAAAGAGGCCTGGTGTCTCTTGCTAAAACCAGTATTCTTTCTAAAAATCTTGGACCCCCTCTCCTCAATAGAGAGAGTATATATAGCCGGAGAGCAAAATCCCACCGCCTGGAGAGTTGTAACAGAAAGATTCCACAATCTCCCGCAATGATGCCCGAATAAGGATATTCCCAATGCCGTTATGAGAGCAGCCAGTCAGAGCACCGCATCCAGTCGATCAGTTACAGGCGTGCCCTTTGTAATGATGGCAGTGGTCCCAACCAGGCTTCGAAGCGACAAGTGCCGCCCACCGCTTTAGAGAACCATGAAGAGCAGCACCCAATAACACCATTCCGCTCGGCCATCCCATAGCTTGCTTTGATAATCAATGTAAGGCACGTGGCAGCAAATCGCGGCCCGAATGAAAACTCCTCCCCCATCGACCGTGAGCTTGCGGAGGAATGACACGTGTTCCGGGGACTGAGACTACTTTGAAAATGGGGAAAGGCTGTATGAACCGGGTGGTGAAAGACGCGTGGCCGCGTTTCGCAACCCGGGGTGCTCTCATCCCGGCTGCTGTTTAAAAGCTGCGCACCGCTGACGCGTGGGCGAAGGTAGGTCCCGCCAGGAAATAAAGAGGGCCAATAGAAGTCTTTTGCGGCCTGACGCAGCATATTCTATCCTTGTTAGGAAAGTTTGCGATACATCACCACGTACAAAAATGTGGGCCCCTCGATGAACCCTAGGAGTATTGGACCTTTATGAAAGGCTTAGCAACCCGAATGAAACACAAAGCAAAGAAAATGAAAAACCCCGCAGGCGAGACACGTGGGCGCCCAACGCAGCATTTCAGGAGCCGAAAGGGGAGCCGCCCGCCGAAGTTGCGAAGCGAGGAATGTGCAAAGGGAAAGATCAAAACCTGCCGGGAAGCCGAAGAAACGCGGAGACGCACGGGCCAGCGCACGAACATGTGCAAAAAATGGGACCCGAAGGGAGCTGCTTGAATCATTATTTCAACAATTACCAAAATGAGGTTTGACCAATGCGAACCCCTTTCTACTAACAAAATTTTTTTTTCCCCTCTCTTTAGTGTGTGATTTGTAGATCTAGGTTGAAGGCACATTGAAGAGAAAGTTTGGAGAAAGTTTTCAAAGTGTTCAAAGTTTTCAAAGTTGTCACCTTACATTGGAGATCATTAGAAGACTTCTACAGGTTGTAAATCAAGGTTTTGGATCCAAAAATCAATTGGAAAAGACAAACCAAACATAGAAGACTAGATTTAGAGTTTGAAGTTCCAGAAAACCCTAACTGGGCTGATACACTAGTTGTGGCATATGAGTCCTCGTATAGGTCAGTTTCTAAGCTTTTATAGTTCTAGACACCTTTTTGCCAGATTTTAATTTCTGCCCAAAAAAACCCTAATCTGGGACTAAATTGCCCAGACTGGCATATGAGTCCCAATAGGTTTTAAAATTAGTGTTTTCAACATTTCAGAGCTTCATCCAGTCATCTTCAGGTTTCCAGGTGCACACCTTTCATCTCTCAACTTTCTATTCTATTTTATATGCTTTTCTAGGTCATTTAATGAAAGTTTGCATTGCATTAGGCTTAAGCATTTTGAATTGCATTTCATTTGTCTTTCCAAGCCCTAGCTTGGTGGTGAAACCCTCATTCTAGTTTACAATCAAACCCTAGGAAAACCCTATTGCAAGATCTCTTTCTCCCTTGTATGCTTTAGATTGAGATCTCTAGGGTTTTCCTTGAATGAAAGAGTGTGACGATTGTTATTCTATGTCCTAAGCATAGAACCAAAAAAAATCCATCCTTCATTTTGGTGAACCTGCATTTAGAACATCATTATTCTAATTTGGAGTACATCATCATCCTAGATCTTGCTTGCATTAACATTGCATTAGGGTTTGCATTAGTTAATTGGCATTCTAGGGTTTCTAAATTTTTCATTAGTGAAAGTGCATATAGGTTGCATTTTTGCATTTCAAATCATTGAAAATCATCTAAAATCTACATTTGCACTTAGGTTACAGATCATCTAAACTAAAAAGAATAAAAAGCACATAAAACTTTCTAAAATTTTTGAGAAAAAACCTCATTGGGACTCATACGCCCCTCTGGGAAATTTAGTCTCAGTGCGGATTCTAAATTGCATTTTCTAGAATTTAAAATTCTGTTTCTATGCTCCTTTTTGTTGTTGATAAATTTCTGTTTCAGTTTACAAAATTATGTTTCATTCACTTCATTGCATCTAGTTTAAATTGGTCCATCTTGTGCATTGCTTAATTGCATCTAGAATAGTTCATTTCATAGTTTAGAAGCTAAAATTTGCATTAAATTTCATCATGGATATATGCTTTGGCAAACTATGGATGTCTTTGAAGTCCTTAGTGGATGTGTCAAGTTGTGATTTTGAAAATGACCCTAATGAAATTGAACTTACTCATGCTTACTCAAATCCTAACGAATGTCCTCCTCATGATGTTGGCATCATTGGAGAAGATGATGATGGTACATGAATAAATTCCTAAATGATTGTCTTAACAATCTTTAAGCTAATGCATCCTTTTATCCATCAATGAAACAACCAATACCACCTATAATACCACCACCTGAGATGTTTGGTTAATTAGATCCTGAAATTGGGACAAAAAGTGAACCTAAGTTTCCTACAATAGGTGAACCTATTTCCTCTAAGTAAGAAAACAATCAACCATTCTATGTTAACAAAGTGACCAACACTCCCATCAACCTAAAAGAGACATATGGAAAAGGATGGACAATCTTGAGTAAACAAGGATGTGATACAACAAGTGAACATGAAATTCATCAACTCTAAAAGAAAATCCCAACCAAAGATACAAAAGGATTGGGATATCAAGACCCTCCTCCGAATATAAGTGTCCTCCTTCCTCAAGAATAATTGATATCCCAAAAGGATGATAAAAATGAGAAGGAGATCCCCGGACCCCCTGCCCTAATCCCAACTAGAGAAATTGGTGAATCTAGCAAGTAGAGAAGGCCTTACAAATTAAAGAAATTAAAATTCCCTTGTCTGCCACCTGAAACAGAAAGAAAATTACAAATACTTCTAAACCAAGGACTTATACTATTTCCACCCATGAAATAAAAGATAAGACTATATCCTAAAGGTACAGATGTTCCACATTGTCGATACCATAGAACTCTTGGACATAGTACTGCTGAGTGTCATGCATTCAAAATAATCTTGAGAAAATTCCATTTTGATAACAATGATTGTTACCCAAAGATTGCATAACATACCCTTTCGCTCCTTGTCATGTAATAGTTGTAGAATTTTGTATTCTCACAATTACATGATCCTTCCCATCACCTACCTTTTCTCATTCTTGTCCTACACATTAGAGGGACAAGAATTAGATAGCCTTGTCCTAGTAATGTGTCGTGCCCCTCCATTCTCACCGTGGATGTGCAAGTAGCCAGCTTTGGAACTCAAAGATGAAGGTAAAATAATAGGGATATTTAAAGGTCCCTATTTAAAGGTATGCACTATTGCGGTTAAGCAGTTGAGGTTATATATTATGAGGACTAATCAACTTTTTGTGACTAATCTTATTTTGATGTCTATGTAGCTGATTATTTATGAGTTGATGTGGTTACTTGTTTGATGTGTTTGGGTGAAAGGGACAATGCTATATTACTCACTTGTGAGTACCCTACTATGCTGCGATTTCCCTTCACGGTGTGCTTGATTGTATGATTATGTATATGTGCAACCGTTTTGTGTACTACAGGTTGCAGGTACTAGGCATCAAATCCACCTGAATTAGCAGGTTTGAGTATGCCTTAAACCCAATGGAACAGTTGATCAGAGATAGAATTTGGTCCCCTACCCTAGCCATCATCCTCGAAGAGGATGAGTATCTAATCTATTACCTTGTCAGTGTTGTCAGATGTCTGTGGTTAGTTGTTCTTTCTTTTCGACCCTAGTTAGGGTTTAGGTAATTATTGTTGATATTTGGTTTGTTTAATTTAAATTTGTTTGATAAATGTTGTTTTGGTTAATTAATGCATTAAAATAAATTATTAAGTTAAAAGGGCACTTTGATAATTAAATATAAATATAAATATATTTATTAAAAATTATAGTTAGTAATAAATTAAATGTGTAAGGTAATATTAAAATAAAATGAAATAAAATGAAATTATAATGGAATGTGATAATCAATAAATAGTAAAAATATTATAAAAGATAGAAAGGTTTTTCTTGGAGCACATGCACAACTTAGCACAGATGGTTGAAAAAGAAACTTGATATTTTATTGGGGATTTCAGAGATTTTATTAGATTTTTGGTTTTGAAAATCAAACAGTTTCCTTCTTGTAAATAATTTTTTCTTTTGAGATATTTTTATGATTATTCATTCTATTTTTCCGGGAAGGGAAGTAATTTGGTTTGCAATAAAATTTCTTATGCTAGGTATTTTGTGTGGAATTGGGGTTTCTGGGAAAAATTGATT